>JAJHSJ010000017.1:25634795-25903794 GCA_021015155.1 Magnolia officinalis
AAGTTAAGTTTTCAGTCCAGTCGTGTTCCCAGATCACACGTGGCGGACCAGTTTCAGTTCAACGGTCACCGGAACTCGATCAGGGTTACAAGTACACTGCCATGTGTATGAAATTTCTCCTGATCCGAGGGTGTATTTGGGTCAGATTCTGACGATCTGATTGCTTATATCAGGCCCACAAGCGACAAGTCTCAGATTACTTAGATTTAATTTCTAAAAAAATCCACGTTTTCTCACACACTTCACTCCGGGCTCAAGCGAATAGCCCCAGGACACAATTTGGATTTGATTTTCGAGATGGTTGTCAAGCCGGGCAAGGCGGTCCTAACTATATAACTTTATATTATTCGGACTTTTGACATGTGGTCTGAAATAGTGGTGAAGACCGCTTGAGTAGAAGTTGGAATATGTCAATATGTCCTAGAGGGGGGGTGAATAGGATTTTTTAAAGATTTATGAGTTATTTAAAAATCCCATCACTCTAATCCTATTATGTATGCAATTCTCAGGATTACTCAAATTAACTCTACTGGCTTCCAAGCCTTGCAGAGGATCCAATCACAACCTACTTGTAAGATAAACAATTTGCAGACAAGATTGTGAAGGATATGACTATGTGTGTGTATAAGGTGTGATATCAGATAATCAGATATAAAGGCATGCTAGGAAATCACACAACTGAAAGACAATAATCATCTCAAACACAATCATTTTTATAGTGGTTCGACTACTTGTCTACTCCACTCCCGGCTGTCGCACTCAACCCTTGAGTGTACCGAATTTCACTAAGGAGGTTTCCCAGGGTTCACATCAAACCTAAGGTTTTAAATCAGGTTCACCTTCAACCTTTACAGAGGTTTTACGCGGTTCACCTCAAACCCAGAGTTTTATTGGTTCACTCCTAACCAGATGTTTATGCTCTCCATAGAACAAGGGTCCACACAATGCACCCGAATTTTAGACCACACAGGTCAAGGACCTACACAAGGACCTAATGGTTTATGCCCTACACAAGAGCAATGGTGCACCCTGTGCACCCACTACGTACACTCCTGCTGGAGGCCTCCTTGAGGACTTCAAAGGGTGAGAACCACTTAGGACCAAGACCTAGGAAGGAATGATCATAAGTGTCCTCTGGACTCTGGATACTTACAGATAAGTTGATGAGTCCCGTTAAATACAACGCCGAAGATCTCCTCCTTGTCGACGAAGAGTTTTCTGCTCCCTTGATCCGCAACGCAAGATGATATACCAATGCTCGGCTTCGGGTTGGGTCAAGGGTGAGATGGAATCCTACTCTCTAAAGATTTTCTTATAAGGAAGATAGAGTAGATCCTCTCTTATGCATTCAAGGCATCCCAGCACAAAGATTTGCCATTAAGGTAGTAGCTGGAGGATCCTTGAATGCGGAAGTTTATTCCCCAATCCACTCTATTTAATATCAATGGTAAAGGTGGATTGGAGGATGAACTCCCTTGAGAGAAAGGGCTTTGGGTATAGGATATAAGTTGAAACACTCAAAAGCTCTCTCTTCTTTCTCTCATAGCAACAAAAGACAAGTCCTCTATAAATAGGAAAAAGGTTCCAACAGATATAAAACGGTCACATTTATGACAGAGTTCGATATCATCGAGCAGGTTCGATATCATCGAGCGTATACTCTCGATGGCATCGATGGTCCATTCGATGACTCGGACTCGTTGTCATACGCTTTTGAAACTCTTTGCCAATTGGTCGATGAATCGAAGCTATAGTCGATGTCATCGGATTTCGAACTCTGATTCCATCGAAGACAGATTTGATCCATCGATACATGAAAATTGAGAGAGACTTGACTTTAAGATATTTCAGGTTTTCATGAATGATCGGGGGAACCGTCGAGGTCATCGGAATTTGAATGTCGATAATATCGAGATCTGAGTCGAGGCATCGATAATTCCAACAGATTTATCTTTGAACTTGCTGGACAGATTATGGCTTAGTTCGATGCAATCGATCAAGTGTCGATATTATCGATTTTTGAATATCGATTAAATTGAAGGGCCCCCGATTATAGTTAAAAACATCCTGAAATAACTGTTGTAAGAAATGCGTGCCCACCATCGATATCATTGATGGACCTCCGATCTTATCGATATTTGATTTCAGATCATATCTGACGGTCATCGATATATCGATGAATTTTGAGATTTTTATTAAAAAACAGGGGCGCCGGAAATCTGCCTGTCGATCTTATCGAGCCACTCCCGATGGTCTCAAGATTTGAATATCGATATATCGATAATTCGTCCAGATATATTGTGAAGTTGTTGGACATATTTGTGCTTATATCGATGATATCGATAGGTGTATCGATACATCGATAAATCTGTCCAGATGAGTTTTTAGTTGCTGGACACTTTTGGTCCTCTTATCGATAATATCGTTAAGGTATCGACGACATCGACAGTGTAGGTCGATCATATCGAGGGTGCTCCGATAGAATCGACAGGGCGAGAAAAACTTAGAGATTTTCCTATTTTGAAAAAGTTTTCTCACCACAAAAACCGTAAGATGTCTATCTTGTTTTAAGGGTTTTAATCACCTGGTGTTTTGGGACATGAGATGTGAGGCTATGATTTACCTATTGCGAGCTTCCACACATCCGGTTGAGGCAGACGCTTGAAATAATCTTCCTATCGAGTTCTGCAGCTAGTCTGACTCACCTCACACATAACTTGACAAACTAGGGCACTAGCAGGTGCACTTTCATGGTCCAGATCCGATACGAAGTTTCAAGGTACTCCTGAGAGCAACTGGGTAATGAGATTGATCCTATATTTTAGGGTATCTTAGCGTCAACGATTCTATAAGTTTCAGGTCTTGCAGATCGTATTTAAAGTGATTCAAGCAAATTTTACAGCTAATCTAGTTTAGCACTTAGTTAAACTTGTCTAATTTCTAAAGGATTTGAGGTTTGAGAGGTTCAAAAGGGGTTAGGATCTACCGCTTGCCCAAGGACATCTAACTCCAGGTTGGCAAAAATCTGGGGCGTTATAATTTACCCCCCTTAAAAATAATTTCGTCCCCGAAATTGCCTAAGGGCAGTAAGTAAAGATTTTATTATTTCTTTTGCCTAAGTTTTATTGACGTCAAGTTTATATGCGTGGTAGGGTGTATACTATCAATGCTAATCTGGTTCATTTTAGTCTACCCTCCTTAAAAATTGTTTTGCCCTAAAATTGGCTAAGGCTCGTATTAAGTTTGTATGCAACGAGCACAGTTGTAAATACACTGACCCTGGCTATTGTAATTCAGTTCATACCCATTGTTAGGCCTATTCTGTAATATAAATTGGTTTAACACTTAAACCCTAATTGCTTTCCTTTAAAGACTTCATTATTGACATTCTAAGGAAGATTCATATCCTATTTAATGACCTAACCTTACATATAACCTGGATCAATTTCCGTCGATCCTGGGCCAGTGGGGCGGGGGTCCACCACGCTTTTACTGCGTCACTCTGATCAAAGAGTTATATTAGTCGACCTAACTAGATTGGGCTCATAATATTCTACCCCCCTTAAAAATTATTTCTAGTCTCAAGGCTCAAGAATCTGTGTCCTGATCCGTATATCGGAACAAGGTGTAATCTAGGACCTATTCTTGGCATGAAATGGGAAACGATCTCTCAATACATTGGTCTTTCTTTCATCGATGATGTGTGCTATGGCATAGGTACCTATGGTTATAGAAAGGAGCTAAAAATAATGGGTGTTGAGGTTGATTCCCAGGGACGGGTGTGAGTTTGCGGCAAGATGCCTAATTCTACCAACGAAGGACTTTTATCACGGTCCCGACTTACCTTATTTAATCATGTCTCGTTGAATACTGTAAGATAATCTACACATTATTAGTGCATAAGAAATGTGGACAAAATAGGTTAACGGGCAGACTATCTTTCTAAGGCTATATGCACAATATGTATGCTCGAATGGTCTGTGATTCAGGACCTAATCTTTAACTCTCTGTTGTCCATTTGAGAAATTTCTTAGGCCCGAGTAAAGTATCCCTATTGGCTATGTGTTCTTAACACTTCTCAAAAGCGAAGTAACAAACTTTTGGTTGTAAGTGGTTCGGCCAACACAGAAGGAAAGTTATGTAGTGGGTCTGACCCGGATACATAGACCTTCTGCCTAGCTAGGATAGAAAATTATCGTATCAGTTCTTAATCCCAGTTAATCCCAATCTTCTACTTGATCAGAGCATAGAGTTCAGTGGTAACTACCAGGATTGAGAATTCAATTCAAACCGCGAATACCTCGCTTATATATAGTTCTCTACTTCGTGTTTCCGATTGTAATAAACCCTTGAGAAGACAATCCTAGGGGGTGTATTGTTTTGATCTAATGTTCAATCAGAGGGATATATAACTTTTCTCTAAGCGTGAATAGTTTTTAAGTTAAAACACCTTTTCTAAGAGTTATTAAATAAGCCTATAAGTATTAGGGGGATTCAACGAAGGAATGAGATCTTGCTCCAACCTAATCAAGCCAACTAACTAAATCTATCTTTTAATTGTCTTAGCATAATCAATGTTTTACATTCCTTAGTATAACCAACCAATAGTTGTAATCCAAGGTCTATGCTTATACGCTAGATGATTTCATACCCTTTCTAATCCAAGAAATTGTTTATCGCTTAGGGTCAAACGTTGCCTGATTGGAATTGAGTTGCCCGAACTTGAATTTAATTATACTCGAGCACTACACACATGCTCATACTAGCTAAGAAGGTCCTAGGGTTCACATTATTAATTTGGTAGATTTCCTATACTACCAGATTTGTTTGCAAAATTGAGGAGTACCAACTTTCGGTCCAAAACTCTAAGGCCTATTTAGCTAGTGGTCTCAAGTTGTATTAGATGGGACAACATTACTAATCCCACCTCAGGATTGAGAATGACATGTTCGGTAGGAGGGTGGGATGGGATTAAAATTTATTTTTATAGGCTTTGGAAAATGAGCCTTGTGTTGGAAAGCGGGAGATGGGATTTCCACATCCCACGATGATGAATTTCTAAGTGTAATTGGAAAGAAAATCGGGATTTACTTTTAATTGCATACATTCCAAACATGTATTGGAAAACATGGGATACACCCAATCCAGGGACAACACCTTACACATGCATTTATTATTACTTTTACAATTCCATCCACCTTAATCTCACCGAATGCAGTTGGCCGAACATGTGGAGGTTGTGAAGGTTACGGAACACGAATTTTTATGGGAAAATGAAGAAAGAGGATGGGTAGTGGGCGCACACGAATTTGAGCCTCAAATGGGGGATTTAAGAGCTCAAATGAGAGAGAATGGAGAGGGTAGGCAGCAACGGAGATGGGTGTACAGCAGGGTGGTGGGCATAGTGCACGAAAACAAAAGAGGAAGAGGTTGGAGGGGCGATTTTTATGAAAAATCGGAAGTTTGGGAGAGAAAGGAAAGCTTGGGAGGGTGGTTTGTGAAGGGAAGGTGGGTTTGGAAGGGTTTTAAACAAAAAACTTTGGATCAGTGGACCACACTACCCCTCAAAGTCGACCGGCCCGAGCAGCTTGCCTGGCCTGGCCCGTTAGCCGGTGAGGCCTTGCCGGTCTCTGGACTGTTTGGCGAGGACTCGCCCATGCGGTGAGGTCATCCCCTACCCCTTGGTCCAAAAATGTGTGGGGCCCACCCTGGGTCCCACCGATTTGATCGTTTTGGCCCCCTGACTCCAATTCGAGTCGTTTAGGGGCCGTTCGGGTAGTTTATGATGTATACTCTCGTTTACCGACTGTTGATGGCTGGGATGGGGTAATTTGTGATCTAGACCCATCGTTTGACGGTCTAGAAGTGATCCGGGGTCGCCTCATGCGTCACAGAGGTGTACGGAATCGATCTCGGCGATCATTTTCGGTGAACTTCGCCAATTGGCAAAATTGGGACTCCTATGACTGTTTCTACATTTTCTCGCACCCACCTAAGTTGAATTTGTGTCAGCGGAAGGTGTGTGACCATAACCCAGGTCCGGTTTAATGCAAATCATGCTTTGATACCATCTTGTAACGCCCTTAAAATTAGGGGCGAGCAAAGCTCAGCTCCCGAGTTTCAACGAATCACTTGTGCAACATAGATAATGATGATTATGATGAGTGCATTGAAACATGAATGAGATTAGACCAAAACAGCATATCATACTCCAGAGACAGTTAAATTATGCAAGCAGAAAGCTGTGATAAATATATAACATATATAAACTGTTGTAAGTCTCCAGAGTGTGAACATGTTACCAGGTTAAATATATCAATGTATACTCCAAAAATGAATAAAATGAATATACATGGGTGTTCCAAAAAGAGCAAACTAAAGTGTAATGGCATCTAATCAACAACCCTGTAACCCCGTCGATCAGAGATGGTCTACGTAGACCCGCCTGATAGCTGTATAAAGGAGAAACTGAAAAGGCCAAGCTATATGTCCTAGAGGGGGGTGAATAGGACTATGCCAAATTAAAATAAAATCAGCGGAAATAAAATAAACCAATAGCCTTACAATTATAAATCAATTCACAATGCTGAAATCAAATCACCTTGATAAAAAGTATTGAGATTGATACAAATTCAGTTCTAAGAACAACCTTACACCATAATAAACAAGGGCTTATGGTAGGACAACCTTATTTCTAGAACATCTTTTGGATCAAGGACTCAATTTTAATAGAAATAAATGAATAGCAAGGAATTGAAATTAAATGCAGAAATATAGATCTAAATATTACAACAATCCCCACACTTGCTTGAAATGTAAATAGTTACAACATTCACATCCACTTGTACATTCCATACAATTGAATGATAAAAGATATGAAAATTAAGCAAGCATTCAATCCACAAGACAAAGATATAGTGGTTCGCCTGTGGTACACCAACTGTCTTTCAACAGCCACACAGAATGTTACTCCACTCCTAATATCCTCACACAGGGATATTAGCGTTCACTATCAAATAGGTTTTCACAGGTTCACCCAAAACCTTTACAATTGTGTCTTTTTCACTCGGGCTTACACAATTCAAAAACCCCTCTTTTCTGAGTTTTCTGGCTCTCCTCAGATAACCAATACAATGAGATTTTTCTGGCTTAACCTCAAACAAAACCAAAAGAAATGAAATTTTACAGAATTGTAAAATACCTGGATTTCTCCTTTCGTAGCAGCCCGATAGAACCAATCGGAGTAGATAATTGAATGTCAAGGTTCAATTTCCAATACTCACTTTAATATGGTTCTAAATTCTAATAGATTTTAGATTTTAACTAGTTGAGCGTAGCTATATTTGATTTTGATTCCAAGAAGAAGGAATAAGGTAATTCCTCTTTTCAAATAAGATTGGAATACAGAAACAAAATCAAATTAAATAAGCTAGCAAAAAGGAATATTAAATAAGCACAACTTAGCTTAAAATAAACACAGACTTATCTCAGAGTGATCACTTGAAGTTTCTTGAATTGAATCGAGTTGAATTGTAAAAACTCTGAATTTCGAGTTCAATTTATAGAAACAAAAATCGCGTCTACGACTGGTCTTAGAAACCTACGACTGGTCGTAGCTCTAACGGATATTTGAAATATTGAGCGCGATCTTTGAAAGTCGTTCCACGACTGGTCGTGGGAATCCTACGACTGGTCGTGGGTCACCTACGACTGGTTGTAGCTCTCTACGACTAGTCGTAGGACCATAGATTAGCTTGCTGGACTTTGAGTCGTAGCTCTACGACTGGTCGAGATCCTACGACCGGTCGAAGGACCTCCAGGATTGGTCGTGGGTGTACCAAAAAATTCCGAAAATCTTCAACAACTTAGGACTGGTCGTGGAATTTCTTGGACTAGTCGAACCAATGCTAGGACTGGTCGACAAGAGCTAGGACTGGTCGTAGAATAGACCAAACTTATGTAAAATAAACATTTGATTTATGTATTCAAAGTGACCTACTTATAAGGTCAACCTAAGGTCAGTCAAACCTGAAACATGTCGTATGGACATTGAACTTCAACCATTCAACGAATGTAGATATTTGAACCATATCAAGCTTGAGATCTTGAACTTGTTGTAGCTTTAATCTTGAGATCTTCATCAGCGTGAAAACTACTTCATGCGTTGCTTTTGAGTCTTGAAGTCATTTCTTGAGTCTTGAAGTTGTTCTTGAGACTTGAACTTCAACATTGTAGCTTAAACACTGATAGGATTATGAAGTACACTTTGTATTTCTTAAAGACATCCAATGTCATGAAGTGTTTATACAGTGTCTTGAATACATATAAATCACCATACAAACACAAGACACAGATAGATGTTTTGACACAACAAAATTTGAAAACCAAAGGAGCATGAGACCATAGCACTTACAGAAACCCTCCTTATCAACATGAAAGTCCGGCTCCGCTTCGCAAGCATCGCCATTATCTAAAACTCAAACAGGGTCTGGTTGGTGTGTACAACACCGTCCCATAACGTGGAAGTGAGTGATCAACTCAGTGGAACAATAAAGCAGAGGTTAACATGTTATCAATTAGATCACATAGTAATGATAAAGCAAAAGTACTCTTGTTAATGCAAGAATGATATGAATTGTAGGATGCATGACAACACTGCCTCAATGCTTGACCTGCAACCCCTGAACGCACGCGTAATGCGGTGCATGCATATGATTACCAAGTTCTTATTAATCCTTTTCATACAGCAGGATTGGAAAACTAAGGTACCGCCCTTACATCAATACCCAAACAATAATCCATTCTAGGGTCGTCAATCCTAATAAATCTCATACGAAGTTGCGGTTCTAGGTCACTACCACCAACGCCCTACCAACTGGCGGTCTATTTTCGAAAGCCCATCACCGACCCGACTGGGGACCACAGCCAGGCTGCGATGGGGTAGGCCTAGCTTATACTCTCGTTGCTACGGAAGGCTCGTCGCCTCAACGTAGTCTCAGAGTATGCTCGAGGTCACTACAAAGGGCTCGTCACCAATCAGTATAGGCCGACAGCTCGAATACAGTGTCCCATACCACCGTATTCGGCTCACGAGTCTGGGTTGCTCACTGGTCACTACGGGGAGGCTTGTCGCCCCAGCTATTAGCGGATCGAGGTACCAAGGTTACACGGGATTTCACTGGTGAGTTTGGTACCTTAGTTCAAGTAGTAGCGTCCATACATCGGCAAATCGGGTTACTTGACGGGCTCGACTAGCACGAGTGCACATTGCATTGATCGACATGAAGTGCATAAGTACTTTGTGTGGCCTAACCACTGCCGATGACCAACACACGACATGGGTTTGTCAAACACGTCCTACGTGGCGAATGAATCTCAGCCATGACTTGAAGCCTATTGCCGACTGCCTAGACTATCACATAGCCCCAACCACATTCAAGTCCTATCCAGAAAGCATGTATAGTAGTCTAAGCAGAATTAACAAAGCAATTCAAACATGTGAATAAGCATGTTATAAAACACACTATAAACAGGAATACAAACACATACATTTCATAAGTAAGCGATTAACTCAAACAACTAACATGGAGAAAATCATATACATCTCTAAGGTAGTTGAGAATCCTATCTCAACACCTACCTAAAGCACTATCATCTAAATACTTACTCTTATAAGCATTTTCACAAACACTTAGAATACACTCATTTAACATACTTAACGTATATTAGCCAAAACATATATTTGGGCAAATCCTTTCACCGAGTAAGTATTATACACATATATAGCATATATATAAAGTAATTTATCATGGTAAACACACTTCCATAATTTGTACGTATACGGTATTTTCTACAAATATACAGAATACACTAAACGCCATAATTTGCATACGTAACTGAATCGCAAAACAAACATCGCATTTTACATATACAATAACACCCAGATCATGAATCTATCATTATTTAACATTGAAAGCTTTGAAAACCTTAAGCTATACGTCTAAAGTCCGCACCTTATGCCGTAGAAACGAATAACGGACTTAGTTTAATCACCAAGTCAGTATCAACAGTAGAACGGCAACCTACGGCATGAAATAGGTTAGCTATTTCATTACTTACACTAGTTGAATCTCTATAACTGATTAGGGTTAGGATTTTTTACCCGAAAACGGAATCAGAATCGCCGAAAAAGTGATATGGTAGTGATGGATAGACACGTAGAATAGCAGGGATCGATTCCCAGGAATGATTCCAACTTCTCTCTCACTGTCCCTCACTTTACTCTCTTCTCTCTCTTAGGGTTTTCTCAGATTCAGATGGGCTGAATGAGAGAGGGTTTAAGGTCCTTATATAGGCCTAAAACTAATGGAAATGGCCCCAGGGCCAAGGTATACTTAGGTTATGTCTAAAGGGAGACTGTTTCAGCTCAACGGAGCGCTTCTGGAGCCCCCCCTTGAGCCAAAGGTGGGACTTAAGATCTCTGACCATGGATCTAGGTCAAGTTAAGTTTTCAGTCCAATCGTGTTCCCAGATCACATGTGGCGGACCAGTTTCAGTTCAACGGTCACCGGAACTCGATCAGGGTTATAAGTACACTGCCATGTGTATGAAATTTCTCCTGATCTGAGGGTGTATTTGGGTTAGATTCTGATGGTCTGATTGCTTATATCAGGCCCACAAACGACAAGTCTTAGATTACTTAAATTAGATTTAATTTCTAAGGAAATTCACGTTTTCTCACACACTTCACTCCGGGCTCAAGCGAATAGCCCTGTGACACAATCTGGATTTGATTTCCGAGATGGTTGTCAAGCCGGGCAAGGTGGTCCTAATTATATAACTTCGTATTATTCGGACTTTCAACGTGCGGTCCAGATCCGATACGGAGTTTCAAGGTACTCCCGAGAGCAACTGGGTAATGAGATTGATCGTAGATTTCAGGGTAACTTAGCGTCAATGATTCTACAAGTTTTGGGTCTTGCAGATCGTATTTAAAGTAATTCAAGCGGATTTCACAGCTAATCTAATTTAACACTTAGTTAAACTTGTCTATTTTTTAAAGGATTTGAGGTTTGAGAGGTTTAAAAGGGGTTAGGATCTACCCCTTGCCTAAGGACATCTAACTCTAGGTTGGCAAAAATTTGGGGCGTTACACACACTCCCACACACTCATGCTAGTGGAATTTCACCACCTTTGGATGCTCGAACCCTTGACCCGGTGTTGAAACTCCTGAGAGCCTACCATCCGAGCAAGAGTAAGGATCTTAGGTTGCCTCGCTCAATTTGTAGGTTGCCTCACTCAAATCTTTTGTTCCCTCGCTCAATTTCTAGCTTCCATCGCTGAATTTCTAGCTTCCCTCGCTCAATTTCTAGCTTCCCTCGTTCAATTCGTAGGTTGCCTCACTCAATTTGTAGGTTGCCTCGCTCAATTCCTAGGTTCCCTTGCTCAATTTCTAGCTTCCCTCGCTCAATTCCTAGGTTGCCTCGCTCAATTGCGAGGTTCCCTCGCTCACTTTTTAGCTTGCCTCGTTCAATTCCTAGGTTGCCTCGCTCAATTCCTAGGAGAGCGTGGTCTTGATTTTGGATAAGATTTTAGATGCACCTTTGGCTGGGGTATGACCCTTTTGGACTATTCTAAGCTTTAAGATAATAGTCAATATGCCACATGGCATAGTCCAATTCGTAGCATGCTTGGAATACTATTATTTTAGTAATTTTTTAAGGATATTGCAAACTAATCGAATGGGTTAAGTTGTTGTGAGAGGGAACCTATGAAGACTCAGATTATCACTCAGACTATCTTCAGGTGCAAGCCATTAGTGCATGAGAAGCATATGGGGATGCAGATAGTTTTTTCTGTCTTTTCTGCCTCCCTTGACCCTGCAAAAAAAGCCATTGGGAAGATGATGCTAACCATCTGATTTTGCCTTGAAATTTGAACCACTAGCCCTCCATTTGAGGACCAATTGGATGGTTAGGATTAAATGATTAATGTGATTATAGAGATATGGTCCTTCCATTGCATTAGCATAGAATTTCATGAAATACAATTACCTCATTAAAGAAGGTAAGTTAGGTATTTGAGCACTAAAAGAGAATAACAAAGGCCAAGCAAAAGAGACTTTAAGATTATTTCAGCAAAAGAAAGAAAAGAAAAAGAAAAGAGAGAAAAAAGCAACCCATGTTGCTTTAGCCGAGATGAACAAAAATTTCAAAAACCTTTTCCCTATTTTGTCCTTTCTTTTTCTACTTTTCATTTCATTTTTTTTTTTTTTTTTTTTGGCATACATGTAGATATGAGGACTCAAGGGAAAGTTCAATGGAACACCTCCCTCTATCTCTATGTGGCCCCAACTCCAAGGAAATCAATGAAAGGCAAGCTCATCTTCTCTCTTCCATGATCACTTCCTCCATACACATGGGGCCTATTTCTGATGTTAGCCACTGATTTTGTTGTTGAAACTTTAGAGTTTGAAGAATCTAAATAGCCTGATTGATCCACACCCACCATCATCCCAGGTGGGCCACCATTGTAGAAACCATTCTCAGACTCTGTTTGCCCCGCTAAATTTCATGCTTGCCCTGCTCAAATTTCAGTTTGCCCAACTAAATTTCATGTTTGCCCGGCTGAATTTCATGTTTGCCCCTCTAAAATTCTATTTTGCCCCATTCAATTTTATGTTTTCCCTGCTGAAATTTCAGTTTACCCCGCTCAATTTCATGTTTGCCCCGCTGAAATTCAAGCTTGTCCCGCTGAATTTCATGTTTGCCCTGCTCAATTTGATGTTTACCCCATTGAATCTCCTCGTTGAATTTCTAGGTTGACTCACTCAATTTATAGGTTGCCTCGCTCAATTTTTACGTTAGCTCTAGGAACGGTGACCGTTAATTGCAAATCGGACCCTTGCGATAAATCCCCACATCCGTTTGCCATTAAACATTGAACAGTCCCTTATCTGACCATGGGGCACCTATTTCATAACTCAGATGGGCCAGGGGCCATCAGGGCAGCCGATAGCCATATGTGGGCCCAAAGGGCCATTTAAGGTAATAAGTGGCACCTGGGGCCAACTGAACTAAGTTACAGGGTATATAACCCTTTAAACCCTCTCTCCCTAACTCCCACAACAAATTTACTGTAGCTGAGAGAGAGAAAAGAGAGAAGAGAGAGAAGAGAGAGAAAGAAAGAGAAAGAGAGAGAGAGAGAGAGAGGGAGGGTGTGAGTGCTTGGGGAGCAGGAAATTGGAATTCCCACAGTCCTACATCCGTCATTTGCTGGAGACCGCGGCCCTACCGCCGTAGATGCGAAGTGTGGCTAATAAAAGGTAACAAGTTCAACCTCTCTTCCATTTTTCTTAGCTATGGCCACATGCATGTGTCCTGACATGCGATTCCTTGGGCACAGGGCCCCGATACAAAGAACCCTAGGACAAACCATTCGGCGAATTCGAGCACTAAAATCTTAGCCTCATGCATGTGCCTTGCTTAATTTCCCGGTAGTGGATAAGCCACAAGATAACTAATTTCCTCTTCTACAGGAGGACTCCGTGCTACAAGCGGGAACTCTTCCGGGTTCACTAGAACCACAAAGAGGTGAGATCCGACCCTTGACCCAAACCCTAGGCTAATCGGGTTTTCTGTTTCCAAATATCCTTATAAACTCCGTATGTTGGATAGGTTCTAACGACCCAAAACCTAAACCCTATGTTAATCGGGTTTTCTCTTTCCTAATTTCCTTATAAATGCTATACACATGTTAAATTTGATGATTATATAAATGCGCAAACCCACTGATGTGTTTTGTGTTCGACGAAATCCCTATGTGGGCCTGACAATAACATTACGCTAGTATCGTAGCGATTATCAAGCCACAGAGACGCATAATTTCTAAAATTTCACAGGAACCTCGACTAACTGCCTGAATTAAGGAGCGGCCTGATCCGAGCTGGCCACAATTGGCTTGTTCGGCCAACTTGGGTTGAACTTACACGGTTGACAGTAGTCAGACTGCGCGGAACACTTGTACCAACGTTGGTCGAGCTGAAGTGCCCCAAGTCCACCAATTAGGCTTTAAAGTCGACGAATTTTTTATTGCACAAGACAGCAGCATGAAAACAACAAGAAAAGAAAAATACACCAAGAAGATAGATTCATAGCTATCCCATTAGACATGCTGTCACAGAACTTTGTAGCATTCAAATAATGCAATTGCAAGGATTGATAACTGAGAATCCACAAGTCATATTGAGGGCTCACCCTACACTTCATGTGCAGTTGGACGAGCTTTGAGGGTTACAATCTGACCCAGGGTGGATTTGTTTGACTCCATTTCCAGAGAAGAAAAAGAGGAGTACCAGGTGGCATAAGAAGCCTGGAATCAGAAAAGAATTCTCGGTAAGTCTCAATCCATACTCATTTGTTTAACCTCACTCACATCATGCATAAGCCACCGATAAAATGAGAAA
Organism: Magnolia officinalis; assembly: GCA_021015155.1. Taxonomy (NCBI): domain Eukaryota; kingdom Viridiplantae; phylum Streptophyta; class Magnoliopsida; order Magnoliales; family Magnoliaceae; genus Magnolia; species Magnolia officinalis. Next base: position 25,649,261 of record JAJHSJ010000017.1, read on the forward strand.
TTAAATCTTCCAGTTCTGACGCAGATGCATCTCGAATAGGCACACATGTGAAAGCAAAAAATCAAGATGCTTAACAAATAACAATGATTAAAAAAGGTAGAATATATTTTCCATATTGAAAGTAAATTTCCGCTTTACAAGGAAAAAAACAGAGAAATGAATTTCTCAATCAATTTCACAACAATATTTCTGGAAGAACTAATGGAAAAGAGAATCGTTGCTGAGAAGATTGTTCTTTTTTTTTTTTTTAAATTATTTGAAAGGTAAGATTGTTCTTTTAATAATTTGTGATATAAAAAAATTCAACATTGCTAATTTGTAGCAGTGCAAATAATATAAAAAGGAATTGATTTTCTTGAGGTTTTATGCAAGGGAAACACAAAACTCATACTACTAACCCATTCACTCCGGGCTACCTACAGGAATTCTTAACTCAACGATGACATTCAACAACCCTTACTCCTAAATCCACGATCAAGCTATCCTTTTCCTATCAGTTGTAGCAGCCACAAATCACTTCAAGCATAATTCTTCATAAATCATTCAAAGCGCGAAAACTCCCAACATTTATGCTTATCAATAGCCCTTGACCTTGAGTCAAAAATTGAAATACGAAAAGATTTCACATCCACCAAAGTTGGTTGTTGCCTGAATTTCATTTTAAAAACTTGTTTCTCCTTGTTTCAACTATTAGAGGAACAAAGAACGATCTCAAATGTTTGTTGCAAGTATCTTGCTATGCTACTTGATGAACCTAAGGAAACCATATTCCTGATCCCACTAAAGTGCAAAATTAGCTTTCACATCAGTGTTTACACGCACAAGACAATTGGTATGGCTGAAGATCTAATAATTGCTTGGGAAACAATCACCGTTTCCAACATAGATGACATCAAAAGAAGTTAATCAGCACACTTCTCTCTAAATCCATGGATGTATGTTCTAGTTATTGTGTTCTGGGTTTAGTCTCACATTGGTTTCTTGTTACAGGTAACTCTATTTGCTATCCTTGGGAATTTAGGTCTTGAGTTGATGTGCTCCATTCTAGTCAAGATGTAGCATCTTCGTGTAACATCCCAGATTTTTGCCAATCTGGAATTAAACGTTCTTAGGCAATGGGTCAATCCTAACACCTTATTAACTTGTCAAAACTCAATCCCAAAGTCTAAAACCGCTTTTGAACCCATTTCCTTCACAAATCTCACCTTTCACCACCTCGTTCTTTAAATCCTTCTAAGTACTTTCACATTAGACACTATCTTAAAGTTTAGGTGATGAAGAACAATACTTAAACTAAACATTACTACAAAGGCCCAGGTACCACCTCAGACAGAAATTACTCAGGACTAAATCCTTTAGAAATTAGATGAGAATTAGCCTGTGGTAAACTAGAGTACCTGTAAAATTAGCACCAATCACTTTAAATACGATCTGCAAGACCCAAAACTTGTAAAATCATTGACGCTAGGTTACCCTACAATCTAGGATCAATCTCATTACCCGGCTGCTCTCGGAAGCATCTCGAAACTCCGTATCAGATCTGTATCGCACGTCGGAAGTCTGATTAACACGAAGTTAAGGAATTAGCACCACCTTGTTGGGCTTGACAACCATCTCAGAAATCAAATCCAGATAGTGTCCCAGCGCTAATCGCTTGAGCTCGGAGCGGGGAGTGTGAGAAACATGAAAATAATTCCAAAATAAATAAGGATTTATGAAATCTGGCATGTGACGCTTGTGGATCAATATTGAGTAACCTGATCATCAAAATCTGACCTAAATATACCCTCGGATCAGGAGAAATTTCATACACTTGTCAGTGTACTCGGAATCTCCGATCGAGATCCACCGACCGTTAAACTGAAACTGGTCCGCCACTCATGATCTGAGAAGCCGACCGGAATGAAAACTTAATGGTACCTAGATCCAGTATTGGTGAGCTTAAGTCCGACCTTTGGCTCAAGGGGCCCCGCCAGAAGTGCTCCGTTGAGCTGGAACAGGCTCACTTTGGATATAACCTAAGTATACCTTGACCTGAAGTCTATTTTGGTGAGTTTTTAGGCTATATAAGGACCTTAAAACCCTCTCTCATTCAGCCATACGAATTTGAGATAAAACCCTAGAAAAGAGAGAGAAAGTGAGAGAGAAGTGGGAGCATCTCTCTGTCATGCTTCCTTGCCGCTATGCAAGCAAAACCACCCATATCTAATTGTTTTCTTGGCGATGTCGGCTTCATTTCTAGGTAAGAAACCTTAACCCTAAACTGATTTGGGGGTTTTGATAGTTGTATGTTATGAAATAACTAACCGAAAGCATGTTATAGGTTACCAAACTGCCGTATACTAAAGCTTAGCTAATCTATCGACTCCGTTACAATTCTACGACAAAAGGTGCGGACTTTAGGTGTATAGGTTATGGTTTTCAACACTTTCAATGTCAGATAATGATAGATTCATGATCTGCATGCAATTGCACATGTACAAAGTGCTGTCTGTTTCCCGTTTCGATTAAATACGAAGAATATGGAATTTTGTGTATTCTAGGTATATGTAGAAAGTACCGTATACGTATAAATTTTGGAAATGTGTTTGCCATGATTATTGCTGTATGAACATATTATATACGTGTATAACACTTACTTGGCGAGAGGGTTCACCCTAATACATGTTTTTGCTAATATACACTATGTATGTTAAAATAGTGTATTCTAAGTGTTTGTTGAAATGACTAAATAAATATGAATTTATGATTTATGCCTGCCAAATGTATTGAATGTAAGAACATGATTGATGTGTATGCGACAACTCCTTGCTATAAGGATTTGTCCTATCCTATGTTGAAATCAACATACGTCATGTATGTTGGAGTGGTGTAGTTTAAGTGTTTGCTAAAATGCTTGTGTGAGAAATTGTGTGACGAACTAAGTTTAATAGTGGTGTTGAGATAGGACTAAGTTTAATAGTGGTGTTGAGATAGGATTCTCAACTACCTTAGAAGTATATGATTTCCTCCATGATGGTTGTTCAATTTAATCGCTTACTATGAAATATAGGTGTTTGTATTTCCTGTTTATATTATGCTTTATTACATGTTTTATGACATGCTTGTCAACATGCTTGAATTAGTTTGTTTATTCTGCTTTACTCTACATGCTTCTGGTCATGCATTGATTGTGTTTGGGGCTATGATTATAATCTAGGCAATCGGTAACGGGATTGAATTCGTGGCTGAGATTCATTTGCCACGTGAGATGTGTTCGACGAACCCGAGTCGTACTTCGGTTGGCGATAGTGGTTGGCCACACGAAGTGCTTATGCGCTTCATATCTTTCAACTTGTTGTGCGCTCGAGGTAGCCGAGCTCGTCAAGTAACCCGATCTGTCTAATGTATGTTCACCATGTTTGGACACCTCTGCTTGAACCTAGGGTACCAAACTTACCAGTGAAATCCCGTTAACTATGGTACCTCGATCCGCTAAGACTCATGAGCCGGGCATGGTGGTATGGGACACCGTGGTCGAGCTGTCGGCATACGCTGGGGCCACGTGCCTCCCCGTAGTGACCAGTGAGCAACCAGACTCGTGAGCCGATTATGGTGGTATGGGACACTATATTCGAGCTGTCGGCCTACACAGATTGGTGACGAATCATTTGTAGTGACCTCGAACATACTCTAAATTTGCGGTGAGGCGACGAGTTTTGCAACGGTGAATAGAGTATGAACTAGGACTGTATCAATTTAGTGATGAACCGTTAAAAGGGTGATGGGGGAGTGGTGTAACGGTTCCGTGTAATAGCCCTGACAGCCCTTGCAGCGACCTAGAAACATACCATCGTATGAGATTAACTAGGACTGACGACCCTAGAATGGATCATGTTTGGGAATGATACAAGGGAGGTACCTTAGTTTCCCAACACTGCTGTTTAAAATGGACTAATAACAACTCGGTAATCATGCTCATCATCGCACTGCATGTGCCTGGAAGATGTGGAGCACTGAGGAATGAAAGCATGCCGCGAACGTAAGATGGTGACGCACAAGGGAGTATGTGGTGAGGGCATGCATCATGACTGCATTCATACTTGCATTAATAAGAGTAGTTAGGACTGTTTGATTGTACTACTTTATCATTACTGCTTGACTGTTTTGATAACATGTTAACTTATGCTTTATTGTTCCACTGAGTTGATTACTCACTTCCACGTTACGAGACGGTGTCGTACACACCAACCAGACTTGTTGAGTTTCAGATGATGGCGATGCTGCGAAGCGGAGCCGGACTTTTATGAGGATGAGGAGGATTCCTCCTTTACGCAGTTTCAGGCGGGTTCCTGTGAGTCGTGTCCTGATCGACGGGGCTTTTTGGGATATTGATTAGAGGACCTTACACATTTGGTATATTTTAGAATTGTACTTGTAATTATTTAACCTGGTAACGTTATCACACTCTGGAGACTCACCACAGTTTATATATTTTATTTATCTATCACAGTCTTCCGCTTGCTAACTCACTTGTCTCTGGAGTATGATATGCTGTTTTGGTTTAATCTCACTCATGTTCACTACACTAATACAGACAACATTCAATCATCATTCATTTTGTTGCATAAGTGATGCGTTGGAACTCGGGAGTTGAGTTTATGCTCGACCCCCGATTTTCAGGGCATTATAAGATGGTATCAGAGCATGATTTGGATTAAACCGGACCTGGGTTATGGTCACACGATGCACTCTGACGTACTCTGACTTAGGAGGGGGCGACGAAACGTAAGAACCGACTTAGGATTTTCCAAATTAGCAGAACGGCGAAATCGACCGCTGAGATTGGGCCCGTACACACCCATGATCACGCGAAATGATCCCGAATCACTTCTAGACCGTCAAACGACGGGTTTAGATCACAACTCACCCCCAACCAGTGTTGTTCTTGGTCTCCATCTCACATGGCTAAAGCATCAATGCCTACTTTCTCTTATCTTATGATACCCCAAAGTTCCCTCAAATGCATTCATTTCTATATCTGTCATTCCTCATCTTGACACCTATCCATCTCAACACCCCCATTTCAACTACACATCCTATGAACATGTTGTCGGTTGAAAGCCTAAGATTTTGGTCCATAAAGCATGAATGGTCTTATAGCTATCCTAGAAGATCCCCCCATTATTTGATTTGGTATGCGGCTATCACATAAAACTCCAAAGGCACATCTCCACTTCATCCATCCAGCTCTTACTCTACAAGCAACATCCCTCATCAATCTTACCACTCTCATGAATTATCAACCAAGGTATTGAAAACAACTGCACAGAACTCAATCCTAAAGTCTAACCCAATTCCTTCAAAATCTCTCCTTGCACCACTTCATTCTTCAATGTTTTCTAAGTCCTTTCATACTAGACATAAATACTAACGTATAAATGATGAAGAATAATACTTAAACAAAAATTTACTATAAATAGCAAATATATGTATAAGTTAGACTTTTGACCATTCAAACTTTGGAATCTAACCAAATAAATGGATTAGTTGGATAGATTAGCGCCTCCTACCCCAAAATCATATGCTACACGTCATATAAACTCATTTCGGTTTGTAAATTGGCCCCAAAAATGCGTCAAATGGAGTCGGGGGCCAAACGGAGCACTTGCAGGGAGACTCAGGGTGGGCCCCACACATTTTTGGGGCCTAGGGGTCACGAGGACCTCGCCCAAATGGCGAGGCATCGCCAACCACTCCAAAGAGTGGCGAGGCCCTCCCCAGGTCGGCGAGGCCTCGCCGGGTTTCGGGCCCGGCCGGGCGGGCCGGTCGGGCCGATCATGTTTGGGGCCTAGGGGAACCCCCTGGTACATGGGCCGTGGCTCGAAACCACCCCAAACATCTACTTCCTTCACAAATCACCCCTCCAAGCTCTCTTTTCTCCTCCAAGTTATTGTTTTCTCTCTCAAACCTCCCTTCCAATTGCCCATTCCACTGTTTTTTGTTAAAACCCACACCCCTCCATCGTTCATAGCAACACCTACCCTCTACTATTTCCGTTTTTCCTCATTTGAGCTCCCACACCCCCTCATTTGAAGCTCAAAACTGTGTAAGCTCTCAACCCATCCTATTTCTTCATTTCCTTTCTTCAAACCCTGTCTTTTTGGGCCTTTATAATCCCTATTAAGGTTCAAACTTGTGGAGAACCAAAAACTCCAGCCCCCGTTTTCCCTTATCCTCATTTTTCATGGCTCTATCTGAGCTTGTACGACCATTTTCTTGGAGGCCTAATCATCCATACTGTTGTCTTGTAGTTTGCATGGGTTACCGTCTTAGGGTGTTTATGTTTTCATGTTGATGGGTGTAGTAGTTGGTAGAATGTTTTAGATGTTTGAGGACGTTTAGGGCCCGTTCGGCCACCTGCATTAGGTGAGTTAGGTGGATCGGATTGTATAAGTAACAATAAATGTATGTGTAAGATATGGCCCCTAGATTGGGTGTATCCCATATTTTCCAATGCCATGTTTAGAATGTATGTAATGAAAAGTATATCCCGGGTTTTCTTATTACACTTAGAAATTCCTCATCCTGGGATTTGGAACTCCCATCTCACGCTTTCCCACACAAGACTCATTTTCCAAAGCCTATAAAATTAATCCCCACCCACCCTCCTACCAACCATGCCACTCCCAATCCTGAGGAGGGATTAGCAATGCAAGCCCATTAAATACAACTTAAGACCACTAGCCAAATAGATCCTTGGAGTTTTGGACCTAGAGCGGTGCTCCTAGATTTTGACAGACATGACCGTATAGGAAATCCAACAAATTAATAATGTGAACCTTAGGACCCTCTTAGCTGGTATGAGCATGTGTGAAGTGCTTGAGAGTAGTTAAATTTAAGTCCATACAACTCAATTCCAATTAGACAACGTTTGACCCTAAGCGATAAAATAATTTCTTATATTAGAAAGGGTATAAAATCATCTAGTGTATAAGCATAGACTGTGGAGTACAACCAGTGGATTACCACTACTCCTAAATTAAGTCTAGACTATTGGTTAGGCTAAGGAAAGTAAAAGACTAATTAATTATGCTAAGCCAATTGAATGATAGACTTAGTTTGGTCGGCTAATACACATCTTTGATCTGGGTGGCGCAGCCGAAGCGTAGTGGACCCTTGCCCCACTGCCCCAGGATCGAATGGAATTGATCCAGACTGTACGTAAAGATAGGTCACTAACTAGGATATGAATCTTCCTTAGAATGTAAAGCAATTAGGGTTCAAGTACTAAACAATTTCATATTACACAATAGGCCTAACAATGGGTACGAACTGAATTACAATAGCCAGAGTCAACGTATCTACAACTGTGCTTGTTGAATACGAACATAATGGAAGTCTGTCCTACTTTGAGAAACCATTTTAGGACGATCTAGTAAGATTTGATTCACCATTTCCTTGGACATAGATAATAACGAGAACTCTCTTAGACCAAGACCTAAAGGGCAACCCGAGAAATAGGAAAGTTTGAGCCTTTCATTAATAGACATTCCCTAAGTTTTTAGAGTGATCGGACTATGGAGTTACTGAAATATACAACTGCGAAGTATTCACGGTTTGACCCAATTCTCAATCCTGGGCGACTACCAATGGACTCACTGCTTGACCGAGCAGAAGACCAGGATCTATCAGGACTAGGGAGGGATACGATGAGCCTTCTACCCTGGTCAGGTAGATGATCGATGTATCGGGATCAAGCCCACTATAACCGTCTCTCTGTGTTGGTCAAACATTGAAAACAGCTATCTTACTCTCAACAGATGGGAATCGAAGCCAAGACTCCAAATAGGGAAAGAAATCCATTGTAGCAAACCATCAGGATATAAGCAAGGGATAAAGAAATAAGTTTTAAGGGGGGTAGACTAAAATGAACCAGGCTAGTATATATCCTACGCAATAAAACTTAGGTAAAGAAATAATTAAATCTTTCCTTATTACCCTTAGGCAATTTCGGGGACGAAATTTTGTTTTAAGAGGGGTAGATTGTAACATCCCGGATTTTTGCCAATCTGGAATTAGACGTTCTTAGGCAATGGGTCGATCCTAACACCTTATTAACTTGTCAAAACTCAATCCCAAAGTCTAAAACTGCTTTTGAACCCATTTCCTTCACAAATCTCACCTTTCACCACCTCGTTCTTTAAATCCTTCTAAGTACTTTCACATTAGACACTATCTTAAAGTTTAGGTGATGAAGAACAATACTTAAACTAAACATTACTACAAAGGCCCAGGTACCACCTCAGACAGAAATTACTCAGGACTAAATCCTTTAGAAATTATGCGAGAATTAGCCTGTGGTAAACTAGAGTACCTGTGAAATTAGCACCAATCACTTTAAATACGATCTGCAAGACCCAAAACTTGTAGAATCATTGACGCTAGGTTACCCTACAATCTAGAATCAATCTCATTTCCCAGCTGCTCTCGGGAGCATCTCGAAACTCCGTATCAGATCTGGACCGCACGTTGGAAGTCTAATTAACACGAAGTTAAGGAATTAGGACCGCCATGCTGGGCTTGACAACCATCTCGGAAATCAAATCCAGATAGTGTCTCAGTGTTATTCGCTTGAGCGGAGCGGGGAGTGTGAGATGAATTCATGATGAAGAATAATAAATAAGGATTTATGAAATCTGACATGTGACGCTTGTGGATCAGTATTGAGCAACCTGACCGTCAGAATCTGACCCAAATACACCCTGGGATCAGGAGAAATTTCATACACGTGTCAGTGTACTCGGAATCTCCGATCGAGATCCACTGACCGTTGAACTGAAACTGGTCCGCCACGCGTGATCTGAGAAGCCGACCGGAACGAAAACTTAATGGTACCTAGATCCAGTATTGGTGAGCTTAAGTCTGACCTTTGGCTCAAGGGGGCCCGCCAGAAGTGCTCCGTTGAGCTGGAACAGGCTCACTTTGGATATAACCTAAGTATACCTTGACCTGAAGTCTATTTTGATAAGTTTTTAGGCTATATAAGGACCTTAAAACCCTCTCTCATTCAGCCATACGAATTTGAGATAAAACCCTAAAAAAGAGAGAAAAAGTGAGAGAGAAGTGGGAGCATCTCCCTGCCATGCTTCCCTGCTGCTATGCAAGCTCAACCACCCATATCTATCTCTTTCTTGGCGATGCCGGCTTCATTTCTAGGTAAGAAACCCTAACCCTAAACTGATTTGGGGGTTTTGATAGTTGTATGTTATAAAATAACTAACCAAAAGTATGCTATAGGTTACCAAACTGCCGTATACTAAAGCTTAGCGAATCTATCGACTCCGTTACGATTCTACGACAAAAGGTGCGGACTTTAGGTGTATAGGTTATGGTTTTCAACGCTTTCAATGTCAAATAATGATAGATTCATGATCTGCATGCAATTGCACATGTACAAAGTGCTGTCTGTTTCCCGTTTCGATTAAATACAAAGAATATGGAATTTTATGTATTCTAGGTATATGTAGAAAGTATCGTATACGTATAAATTTTGGAAATGTGTTTGCCATGATTATTTGTTGTATGAACATATTATATACTTGTATAACACTTACTTGGCGAGAGGGTTCGCCCTAATACATGTTTTTGCTAATATACACTATGTATGTTAAAATAGTGTATTCTAAGTGTTTATTGGAATGAGTAAATAAATATGGATTTATGATTTATGCCTGCCAAATGTATTGAATGTAAGAACATGATTGATGTGTATGCGACAACTCCTTGCTATAAGGATTTGTCCTATCCTATGTTGAAATCAACATACGTCATGCATGTTGGAGTGGTGTAGTTTAAGTGTTTGCTAAAATGCCTATTGAGAAATTGTGTGACGAACTAAGTTTAATAGTAGTGTTGAGATAGGATTCTCAACTACCTTAGAAACGTATATGATTTCCTCCATGATGGTTGTTCAATTTAATCGCTTACTATGAAATATAGGTGTTTGTATTTCCTGTTTATATTGTGTTTTATTACATGTTTTATGACATGTTTGTTAACATGCTTGAATTACTTTGTTTATTCTACTTTACTCTACATGCTTTTGGTCATGGATTGATTGTGTTCGGGGCTATGATTATAGTCCAGGCAATCGGTAATGGGATGGAATTCGTGACTGAGATTCATTTGCCACGTGAGATGTGTTCGACGAACCCGAGTCGTACTTCGGTTGGCGATAGTGGTTGGCCACACGATCGTTCAACTTGTCGTGCGCTCGAGCTAGACGAGCTCGTCGAGTAACCCGATCTGTCTAATGTGTGTTCACCATGTTTGGACGCCTCTGCTTGAACCTAGGGTACCAAACTTACCAGTGAAATCCCGTTAACTATGGTACCTCGGTCCGCTAAGACTCATGAGTCGGGCATGGTGGTATGGGACACCGTGGTCGAGCTGTTGGCCTACTCTGGGGCCACGTGCCTCCTGTAAGTGCTATATTTTATATCCCTGTTTGTTGTCAAATTTGTGGTGCCAAAATCACAGTTATATATCTTGCATAAGTGAAGCTCTCTCAAAGATCAACATTCATGAACAAGCTAAGCTCACAACAAGCAAAGCTCACGAGTACAAAGATCAAACTTGAATGTAAGAACTACTCACAAGACATGACTCAAGCTGCAAGACTTCAAGAAGAGTACAAGGCAGTTCATAAAGAACTCAAGACACTTTCAAGATTGAGCTACATCAAGATTTCAAGATTGAACTACATCAAGACTTCAAGGCTCATACTTCAAGGTCACTAGTTCCTAATGTTTCAATGTCCTTACTTCATGGTTAAGGTTTGACTGACCTTAGGTTGACCTTAGAAGTAGGTCACTTTGGATACATAAATCGAATGTTTATTTTACATAAGTTTGGTCTGTTCTTCGACTAGTCCTAGGCCTTCTTCGACTAGTCCTAGAGTTGCTTCTTCCCAGTCTAAGAAATTCCTCGATCAGTCGTAAGTTTGTTACAAAAATCGGATAATTTCTGTTAGGCTTCGACTAGTCCAGGAATCTGTTCGACCAGTCGAAGGAACAGTGTTGACTGCATCTTCGAACAGTCGAAAGTCTTCGACTCAAAGTCCAGCGATAATTTTAAGTTCTTCGACCAGTCGAAGGTGACCTACGACCAGTCGAAGGAGTCCTTCGACCAGTCGTAGAACGGTCAAAGCTTACGCGCCTGATTTTTCAAATATCTGTTATTGCTTCGACTAGTCGAAGAGCTCTCTAGACCAGTCGAACAAGCGATCTGCTCACCTATAAATAGAGCACGAATCTCAGAAGAAATGATCGAATTAATTAATCCATTCAAGCCAATCTTCGTCGAACTTCTGAGAGATAATTCTGTGCTCCATCTAAGCTAAGTGTGCTTATTTAATATTCTCTTTCCTTAGCTTTATTTAATTGATTTTGTTTCTTCTGCTATTCCAATCTAATTTGATAAGAGGAATTGTTATTTCCTTTCTTTGGAATCAAAATCAATTAAGGCAAGCCCTACTTGGTTTAATTTAAAATCTATTAGAATTAGAACCATTGTAATTGAGTACTGGACATTGAATTTGGACATTCAATCATCTGCTCTAACTTGTTCTCTACCGGGCTGCTAAAATGAAGGAGATAATCAGGTATTTTACATTTAATTGTAAATTCCTTTCTGTTTTGGTTTCTTTCAAGATTTGCCAGAAAAATCTTGTTGTATTGGTTATCTGAGGAGAGCCAGGAAAACTCAGAAGTGGGATTTTTTTAATTGTGTAAGTCCACAGACAAAGACACAATTGTAAAGGTTTTTAGTGAACCTGGGAAAACCTATTTTGTTAGTGAACGCTAATATCCCTGTGTGAGGATATTAGGAGTGGAGTAGCATTTTGTGTGGTTGTGTTTAACAGTTGGTGAACACACAGGCGAACCACTATAATCCCTTGTGTTGTGGTTGAATGATTTATACTTCTAATCTTTAATTATTCTTTTGTGGGATGTATGTATGGTGGTGAATGTTGTAATCATTTAATTCAAGCATTGTGAGAATTTTGTAATAGTTTAGAATTTATTTTCTGCTATTCCTTTATCAGCTTGATATTCAATTTCTTTTAAAAGTTGTTCCAGCAAGGTTGCCCTGTCATTTTTATGGTGTATGGCTGTCCCTAGAACAATACATTTGTGATTACAATTTATTTCAATTCAGTTTGTATTTAATTCTTTATTCCTCTTTGGTTTGAGATTTGATACAAAGATCTTTCTAGAAATAAGGTTGTCCTACCATAAACTCTGGTTTTTGGTGAAAGGTTGTCCTTAGAACAACATTTGTATCAACCTCTCAAGATCTAATTTTGAGGTTGTTTCACTTTCCTGCATTGTGATTTAATTTGGCTATCATATTCTTTTTAATTCCGCTGTTATAAGTTTTATTTGGCATTGTCCTATTCACCCCCCCCCCTCTAGGACATATAGCTAGGCCTTTTCAAGTGGTATCATAGCTTAATAGCTCTTTTTTATTCTTGGATTTAATTCCTGAGCTAACGATTTAAGCTATTTAAGATGTCAAATTTTGATAGCCTTTCAGTCACAAGGCCTCCACCCTTTGATGGCTCCAACTATGCCTATTGGAAAGCCAAAATGAGGATTTTCCTCAAATCAATAGATGAAAATGTGTGGCAAGCCACAGTGACTGAATGGAAACCTCCTATCATGGAAGTTACTGGGGTTGATGGTTCAAAATCTATGAAAGTCACACCATATTACCAATGGACCACTCTTCAGAAAAGTGAGAGTAGTGCAAATGCTAAAGCACTAAATGCAATCAGTTGCGCACTATCACCGGATGAGTTCAAAAGAATCATTTCCTGTGATACTGCAAAGCAAGCTTGGGATATATTAGAAATGACACACGAGGGTACTACAATTGTCAAAAAATCTAAAGTCCAACTCCTCACCAGATTTGAAGAAATTCATATGGAGGAAAATGAAATGTTTATGGACTTTTACTAGATTGAATGACATTGTAAACTCAATGTGGGGTCTTGGCGATAAAATCCCAGAAAGTAACGTGTGTGCAAAGATATTACGCTCACTTCCTGAACGTTTAATTCTAAAGTAACCGCAATCCAGGAACTTCGTGATACGGATGATATGAGGGTAGAAGAACTAGTTGGTTCTCTACAAACCTACGAGTTAAACTTTAAAGCTCCTAAAGGTAAATCTATCGCACTAAAATCTTCTAAATATAATTCAGAAGAAAATTCTGATTCAGAAGATGATTGGCTATTCTTTAGCTAAGAAATTTTACAAGATTTTCAAAAGCAAGAAAAGGTTTGATTTTCAAAAATCGAATGATAAAAAGAAGTTTAGACCCAAATCTCAAAAATCTTTGAAAGATAGTCAATGTTACAACTGTCAAGAATATGGGCACTTAGCAAATAGATGTCCTAAAAAGGACAACCCAAGAAGAAGGGTATGTTGGCTACATGGGATGAATCATCTGATTCTGAAGCTTCTTCTGAATCAGAAGATTCTGAAACTGAGTTGGGCAATGAGGTTAAAGCTCTTATGACTCTAGCCAAAATCACATTTTCAGATAATGACTCAACAAGTGAAGAAAATCTGAGTAGTGAATGTGAAAATGAAGATGATCTTCAAGACGCTTATAATGCCCTATATAAGGAAAGTTGTAAAATTGCTGTCAAACTTAAACTTCAAAAAGAAAAGTTTTCTAAACTCAAAGAATGTTTTGAATCACTTGTCTTAGAAAAATCACAATTTCAGATTGTTTTGAAAAATCAAAATGCGATTTGGAATTCAAGAACTCCCTAATTATTGATTTGAAATCTGAATTGAGAAACTCAAAACTGAAGTATCTTCTCTTCTGAGTCTAAAGGACACATGGAAATATGCCCAAGGAGATCCAAAGTTAGAAAAACTTTTATCCGGATCAAGAAAATGTGGCGATCTATCCGGTTTGGCTACGATAAAAATCTACCTCCTAAACAAAAGTATACTCCTCCTATGTTTGTTAAAGGAGAGTCCTCAAACTCAAAAGAGAAAAGTACTTATCAAGATTTTTCTAGAAATTCAAAAACTTTTCAAAAACCTAGAAGCAGCCATGTCAACTTTAATCAGAAACGAAATCCACTAGCTGAAAAGATAGTTGATTTACTCAAGGAGCTCTTAAAATCTAACTCTATAGGTCATTCTTACAACTATAAAAAAAAGAAGACCAACTATGTTCCTAAACCGAAAACTGTTTTGAAATGGGTTCCTAAGTTGCCTGCTTGGTTGCTCACACTGCTTTCAAAGCAACAAGTCATTCAAAGTGGTACCTAGACAGTGGATGCTCTAGGCATATGACAGGTGACAAAACTTTATTCACGGATCTGAAAGATATGACTGATGGTTCAGTCACATTTAGTGATGGTAGCAACTGCAAGATTATAGGCAAGGTACGGTTCAACTTTTTAATCTTCCTGTGTTTAAAAATGTCTTATATGTTGAAGGCTTAAAACATAACTTGCTTAGTATATCTCAAATATGTGATAATAACCATAGTGTTTGGTTCTCTAATCAAAGCTGTGAGATACTAAATAATAAGGGTTCTGTAATATTAACTGGACGTAGAACGTCTGAAAATTGCTATATTATTAGCGAATCCAGCTCATCTAATCAAACATGTTACATGGTTCATACAGACGAGACTGATTTATGGCACAAGCGTCTTGGACATGTTCATTATCGAAATTTCTATAGATTGAGCAATCAAGAATTTATAAGAGGTTTACCCAAACTTCAGAAATTAGATAAAATATGTGGTGAATGCCAGATAGGCAAACAAACAAGGAACTCACACAAAAAGGTGAATTCAAATACCACATCAAAACCACTCGAACTTCTTCACATGGATCTAATTGGACCTACTAGAACGGAAAGTCGTGGTGGTAAAAAGTATATTCTGGTAATAGTTGATGACTTTACCAGATACACTTGGGTAGTCTTCTTAAGGGATAATCTGAAACCCTTGAAGAAGTAAGAAAAGTTCTCAAAAGGATTCAAACTGAAAAATCTTCTCAAATCAGTAAGATTCGTATGATCATGGATCTGAATTTGAGAATAGCAATTTTGAGAAGTTCTGTACCGACCAAGGAATATTACATGAATTCTCAGCTCCCAAAACTCCACAACAAAATGAATTGTGGAAAGAAGAATAGGGTGCTTCAAGAAATGGCTAATGTCATGTTGAATAGCATGAAGCTCTCTAAAATCTTTGGGCTGAAGCTGTAAATACAGCTTGCTATATATTAACTGAGTTTATACTAGCAAAGATAATAATAAAACGACTTACGAATTATGGTTCAACAAAAAGCCTACTGTCAAATACTTTCGAGTTTTTGGCAGCAAATGCTATATTTTACGTGATCGTGAAAATTTGAGAAAATTCGATACAAAGAGTGATGAAGGGATTTTTCTAGGATATTCCTTAAACAGTCGTGCTTATAGGGTTCTGAACAAAAGGATTGATGTGATTCAAGAATCCATCAATGTTGTCATTGATGATCACTTAAATAAGTCAATCTCGAATTCATATATGATGAAGTTCTAATCATTGATAAACCCGATACTTCATCAAATCAGACTGAATCTGAATTGAGGACTGTTAAAGATCATCCAACCACTCAAATTCTTGGAAACCCTCTCACTGGTGTTCGCACCCGTAGACAACTTGAGGATTTATGTAATTATGTATGTTTTACATCCCAAATAGAACCATCCAATGTAAAAGAAGCTCTTGCTGATGAGAACTGGATTGTTGCAATGCAAGAAGAACTTAATCAATTTGTAAAAATGATGTTTGGTATCTCGTACCAAGACCTAAAGATAAACACATCATTGAAACAAAATGGATTTTCAAAAATAAGTCTGACGAATGTGGAATATAATTAGAAACAAGGCTAGACTAGTGGTACAAGGTTATACTCAAATTGAAGGGATTGATTTCGATGAAACTTTTACACCAGTAGCACGTCTTGAATCTATCAGACTATTTATATCCATTGCATGTTTTAGAAAGATAAAGATCTATCAGATGGATGTGAAAAGTGTTTTTCTAAATGGCGATTTACATGAAGAAGTCTATGTTGAACAACCAATGGGTTTTGAAGATCCAAAAATACTGATTATGTGTATCGGCTTAAAAAGACACTTTATGGATTAAAACAAGCACCTAGGGCATGGTATGAGAAACTAACGAAATTTCTTTTAAGTCATAATTTTCAAATGGGATCTGTTGATAAAACTCTATTTGTTAAAAAAAACATAATGATCATATCTTAATAGTACAGATTTATGTTGATGATATCATCTATGGATCAACTTGTACTAACTTGCTATTGAGTTGAGACTTGATGCAGACTTGATGATCACATTTAAAATGAGCATGGTTGGGGAATTAACTTATTTTCTTGGTTTGCAAGTTAAGCAGCAACCTGAAGGAATATTCATCTCTCAATCTAAGTATGCCTTGAATCTAATCAAGAGATTTGGATTTTGAAAATGGCAAGAATTTCGATACTCCTATGAGTACTACCCTGAAACTCTCAAAAGACTATAATGGTAAAAATATTGATTCAAAACTTTATCGGAGTATGATTGGTAGTTGTTATATTTGACTGCTAGTAGACCTGATATTTCTTTAAGTGTTGGTATTTGCGCAAGATTTCAATCTGATCCAAAGAATCTCACTTGATTGTTGTTAAGCGGATTATTAGATATGTTGCAAGTACTATAATCTTAGTCTCTGGTATCCTCATGAGACTAGTGTCCAACTTGTTGGGTACTCAGATGCTGATTGGGCTGGTAATCTAGATGATAGAAAATCAACCAGTGGTGGTTGCTTTTACATTGGAAATTGTTTAGTTTCTTGTTTAGTAAGAAACAAAATTCTATATCACTATCAACAGCTGAAGCTGAGTATATCGCAGCTGGTAATGCATGTACGCAGCTAGTTTGGATGCAACGAATGCTAAGTGATTATGGAATAAACAGGATTCTATGTTATTACATTGTGATAATTTCAGTGCAATAAATATTTCAAAAAATCCTATTCAACATTCTCGTACTAAGCACATTGACATTAGATTTCATTATATAAGGGAATTAGAAGAAAAAAAGTTATATCTCTAGAATATATTCCTACCGAAGATCAACGAGCTGACATTTTCACAAAACCTCTCGATAAAAGCAGGTTCAAAAATGAAATTTGATCTTGGCATGTGCATTTTGAAATGATTATTTATGCCTACTTGTATCATAGTGTATATATTTGCTAGATTGAATTCTAATTTTTGAATAATTTGCAAGAATATGAATTTTTTTTTGACATTCTTCGACCAGTCGTGAGTATACTCGACCAGTCGACCTTCGACCGGTCGTAGATATCCACGACCAGTCGTAGATCTCGGAAATCACTTAAAATTTGGGAATTTTTGCTTTCTTCCTCATTTCATTTTTCCTCTCTAAGGAGCCGAGCTTCGACTTGTTGAACCCATCTTTCATTTCTTCAAGGTTAGTGTTCCAAATCACGTTTTTCTTGCAGATTTGTGTCTAATTGTTTACTTTTCAAGCTTTAAGCTTTGTATTTTGGATTTCATTGAGATTTGGGGTTTGGATTTTGAAAAATCTGTTTTGTGTAGACCCACTTCTCAATCCTTTGCAATTTCTTAATTCCTTGATATCCTTGTTGCAAATGGCATCTCGAGGTAGAAAAACTACTTCCCGTGGTCCTTCTTCTTCCTCCAGATCGACCATTATCTCTAAGCGTCATCTTCTTGTTCCCCCATGATGATCCATCTTATGTTAGGGACATCAGATTACATAATGTTATTGTTGAACATCCTGTTGATGTTAATCATATTGCACCTTTTGACATCCTTCCTATGCTTGAAGCTGTAGTTTGGGTTAACTTATTACATTGGGGTGGGCCTGCATACCGGTCCATTGCTCAATCCATGTTTACATGTATTAGTGCTTTTTCACAGGATAATTTAACTTTTAAATATCTACTAGAGAAGGGCCTTTTGACATTGATTGTCATTTAATTTCAGCCCTTATGGACATTCCTGTGAATGATGAGGGTATTCCTATCCATAACTTAACTGATAAACCCTTAATGTCTGAAAAACGCATGCTCACTAAAGACTTGTGCAACATGGATGTTCAATGGACACAAAAAGGGAATTCACTTCCCGCAAGGTATTTGTTACCCAAGTACAGAATTCTCCACAAAATCTTTGTGTCTAATCTGTATCCTCGTTCGGATAATAAAACTGACTTGACTTCGTTTATGGTTCGTGTTATCCATGTTATCTCCAAAGGTACTCAGATTTGTTTACCATCCTTAATCTGTCATTTCTTTCTTCAGTTTAGACTCCATCCTGGTCATAGTGACATTCCTTTTGCTTATTTAATGACTGTATTGGCTACACATATGTTAGTCGATATGCCGGTTGATGAGGCACCAATCCATCATCTGATCTTCAACAATACTAATATCAATAAGATGAAGCTAGATCTACTTCCTGAACAAGGTGGTGGTGGTGGTGGTGGTCATGAAGAAGCTGGTGATGACATTAATATGGATGACATTTTTGAGGAACTGGATTCTGACTCGATAAATGATCCAGATTTTGAACCATCTGATGTTGATGCTCGTCTGAGTGCATTAGAGGATAAAGTTGAGAATATAAATGTAAAGATGGAAAACATGTCTATTGTTGTTCACTCCCCAAGTATAGGGTTGTGATGTAGTAATAAACTCGGTAAGATCAAGGTCGAATCCCACGAGGACTGGTCGTCACAATTCAAATTCACAACTCTTCTTAACTAATTCAACAATTAATGTAGCGAATTACTAACACAAATTTACGGAAAATAACTATTGAGAATAAGGAAGAAAATTCAATCAGAGAAAGAGCACTAAGACTTTCGAATCCACCCCTAATTATCATAACCCTTGTTTTGTCTGTTAATTCACCTTTAATTTAGATTGATCTAACTTATCTAGAGAAAGCACAACCTGTGTCCTTAATTGGGCATACAGATTGTCTAATTCCTTCAAGCAATGCTATGAATAACATATCCCATGTCCTTTGTCGGGCACATGGAATATACCGTTCATTAAGGCACCCTGTCTCTTCCTCTATAGGAACCTGTTCATAATCAGACACAAGTACCTAGCATAAGCATCCAGACCACATCCATGCATAGACTCTGATCAAAGTTCATAGATGGAGAAGTATAGAATTTAAAACAATCAAGCACACTAGGGGAAGAAACAAATCAATCTAATTAAAGTAAAATTAACATAGAACATTGGATGTTCAAATTAGGGGTTTCATCTCAGCCCTAGCTGAGAGATTTAGAAATCCATGGAATATAGAGATTCAACTGGAAAGAAAAATACAATTGATGAGAGATGCATCCCCTTGATGAGAAGATGAAGATGGTCGTCAAGCAATCTCTTTTTCTTCCTTCCTCTTGATCTCCCTTGCTCTGGATCTAGAATCCCAATTTCTGAATGAAATTCCCAAGTCCAAGACTCCTCTTTTATAGCTGCTGGAAGGCTGGAGTAAGTGGCAGAGTTGTAGCAGGACATGGAATGGAAATTTTTGCAGCCATGATCGGTGGGCCCCGCAGAGGTATTTTCTGGAGAATCCACCCCGTCCATTGGATTCAGGACGAAATTTCAGTCAAGAATGGGGGGTTTTGAACATCCATTGACGCGGCCCAGAGAAGAAAATACAGAAAGATCCGATTTGAACGTTGCAGGGCAGCCTTTTTGTGGCCTCTGTATCATGCACGTGTGTTCGCATGGGAGTGGAATATCAGCATGGGTTTGTAGTGCTCGCGGCCCTCTTCAAGATGAACGGTTTGGATCGGCCGTACAGGCCATGGGTGGGGCCCACAACGCTTCGCAAAACGGACCAACGACGTCCGTTCGCTGTTGCGAAAACAGGGACGCGAACGCTGTCCGTTCTGGTGGGGCCCATCATCATATTTATTTGCAAAATCCAGCCCGTCTACCGAATTCCCCTCGGAATTTCGGTTGGAAATCTATGATTTTCATCTATTGTTAATGAGGCCCACATGGTTTTCTGTTCCACCGTCCAACCGACATTTGAACGGTTAGATTTTACTTAGGATGACCGTTTGCAATTCTGCCACCTACGCAGTGATCATGTCCTTCATTTAGACCTGATGGACGGTCCGGATTGGCGGCTTGATGGACGGTGTGGACCCACAACTTCAACGCTCGATCGGACAGCGTTAACGCTGTAACAGCTGGCGCCGTTTTTGAATTGAGAAGGAGAGGGTCGAGCGCGGTCAGCGGTCGATTTGACCGAAGCAGCGGTATGGTGCACCGCTGGTGCGAGTGTACAGTGTACACTCTCCTCATCTACAGGCCCTACCGTGATGTTTACGAGAAATCTACACCATCCATCCTCTTTATCTCCCTGATTAATCGGTTGGGACCAAAGTTGAGGCATATCCTGTTATCAGGTGGGCCCCACTTACTGATTTAAGGGGCTGATCTGGCCGTTGGAACACTTCCCGAGATCTTCAAGGGCTGAAATTTAATATGTACGGTTGATTTACGGCCCCCATCACATGTATGAAGTTTCGAGTTGATCGGATAGCGAAAATATGTGATCTTGCATTTTGCACCAATTTCAGGCCCCTTTGGCTTGCTTTCCTCAGATCCCAGGCGTGTAAAATCTTCATTATTGGTTCTCTGGAGTCCATCCCGTGTTCTGGAGACTTTGGATCATGAAATCCATGCCGTTAACATCAATTTTCAATTAACACTCCTGATTTCATCCTGTGACAGAAACACAATTAATATACCTCATTAAGCCTTATCATGTACGTAAATTTAGGCAATTACTGGGGTCTGATATGCAATATTTGACCCTGATCAATTGCTCATGATTTACAATTCAAGTATATGCGCAAATATCTTAGGCGATTGAACAAAGGCATGCACCAACTTGATCCTTCTATTCCTGCTCCGTCATCTGGTTCTAGTTCTGATTAGTTTATATGAGACTTCTGGTCTGTAATAACTTATTAACTTAGCACTTGGTTGACTGAGTTTGAGTAGGATATTATATATGTTTTATGTTGGATATTTATTCTATGTGAAGCTATGTTGAGTATCTCTATCTCTGTTTTGCTATAATCTCATAACTCCTCATGTTTACTCTCATATATCCCTTTATTTAGTTCTCCTTTATTGTTGTTTCCTTTGTCATATTGTGACAAAAAGGGGGAGAATGGTTTATTCTTAACGATATGATTGTGAGAGGAGTAGCATTGGTTATGTTACTCAGGGGGAGTATGTTTGAACTGGTTGAATGTTGAATGTTGAATGTTGAATATTGAATAATGATTTGCAGGTAAGCCAGTTGATATGAACAGGTTCATATCTCTTTAACCAGTTGTTCTATTTTATGTTTATCTTGGTTATGTGTTTTGTCACTAATTTGACAAAGGGGGAGATTGTAAGTGCTATAATTTATATCCCTGTTTGTTGTTAAATTTGTGGTGCCAAAATCACTGTTATATATCTTGCATAAGTGAAGCTCTCTCAAGATCAACATTCATGAACAAGCTAAGCTCACAACAAGCTAAGCTCACAACAAGCAAAGCTCACAGTACAAAGATCAAACTTGAATGTAAGAACTACTCACAAGACATGACTCAAGCTGCAAGACTTCAAGAAGAGTACAAGGCAGTTCATAAAGAACTCAAGACACTTTCAAGATTGAGCTACATGAAGATTTCAAGATTGAACTACATCAAGACTTCAAGGCTCATACTTCAAGGTCACTAGTTCCTAATGTTTCAATGTCCTTACTTCATGGTTCAGGTTTGACTGACCTTAGGTTGACCTTAGAAGTAGGTCACTTTGGATACATAAATCGAATGTTTATTTTACATAAGTTTGGTCTGTTCTTCTACTAGTCCTAGGCCTTCTTCGACTAGTCCTAGAGTTGCTTCGACCAGTCTAAGAAATTCCTCGATCAGTCGTAAGTTTGTTACAAAAATCGGATAATTTCTGTTAGACTTCGACTAGTCCAGGAATCTGTTCGACCAGTCGAAGGAACAGTGTCGACTGCATCTTCGACCAGTCGAAAGTCTTCGACTCAAAGTCCAGCGATGATTTTAAGTTCTTTGACCAGTCGAAGGAGACATTCGACCAGTTGAAGGTGACCTACGACCAGTCGAAGGAGTCCTTCGACCAGTCGTAGAACGGTCAAAGCTTATCGCGCCTGATTTTTCAAATATCTGTTATTGCTTCGACTAGTCGAAGAGCTCTCTAGACCAGTCGAACACGCAATCTGCTTACCTATAAATAGAGCACGAATCTCAGAAGAAATCATCGAATTAATTAATCCATTCAAGCCAATCTTCGTCGAACTTCTGAGAGATAATTTTGTGCTCCATCTAAGCTAAGTGTGCTTATTTAATATTCTCTTTCCTTAGCTTTATTTAATTGATTTTGTTTCTGCTATTCCAATCTAATTTGATAAGAGGAATTGTTATTTCCTTTCTTTGGAATCAAAATCAATTAAGGCAAGCCCTACTTGGTTTAATTTAAAATCTATTAGAATTAGAACCATTGTAATTGAGTACTGGACATTGAACTTGGACATTCAATCATCTGCTCTAACTTGGTTCTACCGGGCTGCTACAACGAAGGAGATAATCAGGTATTTTACATTTAATTGTAAATTCCTTTCTATTTTGGTTTCTTTCAAGATTTGCCAGAAAAATCTTGTTGTATTGGTTATCTGAGGAGAGCCAGGAAAACTCAGAAGTGGGGTTTTTTAATTGTGTAACCCACAGACAAAGACACAATTGTAAAGTTTTTGGTGAACCTAGGAAAACCTATTTTGTTAGTGAACGCTAATATCCCCTGTGTGAGGATATTAGGAGTGGAGTAGCATTTTGTGTGGCTGTTGTTTAACAGTTGGTGAACACACAGGCGAACCACTATAATCCCTTGTGTTGTGGTTGAATGATTTATACTTCTAATCTTTAATTATTCTTTTGTGGGATGTATGTATGGTGGTGAATGTTGTAATCATTTAATTCAAGCATTGTGAGAATTTTGTAATAGTTTAGAATTTATTTTCTGCTATTCCTTTATCAGCTTGATATTCAATTTCTTTTAAAAGTTGTTCCAGCAAGGTTGCCCTGCCATTTTTATGGTGTATGGCTGTCCCTAGAACAATACATTTGTGATTACAATTTATTTCAATTCAGTTTGTATTATTTCTTTATTCTTCTTTGGTTTGAGATTTGATACAAAGATCTTTCTAGAAATAAGGTTGTCCTACCATAAACTCTGGTTTTTGGTGAAAGGTTGTCCTTAGAACAACATTTGTATCAACCTCTCAAGATCTAAATTTTGAGGTTATTTCACTTTCCTGCATTGTGATTTAATTTGGCTATCATATTCTTTTTAATTCCGCTGTTATAAGTTTTATTTGGCATTGTCCTATTCACCCCCCTCTAGGACATATAGCTAGGCCTTTTCACCTCCCCGTAGTGACCAGTGAGCAACCAGACTCGTGAGCCGATTATGGTGGTATGGGACACTATATTCGAGCTGTCGGCCTACACTGATTGGTGACGAACCCTTTGTAGTGACCTCGAGCATACTCTGAATTTGCGGTGAGGCGACGAGTTTTGTCGCGGTGAATAGAGTATGAACTAGGCCTGTATCAATTTAGTGATGAACCATTAAAAGGGTGATGGGGGAGTGGTGTAACTGTTCTGTGTAACAGCCCTGGTAGCCCTTGCAGCGACCTAGAAACACACCGTCGTATGAGATTAACTAGGATTGACGACCCTAGAATGGATCATGTTTGGGAATGATACAAGGGAGGTACCTTAGTTTCCCAACACTGCTATTTGAAATGAACTAATAACAACTCGGTAATCATGCTCATCTTCGCACTGCATGTGCCTGGAAGATGTGGAGCACTGAGGAATGAAAGCATGCCGCGAACGTAAGATAGTGTCGCCCGAGGGAGTATGTGGTGAGGGCATGGATCATGACTGCTTTCATACTTGCATTAATAAGAGTAGTTAGGACTGTTTGATTGTACTACTTTATCATTACTGCTTGATTGTTTTGATAACATGTTAACCTATGCTTTATTGTTCTACTGAGTTGATCACTCACTCCCACGTTACGGGACGGTGTTGTACACACCAACCAGACTTGTTGAGTTTCAGTTTCAGATGATGGCGATGCTGCGAAGTGGAGCCGGACTTTTATGAGGATGAGGAGCATTCCTCCTTTATGCAGTTTCAGGCGGGTTCCTGTGAGTCGTGTCCTGATCGACGGGGCTTTTTAGGATATTGACTAGAGGACCTTACACATTTGGTATATTTTAGAATTGTACTTGTAATTATTTAACCTGGTAACGTTATCACACTCTGGAGACTCACCACAGTTTATATATTTTATTTATCTATCACAGTCTTCCGCTTGCTAACTCACTTGTCTCTGGAGTATGATATGTTGTTTTGGCTTAATCTCACTCATGTTCACTACACTAATACAGACAACATTCAATCATCATTCATTTTGTTGCATAAATTAGGCGTTGGAACTCAGGAGTTGAGTTTATGCTCGACCCCCGATTTTCAGGGCGTTACACTTCGATTCTCTGGAGTTCTATTTCTTAAGGTTTTTTTTTACTGC
Organism: Magnolia officinalis; assembly: GCA_021015155.1. Lineage (NCBI taxonomy): Eukaryota > Viridiplantae > Streptophyta > Magnoliopsida > Magnoliales > Magnoliaceae > Magnolia > Magnolia officinalis. Next base: position 25,674,041 of record JAJHSJ010000017.1, read on the forward strand.
AATAATAGTATTGAAAGAAAGGTCGAAGCTAAAAGAATACAAACATAAAAGAAAACACATTACAGACTAACCAAATGACTAAAAAGTAGGCTAGATTGACAGCTTTTGAAGCTTTCACCCATTCCATCACATGCAATTTAGCCAAACTGAAAACCACTGAAGCTTGCCTTTTTGTTAACAATCTTGGGCGTATTGGACTGTACAAACCCACAATGGGTGATATTGTCCAGCTTGACCCCGAACCCCTAAACCCCAAAACACAATCCATTTGCCTGGTTGACCTGGTCCACCCGGTCGACCCCGAACCCCTGTCCAGCTGACCCAGTCGACCCTGAACCCCTAAACCCCAAAACACAATTTGGCTAACCTGGTTGACCCCAAACCCTTGTCGAGCTGACCTAGTCAACTGGGTGGACCTGGTCAACCGCGAGATGCTGGACAGTGAACCGAATCATTCATATCAATGAATAGCCATATTGATCCAATTGAATTGCAATTAATGATATGGTCAATCGTTGAATTGAATGAAATCAAATGAAATACGAAAAGATTCTATCAGTTTTGCTTTTTTTTTTTTGTTTAGGCGCATGTCGAAAACAAATAAACATAACAATTCTTATTCAAATTATGAATCATAATTGACTGAACAAATATAAATAGAGTATCGATAGGAGAGGTATGAATAAATGGACCAAGCGGGAATCTTAGGAAAAATGATCTTTTAGATTAGATCTCTTTCCTTTTTTCTACAATTCCCTAATATTGTACATCTTTCTTGCTCCTACTCTAGATCATATATACCGTATTTGTATATATCTTGTTCCTAAATAAATTATCTTGAGTCACCCATGAGTTGGGATAAGCTGGTCTTTTTTATTAAAAAAAAAAAAGACCAACTTATTTCAGAAGCTAGTCAATGATGACCCTCCATAGATTCACCTATATAAGCCACGACTAAAGTTGCAAAAATAAGAGCTTGAATCTCGCTTGTGAATAATCCAAGGAATATGACAGGTATAAGGACTACTGAAGGTACTAAAGAAACAAGAACAACAACTACTAATCAGCCAATATATTCTTGCAAAGTCGAAAACTAAGTGATAAAGGCTTTGTGAAATCTTCTAGGATGTTAATTAGTAAAAGTATTGGGGTTGGTTGAATGTATTTACCGAAATAACTCAATCCTTTTTTGGTAAAACCGGCATAGAAATATGTCATTAACATGGGTAAAGTTATAGCAACAGTAGTATTTATATCATTCATCGGTGTAGCTAACTCCCCATGAGGTAACTGTGTGATTTTCCGAGGTAAAAGAGCACTTTGACCAGTTCGAAACAAAAATAAATAGGAACATAGTTCCAATAAAGGGAACCCAAGGACCATATTCTTCTCCAATCTGGGTTTTGCTCAAGTCTCGAATGAATTCAAGGACATATTCGAAGAAATTCTAATCGTCGGTTGGAATGGTTTGTGGATTTCGAACAGCTATAGTGGTTGAACCTAAAAAGATAGCAATTATGACCCAAAAAGTGATAAGTACTTGGGCATAGACTTGGAAACCCCCTATTTGCCAATAGAAATGTTGGCCTACTTCCACACCGGAGATATTGTATAACCCTTTTAGTGTGTTGATGGAACATGGTAGAACATTCATATTGCCCTCTGACAGAAATAGAGCTTAAAAAGGAATTATTTTGATTCAACCATCTCTTTCTCAACTCGCCTATTTTAATCGTATATTTAGGATACCGAATAATCAGATAATATCCCCAATGATTTTTTATCTCTTTTTTGAGATTCAAGAATAGTAACCGATTCAATCAATTTATGGAGTTCCCCAAGTCATTGACTTATCTTATTATTAATCAATGATTTCTTATAGAGCTCGAACGGCCCTCACAAATTGCGGATACTAATTGGTTAAGAATCACCCGGATTGAGGCTATAGCGTCATCGTTGGCTGGAATCAAAATATCTGCGAGATTTGGGTCACAATTTGTATTGATTAAACAAATCATGGGAATTCCTAAAGTCAGACATTCTCGAAGAGCCATTTATTTTACTTGCTGATCAACAATGATGACAATATCGGGTAACCCCGTCATATATTTGATCCCACCCAGATATGTTTACAGGTGAGATAATTGTCTCTTCAACATTGCTGCATCTCTTCTCGGGAGATGATTGAATTTCCTCGTCTTTTGTTCCGCTCTCAAGTCCCTGAACTTATGAAGTCTCATTTCTGTAGTGGACCAATTCGTTTTCCATTTGCTTCTTTGAGTTTTCTATTGAAATTCCAGAATTTCTGCAGTACAAGGATATTGATGAGGAATTCCTACAAATGGTTACATGGAAAACCCGTCGATATGTGGGTATTTTCTTTCTACATGCAGTTCTTGTGAATTTTGGTTTCAGAAGTAAGCAAGTGAGTTTCGCAATTTACAGCCTTCCTGACATGACTATAAAAGAAAGCCAACAAAAAGGTTCACACTCTTCAAAACATAACAGACTAAAATGTTCATGATGGACTCAAAAATGCAGGCATCATCAACTGGAAGGTCAAGAATCAAGAGACAATCTTTATATGATCTTTGGACGTGAAGTATAGGATAGACCATCATACTCATCATCAATTGGAGCTCAATCAGCTGTTTCCATGCACCAAAATTTGTTTTTCCATGTGAATTGATTCAGGTTGGGAAAGGAAACCAGAAACACAAGGGGTTACAGATATGAATTTTTGTCCTTTCTACCTCCCTTGATCCTGCAAAGAGAGCCATTTGAAGATGCAGTTGAGCAGCAAGCCATTAGTGCATGAGAATCCACTACAATGGGTTTGAATGAATTCAATATACTTCATTGGGATGAGGAATGACAGAATCAGTTCTGATTGTGAAGGCCGCATAATCAATCTGAGATGCATGATGAAGGGAAGGAGAGTGATATAGTACGGAACATCCGGTAAAATGAGAACATCCATACACTGCTACACATGGTAAACCAAAGTGGAAACAATTTCATTTATAATCTGAGATTGTACATTGTTCCCATACATACCTACCTAGGTGGAAAACATAAAAAATCCAACTACTAACTATTAAACTACTAGGTGGAAATGATGCACTTCTTTCAACACGGTAAATAGAAAGCACATAAACACAAACATGGCTTAACCTGAGACCTAATGGTCCTGTGAATCAGTCAGATGTGGCGTTGCTCCATCCTTTTGAACACAGCATAACACTTCCTTAAGGGTGCAGAAGATTTTCTAGTTCCATTTCTCCTGTTTAGCCATTTGAGTCCTCATTTCAGCCCTCATATCAATTAATTCAGACTAAACCGAGGCTAGCTCCTCTTCTACCCAACTGAAGCGCTCATGTATAAGTGGGAGGGGCTACAAAATCTTCATCGATGTCTTCATCATTATCTTCCTCCTCCTCATCCTCTTCTTCTTCCTCAGTTTTTTCTCCTCTTTCATTCTCTTCTTCCTCATTCAATTTCGTCCTTTTAATAGTATTGGCGTTCATGAAACTTTGCAGCTCAAGCCTCGCATTGGGGATGAAACTAAACCCACAGTCTTTGGCCTTCTTACAGACCAACTGTTCGAAGTGTAAGGATAGATTGGTTTTGGTGGTGGTGGCATTCAAGATATGGCGCATTACAATAGATGGGTAGCAAACCTTCTTGCCCATGCCCAGTAAATACAGAACCTCCAACATATACTGTGTTAGTTGTGTATGATTTCCCGTTCTAGGGTACACATTGTATGTGAATACAAGGTGGAGGAACCTATAAACTGGAAGCATCTTGGTTACCTTCAAACAATTATCATCCTGTATCCAAGACGTATGTTCGCCACAAATTTGAACAGTCCTCTTGTCCCTGTACTTGGACCGCTTCGCATCCTTATGTTGAACAATCACTGTCCCGCGTGGCACCCCAGAAATCCTCTCAATGTCAGTCACATTAAATGGTATCAGGGAATTTTCGATTGCTAAGTCGAAGGTCAGTGACTTTAGACAAGGATTTTGAATAGAAGCGTAGAAATGTCGCAGAGTCTCGGCGTCGGCATTGTTGTAGGGTGTGAAGATAAGATTCCAGCTAATAGTGGTAAGCCACTTAAGCTCTTCGGTATTGATGAACAAGTCTATGTTCACGTACTGCTCAAAATATACCTTGCGTTTGACGAATCTTCCCAAATCCACGGCTTGTTCCACCTCAACTAACTAGCCACAACTCGTTGACGGTCCCGCCCGAGACATGGATCGACCCATGCTCCATCCGGAGACCACTCTCTTAGCCCGGGTAGCTGTGACCATTAAGGTTGATGCTCCAATGTCCTCCCTTCGCTTGGAGCGATGATTATATTGTTGTCCATCCGTTTCCTATGCATCACGCTTTTTCGCCATAAGTGTCACTATTAATGGGAGCAATAGCCAAGAAGAAACAAGAATAAGGAAAGCCCCCATTGGAAAGGATAATGGGTTTTGTTTTTGTTTTTGTTGATTTGGTGGAATAAGAGAGAAAATTGAGGAAATGAAAGCAAATGGAGTTGGGTTTTGGGAAAACTAGTGGAAGTAGAGAAGGATTTGAGAAAATGGAAGGAAATGGGGATGGGTTTTTGGATTTGGGTGAAAGTAGAGAAGGATTTGAGAAGATGAAATAAAATAGGGGTGGGTTTTTGGATTTGTGGAGGATTTGTAGAAAAATATTTGAGAAAATAGAATAAAGTAGTGATGGGTTTTCGGAGTTGTGTGGAAGTAGAGTAAGATTTGAGAAAATAGAAGCAAATAGGGATGGGTTTTTAGGTGTGGGTGGAGGTAGTGAGAGATTTGTGAAAATAGACAGAAATGAAGATGAGTTTTTGGATTTCAATGGAGGTAGAGAAAGATTTGATGAAAACGAAGATGGGTTTGAGGATTGTGGAAGAAGAGATGAGTTTGGGTCTTGATAAAAGTGATGGGAGATGAATAAATAGAGTGATATAGGGTTGGGGCCGACCGGGCGTGTGCTTGGTGGGAAAGCGAGTCAGGGTCGACCGGGTTGGTACCCAGTCGATCGGGTCAGTGTCCAGCGTCCCGGGGTCGACCAGGTCAGTGTCCAGCATCTCAAGGTCGACTGGGTCCACCCGGTCGACCGGGTCAGTCCTAATGATCGGACTGGCTTGGCTTGGCTTGAATTTCTGGTTTGATCCTAGAAGTTTCACATGGTGTCATGAAATTGTAATACAGTTTATGATGTTCTTAACAGTCCCAAACCTTTTATTTTCCAAAAATTCGTACGCATTAGGAGATGAGAGAAACTGAAAATTTAGAATGAAGGTTCATGCCAATGTAACCTCTAGAATTTATTTTCTTTTGCATTGATATTTGCAATATGCATTTTGACAAATATTGGCATTACACATCCAAATGACACCTTGTAAAGCCTTTCTCTAGCCATATAGATTTTCTCTTTTCAGCTTTTCCCCTACCAATTGGTCATTTCTTTTAAGGCATTCCTCCTACTTGGGGATTTAATGATGTAAGTTCACTTGGCCCTACGATATTTTCTTTTCAATTTTATGTATTTATGGATCTCTTTTATTAGAGTTTCATGATGTAAGTTCAGTTAAGTCGATGATACGGGATTTGAAAACAAATCAACGCAGGAGTTGGAATCCAAAAGCAAACCAAAACTTGATTGCATAGGACTATGGGATAATATATGGGTCCTGTCACAAGTTAGCCAATCACACAATCCTAGAGGAGTCTAAATCCTCTGAAGTTCTTGCCCCTTTTGATCCATCAGTTTGATTATCGCTATGCTCCGTTCACAGTGGGTCCAATGTTAAGCAGGTTCTAAATTCAAACCAGCATGTGTTTACGCCACGTATACGATGGATAAGTAGCTACAACCAGGTGAGTTGTAGCCAATGTTCCATCGATTCCATCGACAAGAGGACCAAATATGTTCTGCAACCTCATAACATATCTGGACGAATTATCGATGTATCGATACACCTATCGATATCATCGAAATTCAAATCTCGAGTCTATCGAAGTCGACTCGATATCATCGACCGACAGGTTTTCGGCGCCTCTGTTTTTTAAAGAAAAATTCAAATTCCTTCGATATATCGATGCTCCTTCCGATATGATCTGAAATCAAATATCGATATGATCAGAAGTCCATCGATGATATCGATCGTGGGCGCGCATTTCTTCCAGGATATTTCAGGGTGGTTTAACTATGATTAGGGGCCATTCGATTGAATCGATATTCAAATATCAATAACATTGGTACCAAGTCGATTGCATTGAACAAGGACATAAAGTGTCCAGCAAGCTTAATGAAAAATTCGCTGGATTTATCGATACCTCGACGCTGATATCGATATCATCGACATTCAAATTTTGATGATCTCGATGGTTCCCCGATCGTTCATGAAAACCTGAAATATTTCATGTCAAGTTTTTCTCTTTTTTCTAGTGTCGATAGATCGAACCTATCATTGATGGAATCGGAGTTCGAAATTCGATGACATCGACAATTGTTTCGATTCATCGGCCAGTTGACAAAAGGTTTCAAAAGCGTATGATTTTGAGTTTGATTCATCGAGCAGACCATCGATACTATCGAGAGTATACGCTCGATGATATCGAACTCAGTCATAAATGTGATCGTTTTATATCCGTTGGAACCTTTTGCCTATATATAGAGGACTTGTCTAATGTTGCTGGGAGAGAAAGTAGAGAGAGCTTTTGAGTGTTTAACCTTAGATCATATACCCAAAGCCCTTTCTCTCAAGGAAGTTCATTCTCCAATCCACCCTCACCATTGATATTCAATAGAGTGGATTGAAGAATGAACTTCCGCATTTAAGGATCCTCTAGCTACTACCTTAATGGCAACTCATTAAGCTGGGATGCCTTGAATGCCTAGATGATTGAAACTATTCTATCTTCCTTATAGGAAAACCTTTAGAGAGTAGGATTCCATCATATCCTTAACCCAACCTGTCACCATATATGGGTACAAATTTTTGTGTTGCGGATCAAGAGAGCAGAAGACTCTTCGTCAACAAGGAGGAGATCTTCGGCATTGTGCTTATCAGGACTCATCAACTTATTTGTAAATATCTAGAGTCCAAGAGGACACTTGTGATAATTCCTTTGTAGGATTGGGTCTTAAGTGGTTCTCACCCTTTGAAGTCCTCAAGGAGGCCTCCGGCGGGAGTGTACGTGGTGGGTGCGTTGTGTGGACCCTTGCTCTGTGGAGAGCATAAACATCTGGTTGAAGGTGAACTAGCAAAACATTACGTTTTAGGTTAACTGCTGTGAAACCTCAGGTTTGAGGTGAATCGTGTAGAAACCTCCGATAGGGTCTTATGGAAAATCCTTGGCCAATGTGCCTAAAAGTGGGTGCGTTGTATTGACCCTTACTTGTGAGAGCATAAATAGTCTGCCTTAGTGTAGGTTGTAAAGGTTGAAGGTGAACCTGATTTAAAACCTTAGGTTTGAGGTGAACCGCTGTGAAACATCCTTAGTGAAATCCGGTACACTCAAGGGTTGAGTGCGGTTACCGGGAGTGGAGTAGACAAGTAGTCGAACCACTATAAAAATGACTGTGTTTGTGATTGTTCTTCTTCTGTGTTTATGATTTATGTCAATGCATTCATTTTTACATATCTGATCACACCTCACATACATTCACAGTCATATCCATCATAAACTAAGTTATATATTGCTACTTCTTGAATAGTTTGTGATTGGATCCTCTACCAAGCTTGGAAGCCAGTAGAGTTACATTTGAGTAATCCTAATATATGTCTGTTGTTAGGATTAGTGTAATAAGATTTTAAAATAAATCACAAAAACTTTTAAAAGTCCTATTCACCCCCCTCTAGGACATATTGGCATATTCTTTCTTTAACTAGTGCGGTCTTCAACGTAATTTCAGCTCCTAGCTATGCCTCTCTCTCTTTACTCGTCCCTCCCAACAACAACGAGTTTCGACAACTCGCCTTGTCACGCCCCAAACCCGGAAATCAGATTTACAGGAATCCCGATCGCCGAATCCGGTGCCGACAACCTCCGTAGTACCCCATTCTCGGCTCCTAGCGCTCATATACCAGGTTGCGATCCTAGGATCTTACAAGGAGGATTTTTCCAACGTACGTTTATCTTGTAAGAAGCATAACCACAAGTCTACCCAAATCACAAAGGCACATCATCATCACATATCCACTAATATAAATATTTGAATACAATGCTGAAAGGGAAATACATATGTCAAAATCAAAGCTCCAGAAGTCAGTTACATGCTCCAGGCTCCACTCTTCTGCAACCTAACATCACCTGCACGCATCTATCGTGCATAAACTTATACAAAGCTTAGAGGGTGGTGTAAGTGTGTGCACAAGGTAAGTGTCAAGTATTCAATACAATGACATAATCACACAATATCAGAAATACTGGTAAGATCATGAATCATACGATATCAGAGGAAATGAAAATACTGATAAGTTCATGAGTCAAACAATATCAGAGTACGCAATGTGGATCGACTATGTAAATGCGGAATCATAAAGAGCTAAATATCAGATGTTGAGGATGCAATGCAATATACAATTCCTGATAAGTTCACGAATATCGTTAGCCGTACCTAAACCATATAAATGCAGAAACATAGTAATCCAAAATGCCATATGTCGCGGATGTAATGCAATATGTGGTGCGAATGGAATGTCATGCTGGAGTGTGAAGTCGGGATGATAGTACGTAGTATCGCAGGCTAGGGGGTCCATCACAAGGGACTTCTATCCAAACCAGTCTCATACGTAAATTTGGATAGTCAGACTCAATGTGGTAAACTCCTAATCTCAGGTTAATTGCGTGCCCTAACCGAAATCCTGACCATTGCGAAGGTACACGTAACAGATAGTTGCACACCATCAGCCCTGAGTGGATAGTGAATGAATGAATGAATGAGTATGCAACTCCTGCTCAATAAGTCCACATATCAGTACAGTTCATCTCTGGGATCATCACCGGGGTCAAACTCAACCTAGACATTGCTCCCTCAGTCAGGCGAGTAAAGTCACACGCCCTCCCAACTGACCATGACACAGTGGGAGACGTGGCTTACTGGTATACGGCTCTCATGCGCTCATATATATCCACTCGGTCTCGATGTTAGAGAGTCTCCTAGCCATGGAGGTTTAGGGATTTTCACCCAGGGACATCTATGGCGCCTGTATGTTAGAACCAAATATTTTTGATGTCTCATCTGGCCATCCACGATATGCCTGTAGAGGCTACGGCCCTAATGTCACTAGGGTGTACAGTAATCACAATGCAAGATGCATGAATCATACAATCCAGTCATGCATTAATCTTGCGTATACCGTGTGCTCATATGAGATAACCTCCGCCTATCAGGGAGTCTCATAACAACCCGGTCAATGACATATGCAATGATCAACCGCATCTCATAACAAGCATGCAAATGATGCGTATAGGCATGAATCATGATGCTATGCTATCATATACTCATAATCCGTATCAATAATTGACATCGACAATCGACGTCGAGCTTAACATATAGTGGACTTATGATAGCATATGTGGACATTTAACCAACATTGCCTCCAAGAAATGGCCCACATAGAGCTTAACATATAGTGGACTTATGGCCTCACACAAGGGCCAAATATACCCCACCATGGGCCTCACTCAAGAGCTTAATACACATCACGATGGACCTTTCACATGGGCCTAACATACATCACAACGGGCTCCATCACCTGACCCTCAAATGCATCATAATGGGCCTCATCACATAGAGCTCATATTCATTACATTAGGCTTAAAACACGGGCCGAATATACATCATAATGGGCCTCAACTACAAGTCCAATATACACCATATAGGTCTCGACAATTGAAATCGGTCTCTATCAATCGAAATCGACACATGGACTCGGCCTCGATAGTCGAAGTCAACCTCGATATGTGGCCCCGATAATCGGGATCGATAATTAGAATCGGCAAATCGGTCATGACAATCAGAGTAGGTAATCGGTCACGACAATCGAAATTGATCGATAATTAGAATCAACAAATCGGTCACATCGATCGGAATCGGCAATCGGCCACGATAAGCGAAATCGATCGATATCAAAATCAGCAAATCGGTCATGACAATCGAATCGATCGATAATCAGAATCGGCAAATCGGTCACGGAAATCGGAGTCGGTAATCGGTCATGACAATCGGAATCGATCGATAATCGGAATCTGCAAATCGGTCACGTCAATCGGAATCGGCAATCGGCCACGACAAGCGGGATTGATTGATAATCAGAATCGGCAAATCAGTCACGACCATCAGAACGATCGATAATCAGAATCGGCAAATCGGTCACGGCAATCGGAGTCGGTAATCGGTCACGACAATCGGAATCGATCGATAATCAGAATTAGCAAATCGGTCACATCAATCGGAATTGACAATCGGCCACGACAAGTGGGATCGATCAATAATCAAAGTCGGCAAATCGGTCATGACAATTGGAGTCGGCAATCGGTCAGGACAATCGGAATCGATCGATAATCAAAATTAGCAAGTCGGTAATGTCAATCGGAATCGGCAATCGGCCACGACAAGCGGGATTGATCGATAATCAGAATAGGCAAATCGGTCACGGCAATCGGAGTCGGCCTTGATACTCGGCCTCGACAATTTTCGAACAAGGCCTAAGGAAAGGTCACAATGTGGACGTTTAACCATCATTGCCCATCAATGTGGACATTCAACCAATATTGCTCCCAGGGAGTGACCCACATGAGGCCAAATATATAGTAGGGTCACACATTAAATCGGTCCGCACATTCATCGCATTGGGCCTTAACAAATGGGCCGGGAATACATCACAGTGGGCCTTACCAAATGCGCTGGAAATGTATCACAATGGGCCACAACCCATAGGCCTTAATACACAATGGATAGGCCCTACACATGAGCCTAATATTCATCACAGACGGGCCCTGCACATGGGCCTCATACACATCAAGTGGGCTGCATTAATGGGCCGCACTAATGGGCCACATAGATGGGCTACAAATATATCAAAGTGGGCCTCACGGATGGGCCACGAAATACATCAAAGTGGGCCCAACAAATGAGCCACAAAATACATGGAAGTGGGCCTACGTATATTCTTCACCTAATCTGATCATATGGTCACAAAGACCAGGATTAAGAGGGAAAAACAAATTTCATATAGATCCAAAACTTTCGTGACCCAAAAAGGGTTTCAATGGTGGACACTCAACCTCCACTGTCTTCTGCAGTGTGGCCCACCTGATAGACAGCATGGATATAGAATAAATACATCAAGGGTGGGTCCCACCATTCTAAACAGATGGACGTCGTGGAATAAATCACATGTAGTACAGCAGGATCCGTCCAAACAGTCCAGCACTGTCCAACATGTCTGGATGGTGTGGATGGAATAAATTCATCCAGGAGTGGCCCCCATGGCACCGTCCAGAGATGGACGGTGCAGGTACAAAATACATAGAACAAGGTAGGGCCGCCCCACACGTGCAGCACGTGTGGGTGGGTTCCATACCCAAAATAAAAAGGACGGTGTGTACGAAATACATACATCAATGAGGATCTCACCGTCCAGGCCTTTGCACTGGACGGTGCAGATAAAGCACGTACATCAATGTGTACCCACGTGTGACAGGTGAATGGTGCTGGATCAAAACACACAGCATGTGGCCCCACACGTGAGGACAGGGTGAATAAAATACGTACATCCTGGTGGTGTCCCATGTCCAGGAACTGGACGTGAGGTATTCCACATCCACGTCCAGATGATGGACGGTCAGGATTGCGTGGATATAAAACATACCTCATGTTAGGGCCCAGAACCGTCCAGGCACGGACGGCCTGATCATGAAACGCGTGATATATGGTGGTCCCCACCAACTGCAGACGTCAGTAGCAGCTGCTGCTGCTGCCAAAATAAATGCACGGCATGGATAAAACCTCCAAACGGACGAACGGTTTAGATAAAATACCTATCCAAACGGGGGGGGGGGGGGTGGTTATGTACGTGCAGCAAAGTGGGGTCCACGTGAGTGGCCCACATGTGTTTACCCTGCATAGTCCAGCAGCGTCTGGACGTCCATTAACTGGACGGTCTAGATGAAACGGTGGGTCCCACGAATTTTGCTGCCGTTAGCACAGATCTTGTTGTCGCCAGGCGCAGCTGAGGGTGCTGACCCACCAGAGATGGACGACGTGGATCGGGCACGTGCATTGAGGTGGGTCCACTGTTCAGCAAAACAGACGGACGGTGTTGGATATGCAACGCCAACATCAATGTGTGGCCCACCGTCCAGATCTGCTGGACGGTGTAGGTATAATAAATACATCATGGTGGACCCACATCAGCGTGGTCCACCACTAGATCATACTGATACTTGTGATTCCCTTAAATCCCGGGCCTGCCAAAGATCCAGCAGCAAGGTGGGCCACATTCCAACACCGAAAGAGAAGGAGAGAGAGAGTTAGAGAAAAGAGAGAGGGACCGGATGGTGATGGAGGGACCCCGCCACTATGGGCCCCTCCTTGATACAATACACACATCAAGATGGGTCCCACTACATGTGGGCCCTCAGATCACGAAATCAACGGTAGAAAAACCATAAAATCACTCACCGATCGGCCTTCTTCTTGGACTTTCTTCTTTCATTAATGATGGGGTCCATGGAGAATGGCCCCATCATGGAATGATCATGATAATTAAGGTGGGTCATCGACCACATCTAGGGTCCAAAGTGAGATCCGTACCATTAATCGGTATGCCTCACTTAGCTCATCATCAAAAGAATGAAATCTAGGCCTATAGAAACACCCACTGTTAGATCTTCTTGGTCTGATGGAACGCCGAACTCATTGTGTCTCACTTTGATGGAAGGTGATGAAAAATGAAGGGCTAGGATGGTGGATCTTGGGGTGGGAAGTAGGCCATACACACTCACTTTTCTTTCTTAGAATTGTTGGACGTCCACCGCATTGGTTGCTTGAAAAATGTGAAGAGAAGGAGAGAGGGAAATGGTGATTGTAAGAGAGGTTATAGATATGAGTGATGGATGTGAGGTGATAGTTGTACTTGACATGTATGGGTGTGTAAGAGAGAAAGAGGGAGAGAGTTGACTTTGGGGTTGCTCCTGTACTTGACATGAGGTGATTGATTGATTGATTAATTGATGAGACATGATGTAGAGATTCTCTTAGGATTGCAAACGTGCAGTATTTTTTCTCGAATTGAACGCGGGCCCACATCTCCTGGCCTAGGTATGGATCGGTATGCAAGACGCGGCGTTAGAACCGCGACGACGGCGCGATCGCTAGGGTACAAGTATCGGGTTGAGCCGACTCTGGAATACAGGAGGAGACTCAAGGTTGCGCACAAATGAAGTCTACGTGTCGCGGGTCGCCGGAATTCGACCGGGAGGACCGCGGAAGCCTACGGAACAATACGGGTTAGGATACGAGCCTCACAGCTATATTCTAACTCAAGTTATAGTCCTTGGTAGAGTAGAATGTTAGAAAATAAAGGATTCATGTAACTGACCACGGTTAGTTAGGATGATGCTTTGATGATGACGATGATGATGATTTTTATTTATTTATTTTATACAAGATAGCCAACTCGACTCATTTCAAGTATATTCAAATAGTGCCTTATGTTGTCACCACATTCTCTATTGGGATGAAAATCAAGTAAATTCGTTTGCTTCACTTTGCATGTGGAGCTCTGTTTTGTTTCCCCTAAATTATTTTCAACTTTATTAATCTTCTTATACTAATAGATTGGAAGAATTCTAAGGCCTGGAACAATGGTAACCCTAAATTATATTAAGCTTTATACATCTTATACTAATAGATTGGAAGACTTCTAACGTCTGGAACACTAGCACTTCCTTTCATGCTGGCAAATATTACTAACCATGCATATGCACATAGCCACCGTATGAATGGAATTTACGTTCTTCAATTGAAACCATCCAGATAGTAAGGCCTCTATGTCACACCTAAAATATCGTGCAAAATCAATGATGGTGAAGAGTAAATGGTCCAGAGCTCCATACATGTAGACCCATCATTCAATAATCTAAATTATTGATTTGATGGGCCCAACAAAAATGAAGGTTGCCCATGAAGTCTCCAAGATTGAAAGATTATACCTCTTTAATTCAAATAATGGTTGAGAGAATAAAGTAGACCATCCATCCACATTTGATGGGAAAGTGCCCAGCTTTTGAAGCATTAGAATTTTCCTATTGGAGATTTTCAGGGCACTCCCCCATCCATGGTAGGCCCTAGATCAACAGTTCAGTATTTTGAACCATAGTGCTCCCCGTGTGCAAAACCTAGCTATCTAGTAATCTATACCTTGATGGGCAGGTCTAATTTCTCATTTGATATTTTCATTTCTATAGAGGATAATATAATCATTGAATGGATCTTTTCCTATTTGAATTTTCTTGTAATTCACTCAATGTTTACTCTATAACTCTACATCTGCTTTTTACTCTTTGGTATTTAGAGTTGTCGTAGCTCCTTTTGGGATTTTTTTCAGTTCAATTATTAAATGTGAAGGCTTTGGCATATTGTTAATACTTGTTTTTCTTCCACTATAAAGTGAGGTAAATAGATATTTTCCCTACTATTCCACATCACTGACTGAAATTGAAAACTTATGCCCATCACACAAATTGGATACACTAAAATAAAATAACTTGGAAGAAAAAATTGGCTAATTCATGTTTACAATTAACGAACTGGAAAAAAATTCCAATAACTCAAATTGAAAAGAATAAAAGGAGAATGTCTTCCACTCTTTTCTCTTTAATATTCTATTATGAATCTTTTATTTTTTATTCCCTCCCTCCTTTGGAGCAATCTATGTAATAAATTATTTTTTTTTGTAGTAGTATGTTTTCGGTGAAAAACAAGAAATTCCATACTACAAGCATAAATCAAAGCTCCACTCGAACTTGAAAGTACTTAAAACTAATAAGTTATGTACAGGGTCATTAGTGACAGATTAAAAAGGGTTTCCGGAGAAGTGAATCCTTCAATCTGCTACATAATAGCTGCACTAGTAAAATGTTGCAAGATTGCTAATGCAAATAATTAAAACTACCTGCAAGGACACTATCAAATTAATGTAAGCTACTCAAAATGACTATTCATTGGACTTATTAATGTTTTGTAATAAGATACTGTGTATAGCCAAACAAATCTCTGGTGCATTCCCAAAATTGTTGCCATGGCACTATCACAACATTATAGCCAATGTCCTGCAAATACAGAGTTGAAAATATATATATATATATATATATATATATATATATATATATATATATATATATATATATGAATGTTCGATTCACATTCAACAAGCAACAATATGGAGGAAACTAGAATGCTAGGATTATGATATCTTTGATGATATCAGGATATGTTTAAATTCAATTTGAGTTTATCTTTTATTTCGTATAGTTGTATGTAAACATTAGTTCTCCATGGGAGACAAACACAAGTTTTCCACCATATAGTTCTATCACTGTCTAGGCTCAAACATTGTGTGGCCCACCTGATAAAAAAATTTATCAATGATTATGACATATATGATGAAGTTGGGCTAAGCAACAAGCTACAGAAATTCATTGGACTGCCAATTTACATAAAACCAATGCAATTGCTGCATGTTCTTGTCTTACATGTGCTTTTCTTCTCCTCTTTGGAATGTAGGTTTGCAAGCAACTTGGCGGTTGTCCAACTTTACAGCATGTGTTTCAACTCCTCAACTGGAAAGATTTAGCACCTTGCTTAGTTATTTGTTTTTTATTTATCTTTATGAGTTTCATATGTTCATGGTTTATTTTGCTTGAACTACTTCAACTCATTGCTTGTATAATGTGGATTGAATACACAAGTGATCACATTCAAAATGTTTGCTTGAAACAGATCACAAAACACTCTGTCTAGGAGGTGTGAGATATTTGGCTTGGTTTAATTTAGATTTCATGATGTTTGTTTGAATCTTATTAGCCAAGGGTATTTGATTGCGTAGTCCCACAGACTCCCATAGCGTTCATTTTTTTAACAAATAGTGAAAAGGGTAGGGCTGAAAACGCATCTAGGGGTGTCAACAGGCTAGTTTAGGTTGGGCCAAGCTTTGGGTTAGATATTGTTAAGGGTGTCAACGGGCAGATTAGGGCGGGGCCAAACTTTGTCCAAGCCTAGTGCAGGCCCATGAAGAGTGAAAATAGTCCAACTCAAGCTAGGCTCGTAATGTCTTTGATATTCTTGAGCCCAAGTCCAAGGGTTATGTGTGTGTAGAGAGAGGGGTCTTAATGTGTGGCCAGCTGAAGTGGGCCCCACCATGATGTTTAAGTGGTCCAGCCCGATCCCCTGGTGCAATACCCCATTTTAGCCGTAAGGCCCAAATAAACCCCAGTTTGTGGTTCAGGTGGGCCATATGAAGGAAATAGTTGGGAGAGAGATCGATACCCACACTTAATTTTACATAGCCCACTAAGATGTTTAAGAGGGGAGACATCGATCATTGATTATCTTCAGGCCCACCATGATGATTATTTAAAATTCGCTCCAACCATTACATGCCAAACTAGAATTTAGACTGGGATACTGGGCTTCTATACACTATCCAAGCCTAGCCCGGTTGAGAAATGGGCGAGAGCTTTAAGTTTGAGCCTAGCCCTCCAACATGATACTACAATCCAAACCAGGCCTGGCCCGAAAACGCTATCGGCTAATGTGGCCCATTGAAAGCCCTAGATATTGCCAAATATATACAATATCTGTGTGATAGATGGGTAAATGGATATCAGATTTATCATCGTAACCATCATCTCAACAAGAAAGATCTATTCACAGCGTCTCATTACCGACATAGTCAGGAAAGAGAGAGATGTATCACGGTATAAAACAGCAAGTGGAGAGAGAAGAAGTTGAATCAATCAGGAATGTTACATATGTTTATGGTAATTGAATTATCATGCATTCGAGATGTGTGGGGTCCACCCATCTTGTGCATGTAGACTCATTCTATGCATCTGATGCATCTCCTCATACCGTACATCCCCAAAATTATCCTAATCCAAAACTCAGGTTGGAGACACAGAAAGCAATGTGCAGTATAGCACCCAAACCTAATATTTTCATGGAATTTGGCCAACCTGAGGTTTGGAATTAATTGAGTTTCGGTGTCCTTTCATCCTGATGAATCACACCCTATCACTGGGATGGATGGCATATGCATCCCATGATTGAATACATGTTTCATTCCAATGTTTTTATGGTAGGCATTAACCTCCAGTGGCTTTTACCTTTTGTGTGGCACACCTATGTTAAGGATTAGGATGAAATTTGGAGGGCCATTAAGACAGGGCCATTGTCCTTATGGATTGTCAGCTGGTTCACCTTTCTACCTTAAAACTTGAGCAAATTATTTCATCGATCACTGAATATGTATAGTTTTTCATCAATATAACGTCAGTTGGCCAGGCCCGGTGAGCGAATCCGTCATGGTTCATGTACATTATAATTAAAATATGAATGCATGAATGCGTGAATGCATCAAGTGGATTGATCAGTGCACTTCCTTGAGTTGGATTCCATCAACCCACATCTCTCTTTCTGTTGAGGGTCAAATATTGCATATTATCCCCCATTTATTTCTTGGTTTTACAAACATAATATGTCTTAATGGTTCTAATTCTAGATTTCTATTTTCCTTCTTTCTTTTAGGTTTAGGTTAGAATTTGAAATTGAGGGCTGAGAGCGTTTCATGCCCAAGTGGATCCGTGACAACACTCGACGTCTTTTGAGTGAAGGAGCATTGGTTGAGGAGTTATCTATCCATCACAGGATTAGACACCACTCGAGATCCTAAGAGCTAATTGAAGTAATGATTGTCAATCAACCGGGAAGACAACCTCAACCTCGGGTTAAGGAAGTCTAGGATGAGAATGAGGTGCATCAAGCACCCTCGTCTCGTATTTTGCGAGACTATTTACAACCGGTGGGGATGAGTACACCCTCATGCATGGTTTTTTCAAAAAATATGGGACACATGGATATCAAATCAGGGGTAATCTAACTCCTTTCAAAATTTCATGGGCTTGAATCTGAAAATTCATATTTACACTTGAAAGAGTTCAATGAGATCATGCCACTATATTTTCCAAACGTGTCTGATGACACAATCAGGCTGAAACTCTTTCCTTTCTCCTTGAAAGAGAAAGCTAAGACGTGGTTGCATTCACTACGTCCTTGATTTATTGGTAGATGGAATGACATGACAAGGGAGTTCATAAAGAAATTTTTCTCATACCATAAGACGAACACCCTTAGAAAGTCGATCATGGACTTTGCCTAAAAGGAAGATGAAACATTCTTCTAATGTTGGGAGTGGTTCAAGAATCTTGTCAGTTCATGCCCACTACACGGTTTTGAAACGTGGCGCATCACGAACTTTTTCTATGATGAACTGACATCTCCCATGCACCAATTGGTTGAGACAATGTGTAATGGGGAATTCATGAATAAAAATGTCGATGATGTGTGAGACTATTTTGATAAGTTTGCTGAAAACACACAATCATGGGACATCTCCCCAAAATCAAGCACCATGTTTAGGGCGACTCAATCCAAGGAGAGGTGCGGAATGTATCTCTTAAGAGAGGATGATTATATCAATGCTAAAGTGACTAATCTTATAAGAAAACTTGAGGCCATGGAATTAAAGAAGGATAAGGCTAAGGAAACTGTTTGCGGTATTTGTGCTTGCAACATTCACACAACTGAAAATTGTCCAACAATTCCTGCCTTTCAAGAGGTACTAAATGAGCAATCCAATGCCGTGAATAATTACAAAAACATTTCAGTAGGCCCACCTCTAATACGTATAATCCCAACTGGAGAAATCATCTAAACTTCAATTGAGAAACAGACAAACTGTCACTCCTTAAGGATTCCCTAATCAAATTCCACATCAAGGGAAACCCCAGGAGGATCCGGTTTTAAAGCATCTTCAAAATCAAGAGTTTTTCAATCAGGGTATGCTATAAGTCTTTCAAGACCTCACAAAGGCCATACAAGGACTTGAGACTAAAAGTGTGATGAGGAACAAGGGGAGCCTTCCAGCTCAACATCTTCCCAATCCAAAACCGCCATATGAAGTGAGCGACCCGAGTTCTTCAAATCAGATGGAGCATGCTAAATCTATCATCACTCTTAGGAGTGGGAAGGCAATTGTCAAAACCATTCCTTTAGGGCTGAAAAGCCTAAGGACCCGGAAGAGGACAACAATGATAGATCTAGCCATGCCCCATAAGAGCTAGAATTGGAACCTCAAGGGAAGCTGATTGCACCATTTCCCCAATGGTTGATAGCACCAAAACCTCTCTCTAACTCTCAAGACATTTTAAAGGTGTTGAAACAAGTGAAGGTCAATATTCCTTTACTGGATGTCGTAAAACAAACACCTTCATATGCTAAATTTCTGAAAGACTTGTGTATGACTAAAAGATGACAAAATATTCAAAAGAAAATCTTTTTAACTGAAAAAGTGAGTGCCATCCTGAAGCAAGATGTCCCATAAAAGTACAAAGATCCCAGTATCCCAACCATCGCTTGCGTAATTGGGAACTACCGGATTGAGCACGCACTTCTTGACTTAGGAGCAAGTGTGAATTTGATCCTGTACTCGGTCTATGAGCAACTGGGTCTAGGTGAATTAAAACCCACCCGGACCACGTTACAACTTGCCGATCGCTCCATTCATGTACCGAGAGGGATAATCGAGGATGTGTTAGTCCAGGTTGATAAATTCTACTACACGGTAGATTTTATCATCCTGGACACTCAACCAATCATGGACATGAGCACTCAAATTCCCGTCATCCTTGGTCGCCCATTCCTTGCCACTTTAAATGCAATCATTAATTACAAGAATGAAGTCATGAGTTTGTCTTTTGAGAATATGACATTAGAGTTGAATGTCTTTTTCAATACTGGCAAACAGTTATAGGATGATGACGAACTCCATGATTTTAACCTGATTGACTCTTTCGTGAAAGATAGATCACTCTTGACCTTATCCTCTGAACCTCTGGAGATGTGCCTGGCCCACTCCCATGATTTGGACAATGATATAATTAAGGAGACGGGGGCCATGCTTGATACCGTGCTGGTACTTGAAGTTAACCGGTGGAGGCCACAATTTGAAAAATTGCCCCAAACTGATGTAGTGCCTCTACTGTCTAACCTTAAGGTATCGAAGCTTGACCTAAAATCTTTGCCCTTTGATTTAAAATATGCCTATTTAGGTCAAGATAAGACATACCCGATGGTGATTTCTTCTCACCTTGAGCAAGAACAAGAGAGTATGCTCATTTCTACTCTCATTGAGCATAAGGAAACCCTTGTATGGTCGATTGCAGACCTTAGGGGAATTGACCCTTTGATTTGTACTCACCGCATTTATCTAGAGGATAATGTGAAGACCTCTTGGCAACCACAACGTAGACTAAATCCAAACATAAATGAAGTGGTTAAGGCCGAGGTTCTTAAACTATTAGATGTGGGTACCATATACCCTATATCCCATCGTAAATGGGTGAGTCCAACTCAGGTTGTTCCTAAGAAGTCCAAAATTACCATTGTAGCCAATGTCAATAATGAACTCATGCCAACTACAGTTACTATTGGTTGGAGAATGTGCATTGACTACAGGAAGTTGAATACCGTCATAAGGAAGGACCACTTCCCTTTGCCCTTCATTGATCAAATTTTGGAAAGGATAGCTGGTCATTCTTATTACTACTTCCTTGATGGATATTCGGGCAACAATTAGATCGAGATATCCATTGAAGATCAAGAAAAGACCACGTTCACATGTCCTTTTGACACCTTTGCTTACCGAAGGATGCCATTCGGACTGTGTAATGCCCCCACCACCTTTTAGCGATGTATGATGAGTATTTTTTCTGACATGGTGGGGCATTATCTAGATGTCTTCATGGATGACTTCTCAGTTTTTGGTCCATCTTTCAGCGATTGCTTGAAAAATCTTAAATGTGAGCTGAAATGATGTGAAGTAAAGAATTTGGTACTCGATTGGGAGAAGTGTCATTTCATGGTTCATAAGGGGATATTCCTTGGATATATTAGTATAAGAGAATTGAGATAGATAAAGCTAAAATTGATCTTATCTTTACCTTACCCTCACCCAAAAGCATACAAAATGTGCGATCCTTTTTAGGACACGCTGGATTTTAGAGAAGATTCATAGAGGACTTTAGTCACATCTCTCGTCCCTTATGCAATCTACTTCAAAAAAAAATATTCCATATGAGTGGACTGAGTAATGCTATGAAACTTTCTCTAAGCTCAAGGGCATGTTGACTACCGCACCTATCATGCAGCCAGCCGACCGGAGCCTTCCTTTTGAACTTATGTTCGACGTATCTGACTATGCTCTTGGGGCATTTTTAGGCCAGAGAAAAGAAAAGAGGTCCTACATTATTCATTACGCAAGTAGAACTCTAAATCTTGCCCAAGTGAACTACTCTACTGTGGAAAAGGAACTCTTAGCCGTAGTATTTGCTTTGGACAAATTTAGATCTTACTTGATCGGATCCAAGATCATTATCTACACCGATCATGTGGAGTTAAGTATCTTCTTTCAAAGAATGATGCTAAGCCCCATTTGATAAGATGGATCCTCCAACTCTAAGAATTTGATTTGAAAATAAAAGATAAAAAGGGAGCAGAAAACGTAGTGGCTGACCATCTTTCTAGACTTGACCTCCCTGATTCCCTTGAGACGACACCCATAAATGACATGTTCCCTGACGAACAACTGTTTAAAGTCTCCCATTCACCTTGGTTCGCTGATATTGCTCATTATCTTGCCACAAGTTTCACGCCGATACATTGGACTGTGCAAGATAAGAAGAAATTTTTCGTCGAGGTACGCAATTTCTTCTGGGATGATCCTTATTTATTTAAATATTACCTAGATCAGATTTTAAGGAGATGTGTGCCAGACAATGAACACCAAAGTGTCATCTCCTTCCGTCACACTCAGGCCTGTGGTGGTCACTTCTCTTCCAAAAAGACCACGGCCAAAATCCTATAGTGCGGCTTTTATTGGCCCACTATGTTCAAGGACACTCATGAGTTTTGCAAAGCTTGTGAACATTGTCAAAAGTTGAGAGCATTGTCCCGTCGGAATATGATGCTTCTGAACCCTATTCTCATAATTGAAGCATTTAATTGTTGGGGCATCGATTTCATGGGATCATTCCCCCAATCGCATGGAAATTTATACATTCTATTAGCTGTAGACTATGTCACTAAATGGGTCGAAGCGATCCTGTGTCAGAATAAGGACCATCAGAAGGACATTAAATTCTTAAAAGAGAACATCCTTTTCCGGTTCGGAATGCCACGGGCCATTATTAGTGATGGAGGCTCACATTTTTGCAATAGGCCATTCGCAAACTTAATGAAGAAATATGACATCTCTCACAAGGTGAGCACTCCATACTACCCACAGACAAGTAGGCAAGCTGAGATTTCCAATAGGGAGATCAAACACATTCTGAAAAATACGGTTAACCCTGACCATAAGGATCGGTCAATCCACTTGACTGATGCTTTATGGGCTTACTGTATAGCTTTCCTTAGGTTTGAGATCAACCGTAGTGAAACCTCAGGTTTGAGGTGAACCGTGTAGAAACCTCCAGTAGGGTCTTATAGAAGATCCTTGGCCAGTGTGCCTAAAAGTGGGTGCGTTGTGTTGACCCTTTTTCGTGAGAGCATAAACAGTCAGCCTCAGTATAGGTTGTAAAGGTTGAAGGTGAACTTGATTTAAAACCATAGGTTTGAGGTGAACCGCTGTGAAACCTCCTTAGTGAAATCTGGCACAATCAAGGGTTGAGTGCGTCTGTCGGGAGTGGAGTAGACTGATCATCGAACCACTATAAAAATGACCGTGTTTAAGATTGCTATTCTTCTGATTGTGTGATTTACTTTAACATTTGCATATCTGAATATCTGAGATTACACTTCACACACTTACACAATCATATCCATCATAAACTAGTTTGCATATGGTTTACTTCTCAAATAGTTTGTGATTGGATCCTCCACCGGGCTTGGAAGCCAGTAGAGTTATGTTTGAGTAATCCTAATATGTGCCTGTTATTAGGATTAGTGTAATAGGATTTTTAAACAAATCATAAAAACTTTTAAAAAGTCCTATTCACCCCCCTCTAGGACATATTGGCATATCCCGACTTCAACTAAAGTGGTCTTCACCGCAATTTCAATTGGTATCAGAGCGGGTCTCTCTTTAATGGCTTCACCGCCTAGAGAGTGATCTTAACTGAAGGTGGGAATATAGCCAAAGGAGAGGGCTCATCAGTCACTAGACCTCCAGTATTTGATGGCTCAAACTATGCATACTGGAAAGCTAGAATGCATTACTTTCTGAGATCTTTGGATCATGATGTTTGGGATATAGTTGAAAGCGGATACGTGCAACCAACTGAACAAATCGTATTTGACAGTGGCACAACCATCATAAAGCCCAAATCCAAAGAAAAGTGGACGGCGTTCGACAAGGAAAAACAGACTGCTGAAGCAAAATCTATGAACGTCATCTACTGTGTCGTGTCCCAAGACATCTTCAACCAGATAATTTGGATAGTCAGACTCAATGTGGTAAACTCTTGATCTCAGGTTAGTCACGCGCCCCAACCGAAATCCTAGCCATTGCGAAGGTACATGTAACAAATAGTTGTGCACCACCAGCCCGAGTGGATAGTGAATGAATGAATGAATGAGTATGCAACTCCTGCTCAATAAGTCCACATATCAGTACAGTTCATCTCTGGGATCATCACTGGGGTCTATTACACTCTAGCCAGCTTGCCGCCCCTACCGAGTGCACAACTGGGTAAGTGAAAGAGACCTCACTATCCGTCTGCCAATATCGGGCCCTACTCGTCGATAGCGGACCCATTCCTCAAGCTGGTCAGACTCAACCTAGATATTCTCCCTTCACTCAGGCGGGTAAGGTCACACCCCCTCCCAACCGACCACAACACAGTGGGAGACGCGGCCTACTGGTATACGGCCCTCGTGAGCTCATATACATCCACTCGGTCTCGACGTTGGGGCGTATCCTGCTCACAGAGGTTTAGAGATTTTCACCCAGGGACATCTATGGTGCCTGTATGCTAGAACCAAACATTTTCGGTGTCCCATCTGGCCATCCACGATATGCTTGTGGAGGCTATGACCCTGATATCGCTAGGGCGTACAGTAGTCATATCACAAAATGCATGATGCATGAGTCATACAATCCAGTCATACATCAATCCTACGCATGTCGTGCGCTCATGTGAGATAACTCCACCTATCAGGGAGTCTCATATCAACCTGCCCAATGACATATGCAATGGTCAATCAAATCTCATAACAAACATGCAGATGATGCGTATGGGCATGTATCATGGTGTTATGCTGTCACATACTCATAATCGGTATCAATAACCGGCATCGACAATCGGCCTCAATAATATGGAGATTTAACCAACATTGCTTCCAAGGAATGGCTCGCATAAAGCCTAACATATAGTAGACACATGGCCTCACGCAAAGGCAAAATATATAACACCATGGGCCTCACTCAAGAGCATAATACATCACGATGGGCCTTTCACGTGGGTCTAACATACATCATAATGGGCTACATCGCTTGGCCCTCAAATGCATCACAATGGGCCTCATCACATAGGCCTCATATACATCACATTAGGCCTTAAACATGGGCTGAATGCACATCACAATGGGCCTCAAATACAGGCCGCATATAAATTACATTGGGCCTCGACAATTGAAATCGGCAAATCGGTCACGTCAATCGGAATCAGCAATCGTCCATGACAATCAGAATCGATCGATAATCGGAATCGGCAAATCGGTCATGTCAATCAGAATCGGCAATCGGTCATGACAATCGGAATCGATCGATAATCGGAATCGACAAAAAGGTCATATCAATCGGAATCAGCGATCGGTCATGACAATCGGAATCGATCGATAATCGGAATCGGCAAATCGATTACGTCAATCGGAACCGACAATCAGTCATGACAATTGGAATCGATTGATAATCGGAATCGGCAAATCGGTCATGTCAACCGAAATTGGCCTCGATACTCGGCCTCGACAATCAGAATCGGCCTCAAGGCGAGGTTCATAGATGGATGGCCAATGATGGTCCAAGCAATATTAATGGGGCCTATTCGTTTGGGTTAGCCCACTAGAGAATGATGAGAATGGGCCTAACCAGGCCTAAGGAAAGGTCACAATGTGGACTTATCATTTAACCATCATTGCCCATCAATGTGGTCCTTTAACTAATATTGCTCCAAAGAGTGGCCCACATAAGGCCGAACGTATAGTGGGCCCACGGCCTCACACAAGGGCCTAGTATAGATCATCATGGGCCTCACTCAAGGGCACAATGGGCCTCACTTATGGGCCACATATACATTAAGTGAGCTACATCAATGGGCCGCACTAATGGGCCTTATATACATTAAGTCGAGCCTAATCATATGGGCCTTATATACATTAAGTCGGGCCTAATCATATGGGCCTTATATACATCACATCGGGCCTCGCCAAATGGGCTGGAAATATATCACAATGGGCCATGACATATGGGCCAGAAATACGTCACAATGGGCCTTGACCCATGGGTGGAAAATACATCTCAATGGGCCTTACCAAATGGGCCACAAACACATCATAATGCGCCATAACCATGGGCTTCCAACATATCATAACGGGCCACAACCATGGGCCTCAAACATATCATAACGGCTACAACCATGAGCCTCAAACATATCATAACAGGCCACAACCATGGGCCTCAAACATATCATAACGACCACAACCATGGGCCTCAATATACATCGTAATGGGCCGTAACCCATGGGCCTCACATACATCATATGGGTCGCAATACACGGGCCTTAGATACATCACAATGGGCTCCAACACCTGGGCTGGGTATACATCTTATTGGGCCTCGAACATGGACCATATATACATCACATTGGGCCGCACATATAGGCCTCAAATGGGCTTCGACCACACCAAAAAATCACTTCACTAGTTACAAGTGTAACATGTATATCGTTGTACACTATCATTCTATGGGGCACATGGCACCAGTGATGATCAGCACTGTCCAACATTATCCATAAAAAATCAGCACCTGCCAGACAAATTCCAGCACCGTCCAAACACTCTGGATGGTGTGGATAGAATACATACATCTAGGTGGGGTCCACAGCACCGTCAAAAGGTGGTCCAGCACTGTCCAGACACTCTGGACAATGTGGATCACAAAACATACATCATCAGGGTCCCATGGAGGGACGATGTGGGTACAACGCATACCACAAGGTGGGCCCACACAGAACTTGCTGACGTCAGTCAACAGTGGGACCCACCGTCCTGAAAATCAGATGGACGGTAGGGATATAATAAGTGCACCAACGTGGGCCCCGCCTATCCAAAAGGACAGACGGCATAGATAAAGCAAATACCTCATGGTAGGGTCCACACATGTGGCCCACCAAATGAAATGGACGGACGGTTTGGATTTCCCACGTCCAGGGCAAAGGCCCCACCGTCCAGAGTACATGGACGGTGGATATGTATGTTACATACAGCATGGTGGGTTCTCACATGGGGCCCACCATAATATACTTTATATTTTATAGTTATATATATATTATATATATACACACGCCATATATTATATTACATAAATTATAATATTATTATATTATTTATTACAACACCTCCTGCCTCTGCACGTTGTAATATAATATTATTATATTATTACTTATATAAGTCCAGCCTCTGGACGTTGCTGACGGACGACTTGTATATGGTGGGACCCACCGTCCTGATGGGTGTGGGTATAAGAATACATACATCACGGTGGGCAGCCTGCCTATCCCAAACGGTGGACGGTATGGATAATTGAAAAGGCCAAGCTATATGTCCTAGAGGGGGGGGGGGATGAATAGGACTATGCCAAATTTAAAATACAATCAGCGGAAATAAAGTAAACCAATAGCCTTGCAATTATGAATCAATTCACAATGCTAAATTTAAATCACCTTGATAAATAAGTATTGAGAGATTGATACAAATTCAGTTCTAAGGACAACCTTACACCATAATAAACAAGGGCTTATGGTAGGACAACCTTATTTCTAGAACATCTTTTGGATCAAGGACTCAATTTTAATAGAAGTAAATGAAATAGCAAGGAATTGAAATTAAATGCAGAAGTATATATCTAAATTATTACAACAATCCCCACACTTGCTTGAAATGTAAATAGTTACAACATTCACATCCACTTGTACATTCCACACAATTGAATGATAAAAGATATGAAAATTAAGCAAGCATTCAATCCACAAGACAAAGAGTTATAGTGGTTCGCCTGTGTGTACACCAACTGTTTTCCAACAACCACACAGAAAGCTACTCCACTCCTAATATCCTCACACAGGGGATATTAGCGTTCACTATCAAATAGGTTTTCACAAGTTCACCAAAAACCTTTACAATTGTGTCTTTTTTCACTTGGACTTACACAATTCAAAAACCCCTCTTTTCTGAGTTTTCTGGCTCTCCTCAGATAACCAATACAATGAGATTTTTTCTGGTTCAACCTCAAACAAAACCAATACAATGAGATTTTTCTGGCTTAACCTCAAACAAAACCAAAAGTAAATAAATTTTACAGAATTGTAAAATACCTGGATTTCTCCTTTTCGTAGCAGCCCGGTAGAACCAATCGGAGTAGATGATTGAATGTCAAAGTTCAATTTCCAATACTCATATTCATAAGGTTCTAAATTCTAATTGATTTTAGATTTTATTGTTGGGCGTAGCTATATTTGATTTTGATTCCAAGAAGAAGGAATAAGATAATTCCTCTTTTCAAATAAGATTGGAATATAGAAACAAAATCAAATTAAATAAGCTAGCAAAAAGGAATATTAAATAAGCACAATGTAGCTTAAAATAAACACAGACTTATCTCAGAGTGATCACTTGAAAATTCTTGAATTGAATCGAGTTGAAGTGTGAAAACTCTGAATTTCGTGTTCAATTTATAGAAGCAAAAATCGTTCCTACGACTGGTCTTAGAAACCTTCGACTGGTCGTAGCTCTAACAGATATTTGAAATATTGAGCGCGATCTTTGAAAGTCGTTCCACGACTGGGTGCGTGAGTAGCCTACGACTGGTCGTGGGTCACCTACGACTGGTCGTGGATCTCTACGACTGGTCATAAGACCATAGATTACGTTGCTGGACTTTGAGTCGTAGCTCTACGACTGGTCGTGGACGAGTCGAAGCCACACCTACGACCGGTCGAAGGACCTCCAGGACTGGTCGTGGGTGTACCAAAAAATTCCGAAAATTCTTCAACAACTTAGGACTGGTCGTGGAATTTCTTGGACTAGTCAAACCAATGCTAGGACTGGTCGAACAAGAGCTAGGACTGGTCTTAGAATAGACCAAACTTATGTAAAATAAACATTTGATTTATGTATCCAAAGTGACCTACTTAAAGGGTCAACCTAAGGTCATTCAAACTTGAACCATGTCGTATGGACATTGAACTTCAACCATTCAACGAATGTAGATTTATTTGAACCATATCAGGCTTGAGATCTTGAACTTGTTGTAGCTTTAAACTTGAGATCTTCATCAACATAAAACTACTTCATGCGTTGCTTATTAGTCTTCAAGTCATTTCTTGAGTTGTTTCTTAAGACTTGAACTTCAACATTGTAGCTTCTTGAGACTTCAACATGTAGCTTCTTGAGACTTCAACATGTAGCTTTGAACTTCAATAATGTAGCTTCTTGAAACTTCAACTTGTAGCTTCTTGAGACTTCAACATTGTAGCTTCTTGAAGTGTTGATGCAGTGTCTTGAATTCATATAAATCACCATACAAGCACAAGACACAGATAGATGTTCTGACACATCAAAATTTGACAACCAAAGGAGCATGAGACCATAGCACTTACAATCTCCCCCTTTGTCAAATTTGTGACAAAACACCCAAATAATAATACTTCCAATTGAAATAAGAGAAGTACAGGCACAACTGGTTCAAAATAGAGAAGCATGCACAGTTATAGATATGATAAATAATAACTAGCATCATTCTCCCATAACTACACCTGAGTAGCTTAACTCCCCCTGAGTAATAGGAGCACATCACTTAACTCCCCCTGAGTAATAGGAGCACATCATAATCATTAAATTCAAATAACCCCCTTTTTGTTACAAAATGACAAAGGAAGAAGAGCAACAATGATAATGAAAATAGGTGTTGATTCAAGAAAGCATAGTGCATAATTCAAAAAGTCAGTAAGCATGTAAAGTTCAGACTTAAAAAAAATATTACAGACCCATCAAAAATTCAGTCAGAACCAGAAGAGGGAGAAGGATTAGATGGATCAATTTTGTGTAAACCCCTAGCAACCCGCCTCATATGTTTGCGTAAATATGAAAATTGTGTGTCTTGGGTAACACGAATTTGTGCCACCTGCTCTTGAAGGGAATTCAATCTCTCATCAAAATCAGAAGGCTGAAAATCAGGATCATCAGCCGAGTCTAACTCAAGTTCTTCAAATAAATCATCCATATTCACGTCTTCAGGAAGATCACCAGCTTGATCTGCATTTCCTGCTTCAGCACCACTGCTACCAGCATCCACTTGGCCATCAGCCAATTCTAAATTCATCTTGTTAATATTGGAATTATTAAAAGGGAGATGATGGATGGGTTTTTCTCTAGTAGGCATAGCCACGAGCATATGATCTGCCAGCATAGTCAATAAATAACCAAAGGGTATATCACTATGTCCTGGATGGTGACGAGACAGAATAATGGAATGACAAATTAAAGAAGGTAGACATATTTTTGCACCAGAGATGACAGAATGCAAAACACGAACCATGAAAGCAGTGAGTTCGGTTTTATTACCAGAACGTGGATAAAGATTTGAGATGAAAATCCTATGAAGTACTCTGTGTCTGGGTAACAAATACCTTGAGGG
Source organism: Magnolia officinalis (assembly GCA_021015155.1). Lineage (NCBI taxonomy): Eukaryota > Viridiplantae > Streptophyta > Magnoliopsida > Magnoliales > Magnoliaceae > Magnolia > Magnolia officinalis. The sequence goes on from JAJHSJ010000017.1 coordinate 25,704,327, forward strand.
AAGTGCATGACCTTTATGAGTCCAGTGAACATCCAAATTACATAAATCTCTAGTAAGCATTTTTTGTTCAAATTCTGGGAGGCTGTCATGTAAAATATGAATTGGAATGCTCTCATCATTGACAGGTATTTCCATAATGTCAGCAATCAAATGTCGATCCACTAAAAACAATCCTTCTTGAGTATCAACTTTAAAAGTTAAATTCTCAAGAGAAAAATCACAGATACATGCAAACATGGATTGGGCAATGGACTGGTATGCAGCTCCACCCCAATGTAAGATGTTATCCCATCCCACAGATTCCAACAGAGGAAGGATACCAAATGAAGCAATGTGATTAACATTAACAGAACGCTCAACAATAATATTGCGCATACGCAAATCCCAAGCATTAGAAGGATCATTTTCGGGAGAGCGAAGATGACGTTGTGCAATAGAAGCTGATCTAGATGAAGAGGGACCTCGAGTAGTTTTCTTTTTACCTCTAGCATCCATTTTCAAAGGAGGATTTCAAGGAAACAAAAAGATGCAAGATAGAAGAAATGGGGTTTTGATAAAACAGATTTTTCAAGATAAAACTCCAAACTTGCAATGAACGACCAAATAGATTCTACAAGAATGAGATTTGGAACACAAATAACAAGAATCTACAAGAAAATAGCAAAAGAACCACTAACCTTGAAGTACCATGAAGGTGGGTTCGACCGGTCGTAGCTAGAACCGTTGGATAGTAAAAAGAAATGAAGAAGAAGAGTCAAAATTCCCAAAATAAAGTGAAATCCCGAGTTTCACGACCGGTCGTGTAAGTGTTCGACCGGTCGTATCATGACCGGTCGTGTACACTCACGACTGGTCGAGTACGACTCAAAATTTACAATTTTTTCAAATAATTTTCAAATTTAAGCAAATAAAACATCAAACTTATGTACATTATGATACACCAAATCATGCAAATTCAATTTAAATTGCACATACCGAGATCAAACTTTAATTTATTAAACCTGCTTTTGTCGAGCGGTTTAGTGAAAATGTCCGCAAGTTGAGTCTCGATTGGAATGTAATCCAAATATATTAATTTTTCTTCCACTAATTCACGAATGTAATGAAATCTAATGTCAATATGCTTAGTACGTGAATGCTGAACTGGATTTTTAGAGATATTTATTGCACTGGAATTATCACAAAATAAAATCATAGAATCCTGAGTAATTCCATAATCGCTTAACATACGTTTCATCCAACAAGTTGAGTACATGCATTTCCAGCAGCAATGTATTCAGCCTCAGCTGTTGATAGCGATATAGAACTTTGCTTCTTGCTAAACTAAGAAACAAGACAATTTCCAATGTAGAAACAACCACCACTGGTTGATTTCCTATCATCAATGTTTCCAGCCCAGTCAGCATCTGCGTACCCGGCTAATTGAACATTAGTCTCATGTGGATACCAGAGACCCAGTTTAGTAGAACTTGCGACATATCGCATAATCCGCTTAACAGCAGTTAAGTGAGATTCTTTAGGATTTGATTGATAACGAGCACAAATACCAACACTCAAAGCAATATCTGGTCTACTAGCAGTCAAATAAAGCAAACTACCAATCAAACTACGATACAATTTAGGATCCACATCATTACCTGTAGAGTCTTTTGAGAGTCTCAAAGTTGTACTCATAGGAGTATCAAAATTTTTACCTTTCTCAAATCCAAATTTCTTAATTAAATTCAGAGCATATTTGGTTTGAGAGATAAAAATTCCATCAGGTTGTTGTTTTACTTGCAACCCTAGGAAATAGTTTAATTCTCCAACCATGCTCATTTCGAATTTAGACTTCATCAAATCTGCAAACTCAACAGTCATGTTAGTACAGGTTGATCCATAAATAATATCGTCAACATATATTTGAACCATTAGAATATCATCGTTATGTTTCTTAACAAAGAGCGTCTTATCAACACATCCCATCTGAAAATTATGACTCGGTAAAAACTTAGTCAGTTTTTCGTACCATGCTCTGGGAGCTTGTTTCAGACTATAAAGAGCCTTCTTAAGACGATACACGTGATCAGTAAATTTAGGATCTTCAAACCCTGTAGGTTGTTCAACATATACCTCTTCATGTAAATCACCATTCAGAAAGGCACTCTTTACATCCATTTGGTAAATTTTAATCTTCCTAAAACAAGCAATGGAGATAAAAAGTCTGATTGATTCAGGACAAGCTACAGGGGCAAATGTTTCATTATAGTCAATACCTTCTATTTGTGTATACCCCTGTACAACTAGTCTTGCTTTATTTCGAATAATATTTCCAAGTTCATCAGATTTGTTTTTGAAAATCCATTTTGTTCCAATAATATGTTTATCTTTAGGTCTAGGAACAAGGTACCAGACATCATTTCTGACAAACTGAATAAGTTCTTCTTGCATCGCAAGAATCCAATTTTCATCCGAAAGTGCTTCTTTTACGTTAACCGGTTCAATCTGGGATGTAAAGCATACGTAGTTACATATGTCCTCTAATTGTCTACGAGTGCGCACACCAGTGAGAGGGTTTCCAAGTATTTGAGAAGTTGGATGATCTTTAACAGTCCTTAATTCAGAATTAGTTTCACTTGATGAAGTTTCTTGTTTTTCAAGTATAAGCACTTCATCATTATCTGAACTAGGGACAGGTGTATTCAAAAGATCGTCAATTACAACATTTATTGACTCTTGAATCACTCCGGTCATGTTGTTCAGAACACGATATGCACGACTGTTTAAAGAATATCCTAAAAAGATCCCTTCATCACTTTTAGTGTCGAACTTTCCCAAATTTTCACGGTCACGCAAAATATAGCACTTGCTGCCAAAAACTCGAAAGTATTTGACAGAAGGCTTTTTCTCAAACCACATTTCATAAGCCGTTTTATTATTAGATTTACAAATATAAACACGGTTAATAATGTAGCAGGCTGTATTCACTGCTTCAGCCCAGAGATTCCTAGGGAGCTTCATGCTATTTAACATAAAATTTCCCATTTCTTGAAGCACTCTATTCTTCCTCTCGACAATTCCATTTTGTTGAGGAGTTTTAGGTGCAGAGAATTCATGCGATATTCCCTGATCGCTACAGAATTTCTCAAAACCGCTATTCTCGAATTCGGATCCATGATCACTACGGATCTTGTTGACTTGAGAACATTTTTCAGTTTGAATCCGTTTTATAATCTTTTTCACTTCATCAAGGGTTTCTGATTTGTCTCTCAAGAATGAAACCCAAGTGTATCTTGTATAATCATCTACAATTACTAAGATGTACTTTTTGCCACCTCGACTTTCCGTTCTTGTTGGTCCTATAAGATCCATGTGGAGAAGCTCAAGTGGTCTTGTGGTGGTATTGGAGTTCACCTTTTTATGAGAGCTCCTAGTTTGTTTACCATACTGGCATTCACCACAAATCTTGTCTACTTTTTGCATCTTAGGTAGACCTCTAATTAGTTCACTTTTGCTCAATCTGTATAAATTTCGGTAGTGTACATGTCCAAGGCGTTTATGCCATAATTCTGTCTCACCGGTATGGACCATGTAGCACGTTTGTTTAGATGAGCTACCATTGCTTACTATATAGCAGTTTTCAGAAGTTCTGCGACCAGTTAATATTACAGAACCCTTTTCGTTTATAATTTCACAACCTTAATTAGAAAATTTAACATTATGGTTGTTATCGCATATTTGAGATATGCTCAACAGGTTGTGTTTTAAACCCTCAACATATAAAATATTTTTAAATAAGGGAAGGTTATAGAGTTGGACCGTACCTTTGCCAATTATCTTGCAGTTGCTACCATCACCAAATGTGACAGACCCATCAGTCATATCTTTAAGATCGGTGAATAGTGCTTTGTCGTCTGTCATATGTCAGGAGCATCCACTGTCTAGGTACCATTTCGAATGGCTTGTAGCTTTGAAAGCAGTGTGAGCAACCAAACAGGCAACCTTAGGAACCCATTTTAGAACTGTTTTGGGTTTAGGAGAATAGTAGGTTTTCTTTTGTTTACAGTTGTAAGAGTGACCTACAGAGTTAGATTTTAATAGCTCCTTAAGTAAATCAACAATTTTTTCAGCTAGTGGGTTTCGAATCTGATTTTTGAAATTTATATAGCTGCTTTTGTGTTTTTGAAAAGTTTTTGTATTTTTAGAAAAAACTTGACTAGTACCTTTTCTTTTCTTTTGAGTTAGAGTCTCTCCTTTCACAAAATTGGAAGGAGTATTCTTCTGTTTAGGAGACGTGTTTTTATCATAGCCCAACCCGGATCGATCGCCACATTTTCTTGATCCGGATAATAATTTTTCTAATTTTGGATCACCTTGGGCATATCTTCATGTGTCCTTCAAACTCAGAAGAGAAGATACTTCATTTTTAAGTTTCTCATTTTCAGATTTCAAATTTTCAATCAGGGAGGTTTTGAATTCCAGATCACACTTTGATTTTTCAAAACAATCTGAAATTTGGGATTTTTCTAAAACAAGGGTTTCAAAACATTCTTTAAGTTTAAAAAACTTTTCTTTTTGAAGTTTAAGTTTGACAGCAATTTTACAACTTTCCTTATATAAGGCATTGTAAGCATCTTGAAGATCTTCATCATTTTCATGATCACTATACAAATTTTCTTCACTTGTTGAATCATCGTGATCTGAAAAAGTAAACTTGGCTAGAGTCATAAGGGCCTTAAGTTCACTGCCCGACTCGGTTTCTGAATTTTCTGATTCAGAAGAGGCTTCAGAATCAGACAATTCATCCCAAGTAGCCAACATACCCTTCCTTTTGGATCTGTCCTTTTTAGGACATTTGTTTGCTAAATGCCCATATTCTTGACAGTTGTAGCATTGACTATCTTTCAATGACTTCCAAGTTTTAGACTTAGGTTTAGAACGTTTCTTTTCATTTGCCTTTTGAAAGTCGACTCTTTTCTTACTTTTGAAAATCTTATAAAACTTTTTCGCCAAAAGGGCCATATCATCTTCAGACTTTTCTGAATCTGAATTTTCTTGAGTAATACTTTTAGATGACTTCAAAGCAATAGATTTACCTTTAGGAGCTTTAAAACTTAATTCATAGGTTTGTAAAGAACCAACTAATTCTTCTACCCTCATATTATCCGTATCACGAAGTTCCTGGATTGCGGTTACCTTAGAATTGAACCGTTCAGGAAGAGAGCGTAGTATTTTTGCACATACTTTACTTTCTGGGATCTTATCGCCAAGACCCCACATTGAGTTTACAATGTCATTCAATCTAGTGTAAAAGTCCATAAACATTTCATTTTCCTCCATATGAATTTCTTCAAATTTAATTGTGAGGAGTTGGACTTTAGATTTCTTGACAATTGATGTACCTTCGTGTGTCATTTCTAAAATATCCCAGGCTTGCTTTGCAGTATCACAGGATATGATTCTTTTGAACTCTTCCGGTGATAGTGCGCAAGTGATTGCATTTAGTGCTTTAGCATTAGCACTACTCTCATTTTTCTGAAGTGTGGTCCATTGGAAATACGGTGTAATTTTCATAGATTTTGAACCATCAACTCCAGTTACTTCCATGATAGGAGGATTCCATTCAGTCACTGTGGCTAGCCACACATTTTCATCCATTGATTTGAGGAAGATCCTCATTCTGGCTTTCCAATAGGCATAGTTGGAGCCATCAAAGGGTGGAGGCCTAGTAACTGAAAGGCTATCAAAATTTGACATCTTTTTATATAGCTTAGATCGTTAGCTCAAGAAATAAATCCAAATAAAAAGCAACAAAAATGAGCTATTAGGCTTTGATACCACTTGAAAAGGCCAAGCTATATGTCCTAGAGGGGGGGTGAATAGGACTATGCCAAATTTAAAATACAATCAGCGGAAATAAAGTAAACCAATAGCCTTGCAATTATGAATCAATTCACAATGCTAAATTTAAATCACCTTGATAAATAAGTATTGAGAGATTGATACAAATTCAGTTCTAAGGACAACCTTACACCATAATAAACAAGGGCTTATGGTAGGACAACCTTATTTCTAAAACATCTTTTGGATCAAGGACTCAATTTAATAGAAGTAATGAAATAACAAGGAATTGAATTAAATGCAGAAGTATAGATCTAAATTATTACAACAATCCCCACACTTGCTTGAAATGTAAATAGTTACAACATTCACATCCACTTGTACATTCCATACAATTGAATGATAAAAGATATGAAAATTAAGCAAGCATTCAATCCACAAGACAAAGAGTTATAGTGGTTCGCCTGTGTGTACACCAACTGTTTTCCAACAGCCACACAGAAAGCTACTCCACTCCTAATATCCTCACACAGGGGATATTAGCGTTCACTATCAAATAGGTTTTCACAGGTTCACCAAAAACCTTTACAATTGTGTCTTTTTTCACTTGGGCTTACACAATTCAAAAACCCCTCTTTTTTGAGTTTTCTGGCTCTCCTCAGATAACCAATACAATGAGATTTTTTCTGGTTCAACCTCAAACAAAACCAATACAATGAGATTTTTCTGGCTTAACCTCGAACAAAACCAAAAGTAAATAAATTTTACAGAATTGTAAAATACCTGGATTTCTCCTTTTCGTAGCAGCCCGGTAGAACCAATCGGAGTAGATGATTGAATGTCAAAGTTCAATTTCCAATACTCATATTCATTTTCTAAATTCTAATTGATTTTAGATTTTACTTGTTGGGCGTAGCTATATTTGATTTTGATTCCAAGAAGAAGGAATAAGATAATTCCTCTTTTCAAATAAGATTGGAATATATAAACAAAATCAAATTAAATAAGCTAGCAAAAAGGAATATTAAATAAGTACAATGTAGCTTAAAATAAACACAGACTTATCTCAGAGTGATCACTTGAAAATTCTTGAATTGAATCGAGTTGAAGTGTGAAAACTCTGAATTTCGTGTTCAATTTATAGAAGCAAAAATCGCTCCTACGACTGGTCTTAGAAACCTTCGACTGGTCGTAGCTCTAACAGATATTTGAAATATTGAGCGCGATCTTTGAAAGTCGTTCCACGACTGGTCGTGAGTAGCCTACGACTGGTCGTGGGTCACCTACGACTGGTCGTGGATCTCTACGACTGGTCATAAGACCATAGATTACGTTGCTGGACTTTGAGTCGTAGCTCTACGACTGGTCGTGGACGAGTCGAAGCCACACCTACGACCGGTCGAAGGACCTCCAGGACTGGTCGTGGGTGTACCAAAAAATTCTGAAAATTCTTCAACAACTTAGGACTGGTCGTGGAATTTCTTGGACTAGTCGAACCAATGCTAGGACTGGTCGAACAAGAGCTAGGACTGGTCTTAGAATAGACCAAACTTATGTAAAATAAACATTTGATTTATGTATCCAAAGTGACCTACTTAAAGGGTCAACCTAAGGTCATTCAAACCTGAACCATGTCATATGGACATTGAACTTCAACCATTCAACGAATGTAGATTTATTTGAACCATATCAGGCTTGAGATCTTGAACTTGTTGTAGCTTTAAACTTGAGATCTTCATCAACATAAAACTACTTCATGCGTTGCTTATTAGTCTTCAAGTCATTTCTTGAGTTGTTTCTTAAGACTTGAACTTCAACATTGTAGCTTCTTGAGACTTCAACATGTAGCTTCTTGAGACTTCAACATGTAGCTTTGAACTTCAATAATGTAGCTTCTTGAAACTTCAACTTGTAGCTTCTTGAGACTTCAACATTGTAGCTTCTTGAAGTGTTGATGCAGTGTCTTGAATTCATATAAATCACCATACAAGCACAAGACACAGATAGATGTTTTGACACATCAAAATTTGACAACCAAAGGAGCATGAGACCATAGCACTTACAATAATACATTCATCAAGTGGGCTACAGCACCGTACAAACTCTGTTCAGCACTGACCAAACATGTCCAACATCGTCCAAACATCTTGACGGTGTGGATGAAACAAATACATCGCGGTGTGGCCCACATAGCAAAATAGGTGGACGGCTTGGAGATCCCATGCACCAAATGGGACCCACAGAACTTGCTGACATCAAGTACAATAGCTATGCCAGTTGGTATGAGGTACTCCAACGGACCCAGCCTCCCACCGTCCAGAGGTTGGACGGTGAGGATGCAACACAACCATCATGGTGGGGCCACACGTGTGGGCCACCATAACGTCTATTCTCCATCCAATCTGTTAATAAGGTCACAAAGACCTGGATTAAGATGGAAAACAAATTTCATAAAGATCCAAAATCCCTCTGACCCAAAAAGGGGTTTCAATGGTAAACGTTCACTCTCATACTATTAGTGGTGTGGACCACCTGAGTGACATTAACGGTCGATTTTTGAGGTAATATCATGCCTAAAGGGGACCCATCAAATGCACGGTGTGGATACTCCACATGCATCAATGTGGGGGCCTGAGGTGGGGCCCACTCTCCCTACTCGTTTACATGCATCAGGATGCTGCTAGCTGCAGCGTCCTCTGGACGCTAGCAGCAGCAAAGTCAGTTATGTTTTTTTTTTCGGGAGATTTTTGTAGGTGGGGCCCACATCCGGAGGATCCACTCCATTGATTGGGTTCTCCGGCTCGTGATGGGTCTAACAAGCCCTATATTCAAATTTTTTTGATGCACAACAACATCATGGTGGGCCCTAACAGTTATTCACTATTAAAATAAAGGTTTTGATGGTGTGGCCTACTGGAGATTTGGATTGGCTCCTTTTTCTGGCTCAACGCCTAAAATAAGTTTGGAAATGGGATGGACGGTGTGGATCAGATACATACATCATGGTGGGGTCCACGTGATCAGGCTTTCAAAACATGTAACCTTAATACATCAGCAATAACTGCCGAGTGGTAGACAAGCCAATCCCCTTTCGCGATCAAGGTGGGTCCACACGTGTGGCCCACCTCATGGTGGATTAAGATTATATTTGCATTTTCCATTCGTCCAGGGACACTGGACGTTAGGTGGACGGACAGCCCTGGATGGGGGACGCCATCAAGGTGGGTCCCGCGGTTAGAGGGCATGGATGTAACACAAGTTGGTGGGTCACACATACACACACACCAGGTAGGCCACAAACCTCATCATCAACGTGAAAATGAAGGAGAGAGGAAGAACGTGTGAAGGGGAGTGACCCCACCACTATGGGCCCTCCCTAAATAATGCATACATTAAGATGGGTCCCACCATAAGTGGGCCCTCAAATCATCAAAATCACATAAAACAAACCTTAGAAGAGCACCCACCTTTGATCTTCTATTCCTTCTTCCGCCTATGCAATCTAGAGCTCCAAGGGGACAATTTCGATGGTTGAGATGATGATCCAAGGGTTGGATTGGGTGGTAGGAATGTGGGCCACACCAAGCTCTCATGGGGGGTTGATACGTGGGTTGCTTGTTTTAGAGAATGAGAGAGATGAGAGAGAGGTGTCAGAGAGAGAGAGAGGGAGGTGATGTGATTGATGGAGTGATGGGGAGGGGGATGGTGAGTGATGGGTGAATGTACTTAGTTGTAAGAGAGAGTTGACTTTAAGAGAGGGGTGGTTGTACTTGACATTAATTGATGGAGTGATGTGATGTGTCGTAGAGATTTCCTCGGTGTTTGCAACGTGCGGCATTTTCCTTGAATTGAACGCGGGCCCACATCTCCCGGCCCAGGTGTCGCCTCGGCGCCCGAGACGCGGCATCGAAACCGCGGCAATGGTGCGGTCACAAGGATACAAGTCTCGGTTCGAGTCGACTCAAATATACGGTACATGACTCAGGACCACGCGCAAATGCCGGTAACAGGTCGAGGGTTGCCGGAATTCGACCAGGAGTACCACGGAAGCCTACAAAACGGTACAGTCTGGGATACGGGTCTTACAACCACCCTCCTCCTCCTCCTTCTCTTCCTCTCTCTCTCTCTCCTCTCCACTCCCTCCCTCATCTCTCAATCCAACTCGGTGCCAACTCAGACTTGACTCAGTACTTTTAACTGGTTCGGCCTCGGTCCAAATCAGTCTAAGGTATACCGGACTTGGATAGGGTTAGACATGTTAGACTCGGTGCTGAGTCGGGTCAGGCATATTTCAAAACCGAATCGAGTCGGGTCAGTCTTAACTCAGTCCGACTCGACTTAATGCCCTGCCAGCTCTAAATTCAGCAGGAGGCGTGAGGGCAGAAGCCATTTTTGGGTGAGGGTTGGGCCACTCGTGGAACTCACCTTGATGTTTATGTGCGATCCACACCATCCATCCGAATTGTCGGATCATTATAGGCCTTGAGCCCTGAAATAAGAGTGACCCAAATCTCGGGTGATCCAAACCACATGAAACAGTGGAGATAGGAACGCCCACTGATCCACACCACAGGAAACAGTGAGGCAGGAACGTCCACTGTCGAAACCTTCCTAGGCCCCACTACAATGTTATTTTCAATATAACCTGCTCCAAGGTCACATGGACCTGTGTATAGTCAAACATAAATATCTGTTTCATCCTAAATGGTAGGATCCACCCTGACGTGTGGGATTTATCTACAACGTCCACTTATGTGGACCCCACCATGGCGTATCTGTTCCATCAATCCAGTCCATCTATCTTTCCAGCGCATTTGGGTGGACCCACCAGTCAATGGGGCCCACCATACATGTGAGGAACCCACCATCCATCCACTTTGTCCAGCCCATTTCCTATGGATAGACCCAAAACTCAGTTGGACCACACCTCTGGAAACAATGGAGATTGAACTCCTGTCATTGAAACCTTCCCAGGGCCCACAGTAATGTAGTTGCCATCTAACCTGTTGTATGGGCCACGTAGCCTTGAAGTGAAGAGAAAACACAAATATCAGTTCAACCCAAAGCACAGTGGGTCGTCCCTCCACAGTACAGTGGAGTGGGGAGGGGGTTGCTCACCGTTAAAAACCTTCCTGGGCTAACCACCATGTACATGTTCTATGTCCATGCCATCTATATGGACTAGGGTCTACCCTGATGAGTATTCTATCTGCACCGTCCATCCGTTCTCCCATATTTTTTAGGGCCTGTTTGGCCGGGCGGATTGGAAAGGATTGGAAGGGATTGGAAGGTAAATACTGGGATTGGCCGGGCGTGCCAAACAGACTCGGGATTCTGATCCCTAGATATAGCAATCCCTAGCAATCCACTGACATCACCATCATTACCTTAAAATCCATCCAATCCACCCTATATCCCATTCAATTTTGCCTTGGACGTGTTTGGTTCGACGAATTAGAAGGGATTGGAAGGTGCAATCCCAAGATTGGACGGGCGTTCCAAACAGACTCGGTGATCTAATCCCGGGATATAGCAATCCCATGGATCTTGCACCAATCCACTGACGCAGCCATCATTACCTCGAAAGCGATGTCATCCACCTTAATACCATTCAATCCCTTCCAATCCGCCTGGCCAAACACGCCCTTAGGGTATAGCCTTAAATCTAGGCATGAACCGCGACTCGGATGGGTCACAAGTACAAGATCACATCCTAGAGATTAACCAACGGTTTGTAACCCGTGGTTTACATCTATAACGATTGAAAGGTGAAGACTGAAGACCATCCTATTAAAGTACTTATAGTGATGCAGTTGATAATATGATTGTTTTGGGATACTGTAAGTGGGTCATGTGCCCATTAGGCTACCAACACAGATGTTATACATGTGGGCATCTATTTGGGTTATTCCCAGTGAGTCACACCTTGGTATATGTATTTTATCAATGCCTTACATCCGATCACTAGACCCTTTTAATGTATAGGCTATATAAGGAGCCGATGCTAGTCTAACATGGGCCACACCACATAGACTTCTATATTTCTACTGGGGCATGTCGTTCATGTCCCACTCTCTGCATATGTTGTGCCAATTAAATTCAATTATCACATAATATGTGTGATAACATGCTAGTGTACTTCACCTAATAGAATACATTGATAACATGCTTAGTGTAACAGATATCATGCTCAGTTATATGCCCATACGCATCATTTGTATGCCGGTTGTGGATGATGATTGTTCATAGCTTATGCCCTTTAGCTTGAGACGCTTAGGGGACCCCATACAAGATAGGGTCGCCCAACACGATCGCACAGTATGTGTAGGTTTGGTGCATGACTTGGATAGTATGACTCAAGCATTTAGCATTCTATATGCCATGATTGACTCCATACCCTAGCGACATCAGGGTTTTGGCCACTACAAACATGTCGTAACTGACAGGATTGGATACCAAAAATATGTTCTAGCACTTAGGCGTTATAGATATCCTTGGGCGAAAGTCCCTAAACCCTATAGCACTAGTAGAATGCTCCAACGTCGAGACCGCCCAAGTACCAAATACTAGTAGGTCGCGTCTCCCACTATGTTGATGTCAGGCGAAAAGGATTGTGACCTTATCCGCCCAGGTGTAGGGGGCTATAAGTTAGGTTAAGTCTTACCAACTCATGAAACGAGTCCGTTATTGATGAGTCGGATGGGAATTGGCATACCACTAGCGAGACAGATAGTGAGGTTTTTTTCCACTCACTTGGTCATGCGCGTGATGAGCGATAGCCAATGTCAAAGTGTAATAGACCCCGATGATGTTTCCAGTTACGAATTATTCTTATACATGGACTGGTTAAGGATTGGCATGTTTGTGTTGCACCTTTAGCATATGACACTCGGCCATGTAGGCCTTGCATTGCATAGCCTTGGTATGGCTAACGACATTCATGGACTTGACAGCTTAGCCCTCTATTTTCCGCTTTACTCTGATATATTTGTTGTTGTCATATACATTGCGTACACACATAGCACTCTATTGAGCTCTGTAGGAGGCTTATGCGCATTTGTTTACGCTGCAGGTGATGCTAGGGCGTATCAGCAACATTGTGCCCGAAGCATGAGTCTAATATTTTAAATTTTGGTTGCATTTTGTATCTTCTTTTCTAACATTATACTCAAATATTATATAGTGAATATGTGATGATAATGTTTTTGTGACCTTAGTACACTTATGGTTATGCTCCTTTACAAAAAAAAAAAAAAATCACCCTGAAAATTCTCCTTGCAGTATCCTAGGATTAGAACCTGGCATATAGAATAGGGTAATACAAAGGTTATCGGAACTGAATTCGGCGACTGAGAATTTAGTGAACCTAGTTCCCGAGTTTAGGGGTTGACATAGACTGTTTGGTCCCACCCAAGGTTGGTTCCGTCCGACCGAATGTGCACAGAATAGTCTAATAAGGAATTGTTAATTCCGAATTCGAAAGAAATTCAGCTCGACACTTAGGTGCGACCGAAGCCATGTTTGGTGCCACCAAAGGAGAGTTCGGTCCCACTTAAGGGAGACAGAGATTTCGGATCTATCTTAGAGAAATTAAGCTCTAACCGAGAGAAAGTTCAATGCGACCAAAGGTATGTTCGGCTGCAACCGAAGAGTACAGTCGATGCGACCGAAGCGTAATATAAGTGCATAAAATTGATGTTATTTTTAAGTTAGTGTAAATTTTTCCTATTTAAATGGGTGGATCTAACCTCCCAAAACACGAATTAGGGTAGAAGGGGAAGAGCAAGGAGTTGTGGAGCTTATACAGATTCCTTCTCCTTCTCCAATCCTTAGGTTCTTCTTCGGTTTTTATATATTTCTTTTCAGTTTTAGTTCAATCATGTCTTTAGTCGATTGAATCTCTTAGCTATGGCTAAGAGGTGAAGCTTGCAGTTATTTTTAATATTTTAGTTTACTTTGATTCATGTTATTAGTTTGATTGTTGAACAATTTATTGATATTTGGTTTGAATGAAGATATATTTTTAATTTACTTTGATTCATTGTCAACTCCAAGCATATTAGATGCTTAGGAAAAACTAAAAGTAATTTCTTATCTATTTTGTAAGGGATTGATCAGTAAAATCCATTTATCTATCGTAGACTAGGGGCATGATATATGCTTTGAATTCCTTCCGATCAATATTTTGATGCTTTATGTGATAATCAATTTAATTGAAGTTCAAATCTATTTTCATTATATGAATGATGATTTAACCGCTCTCATTATCTAGTTAGATAGGATAGGACTTCAATTCTAATTGAGTTATATGATTGAATCAAGTGATTTAAACATTAATGATGGCTATAAGTGGATCCTTGGTGCTTTAGTGTTTTATCTTTATTATTTTCCTTCTCAATTACATCATTACTTCTTGAATCAAAATTTCATAACTTAGTTTAGTTCTAGTTCTAGTTCTAGTTCTAAAGTGTTACAGAAATCACTCAAATATAGGTCCCTGTAGGTTCAACCTCGGTCTCAATGAATTATTACTACATTACAGCCCTGCACTTGGGGTTGTTAACCCTTGGGTTAGATCAACTTCCCTTTAGAAAAATTTTAAGAAACTAATGAATTGAACCAGGTACATTGAAAAGGGCTACCTATTGTATCAAGAAAAAAAAAAGAGTGAAAAAAGAAAAATAAAATAAGAAATTTTAAAGATTGAAGAATGATGATATGTGATTGAAAAAATAAACGACAAGAAGAAAAGAAAAGAAGAATGACTAGTATGAAAATCGTCGTCGTAAAACTGCAAATAAGCTGGAATATCATTAAGGTGAACATTCATGAATCTCGCAATCCTGGATAGCTTGCAAGGTTTTGACTCAGTGACTTTGGTTGATCTAATCAATTTTGATGATTATTGGTGTTAGCATTATTGTAGATAACTAAACTCCTATTGGTGTTAAGTTTAAAAATCATTTAGCACCCTGGTACTCAATTTTTGAAAAATTTCTACTATATGATTAACGACTTGAATTCAAGTTGATTATCCACTGAGTGTGCTGGAATATAGGCTGACATTATTCACAAAACTTTGTGCCTTAAAATTTTATTATTTAGGTCACTTAAAGACCACATGAATCTACAAAATTTAATCTTCTAAATAATTTTTAGTCTTGGATTTTTGAAGTCTTTTCTCATTCTTTTGCTCGTGACTAGAAAAATGTTGGTTGGGGTGTGTGCGCGAGCGCGCGTGCGTGAAAACTACTTAATCTTGCATGATTAACCTTAATTCTACATTCTTTTCTCTTACAAATTAAAGGCAAATTGGCCCTTATTAGATGAATTTCCATTGTGCAAAAGATTGATAGAAGTCCAAGATTATCTGTGCTGTTCATGAAGTTCAGAGCCCAAAAGTAAAGATGGAGTGTTAAAGTTATGAAGATTCCAAGTTTGGAAGATTAATTTTTCATGGTGGAAATCATCGATTGTGCGCCTTCCATTCAAGTGTAGAACAGAGATATTTTGATTCAATGGATAGGATCTTCAATTAGATCGATGGTTCATTGATTGATGTCGATTTGATCGAGAAAATCCTGAAAATTTGAATTTGGTCACTGGACATTTTTGGGCACCTTCAATTCGATTAATGGTCTATTGATTGCAATTGATTCGATCGAAAAGTCCAATCGATGGTTCGCATGGAATTGTGTAAGTGTGAGATTTCTTTCTAAGTTGGTAAGGAACTCTATTTAAACCATGTCTAAGCGTGATTATGACATATTGTGGACGGAGAGATAGAGCAAAAGGCAGAGAATCTTTATCTTCATCTTCTTAGTTTTCTTCTTCCTTTTCTTTTTTAGTTTAGGTTTTTCATGTTTTCTTCTTTGAGATTAGTTCTTCTTAGCACTATGGTTGGCTAATCTCTTAGTTAAGGCTAAGGGATGAACCTTTCTAATAAATTCTTAATGTTTAATTCATTTTAATTCAATATTAGAGATTCAATTAATGAATTTTAATTGATTTGATTGAATTTCTACTTTGGTGAAAGTTTTTGATCTGTAAAACCCATTGATCTATTGTTAACTCCGGATATAGTCAATGTTTGGAATTCCCTGCGATTAATTACTTAGTTCTTCATGATTAGATTGATCAATTGTGATTTATATCTTTATTGGGAATTATAAAATAATTTAATTCTTTCATCTTCGTATTAGAACGAATCCTTATTCAATTCCAATAGAGTAATGATGTTGGATTGATGAATTAAGTATTGATGATTGATTAAAGGGGGATCTCTTAGGCCTTAGTTTTTTTCTTATTGTAAGACCCATGCCCCGATTAATTGACCTTACGCGTCAACTTCAGCATTGGCATGTTTTGGGTGGATCATATCGATGAGTTTTTATCACAACCCTATTTTAGTATTGCAACACCCCGAGACTTGTATCTTAGCGACAGCGTGGGTGCTTTGATTCCATGCCACATGACACACCCCTTTACGACCCCCATATTATAAGTTGCAGCTTTGGCACAATTCGAGGTGGGTCACATAACGCATGCATGCCCCCACTTGCACAAATTTCAAGGTTGTCTAATCAATCAATCCATCCAGCAATCGACCCATCACCTCCTCTCTCCATTAGTTAAAGAAGCTCATACCCTTGCCTATGCAACCCATGCCTTTGCCCATGCTAAGCCACTCCTTTATACTTCTCCCTCTCCCCATTCCATCCCTCAATCTTTTTCTTAATCCCCTCCCTATCCTAAAAGTTCTACCACAAATCCCAAAATCCCTCTCATTTCTACACATTTACTAACAAGAGATAGAGCGTAAGAAGAAAAGAGATTAGAGAGATTGGGGAGAGATCAAGAGGTTAAGAGGAAGAGAAGAGAAAAGAGATATTATAGGAGATTAGGAGTGGAGAGGAGCTTGGTGGACTGTCCGATCGCCAATCTAAACAGATCCAACTGTCCGTCTTCATTGTGAGTGCATGTTAGGATAAAAACCCTCATTTTCCTTTGTGTTATCCCATTTTTTAGTGGGCCCACAATGGTGGGACCCACCTTGAGCATGTATGGAGTGTATGCTGGACCCCCATAATGGTAGGGGGCCGCCCCGATGGCCGGATATTTTTTCCCTTGCTTTTTCTTTCCCTTTCCTTTCCCTTTCTTATTCTTACTTTGATAGTGTTGTGGCGCCCACAAGTGGGCCACGCTATTAGAGAGTGTGCCATGCACGCTATCATAGCGTGGCCACCTTGTGTGGCCCACTATGATGTTTATTTTTCATCTAACCTATGGTTTATATAACATCGATTTGGATGGTGGAAAAACACCAAGATTAGGTTTATCCAAAGCTCATTGGGCCCGCCTCAAGCTGGCCCACTCGATGGACAGTTCAGATCCCCCATGTGGACCCCACTGAGGGGGAAATAAATTTAAAAAATACATTTTTGAGTCCAGACGCTGGACGTTCACAACTCCTGGCATTGAAACTGTCCAACGTCGTGACCTTGTTATATTGAAGGGAGTGGGCCCAGTTGTGGGTCTCACATGTTGTATATGTTTCATCCACACCGTCCATCTGTTTTTTGAGACCATGTTAACCGTTGAGCCCAAAAAATGTAACATCCCGGATTTTTGCCAACCTGGGATTAGACGTCCTAGGGCAATGGGTCGATCCTAAGACCTTATCAACTTGTCAAAACTCAATCCCACAGTCTAAAATTGCTCTTTAAACCATTTTCTTCACAAATCCCACCCATCACTACCTTATGCTTTCAATTTTTCAAAGCACTTTCGCCCTAGACACTAACTTAAACTAGCTAAGTAGTAAAACTTGGATCACTTTATATACAAACTACAAAGGCCTAAGTACCATCTCAACCAGAAAACAATTAGGATTAAATCCTTTAGAAATTTAACAAAGTTAACTAAGTGCAAAACTCGATTAGCCATGAAATCTGTTGGGATCGCTTTAAATACGATCTGCAAGACCCAAAACTTGCAAAATCAGTGACTCTAGGTTACCCTAAAGTTTAGAACCAAACCCATTTCCCGGCTGCTCTCCGGAATGAAATGAAACTTCGTATTAGGTCTAGACCGCACCTTGGAAGTCCGATTAACACGAAGTTAAGGAACTAGGCCCGCCTCACTGGGCTTGACAATCATCTCGAAAATCAGGTCCAGCCGATGTCCCACGGCCATTCGTTTGGATCCAGAGCGAGGGAGTGTGAAAAGCACTATTCCCTTTACAAAATAAATATCTGGAATAGTGATCTGGCACCATTCGCTTGCGCATCAGTATTAGGCAACCAGACCGTCAGAATCAGACTAAATTACACCCTCGGATTAAGAAAAATTTCAGGAACATTTACATGTACTTGGAATTTCGGATCGTGGCCCACTGACCGTTGAACTGAAAGTGGTCCGCCACGTGCGATCTGGGAATCCGATCGAGTCGAAAACGTAATCCCACATAGATCCATGTGTGGTGAGCTTAAGTCTGACGTTTGGCTCAAGGAGGGCCACCAGAACCTCTCTTTTGAGCTGAAAAAGTGACGAAATACCTATATTAGCAGTAACCCTTGAACAGGAGTCTATTTCGGTGAGTTTTGAGACTATATAAGGACCTTAAACCCTCTCTCATGGCAGCCATACGAATTTGGGATTTGAGAGAGGGAAAAGAGAGAGAAAGTGAGGGAGAAGTGGGAGGATCTCCCTACTATCGTTCCTTGCCACCACACGGGCTGCACCATCCCTTCCTTGACGCTTTTCCCGGCGTTTCCGGCGTCGTTTCTAGGTAAGAAACCCTAACCCTAATCTGTTTTGGGGTTTAGACTATTGTAGGTTGTGAAATAGCTAACCTATTTCGTTCTATAGGTTGCCAAACTGCCGAATACGGAAGCTTAACAAACCTATCGATTCCGTTGCGATTCTACGACAAAAGGTGCGGACTTTAGGTGTATAGGTTATGGTTTTCAATGCTTTCAATGTCAGATAATGATAGATTCATGATCTACATGCAATTGCACATGTACAAAGTGCTGTCTGTTTTCCGTTTCGATTAAAGATGAAAAATATGGAATTCTACATACTCTAGGTATTTGTATAAAGTACGGTATACGTATATTTTTTGGAAATGTGTTTGACATGTTTATTTGTTGTATGGGTATACGATATATGGATAAAATACTTATTTGGCGAAAGGATTCGCCTAAATACATGTTTTACTTATATACACTATGTATGTTGAAATTGCGTATTCTAGAAAATACTATATACGTATAAATTTTGGAGATGTATTTATCATGATTATTTGCTGTAATAATATATTATACATGGATAAAATACTCGCTTGGCTAAGGGATAGCCCTAACACATGTTTTGCTAACATGCACCATGTATGTTGTAATAGTGTATTCTAAGTGTTTGTGAAAATGACTGAATGAGTATGGAATCCAAATTCGTGCTCGCCATGACTAATTGTCATGGATTCATCATTTATGTATTGGCGATGCCCCTTTGAAGAAAGGATTTGCCCTAAGTCACGCCACGGCCAATATACACTATATATGCTAAAATGTGTGGCCCAAGTGTTTGTGGAAATAGCTGAATGAATATGGAACTTGGGTTCCTGCTTACCATGACTATCCATCGTGGGTGTACGCGTGTTATGATTGGGGCAACTCCCTAGTGAAAGGATTTGGCCTAATGCCTATGTGATCGACATATATCATGTATGTTGATGTATGTTTGTTTAAGTGTTTCTTGAAATGTCTGAATGTGTAGTAGTTAGCAAATTGTAATGTATAAGGGTGTTGAGATATGATTCTCAACCTCTTTTAACTATGTGTATGATCTCCTTTGATAGTTGTGTGATTAGGAATTGAACATGTACAAACTCATGCTTGTGTTGTGATTCATAACATGCTCAACTGCTTTATGATTTTAACTATGTAATGCATATGTTTAAATTTATATTTACGTTGTATGATCCGTCATGGGTGATGGGGGAGCGGAGCAACGAGTGCGTGCAACAGCCCTACCAGCCCTAAACGGATAATACCAGACTTTGATTGTATGATTTGAATCCTGATCCATTACTGCTTTATCTATCTGCAATTGATTGTGTTTGGGGCTATGATTATGGCTCAGGCAATCGGTAACGGGATTGAACTCGTGGCTGAGATTCATTTGCCATGTAGGATGTGTTCGACGAACTCGAGTCGTGCGTTGCCTGTCGGCAGTGGCTAGGCCACACGAAGTTGTTTATGCACTTCATGTCGTGCAGCTCAACGGGCGATCGTGCTAGTCGAGCTCGTCAAGTAACCCGATCTGCCTTATGCATGTTCACCCTGTTTGGACGCTACTGCTTGAACCTAGGGTACCAAACTTACCAGTGAAACCCTCTTTTAACCATGGTACCTCGATCCGCTAAGACGCATGAGCCGGGCATGGTGGTATGGGACACCGTGGTCGAGCTGTCGGCCTACGCTAGGGCCATGTGCCTCCCCGTAGTGACCATTGCGCAACCAGACTCGTGAGCCGAATATGGTGGTATGGGAAACTGTATTCGAGCTGTCGATTCCTACGGCGAGAGCCAAGTACGGTGAGACCTGTACTCGTGCTGATGGGTGACGAGTCCTCTATAGTATCTTCGAGTATACTCCAAGGGCTGTGATTGGCGACGAGTCTTTCACAGCGACTAGAGTATGAGTGGAGCCGAGTACGGTGGGACCTATATTCGAGCTGACGGCTAGTGATTGAGCCGAGTACGGTGAGACCTGTACTCGAGCTGACGGGTAGCAATTGAGCCGCATACGGTGAGATCTGTATCCGTGCTGACGGGTGACGAGCCCTTTGTGATGCCTTCGCTAAGCCTCTCAAACCATAATATCGTATGAGATTAACTAGGATTGACGACCCTAGAATGGATCATGTTTGGGAATGATACAAGGGAGGTACCTTAGTTTCCAATACTGCTGTTTGAAATGGACTAATAATAACTCGGTAATCATGATCATCATCGCACCGCATGTGCTTAGTAGATGTGGCGCACTGAGGGAGTTAAGCATTCGCGAACGTAAGATGATGTCGCATGAGGGTGGTTTGGCAAGGGCATACAGCATCATGTCATTTCATTCTCGCATTTAATAAGAGTAGTTAAACTTGTTTGATTTGTACTGCTTTATCATTACTGCTTGACTGAATTGATAACATGTTAACCTGTGCTTTATTGTTCCACTGAGTTGATCACTCACTCCCACGTTACGGGACGGTGTTGTACACACCAACCAGATTTGTTGAGTTTCAGGTGATGGCGATGCTTGTGAAGCAGAGCCGGACTACTTCTATGATGATAGGAGGATTTCTCCTATCTGTATCTCTCTGGCAGGTCAATGAAGACCTGATATTGTATTGACGGGGCTATGGTACGTGGGATAAGAGACATTACACTTCCTCACATTTGGTATATTTTAGAACTCCACTTGTAATTATTTAACCTGGTAATGTTATCACACTCTGGAGACTCATCATAGTTTATATATTTTATCTATCTATCACAGTCTTCCGCTTGCAAATTTAACTGTCTCTATAGTATGATATGCTGTTTTGGCTTAATCTCACTCATGTTCAATGCACGAATACAGTCAACATTCAATCATCATTCATTTTGTTGCATAAGTGATATTCTGGAACTCAGGAGTTGAGTTTATGCTCGACCCCCGATTTTCAGGGCGTTACAAAAAATGAAGCTAATCCAACTCTTACGTGGGCCACATCAAATGATGTTATGTATGGGAGCTGGGGAAGTGGGTTCCCACTCGTGGGACCCCACATTGTTTTATTTCTTCAATCCACACCGTCCATCTGTTTTCCCAGTTCACTTTAGACGTTGATCCCAAACATGAAGATGATCCAACCAACAAGCGAACCACACCACAAGGAACAATGGTCTGGGAGGCCACCCCTACCAGCACCCCCATACAAATGTGGGAGGGGTGTCCCCCACTTGTGGGACCCACCTTCATGTATTTATTAGATCCACGTCATCCATCTGTTCCTCCAGATCATTTTAGGCCATGGGCCGAAAAATGAGGAAGATCCGAGTCTCGAGTGGGCCTCACCAAGGGGATTAATGGCCATTGTTGGAACCTTCCAAGGCCCACTGTATTGCCCATCTTCGTCCAAACCAGACCAAGTCAGGGCCTATTAGGCCTCTCTCGAGCTGGTCAATCCGATAAATGAACTGGATCATACAGCCTCACTTGTGTGGAAAAACATATTACTAAAAAAAAAAAAAAGAGCCAGCCAGCAACAAACGCTATTGCCAATGTCCAGAATGAGCACACACCCTCCTTGGACGTGGAGTGGGGGCACTTGTGGGATCCATCATGATGTTTATGTTTCATCCGCGCTGTTCATCTATTTTTCTAAATCATTTTAGGCCAAGGGCTCAATATTCAGGCAGATCTGAATCTTAGGTGGATCGCACCAAGGGGAACCGTTGGGGCCAGGGGCTGCCCCTGTTTGGCAATAGTTGAGATCCCACTCGTGGGACCCATCTTGATGTTTATGTGTCATCCACATCGTTCATCCAACTTTTTGGATCACCATAGGCCATGGGCTAGAATATCAGGCGGATCCAGACCTTAGGCAGACCCTACCACAGGGATCTTGTGAAGGGTGGATTTCCTTGAGTTTGAGGACTTGGATTTGGAAGTCCTTTGGATTGGGAATCCCTTGGACTTGGAATTTATTGGGTTTAGAATCCCTGGATTTGGAAATCCTTGGATGTGGAGCCCTGAATTTGGAATCCTCTTGTTATCATTGGCACCCTGGATTCAGAATCCTTGTAACCCATAGTTACTATGCATGATATGTTTACATGGATTTAAGCTTAATTTTAATATCTCTAATTAGTGTATGCATGCAATGTTTAACCCAATGGTTGTAGTAAGCAGTTGAAATATATATTTTTCCTGAAATGATGAAATCCCAAGACTCGGATGGGCCACAAGTATAGGATCACATCCTAGTGACTAACTGACGATTTACATCGGCAATGTGCAAATGATGTAGATCATCCTATAAAGGTAATTATAGTGATGTCATTACTAATCTAATTGTTTTGGGATATCGTCAGTGGGCCATGTGCCCAATAGATTGGTGGCCTAGTGGCACACATGTTGCACATGTAGATGTCCACTTGGGTCACTCCTAATTGGCCCCACCTTGGCATATGTATTTTATCAATGCCTTACATCCGGTTACTAGACCTTTTTATGGACAGGCTGCATGAGGAGCCGATGTTAATCTAATGTGGACCACACCACATAAACCTCTATATTTCTAGTGGGGCCCATCATTCGGGTCATCCTCTCTATATACGAGGTGTCGATTAATGCCGATTATTACATGATATATCTGATAACAAGCTAGTGTACTTCGCCTAATAGGACATACTGATAACGTGCTTAGCGTAATGGATATCAAGCCCATTTATATGCTCGTATGCATCATTTGTATGCTTATTATAGACGACGATTGTTTATAACATATGTCATTCGGCTTGAGACACTTAGGGGACCCCATATGAGAAAGGGTCGCCCCACATGATCGCGATGTCACGCCCTAAACTCGAAAACCGTGCTCACAAAATTCCCGATCCCCGAATCCGGCGTCGACAACCTCTGTAGTACCCCATTCTCGGCTCTCGACACCCATATACCAGGTTCTGATCCTGGGATTCTACGGGGAGGATTTTGAACATGAATTTAATTCGTAATAAGCATAACTATAAGCATAACCCATGAACAATAATAAGAACACTATTACAAAAATCCACTATGATCAAAACTTGAGTACAATGCGTAAAAGAAATATAATATCAATAACAGAAACTCCGGAAGACAGCTGCATGCTCCAATCTCAATGCTGCTGCTCAGCTACGACTACACCCTGGCATCACCTGCATGCATCTATCATGCATAAACTTATAGAAAGCTTAGAGGGTGGTGAAAGTGTGTGTGCAAGATAGTAATGCAAGTATACAATATCAGAGTAATGCAGAAACATGCTAGTAAGTCCATGAATGTGATCAGTCGTACCAAAGTTATGCGATGCAAGGCATGAATGTTATCGGTCATACTAAGGCCATATAATGCAAGGGCTACATAGCCAATGTCATGAGTTTGATACAGCTCAAGCATACCAATCCGCGCCATTTAGCAGTACAATTTTCTCTGCATAATCACCAGGGTCTAATACACTCTACACCAGATCGCCGCCCACTGGACGAGCAACCATGCAAGTGGAAGAGACCTCACTATCCACCTACCAATATGGGCCCAGATCGTCGATAGCAGACCCATTTACGAGCTGGTCAGACCAGCTTAGTATTGCCCCTACCCTCGCACGGATAAGGCCACACTCCCTTCGAACCGACCACGACACAGTGAGAGATATGACCTACTGATATACTGCCATCGTGCACTCATGTATCTACTCGGTCTCGACGTTGGAGTCATCCTCTGGTACCATCGGGTTTAAGGATTTTCACTCAGGGACATCTATGGCGCCCCGAAACTAGTAACAATATTTTCGGTTCCAATCCTGCCATCCACGATATGCTTGTGGAGGCTATGACCCTGATGTTGCTAGGGCGTACAAAAATCATATCACACAAATGCGAGATGTACGAATCATATTATCCAGTCATGCAGCAATCCTGCGCGTACCATGCGCTCATGTGGGCAACTCCTATCAGGGAGTCCTATAATTATCCGCCCAATGACATGTGTTATGATCAATCACTCCTCATATAAAGCAAACATATGATGCGCATGGGCATGGATCGTGAAGCTATACTAAGCATGTTATATGATGATGATGTACTCTCCTCATATTAAGGATGGACCTAGACGGCCTACTCATATAAGAACGAGCCTAACGATCATGGGGGCCCATCGGTTTGGGTTCACCCACTAAGGGGAGGTGAGAATAACTATGGGCCCTAGGGAGAGTTACAATGTGGACATTTAACCATCATTGCTCTTACAATGTGGATATCAAACCATCATTGCTCCCAAGACATGACCCATCATAAACATCATTACATACATCATGGTGGAATCACACATCACATCGGTCCTCATACACATCGCTTTGGGCCTCACACAAGGGCCTCATATACATCGCATTGGGCCTCACTCATGGGCCTCACATGCATCACATTGGGCCTCATATACATCGCATTAAGACACATCTCATGAACCTCAAATATATCACGAAGGGTCACGTCCCATAGGCCTCGAATACATCACAATGGGCCACATCCATGGGCCTCTCATACATCAGATTGGGCCTCACTTATGGGCCTCAAATACATCATGCACATTGGGCTTCACCATCTGGGCCTCACTTACATCACACTGGGCCTCAATAATGGGCCTCATATACATCAAGTGGGCTGCATCACATGGGCTGCAACAATGGGCCTCATATACATCAAGTGGGCTGCATCACATGGGATGCAACGATGGGCCTCATATACATCAAATTGGGCCCCATCGTCCTAACTGGATTATCTACACCATTCATTTATTTTTAGAGATCATTTTAGAGCATTACCCAAAAAATGAATCATATCGAAAGATCATCTGGACCATACCACAAATAGCAGTGGAGATAATGATTTTCACCATTAACAATTCACGGGGGCCACCTTAACATTTATTTTCCATCCAATTTGTTCATAAGGTCACAAAGACCTGAATTAAAAGGAAAAATAAATCTCATATTGATCCAGAATTTATGTGACCCCCAAACAGTTTCAATGGTAAACGGTTCAATCCTCCACTGATTTTTGTAGTGTGGTCCACCTGATAGGAAGATCTGTCTTATTTTTAGTCTCAAGCCTTGAAACGAGCTCACAAGTGGGTGGACAGTTTGGATATAACACACCTTAGATCAGACCCACGGAGCTTGCTGACGTTAGGGGGGTCCCACCATCCAGGCAATGGACGGTGTTGATGAAACAGATGGACGACATGGTATGAAATACATACATCATGTGGGACCCATAAAATGTACTAACGTCATGTAGTGGTACCCACTGCTGGACGGTTTGGATAAAAATACATCAAGGTGCGTCCAACACCGTCCACGTGCTGGACAGTGCACACACGACAGGTGGGTCCCATGCCTCATGGACGGACAACATGGATGAAATGTACATCATGGGGGGTCCCACATGGCACCGTCCGAATGGACGGTGCTGATATACAATACATGCATTAAAGGTGGGTCCCACTCGTCCAACGAATGGACGGTGGGGATGAAACCCATAGAACTTGTCAACGTCAATACAGCAGATGTCCAGCTGCTAGACTGCTGGCCCAACGTCCAGCAGATGGATGGCCTAGATATAACTAGGGGTGTACACAGGTCGGGCCGAGTCGAACTGGCCTCAGCCCGTCCAGGCCCGTTCAACAGCCGCACCAGGTCCGAACCGGACCGGGCCTGGTCACCGAGCCAACATCTCCAGTCCGAACCGGGCCCGAGGCGAGTTCGGGCCGAGTTCGGGCCAGTTTCGAACCTTCAAGTTCGGGCCAGTTTCGAACCTGAGTTCGGGCCAGTTTCGAACCTTACAGCAAATTCATGGGAAGGGCTTTGACAGGTAATCCCAACGTCCTGTAAAACGCGCCCAGACTGGAGAGAAACTTAGCTGAATTCTTATTATTCTTCTTTTTACCCATGCAGCTTGAACTTGCTTCAACATCATGTGGTGTTGGAGGACATTGCTGATGTGTAGAAGCCTCTTCCATACTGCGCTTTAAGGCGAGTTGGAGTTGTTCTTCTTCCAATGCTATTAATTTAGCTTCCTTCTCTGCCTCAGAAAGTTTGGATTGGGGAGTGGAAGTTTTTTTGTTTGAGTCAAGAACTGCTTGGAAAAGAACTTGGATTTCTTTTGAGACTTTAGGACACGGTTTTGCATCTCCACCCCGACAGGATAAGTGTAATCTGAGCCGATTAGTTTTGTTAACAAACTTGGCTCCACACAAATTACATAAAATCTTTAACTTTCCAGACTTTGGAGAATGGACTAAGGAACCATAGTCCCAAATGTCAATCGATGGTTCGCTTGAAGACATCTGCATATTGTGTTGGAAAAGTATTTTAAGTCTTTTAACAATAATGAAATACCAACATAAAATAAAAGCAATTTATGGATAAAAAAAAGTCATTAATGCATTACGCAGCTTGCATAACATCCATCAACATAACAGAGAAATAAAAATAAAAGTCAAAAGAGTACCCATTACAGCATTTGCAAATTCAAATAAACTAACAAAATCAAAACATTCATCCCAAACATCCATCATATTGCTATTGTTTCATGTGTTGTGGCTTCATTCACATTCTCCTCCTCTTCCTCATCCAGATCATAACCTCCTAGATTCGGATGCAACCAATCTTGTGTATAAATTAATGCTTCCACTGTATCCGGTGCAAGGGAACTTCTAGTCTTGCTCACGACCCTGCTCCCTGTGCTAAACGCAGATTCCGATGCCACTGTTGAAATAGGAATTGATAAAATATCTCGTGCCATCATCGATAGTGTAAGATATTTTCCTTCACTAACTCGCAATTTCCACCACTCCAACACATCGAACTCTGAATCCTGCCGTCGTACGACCGACTCTTTGAGATACATGTCTAACTCTGATTCTTTCATGTCTACGTCTGTATTTTCTTTTACTAAGAAAGACATGAAATCAGCTTCGTCGTCGCAGCTTGAAGCAACTTGGGATCTAACTTCAGAAGCACTTGGTGTGGACATTGTGGTTGTGTACGCGTTGTACAATGCTTCGATTGCGTCACGAACCTTCGAGGTTTCAGATATTGTCTTTTCAGTAGGATAAATCCTCGTGAAGATGTACTTAACATAACTCATCTTGCGCCGAGGATCAAGAACAACAGCTAAGGACATTATCAGATGGCAATCATCTCAGTACTTATCGAACTTCATTTGCATACCACCTGTCATGATTTGGAGAAAAAATGGACCGTCATCAGCAGCTTTCTTCAGGGCATCCTTGATCTTCCACACAGATGGAAGAAACATATTTGCTGTAGGAAACTTATTGCCAGAAAATATTTGTGTATAGTCATAAAAAACCTTCAAAATTTTGTGAACTTCTTTCGCTTTGCTCCAATCATCATCAATAGGCAACCAAGCATATGTTCTATCACGCACTGCATATTCCGGAAAGGCATGTTCCAATTCCAGGGCTGAATCCAACATCTCAAAAGTGGAATTCCAACGTGTGCATACATCTAACTTCAACGTTTTTGGAGACGTCAAATTCAAACGTTGAACGATGTCATTCCATATGCTCAATCTTGACGGCGAGCCTCTTATGTACTTCACACTCTCCCTCACATTCTCTATAGTTTGGTCAATTGATTTCAACCCTTCTTGTACAATTAAGTTGAGAATGTGTGCACAACACCGAACATGAAATATTTTTCCCCCAAAAAATAAACTGTCGGTTGCCTTGAACTGGTTACGTAAGAATTGTATGACACTGTCATTTGTCGAAGCATTATCTAAAGTTAATGAACTGACTTTCTTTTCAATGCCCCAATCTCGTAGACAGTTGTAAATGCAATCTGAAATAACCAAACCAGAATGGGGAGGTGGAAGATGGTGAAAGTTCAATATTCTCTTGCAAAGTTTCCAATTTTCATCAACATAGTGTGCAGTCAATGAAATGTAACCCTTTCTTTGATTTTACGCCGTCCACATATCAGACATCAAACTTACTCTTGAAACCGAATTTAAAACTGCTTTCAGCTTCATTTTCTCACTGGCATACATCTTCATGCATTCTCTCTTCACAGTAACACGGGAGACCTTCTCAAACTGAGGATTAAGGTATTTACTGTATCCCATAAATATTTCACTCTCTACCATCTTAAATGGTTGCTCATCAATGATAATAAGCTTTGCAAACCACTCCTTCAGCTTCCCTATTTCAAACTTATGAGTGGTAAGTGTACCTTCAGAAGCAGATCCTTCGGACTTTGTAAACGATAGCAATTGTTGGCCTGAACGTGGAAGTTTAGGTCTCCTTGCACAAGTTTTTCTATGTCTGTTTAAATGAGACGTCGACCCCCCGACACTTTTGGTGTATAGACTTTTGCAGTGCATACATCGGATCTTGGGGATATTGTTAACTACTACTTCTTCAAAATCATCCCAAACAGCTGACCGTTTCTTTCCTTTGTTTGCAGCTGAAGACCCCTCTCCCTCAACAACAAGTGGTGATGTGGCTGACGCACCGGCACCGCTACTAGGGGTAGCCGTAGGTGGGACTTCATCCTCACTAGCTATATCTAAAGATATGAAACAATTTCGTTTATCCTTGGACCTTACTCCTTAGTAAAGAATTTCCTAAGCGAATAAATCAGTTACCCATTCAATGTTGGATAGATAGTAATACTTTCATTATTCAATTTAAATGACACGCCAAAATTTCGCCAGCATCTCCCCTTATCTCTCCAGAATATATTAATCTTGGATTTGATTCACACGTCAACTATCCACACAAAGTGGGGATATTTGATGAGGAAGTAAATGCAAGAAATATATCCAGAGAGAATTAGGAGAGACGAACCGAAACAGGCATGTGCATTTAAATTAGAATAAATGAAAGCATTACTGTCTATCCAACATTGAACTGTCCAAAAAGGGACAATTTGAGAATTTCTATGCATCCATAAACACACTCAATCTATGTCTGGCAACATAGAAATCCTCAAATGGGTAACTGATTATCCTATACTACAAGAACAACATAAAAAATAATTAAATCAATTACCCATTCAATGTTGAATAGATACTAATGCTTTCATTATTCAATTTAAATGGCGTGCCAAAATTTCGGCAGCATCTCTCCTTATCTCTCCAGAATATATTAATCTTGGATTTGATTCACACGTCAACTATCCGCACAAAGTGGGAATATTTGATGAGGAAGTAAATGCAAGAAATATATCCAGAGAGAATTAGGAGAGACGAACCGAAACAGGCATGTGCATTTAAATTAGAATAAATGAAAACATTACTGTCTATCCAACATTGAACTGTCCAAAAAGGGACAAATTGAGAATTTCTATGCATCCATGAACACACTCAATTTATGTCTGGCAACATAGAAATCCTCAAATGGGTAACTAATTATCCTATACCACAACAACAAGAACAAAAAAAGAAAAATATATCTAATAGGCAATTGGTATAAGCATAGATTACAACTAACTAACAAAAACAACATTTACAAAAATATAAATAACTACTTAATAAGCATTAAAAAGATTAAAATGGAGTGGCGGGAAATCTAATAAATGAAAATTTTAATCATTCATTAGTCATAAGATTCATAAACAAAACTAACTATAATGTGATGGCCCTTGCACTAAAAATCTAATAAATGAAAAATTTTAATCATTCATTTGTTTGGTAAGCAGATGGATAAGCCTGTGTTTTATCTTCATAGTTAAAGCCTATTGTCTAAAGACTTGATTTTGAAATGAGTTGGAATTTCTGGCTCGACCTAACTTGAATAGACTATTTGAGCGGAACCAAATCGAGTTAAATCAAGCCAAATTGAGTAAGCTTTAGAAGCACAAGAAAAAAATTGTTATTTTTGGTCATTTGCAATGTACGGTGGATTCCTCCTATCTACTTGATCATAGATCATTATGAAAGTAAGTTGGAGAACCATGCTGCTTTCCCGTGTCATCTTTTTATTTCTTATGAAATTGGAGCAGTTTTTAGTCGTCTTCAATGCACTTTTTTAGGAGTAGCAGTGATTGCAAGCAACTTTTTTTCACATGAGTTTGGGATTCCAATAAAGCCTTGGTAGGAGCAAATGATAAATAAAAATCCCATCTTTAGGTGGTCATTTTTCTATTTAATTTCGTAGTAAAGTTCATATATACATATATAAGAAAAGCATGTCTACCCTCTTTTCATTTTCTTATTTCATTTTCCCACCCATTGTTTTATCACATTCAACTAAAGTGCAAGAAAAAGAAAACGAAAAATACAAAAATACGCTGACACATGGATACTTTGTTTGCTGAAATAGAACCATTGGATATTTTTCATTTCAACCATCCAATAAATGACCGCGGTCCGCCTATCTGATAGTTATATGATCAAATAAATGTAGACTTTACTTTATGAGAGATCCAAACGTGCACTCATAATATGGCCGTTTAATTTGAACTACTTGCATTGCATGCCATGTGTACAAAATTTCTTTGCCTGTGTATCATCCATCACGCTGCCAGAGTATTGATGGTACAAAGTTGAAAGTTGTACACTTGTACTAATGGTCTCTCCCCTCCCAAGTTGAGTTGGGGAAAGAACCATGCTTGAGTCATACTGACCGGCCTTTGGTGAAGGACAAACCACCCTAAGAGACCTCAACAAGTACCCATGTTTTAATATTTTAATATGGGAAGAAGGTGGGTCCAGTGGACCCTATTGGCAAGGGATGGACGGTCTATTTGGATGGTTAGAATAGGCCGATCAGTGCCATTGTCAGGCTATACTCAATCCAGAACGGAGCTAATGATTTGGACGGTCCTGATTGATTTACCGGGCCATGTTGTGGGATCGACAATGGTAGAGAAAGTACAACGGTAGGGATCTGGTCCACTGCAGAGAAAGAACAACAATCAGGGATCCAGTTTGATCAATGGACGCCAAATGAACGGTTAAAAGAAAACGAACCAGAAAACCCCAATCGAAATGCATGGATTGTCCAATCCATGTGGCTTTCCTATAGTGGGCCACCTACGTAAATCCCCACCAGATGGACGATTCAAATTCACCGACCGTACAGCTACACGCCGTAAACCATAACAAAAAAAAAGGCAGTTCGCTGCAAGCCTGCAACAAACCATTTCTCAAATGGCTACCTTACCAGTAAATCCACATTCCATTTCAAGATTATTCCAATAAACATATCAAGATTCCAAAAGAAAAAGAAAAAAAATATATGAAACAGTAAATCCACATTCCATTTCCATGAATCAATACACTGAAAGAGAGAGAGAGAAA
This sequence comes from Magnolia officinalis, assembly GCA_021015155.1. Taxonomy (NCBI): domain Eukaryota; kingdom Viridiplantae; phylum Streptophyta; class Magnoliopsida; order Magnoliales; family Magnoliaceae; genus Magnolia; species Magnolia officinalis. The sequence goes on from JAJHSJ010000017.1 coordinate 25,736,278, forward strand.
TCATACCAGGTGGTTGGACGGCCGGACGAGCGAGCAGAGAGGCGGAGGTCCTTTGGTGGTTGGACGGCAGGACGAGCAGAGAGAGGCGGAGGCCGGACGGTCGGATGGATGAGTAGAGAGGGAGAGAGAGAGATTTGGTGGGGGCCGGGCACTAGCAAGGAGAGGGTTTCGTGGGGCCGCTGGACGGACGGACAGACAGACGAGCGTCGAGCAGAGAGAGAGAGAGAGAGACTGAGAGAGAGAGAGAGATTGAGAGAGAGAGAGAGAGAGATTTGGTGGGGCCACTGCTGCCGCACTGGGATCGGGCGTTTTCTCAAAAGGGGGAAAGGGAAAGCAAGCAATGGACGACGGGTAGGGTTTTTTTAAAAACAGGGTATATATACCCTAAAGTGCGGACGGGCTGGGACGGGCCGGGACGGGGCGGGCCGGGACAGGCCGGGTTTCGGACTGAGTCAAGCCGAACTGGGTCATATCCGAACTCGGCCTGAACTCAGTTTCGGGCCGAGAAATTTGACCTGTCTTGACTCGAACTTAGCTCCGGGTCAGGCCGAGTCGAGCTTTTTCGGGCCGAGTCGAGCGAGCTAACCGGGCTAGCCCGGTTTGTGTACACCCCTAGATATAACACACATCTCATGGTAGGGCCCCACCTGCATGGATGAAACGCATGCATCATTGGTGGGTCCACACGTGTGGCCCACCACAGCTTTGGGATAAAGCTGATATTTATGATTTCCTTTCAACCAGGCCTGTCCAGACGGATAGCTAGGTGGGCCGTCTGGACGGTCAGTAAGGCGGGCCCCACTGGCGGTTGGCGTAGATAAAATACTTGCATCAGGGTGGGCAACAAACAAGAGAGAGAGAGAGAGAGAGAGAGAGGAGAGAGAGAGAGAGAGATGTGGAGGGGAGGGACTCGTCACTATGACCCCTCCTTTTACATGATACAAAGCATACATCAAACGGGTCCCACCACATGTGGGCCTTCAAATCATCAAGATCAACGGTAGAAATCCTAGATCACCCATCGATTGTCTTCTTCTTTAGCTCCTTAGAATGCTAAACTCCTAAGCTTCTTCTTTGATGAAAGATTATGAAATTTGAAGGGTTGGGTGGTGAGATGAGGGGGTAGGAAGTGGGCCACACTTGGGGTTCTTCTTGGAGCTTGGACGGTTGCTCTCTTTGGGTTGTTTGGAATGGTAGAGAGAATGAGGGGGAGAGAGAATGTGATGGGATGAAAGGGATGGGATGGGTGTAAGGAAGGGATGGGTGATGTAAGAAAGGGATGGGTGGAGGGAGAGAGTTGATTTGGGAATGGGAGAGAGATGGGTGGCATGCTTGTTGGTAAGAGAGGGATGAGTTGTGTACTTGCTTGTACTTGATTGATTGATGTGATGGATGGTAGAGATTCTCTCGAGATTCGTAGCGCGCAACGTTTTCCTCGAAATAAACGCGAGCCCACAACTCTTGGCATGGGTATCGCATCGGAGCGTGAGACGCGGCGTTAGAATCACAACGATGGCGCGGTCGCAATGGTACAAGTTTCGAGTCGAGTCGACATAGATCTACAGGATGTGACTTAGGGTCACGTGCAAACGCCGGGTATAGGTCGCGGGTCGCTGAAATTTGACGGGGAGGATCGCGGGAGTTTGAGGAACGGTACAGACTAGGATACGGGCCTTACAAGCGTGGTATGCACATGTTTGGTGTATGATTTTGATAGTGTGACTCATGCATTTAGCATTTTATATGTCATAATTGACTCCATAGCCTAGCAACATTGGGGTTGTGGCCACCACAGACATGCCGTGGCTAGCAGGATTGGATACTGAAAATATGATCTAGTACTTAGGCGTCATGGATGTCCTTGGGTGAAAGTATCTAAACCTTGTGGTACTAGTATGATGCTTCAACGCTGAGACCGAGTGGATAATATGAGCGTCCAAGTGCCAAATACCAATAGGCCGCATCTCCCACTATGTTGATGTCTGTTGGAAAGGGTTGTGACTTTATCGGCCCAGGTGTAGGGGGCTATAAGCTAGGTTGAGTTTGGCACGTTGGTGAAATAGGTCCACTATTGACGAGCTGGAAGAGCATTGACATAACATTGACGATGCGAATAGTGAGAACTTTTTCACTCGCTTGGTCATGCACGTGATGGGCGACAGCCAATGTTGGAGTGTACTAGACCCCAGTAATGTTTCCAGTTATGAACTGTTCTAATATGTGGACTAGTTGAGGATTGACATGTTTGCGTTGCATATCTAGCATATGACACTCAGCCACGTAAGCCTTGCATTGCATAGCCTTGGCATGACTAACAACATTCATTGGCTTGGCAACTTAGTCCTCTATCATATCCTGCATACTCTGATATTTGTATCCTTGTCATAGGCATTGTGCACGCATACACACACACACACACACACACTCTACTGAGCTTCGTAGGAGGCTTATGTGCGTTTGTTTACGCTGTAAGTGATGTCAGGGCGTATCAACAACATTGAGCCCGGAGCATGAGCCCGATCTTTTGAATTTTGGTTATATTTTGTATTTCCCTTACAACACTATACTCAAATATTATATTAGTGGATATGTAATGATGATGATGTCTTTGTGATTTTGGTACACTTATTGTTATGCTCATTTATATATAAAAAAAATCACCATGAAAATTCTCATTGTGGGATTTCAGGATCAAAACCTGTTGTATGAGATTTAGAAGCTGGGAATTGGATACTACGGAGGCTGTCGGCATCGAATTCGATGGACGGAAAATTAGTGAGCCTGATTCCCGAGATTGGGGTGTGACACTTATTATTATTTCTACACAATTTTAATTTTCTCTAGTGGAAAACTTAGATTTCTTCCTCTTGTTCTAATTGTGTTTTTATTCCCACTCCATATAATTCAATCTCGGATTCACTAAATACTTTACCACTCCACCACCTGCACTTGAATATACAATATCACAGTTATAGTGTAGTATACTTGAGCTTTATATATGCCTTAGTTTTAGGCTCATGCCCTAAAATTAGCCTGCAAAATGGATGGTTGGCATTGATAAGTCACATATATCACAATAGACCCTGTATGAAATTCATACATTCCTTAGTTTTAATGAAAATTACATTGATAATTAATTATTACCCATTCACAGAGAGGAATTGAAAAAGAGATCACCGTTAGAAAATTTCTAGGTAAATCGCAAATGTGCCTAATATACGGGCCATTCATAAGGTAGGGTATGGTTGAAACGTATATTAGCCTAAAATAATAGAAACGGATTATGCCGATGTGACCAAGTTTTGTGGCCCCGCCCGCCATGATGTATGTGTTATATCTAACCCGTCCATCCATTTTCAGAGATCATTTCGGGGCATAATACCACAACTAAGGAAGATCCAAAGCTCAGGCGGACCACACCATAGAAAGCAGTGGGTATAATGAAACCTTCCTACGGCCCACCATGATATTTATTCAGCATCAAACCTGTTTATAAGGTCACATAGACTTGAATGAAGGAAAATATCAGACATCTGTTTGATCCGAAACCTCCGTGGCATCCGAGAAGTTTTCAACGGTGAGCAGCATTGTCCCAGTTATTTTTATGGTATGGTCCACCTGATCTTTGTATATGGCTTATGCCATAAAATGATATTTGAAAATGGATGGACGGTTTGGATACAACACACACATCATGGTGGGCCTCATAGAACTTGGTGACCTGAACACACCACCAAGGACCGGTGGTGTGTGGCACACCAAAATAACATTGTGCAGGTCAAACTCGTACGAGGAAAATTGGCGAGAAATTGACCACTGTAAACACCACCTTTTACCCAGCGTCTTTTCAAAATACTCCCAAACTTTACTTTCCCAAAGTAAACCATTATGTATAGACACACTAATTGCAGATGAAAATACCCTTGCATTCACGGCCTATGGCTACGAATTATTACCGTAGCCATAGGTATTTAGCCACCATGAATGCAAGGGTATTTTCGTTTGCAAATAGTGTGTTCGTACATAATCGTTTACTTTGGGAAGTAAAGTTTGAGAGCGTTTTGAAAAGACGCCTAGTAAAAGGTGGCATCTATAGTGGTCAATTTCTCAAAATTGGCGGACAGAAAAAAGGGACGCGAATTGCGTCCTACTGCGGTAATCCGTCCGGACAGAGCTCTGTGGGGCCCACCATGATATAAGTGTCTTATCCATGCCGTTCCTCGCTTTTCTCATATCATTTTAAGGTATGATCCTAAAAATGAAGTAGGTCCATATCTCCATTGGAGCACACCAAAGGAAGCTGCATTGATAACAACACCACCGTTGAAACCTTTTTAATGGCCACTGTGATGTTTTTTTTTTTTACCATCCAACCTATTCATAATGTCATGTAGATGTGGATGAAGCGAAAACATGAATATCAGCCTGATCCGCAACTTCTCCAGCTCCCAAGAAGTTTTTAATGGTGGATGTCCAATCCCCACTTTATGGTCCACTTAAGACCCGTACCTGCCTCATTTTTAGAATAATACCTTAAAATTATTTGAGAAAAATGATGAACGGCGTGAATAAAACACCTTGCATAACGGTGGGCGTCCGGGCGAAGGCGTCCAGAAAAAAGGTCCAATGGTCTTGCTTGAGAAGTCGTATTGCCCTGATTTAGGGTACATGGCCTTTTAAAGAGAACTTGACTGTCATAAACACCACCTTTTACCAGCATCTTTTCAAAATGCTCTCAAACTTTACTTCTCAAGGTAAACCATCATGTACGGACACACTATTTACAAATGAAACCCTTGCATTTACTACCTATGGCTACGAATTATAACCGTAGCTACAGGACATAAATGTAAGGATATTTTTCATCAGCAAATAATATGTCCGTACATAATGGCTTACTTTGGGAAAGTATAGTTTGGGAGAATGTTGAAAAGACGCCGGGTAAAAGGTGGCGTTTCCAGTGGTCAATTTCTCTTTTCAAAATGCATACACGCTATGGGTGTTCTATCTCCCTGACATGGGTTCTATCTCCCTGACATGGGCCCTAAAAAATCACTAGCCGGGCTGAGCGGATCAGGTGTAACCCTCAAGCATATCCAAATATCAAGTGAACCACAGAAGAAACCGTGAATTAGAAACTTCTCGTGGCTGACAAAAGTTTTGAATCAAGCTAATATCTGTGTTTCACTTCATCCAGGTCCCTGTGACATTACAAATAAACATTACGGTGGACCACCATCTCCTATGGTGTGGTCCACTAAAGACTTGTATCTGCATAATTTTTGGAATCACGCCCTAAAATGATCTTTAAAGACTGATGGACGGCGTGGATATACAACATATACATCAAGGTGGGCCCAACGGTCGGAGAAACACCCACGGAGTGTTTACCCGGAAAACACCTGATCCGTTCCCTTGGTGAACTAGTACGGGAATGTTGTCCTCGGGCTTTATCAAAATTTTTTTTGCTCCATTCTAATTCCCACCCACAAATTCCCGGAGAGAGAGAGAGAGCGAGGTGAAACCAGTACAGGAAATAAACCAAACAAATCAAGATATTTACGAAAATAACCTTGTCAGCAGCTGGCGCTCTCGACTCCTATAAAACTGCTCCGCACCAGACACGAGCAAAGGTGAATCCTTCAAATCCTCGCTCTTGACTCTCTCTCCTTCCCATTTTCTTCTTTTGTTTTTTAGGGTTTCCCAAATTCCCTTTTGGAGCTCTTCTGTTGTCTTTTTATTTAATTTTTTTTTTTGGATTGAAGATGTATTTTGGGAAATGAGAATATATATATTTTTGAATTTATTTATTGTGATGGTTTAATTTTTATTAATATAAGAACAAAGAAATTTTAATATTTTTCTTTTTTTATTTTATTTTTTGGTGGTTCGAATCATGTATTTTTGTTACGAAGTCCTCAATGATCGCAACGAGGAAACAGTTGTTTGGGGCTCTGAATTGCGAAAAGGGAAGGTATAATAGAAGAAATTAAAGAAAGAGTACAAAAGAAGAGTGATTATTTGGGTGAGTGATTGTCCACCTTCAATTTCTTTGAGGGAATATCATGCCTCCTAATTCAATTATTCATTCTTTTTTGCCGAAGAGTTGTGGGACTTCAACATAAATATGATAAGAGACTCAACCCACAGGCAGACAATAACCCTAAACGACTGAACAAAATCCTATGTCAGTGGATGGGCAAGGGTCCCAGAGAAGTTCTTGAGCTATAGGAAAAAAGATCTTTATGGGGAGTGATGGAATATCTTCATGTAAAGCGAGGGTGTAGCCCTCTGCATCTGTGGGTTGTCTTTATGGCATTTTTGCCTCTTTTTTCTATGGTGGGGCTCTCCAAATCAATGCTCTTGATCATCAAACCTTGGTTCCCACTTCCCATCTATATTGCCATGGTTCTGAATATTAGTATCGGGGGTGTATAGGCTTTGCAGAAAAACGATAGAAATAGAATACATGTGTATATAGGCTTTGCAGAAAAATGATAGAAATAGAATACATGTGTTTCGTATCGGTACTTGCTGTTATTGGATCGTATTGACCCATATTGGTCGGAATTTTATTTTAAGCCAAAGAATTGTGGAAAAAGGGAAACAATGAGACATTCAAGAATCGATCTATCTATCTATCTATCTATCTATCTATCTATTATTATTATTATTATTATTATTATTATTATTATTGTTATTTTATTATTGTATTTTGGACATGTATATAATTGAACAAATTGAACAAATAGTTTCTAATTGAACAAATTCAAGCATGATTTGGTGACTTAGGCCCAATTACATTGAAATACAACAAAAAGAAAATGAAAACTTGAAAAAAGGGTGATGGTCATGGTTTACCTTGTTTCAAAAATTTCCCATAATGTTCCATTATGCTTTGATTCATTGAATCCCACTCAAGTATTTTGTTTTGATCCCCAAAATAGACCTAGATCTAGTCTAAAATGACTTTATAAGCTTCTTCCATGGTTTAAATGAAAAAAGAACAGGAAAAAAAGAGAAATTCGAAAAAAAAAATAAAAAATTTGGATCTTTATGGCCGTATTGGCCCGTGTTTAGAGTTGTACACGAGTCGAGTTAGCTCGATCAGCTCACTCGACTCACCTTGGCTTGAAATTGGATTCAGACTGAGCTGAGCTGGTTTTTGGAGCTCGAAAAAAATTTCAAGCCGAGTTCGAGCTTGTCCAAGCTCGACTTGACTCGGCTCGAACCTCGACTCGAATCGACTCGGATCAAATCAGCTCGGTGACTCGGTCATTTTGATCTTGATTCTACTCGCCGAGTGTTTGATGAAATGCCTCAAAGAAGTGTTGTTTCTTGGATTGCCCTCATATCGGGGTATTCTTGAACTGGGTATTCGAGGGAAGATTGAAGAAACAAATCCCCACAAAAAAAAACTTTACATTGTAGGACTGCCCTTATATCTTGATCTTGATGCCATTTGCTGAGTGTTTGATGAAATGCTTGCAAAACGCTCTTACTGATTTTGCATTTGAAGTGTGGAGATTGAAGATGCAATCTCTGTGTTTGAGAAAATGTCACATAGGTTTGAACTTAGCTTAAGCTAGCTCGAGCTGCTGACCGAATTGAGCCGAGCCGAACTGGCTTGTTAGGCTCGAGGACCGAGCCGAGTCTAGTTCGAGCTGGGGTTGGTTGTTGGGCAAGCCGTGCTAAGCTCGACTCGTGTACACCCCTACCCGTGTCAGTTGTATCGAGTTTGAATCAATGGATAGAACACTTTTTCTTTGGGAGGGTTGATATGGGCTTGTATGGAGTATTGTATTAGGCCGATCTGTATACAATACAACTATATTGGTTGATACTATACATATGTTGATGTAGGCCCATGGCCCACTTAGGCCCACTATAGGGCCTCGCATTGTCATAGACCCACATCTCATTGTAGGGTCCAACATGTGCTGATCTTAGGACTGTTCATTGATATATTTGGGGCCTTAAATCAATGATTGCAATTCACTATTTTTAGAAGATATGAGGGCTAATTTAAAGATGTGATTGAAGATATGAGGGGGATGCGATTAAAGAAATAGGGCTGATTTAGAGATGTAACTAGGATTATTTTCTATATTTGCTTAACTATTAGTAGGCTTTTACCATCTTAGTTAGATTAAACTAGTTTGAAATAAATTATGATCGATTTGAAATCATTCTCTTAGCCGCGGGGATTTTCAGTAAAGATTCATTTAGGGTTTGTAAAAGGGGGTGGTGGTGTGGGAGTTGGTCATTCCAATATTTTCTAAGTGTGATTTTTTCTTATAGTATTGTAAGAGAAGAAGTTTAATATCAATAAAGTTCTCTCCCTTTTTACTCTAATGTTCTTGTGAGTGTAATTCTTGTCACTTCTTTGTGATTTGGTGTCGATATCTCATTGGTTCGATAACTAGGTTGCACCATTTTCATATCATAGTGGGTGATTGTTGGGGAATTCCCGACTCCACATCATCTCGAGGTGACGAAAGAAGAGTGTGTGCAATTAATCCAATTGATCCACACACTCATAGAGTGGGTAGATCAACTCACAAATGCGGTCGACAATCTCACTAATCAAGTGGAGAGCTTCGGTGTGGAGGGAATTTGGAGACAGAAGTTGGAGCATGTGGACATGTGGGGGAAGGTCCACACTAAGGTCCTAACCAACAATGGGGCCACCCCTAGTTTATGACTACACCAATAATCGAATCCTTTGATTGTTGGAACATGACAGAGTATTTGGAATTCAAGTAGAAATTCCGAAAACGATGAAGAGATCCATGGAGTCAAAGGAAAAAGTTAACGTCTAAAGTGATTGATGCATTAATGTTGGACCTACACTTGAATTCATCAATGGATCAATTGATTGATCCGATGATAGTGATAGTCAAATTGATAGACCTGCAAGTTGGTCTCAATACTCAAATTGAAACACCTTTACAAAAGGTGATTGTGGCATGAAAAACGGCCAAGTGTTTTAGGATCCATGAAGAACTTTTAAGTTACACCAAACAAGTTGGCACCGACAAAAGTGCTGGTGAAAAAGACATCATCTACGGTGGATTCCAACAAAGGTTGTGCTAAGCCAATGCTTAGGGTTGCACTATCAACTTTCACCTAAGAAGAACGCGATTCGTTGTAGTGGTATTGCAAATCCAAAGGTTGAGATTGGTTTCCAACTCGAGGACGAGTTCTTTCGAAGCCGGGGAGAATTGATGCAGGCCCATGACTCATTTAGGCACACTATAGGGCCTGGCAATGTCATAGGTCCATAGTCCATCGTAGGGCCCAACATGTGCTGATTTTTGGACTGTTTATTGAGATATTTGGGGGCCTAAATCAAGGATTGTAATTTACTAATTTTAGAAGATATGGAGGCTAATTTAAAGATGTCATTGAAGATATGCGGGGGATACGATTAAAGATATGGGGCAGATTTAGAGAGTAATTATGATTATTTTCTATATTTGCTTTACTCATATCAGGCTTCTACCATCTTAGGTAGATTAGATTGGTTTGAAATAAATTATGATTGAGTTGAAATCAGTCTCTTAGTTGGGCAGATTTTCATTAAAGATTCATTTAGGGGTTGTTTGTTTTTTCAATTACATGTGTAAATGCAGGTAAATAACTAGTAATTAATTCTGAAGGGTGTTTGTTTAAGAGGAAAGTAAATATGTAATTACATCTTGAAAATCGTGTCCAAAAGCATGAAATCAAGAGGGATTGAGAATAGTTAAAGTCTATGGGTTTGTGGGTCCCACGGTAATGTATGTGTGTGATCCACACGGTCCATCTATTTTACCATCTCCTTTTAGGGCATGAGCAAAAAAAATAAGACAAATTGGAAGGTCAAGCGGACCACACCATAGGAAACAGGGGGTTAATGGCGTCCACTATTCAAAATTGAAACCTTCCTAGGGCCCATGGGGATGTGCATCTATCATGCAACCTGTTCATAAGATTTACATTGACATGTATGAATGGTATATTAAAAAATCAGCTTGATCCAAAACTTCTATGCCCCCCAAGAAGTTTTCATCGTTAGGTGTTCAATTCCCACCATTTCTTATGGTGTGGTCCACTTGAGCTTCAGATTTGCCTCATTTTTGGGCTCATACCCTAAAATGAGCTAGTGGAATTGATGGATGGTGTGGATAAGATACATATATTATGGTGGGCCCCGCAATGTTTACATGTGAAAATTGTACAATTATATTTTCTAAAGTCAGAAGCTTTGTAAACAAGCTTGCTGTCAATGTCAACCTCAGGACAACTGTTGCAATTACACATGTAAATTATCATTATTCATTTGTAAGGAATTACACCGGTAAATGAAAAAAACAAACACCTCCTTAGGGTCTATTAAAGGGGGATGGTGTAGGAGTTAGTCATTCTAATAAATTTTTGTGTGAATTTTTCTTGAAGTATTGTGAGAGAAGTTGTTTAATATCAATAAAGTTCTCTCCCTCTCTACTATAATATTCTTGTGTGTGGAATTCTTGTCACTTCTTTGTGATTTAGTGTCGATGTCTTTTTGATTCAATAACCGGGTTGTACCATATATTCAAAATCATGTCGGTTGATACTATACATTTATTCAAAATCATGTGGGTCAATATGGACCCTTTTTTTGGGTGGGTTGATCCAGCCTCATATCACGTATTGTATTAGGTTGATATAGATATGATATGGCTCTATCGTTTGATACACAGGTTGTCATGTTTGATCACATAAGTGACTATGCCCTACAATGAGTTGGAAAAACTTATGGATGACGTGGATATACAACATATGCGTCAAGGTAGGCCCCACGGTCAGGGCAACATCAACTAGTCTAGCAGTGCATGAAGCTTGATACGCATGCAATAGGCCTTCCGTCGTGGCTTAACACCGCACTTATGCCGATATGTGATGCATCCATATCTACTTGAAACAATAGGCCTTCCATCTTGGCCTAACACCGCAACTATGCCAACATGTGATGCATCCGTATCTACTTGAAATACTTTTTTGAAATCTGGTAGTGCCAAAACTAGAGCTTTTGACAAATTTTTTTAATCACATCAAAGCTATGAGCCACTTCCTTTGTCCAAACGAATGGACTTTGCTTAATACAATTCGTTATTGGTGCCATGATGGTGCTGAAATTTCTTATGAATTAGCGATAGAATGATAACAACCCACAGAAACTCCACACTTCCTACACGCTAGGACAACCATGACCTTCTCATTATCAACTTTAATTCCAGCTGCTGACACCACATAACCCAAGAATATCACCCTATCAGTCACAAAACTACACTTGGTATTGGCATACTGATGCAGGACATGAAATTAAATATGGAATGCGAGAAATCAAGCTTGTGATTATACCAATTTTAAACAGTCACAAAATTCCACATCCTACATACTATCAAACATTCAAAAAGGGGAATCTATGGGGGTCCAAGCCTACACAACTTTAGGGCTGGATGACTGGATCAAATAAAATTATAAGCCAATCAAGCCCAAAGGAGTGTAAGAATCATCCATTCTTGCAAAGGATTGTTCCCAACTCAAGAGATTCACTAAGTTTAAATTTGGGGGAAAATCTAGGGTTTGAAAATTGGGGACAACTGGGATTTGGGACTCTTTAGGGTTAGGGATTTGGATCAAGGCATTCCAAAACAGTTATGTTTCGGCCGTAACGGCCGATACGTAACGGTAACGGCCGTGACCGTTATGCGTTATGGGGTTGTAACGGCCACCCCTTTTTTTCGTGCCCATAACGGCCGTTATGGGGCCCCGTAACGGCCGTTACAGTACCGTAACAACTGTTACGGGCCTAAAGAAAATAGGAAAAATTGAAAAAAAAGAGAGTAAAAACTTATCTTTTTCTTTCTTTCTTTTCTTCTTCGTCTTCTCCTTCTTCTCCTTCTCTTTCTCGGGCTGCTGCGGCTGCGGCCCTTCTTCTCTCTCTCTCTCTCTCTCTCTCTCTCTCTCTCTTCTTTTCATTTCGTTCTTGAAAAACGAATGGACTGCGTGGCTGTGAAACAACCATGCACTTCAAATTTCTTTTTAAAATGTTCGGCGGACCTGCGGTGCACTCTGCACAGTGCACTTGCGGAAATCGAATTGCGCCCACAGTGAATGTATGTGGTTTATCCACACCGTCCATCGGCTTTTTCAGCTCATTTTAGGGGTTGAGCCCAATATTGAAGCTTATCCAAAGCTCAAGTGGACCATACCACATGAAACAGTGGAAATAATGATTTCCACTGTTGAAACCTTGCTAGGCCCCATAGTGATGTTTATTTGTCATCCAACCTTCTCATAAGATCATACAAACATGGATGAATGGAAAATACAAATATAAGCTTGATCCATAACTTCTATGGCCCCTAAGAAATTTTCAACGGTAGACATTCAATTCACACTGTTTCCTGTGGTGTGGTCCATTTTAGCTTTTTATATGCTTCGTTTTTGAGATAAGGCCCTAAAATCATCTGGTAAAATGTATGGACGGATCAGATAAAATACATAAATTATAGTGGACCCCACAGAGTTTACTCATTATGCTTAGCGTACTGAGTTACTCAGTACGCAATCCGCCTCCGCACTTGCCATTGTTTTGTTAAGTGGCCCTACCTTGATTTATGTGTAGAATTTCCATGTGGTCCACTATAATGTTTATTTTCCATTGAACCTGTTCATAAGGTCACATAGCCTGGCCCACTAGTGGTCCACCTGAGATCTGGATTTACCTTATTTTTTTCCAATGCCCTTAAATGAGTTGACAAAACGGATGGATGACATGGATATATAATACATAATTGAGTGGACCCTAGTACATGGCCCTAAAAATTTATACATGACGTATATATCAACTCAAAATTAACCAATTAAATTTTGGGACCATTGTTGCTAAGTCACAATCCCAAAATTAAATAACTCCTACAATTTCACCATTACTTTGCATACACTTGTTTTTTGAAATAGGACCATTTGATATTTTTCATTTTTCACTGTCCAATAAATGTCCACCAATCCATTAGTGGAATAAGTGCCAATAGATTACATTAATTTGAGGCTAGTTTGGGGCATCAAATGGTCCCCAAACCAACCCTGAATTGACAACACAATTTACCTCAATTTGATTTTAATTTTTTTAAAAGATATATGGGGGAAAATGATATCAAATTATTATCTATATGAATTACATAATATTCTTGACTTGAGGATGACAGGTCACAGGACAGGAATCACAGTCACAGCCATAGGTATGTTAAATTGTTAATAACTTAATATAGAATAAATTATGAAAAATAATTGCAAACACCTACATATGTAAGATATTTTCATATTACATTCATTCTAATATATCTATCATTGATAGTAGATAGTTAGAAAATTAAATATATGAGTTTTGTAGTCAAATCCAGGTTGTCTGGTTCATAAATTCATTAGACAGTCCGATACAACTTCTCACCAAAGAGTGGACTGTTACACCACCATAAACATGTTTCAATTTATAAATGAATGCATATTTGGAATGCTCAGAATATTCTAGATTTAATCCATATTTTTTAATATTTTGTTGACAAAAAAAAAAAAAAAAACCACCGCTACGCCCCCCGTATCACCGTTACACCCCCGTATCCGTATCGGTATCGGTGGGCACCGTTACGCCAACCGATATCAATACGGAATACCTTGATTTGGATTAAGGATTTTTTTTAGCTAAAAGAGAAGGAAATAGAGGAAAAAGAGAACCTGGGATAAGCCACGCACGCTGGGCGGCAGATGGGCCTGGACGCACGTGCGGGACAGGTCGTCCGCATGTGTGCGAGACCCACAAAGTCGAAAACCGACTTCTAGGCTGGGATCGGCCAGGGATGGGCTGCCTCCATACCAAGTTTCGCGTCGATCCGTCCCAAGGCGTGTGCGTAGTACTCCGCCGAATTTTCAACTCCTCAGGTGGGCCAGAATTTGAAAATTTGTTTGTGCACTGTTGTAGGGGAAAACTTGGATACGAAAGTGGGTGAATTTGAAGGTGGAAGGGGTGTAGAGGGTGATGGATGTGGTGTGTAAGAAGGTGGAGATGATTTGGAGCGGATGTGGCTTCGCACCATAGTAGTTAGCCCTTTGAGGAAGGGAGGGCTTCGCACCCGATTCGATTCTTCAACCCAGAGAGAGAGAGAGGAAGAAACGTAGGAATTTTTATTCATAAAATATCATTGCAATACCTACATGGGATTGCTATACTTATAAGAAAACCCTAAACCCAAAAAAAGACAAAATTACCCTTGCGCCATGTGCGCGCACTAATACCAAAGCTAAAACAAATAAAATAGCTAATCTAAGCAATCAAAGCCGTTCATGATGTTTCTAATAACAAAAATAGTCAAAACTCAAAATCCTAGATCATCTTAAGTAGTGGGCCACTCCAATGCTTCATAACGCAGCCCCATAACTATGAGGCCCTCCAAAGATGTCGTCGTCGATCCAAATCGAAAGTGGGGCTCACCTCCTCCTCGAATACGTGTGTAGACGGGGCGTGTTCATGATGTCTCCATCACATACATTTGCTCATCCCTTAGAACCTCATATACTTCTCGAAGGTGTTGTATATGAGTATGCTCGTTTGAGCTGTACACTAATATATTATCAAAATAAACCACAACAAACTTGCCAATGAATGGTCTAAGCATGTAGTTCATCACTGGCATAAAAGTGCTTGGTGTGTTTGACAAACCAAATGGCATGACAAGCCATTTATAAAGCTCTTCGTGTGTCTTAAACGCTGTTTTCCACATCTCTCGAGCGGATTCTAATCTGGTGGTAACCACTTCTCAGATCTATCTTAGAGAATACCTTTGTGCCAATCAACATATCTATCATGTAGTCTAATCGTGGAATTGGGAATTTGTATTTTATCGTGATCTTATTGATGGCCCTACTTTCAATACACATTCTTAATGATCCTTCTTAGGTGCTAAAAGGGCCAGAACGACACAAGGACTCGTGCTTATATATATATATATATCCACGATTCAAGTGCTCCATAACTTGCCGATTGAGCTCCTCATGCTCTTTTGGGCTCATTCGGAAGGCTAGTCTATTGGGCAAACAAGCCCCTGGGACAAGATCAATATGGTGTTGTATGTCCTGCATAGGTGGCAATCCAACAGGTAAGTCATCAGTAAAAACATATGTGAATTCCTTCATTATAGGCTTCATTATATCCTATACTTCTATACCACTCTTTGTATCTTTCCCAATCATGACAAAAACTATCCCTCTCTTCTGTCTTTGTTATAAACTATGTCATGGAGAGGAAATTCACTTCCCCCAGTAAGTTGGGTTTTGCAGATTCCTTCTCTCTGGCAGTCTAGTGGGACCCAATACAATTGTGACATTATCTTTTCAAAAAGTTAAAGTGTTTTTCTGGCCATGACGTACAACACTCCAATCAAACAACCATGATCTATGTGACAAAATGCGGCATGTGCTCATTGGGGCGACGTCGCACCACACGTTGCCATGGTACTTTCGTCCAATTGAAAATGAAATAAGTGCACGGGCTGAAATTGTTTCCTTACTACTTTTCTTAAACTAAGAAAGGCGGTATGGCGTAGGGTGCTTCTCTGTAGGAATTTTAAGCTTTTCGATCACCTCCTAGGCCATGACATTCTCACAACTTCTTTCATCAATGATCATGTGACAACAACATCCATTAACCGTGCATTGAGTATAAAAGATACTTGTGCGTAGCTAGTCCTCATCCTTTAGAGCCTTAGTTGCTAACAGATTCTTCCAGATTACAAGTGAATCAGCATAAATAATGTCATTTGCATCTTCCGCCCCCACTTCCTCATCATGAAGAGGATCATCCAAGTCATCACTATGTGCTATCACATCACCATCGTTGTCCTAGTGGAAACTTCTTGTAATGCAAGGGCATTTTCACACCGGGCTCGAGTGGGGTTGCCTGTGGGATGTAGGGGCACACTTGGGGTGGGCGGCTAGTGTGAGGCGGGCCCCATCCGTGTGAAGTGGAACCCATGTGAAGTGGGGCCCACGAGGGGGGTTCGGTCGAGGTCCTAACCCATGCGATGCAGGGCCTGGGCTATGAGATTAAGGGATTAATTCGCCACGCTATATCAGTTCTAGTTTTTAAAGCAAGTGGTTATGATGGGGGCATCTCGCGCACGCGCACGCCCCCCTTATGCACGTACGCAAGGAGGGCCCCACCTTCTATCTGGATCGATAACGACATCCATGGAGGGCCTCCTAGTTAGAAGACTGTGTTTTGGTTCCTTGGGGTGGACAGGATCATCATGTGGATCCCATCATTGGATCTCATGATCGTGACTCACTACCCTAGGTGACCTAGTACTTTGGGTGTTGCTTATTATTGTTATTAAGAATATCATGGACGGTTTAGATTGCTTTGATTAGTCGTTATTTTTTATTACTTGGTCTCCAAGTAATAGGTTGCGCACATGACGCGAGTTTTGGGGTATAGGGTTTTATTATAAATAGGCACCCCTTGTAGTCTTTTTTCTCAATGAAGATTAATAAAATTGACGCGTTTTTCTGTTCCTCTAAATTTTCGAGTTGTGGAGATTCAATTGAGTGTGAAACCCTCCCTTCCTTGAAGGGTTGACTACCGTGGTGCGAAGCCACACCTCTCCCGGTTCACCCTCACCTTCTTCCATACATATTTCTCTTCTCCTACAATCATTTACACTTAAAATCCATCATCTATTGCAGCCGTTTTGCTCTCTACAACAGATTTCCAGAATCTGGCACTGCAGGAGGGCTGAAACTTCGGCGGAGCACTACGCACAAACCGTGCATCGGATCGAGCTGAAATTTGGGGGTTTCAGAGTCCATACCTAGTCGACCAGGGTCAAAGTGACCTTTTTTTGAGTAGTGGGCCCCACACACGTACGATGGGGATCACACGCACATGCGTCTGGGCCATTGTTGCTGCCCACACGTGTGGTATTTCTCTGGTTCGTCTCTCCTCTTTCACCCAAAATCCCTAAACCTAACTCTAAATGACTCGAATCCCCAAATTTGTGCCATTTCTTCAACCGTAGGGTTCCCCAAATTGAAATTTCTGAATCCCTTAGATTGGGGGAATTATTTCTGTGCATGTGTGGATGAATTTACCCTCATTTAATTCTTGTTCGGTCTATAATTTTGATCGATCCGGCCCTAACATGTATAGGCTTGGATCCGCATAAGATTCCCCCTTGATTGAGTGTTTGAACTTTTGTGTGGGATGTGGAATTTTATATAATTATTTCTGAACTAGTGTGATCTAAAGCCTGAGAATCTTGCACATCATACTTGAATTTCATGTCCTGCATCAAATTTGGTACTAGAGCTTAAGGTTCTTGTATGGGAATGCATTGCATGTTTAGGGTTTAGTTTATTTGTGTCCATTATGCATTAAGTATCATCATATAGAGTTGTTTAGAGGTCCATAATTTCTGATATAGGCTGCTCAATTTTCTGCTATCAGAAAATCCGCATACTTCGTTGCTGGATTTTCTGTTGATAGATTTTTTTGACAGACAGGTTGCTGGAAATTGAGTAGTATTGTGTCGTTTTCTCCGTATAGAGTTCTATAGGAGCATTTAATCCTATCTAGGCACATATAGTCGTAGTAGAAGGTCCTCAGATTGAGTTAGTAGTTGTATGCCCACACGTACGGGTCATGGTTTTCGCTTGCACCCAACACTAAACATAGAGCAATTGCAAGAGTCAATGAATAAGTTGACCCAACAGTTTGAGTCTTTGGGTAGGCACTTGGAACAACGTATGGACTAACGCTTTGAATAACTTGATGTGCGCATTACTCAACTAGAGACCTCCGCCAGGGCAAACCCTACTATTGGGGAAGATGCCTAATCTAGGCAGGTGGTCAGGAGGATAGACCAAGGAATGGAGGTGGCCAATGAATTGGTTATGGGCGCGCACCCGTGCACCCACCCCGTAAGGTATATTAAGACCACTATGACTTTGATGCGCAACTTCTCAATGGAGTTAGAGTAGATGTCCCTATGTTTGATGGCCACTTTGACCTTAAAGCTTTTCAAGATTGGTTGGCAGACATGGACTACCTTTTTGAGTGGTATGACATGTACGGCCTTGTGGTTAGAGAGATTGCACCAGAGGCTAGTGTAGAGTTAGCCACTGAGGCCATTCCGGTTGTGGATGAGTTTCATGATGCCTTTCCTGATGATCTAACGGATGAGTTTGCCCCTATGAGGGATATACAACACACCAGGACGTGGGACACTGTATTACCTATAGCCGACTTTGCGTTTAATAGTTCTATCGATAGGTCCACATGTCTAAAGTCCCTGTGAAGTCGTTACTGGTTATAAACCTAGGAAACCTATTGATCTTGTCCCTATGTCACTGTCCCATTGGCCGTCAGAGTCTGCAGTCTTTTGCGCATCACATTTATTCATGACATCAAGAAATCAGGTAGAAGATCATGACTAGTAATGAACAGTACACACTTTCTGCAGACCAACATAAACGTTTCAAGGAATTCAATGTAAGAGACTCTGTAATGGTCCGCATCAGGCCAGAGCTGTACCCTCAGGGAGCCGTTCGTAAATTACACGCACATAGGGCTGGACCATTCAAAATTATAAAACGAATTAGTGGTAGATCTTCCATCTTCCATGGGAATTAGTTCCACATTCAATGTGGAAGATCTAGTTGCATTTCAGGGGACCACTGATACATTGTCCAGCCTATCACCTAACCATCTTGATTCCCCAGACATTTCCCTTGATCCATGGGCCCTTCCCGACTCATCTTCCCAGCCTCTACCTCCCATACCTACCCTTCCTATACCCAGAGAAGAGATAAATGATATTCTGGACCATCATATAATATTGACGTCAGGCGGCATATTTCAAAAGTTCCTGGTCAAGTGGAAGCAACACCCAGCTTCAGACAATACGTGGCTCATTAAGGAGGAGCTTCAGAGATTTGATCCTGACATCTTGGGGCGGTTCAGGAGTTTTGTTTCGCCAGTGGTGAAATCTTCGTAGCCGGGGAGAGTTGATGGGGACATTTCGCGCACACGCACGCCTCCCTTACGCACGTACATAAGGAGGGCCCCATCTATCTGGATTGATGACGACATCCATGGAGGGCCTCCTAGTTAGAGGGCTGTGTTTTGGTTCCTTGGGGTGGACCCGATCATCATGTAGATCCCATCATTGGATCTCATGATCATGGCCCACTACCCTAGGTGACGTAGTACTTGTTTATTATTGTTATTAGGAATATCATGGACGGTTTAGATTGCTTTGATTAGTTGTTATTTTTTATTACTTCGTCTCCAAGTAATAGGTTGCACACATGGCACGAGTTTTGGGGTATAGAGTTTTATTATAAATAGGCACCCATTGTAGTCTTTTTTCTCAATGAAGATTTATAAAATTGCTGCGTTTTTCTGTTCCTCTAAATTTCTGAGTTGTGGAGATTCAATTGGGTGTGAAACCCTCCCTCGAAAGGTTGACTACCGTAGTGCGAAGCCACACCTATCTCGATTCGCCCCCACCTTTTTCCATACATATTTCTCTTCTCCTACAATCATTTATGCTTTAAATCCATCCTCTATTGTAGCCGTTTTTCTCTCTACAGCAAATTTCCAGAATCTGGCCCTGCAGGAGGGCTGAAACTTCGGTGGAGCGCCACGCACAAACCGTGCATCGGATCGAGCTGAGATTTAGGGGTTTTGGAGTCCATCCCTAGCTGACCAGGGCCAAGGTGGCCTTTTTTCTAAATAGTGGGCCCTACACATGTGTGGCCGGGATCACACGCACGTGCGTCTGGGCCATTGCTGCTGTCCACACGTGCGGTACTTCTCTGGTTCGTCTCTCTCCTCTCTTTCACTCATCTTTTACTCAAAATCCCTAAACCTAACCCTAAATTGCTCGAATCCCCAATTTCGTGCCCTTTCTTCAACCTTAGGGTTTCCCGAATTGAAATTTCTGAATCCCTTGGATTGGGGGAATTATTTCTGTGCATGTGTGGATGAATTTACCTTCCTTTGATTGTTGTTTGGTTTATAATTTTGATTGATCCGGCCCTAGCATGTGTAGGCCTTGATCCGCATAAAATTCCCCTTGATTGAGTGTTTGAACTTTTGTGTGGGATGTGGAATTTTGTATAATTATTTCTGAATTAGTGTGATCTAAAGCCTGAGAATCTTGCACATCATACTTGAATTTTATGTCATGCATTAGGTTAATTGTCTTGCATCATCTTGTAATATGCAGCTCGCTTTTTCTACATTTGGACGAAATATGCCCCACGCCTCTGCATTTAAAGCAGCGGATAACAACATTGCTTTTCCCTATATCGTCGATCTTGGTGCCATGTCGTCTTCCTAAAGTCGTGCGGTTGGTCCCGTGTTGCGCTTGTTCGACCTTATTACGTTGCTCCACCCTTATCCATCCAGTAACTTGATGACCTAGACCTTTCAAAAGTCCTCTTTCAAAACTTTTCGATGGCCGATGCATGTTGGTAAGCCTTCATAACTATCCACAATGGATGAACAACCAAAGCCTTTTGCATTGTTGGCTTTATGATGCAGGACACATGCATGTGACTAAATGAAGTGAGATCAATCGTTAAATTATGCTAAATAATCAAAATCACAAATCACACCAAAATTATCAAATATCTTAAGAATCGAACATGAAACTATGAATAATCTAGACCGCAATTAACAAACTACGCCATGCATGATCATTGAATGCTAGAACTTAGGATCTAATGGATGTGAGAACACCCAAATAGCATAGGAATACGCCTATAGTTTGCTTGATGAGAATGTATGCTAACCTAGGGTTTGAGGAATTTGGGGGAAAAGGTAAAATTAGGGTTTAGATGGTTTAATTAGCTAAGGGATTTTGGGGTATGGGTATTACTTGAGGGGAGTTAGGGTTAAGTGGTTGGAGTTTTGGGGTTTTAGGTTAATTGGGGAAATTGGGATTTTAGGGTTTGGGGATTTTGGAATTAGTGTTTTTAGAAATTGAGGAAAATATGAAATTGGGGATCTAGAGTTTATGTAGGGTTAGGGATGGGGAATCAAGGGGTTTTGATGGGAGAAGCAAGGGGAAGTTTAGGGATTGAGGGGCTGTTCGTATGGTCGGCCTAGAGGCTCGCACATGTGGTGGGTCGTTGGCTAGGGTTTAGGGGTTCTCAATGGTTGGGCTCGGTTGGGGTTGAAGTTGGATGATGAAAAGTTGAAGTACAAAGATGATTTCGATGGTTTTGGATGGGAATGGAAGAAGAAAGATGAAGTTTTGAGAAAAATGCCTCTTTTGGATATAGAAAGGAAGGGAGAATGAAGATGATAGATGGGAAGCCTCACACTTCTGTTGAATGGGCAATGGAATCACATCACACCCAAGCTCCAAATCACATGGAGTATTTTTCAAATCACATGAAGAAGAGGAAACATAGTTTTTTTTTTTTTTTTTCAAAATAAAGGCATTAGGGCTCCACACCCCCCCTCCCCTCCCACTTTGTCATTTATAGTATCAGAAAGAGACTTTTACAAAAAACATTTCTCAAGAAAGAATTCTCACAAAAAACCCTAACTCAAGCAGTTTTGTCATGTGTGACCGCATATGCGCATCTCCGTATGCAAATTGCATATGCGATCATGCCACATATGCGATCGCATATGTGATCGCATATGCAATGTATGCGATCACATACAACATATGCAATCGCGTATTGGCCATGGCACATTAAATTATTTTATTTTATTTTTTTGCAAAAAACAACAACATTTTGACTGTAAAAAGGTTTCCAAATCTCCTCCATTTGCAATATTCTCACTACAAAACTCTCTTACTCTCTTCTTCTCTTACATTTCTTAATTATAAGTGGTCTTAATCTCTCTCTCTCTCTCTCTCTCTCCTACATTGCCTCTCTTGGAAGTTGGAAGATCAAGATTCAAGCATTTTTAAGTTTCAAGGAAGATAACTTGTTGATTTTCTACAATAATAAATAAATAGCTTGTTGATTTTGTTGTTACTTCTTGTTAATTATATTGTTGAATGTTGATGACTTGATGTTTAATTAACTGTTTAATTGATTTCTCTCTCAAATGTATTTTAAATATGTAAAATTAGTTATCTATTAACTTAGAAAAGTTCCCCTTAGTTTTTTTTTTTTTTTTTTTTTTTTTTTTTTTTTTAATTTTATTATTTTTTTAAAATTTCCCTATTATAGATATATATTTTAAAATTAAAAAAAAATATGCGGTCGCATATGCGATCGTGCGATCGCACATGATCGCATATGCGATTTGACAATATTGATCTCAAGTAAAACATAAAATAGTCCAAAAACAATAAAATATATGACAAACTACTCAAAACAAACAAATCTAAACTATCCTAAACTATTAGTGGGCAATGGGGTAGTCCATGATCAAGATGGGCCACGATCAAGACTGGTCTAAAGACCCATTGTGCGTGATTTAACAATCCGATCAATGCGGGCACTCAATCCAATGGTCCAAACTCCTCAAGAATGTATCCCACATGCATGTTCCTAGTGTAGGGTCTTCGAAGATGCATCAAATGCATGTGGGGTCTTCAAAACAGGCTACTCGGCCCACTTAGGTCTACGTAATGGTCATCCATCCAAAGGGAAACTGGTGATGATCTGCTCCTCTTGTAGACCCTGAATGGTGCTCTGATGTCCTCATCAACTCTTCCCGGCTGATAAAGATTTGCCTTTGGTGAAATAAAACTTCGATAACGTTCTAGGATGTTGGAGTTGAGTCGTAGAAGCTGTCTATGTGATCCACGTGCAGTCTGACACTAGTCTATCCTTTCACTTGACCAAGTACATTTGATATTCATCATGTCTAGTGGAAACCGCATCTTCATCTAAAATATCCCCTATTTCCTCTCTTCTCGTAGGTATGGGTGGTAAATGTTGTGAAGAGGGGTCAGGTAATGACCATGGGTTAGGGACTGTTATGCAGGACAATTAACCACTTGCTCTAAATGCTTGAACTGATAGAGCATGGTGAATCAATCTATTTATCTCATAGTCCATGCCCCACATTGCATGGGTTAGGACCTCGGCCGAACCCCCCTCGTGGGCCTCACCTCACATGGGTTCCGCTTCATATGAGCCACCCGCCTCACACGAGCCACCTGCCTCACATGGGCCACCCACCTTGACTGTGTCCCCGCATCCCACAAGCTACCTCACTCGAGCCCGGTGTGAAAATGCTCCTGCATTAATCACCCTCGGTGAGGAGTCTCGATCACGAGACCTCCTGCTTTGATACAAAAAATTTGATGTATGATGATGCAAAACCAACTATGTGACTGAGATTTAACTTAAAATCAAAGGAATAAATAAAATTATCAAACTAAAGTGTGATGCACATGCAAACAACATGAAACCCAAGAGATGATGGTTCAAGGCCAAATCACAGTCATCAGCCCTTTGACCAAACAAAACACTCGAAAAATTGGGCCCAAGGAAGATAAAGATCTTCCGATTAGCATATGAGTAATCCGGGTTCAATATGTGAAAGTTTTATGTTTCCCGGTTTGGACCAAGGTAGTTCCAACGCAAAAATCTTGAGATCTAGGAATATTAAATGCAAGCGGCTGAAACCGAGTTGCCTATTGTAGACAAAGGAACACAACCGACTTAAATTTAGATCAAGTGGGCTCCACACATGCATGTGGCAGTCACACGGGTAGCCGTAAGGTCACATGTGTGGGTTGATCGTGTGGTTCACGCACGGGTCGGGTCCGTTAATAATGGAAGATGGGTTTGGGTGGTTCATAGGATCAAGTAAAATCAGTTCCAAGTGAAAACAATGAAAAGATCTTACCTTAGGATTGAAGATTCAAAGAGACCTACGACCTATGATTCATCAAACATGAAGTGGAAGAGGAAGTATCTTAGGGGCGAAAGATAGAGTGACTTCACACCCTCTAGGTTTCTATCAAAAGATCTAGCATTCACAACAATGAAAGAAGAAGAAATAGACTCTCACAAAGCCTCCTCAAGATTTTCTCCAAACTTACCCTTTGATGCAGGACAATTAAACGCTTGCTCTAAAAGCTTGAACTGATAGAGCATGGCGAATCAATCCCTTTATCTCATAGCCCAGGCCCCACATTGCATGGGTTAGGACTTCGGCTGAACCCCCCTCGTGGGCCCCACTTCACATGGGTTCTGCTTCACATGAGCCACCAGGCTCACACGGGCCACCCACCCCGAGTGTGTCCCTGCATCCCACAGGCTACCCCACTCGAGCCTGGTGTGAAAATGCCCTTGCATTACTGGGTCATGGTTTATGTGAGGGTTTGAAAATGGATCAAATGGTGAAGTAACAAAACCCTTATATCGATTAGATCTTCCACATTGATGGTATAACTAATTCCCATGGTAGGTGGAAGGTCTACTACATATGCATTAGGACTCAATTTCTTCAATATTTTGTATTGTCTTGCTGTTCATAACCCCAAGTGCAGGGTTGCGATGTAGTAATAACTCGGTGAGACCGAGGTCGAATCCATAGGGACTAAACTTGTACGTAATTTGAAAATAACTAGAACTAGAACTAGAAAAAGATCTAAATTGAATTCTGGAATACTTGAGAGGAATTGTGAATAAAGTATCAATAATCAAAAGGAAACTAGAGCGCTAAGGATCCACTTGTATCTATCAGGATGTTACCTTACTTGATTCAACAAACACAACTGGAATCAAAGTCCAATCTTATCCAATTGGAAGATGAAACAATTAAATCAAATCTCTGAACTTTTCATTGATCTAGTCCTCAATGAAGGAGTATTGTGTTGATTGGAAGGGAATTCATGTATCAACCATGCCCAGGAGACGATGGTGAATCACGAGTTTTACCAATCTTACA
Source organism: Magnolia officinalis (assembly GCA_021015155.1). Lineage (NCBI taxonomy): Eukaryota > Viridiplantae > Streptophyta > Magnoliopsida > Magnoliales > Magnoliaceae > Magnolia > Magnolia officinalis. The sequence continues at coordinate 25,761,242 of JAJHSJ010000017.1, forward strand.
ATTTCAAAACAAGAAAAGAAGACATTCAAAACTATCACAACATCTATTGTAATTTGAGTCACAACAAATCATAGAAAACTGAAAATATTCCTTAAATTCAAACTAGAAATCAATGACGTTCAACATAAACAAGAATAAAAGCAAAGGAAGCATCAAAATAAACTATAGCTTCACCTCTTAGCCCTAGCTAAGAAATTAGCTAGTCATAGCTAATTCAAAAACAAAAAAAGTAAAAAGATATACTAGAATTCATGAAGAAATTGAAGTGGAAGAACGTTGTTAGTGCTCCGCCTAGGCCTTCTCTTCCTTTCTAAACCCTAGAAGATGCTTTGGAGCATCCTAGGGAGTCCTATTTATAGTTGTGGAACTCCAACTTTCGCACCGAGTTGGAAAAATCTAGAAACTGCCTCAAATTTACGCACTCTGCGCAGTTCCTAAAATAGACTTTCAGAACTTTCATTTTTTAGACTTGGAGTTTTAGAATATGTTTTTTTTCAGGACAATTCTCAGGAATATGTTTTTTTAGGACAATTTTCAGTATTCTTTTTCTTTTTCTTCACTTTAAATCTTCGATTCTCTTCATTCCTCACTTGGTTTCCTTGGATCTTTTGCATGTGAATTCTTCATTAATGACTTCAAAATCTCCAAATCTTCATTTAGTAATCTTTTGAGCATAAATCTTCCATTTGACATTAATTTCACCTTAAGCTCTCGAAATCACCCCATACATGAAAACATGCATAATTAGATCGATTAAACACTATCATGTTTATAAAACAAGGTATAAATAGGGGGAAATATGCAATATTTCACACTCAACACGCCCCCTAACTAGTATTTTGCTAGTCTTGAGCAAAACGTGCGTGAAGTGATCTTCAATCTTCAATGTTCAAATCACTTTCAGAAAACAATCTCTTGTGCAATCAACTATGAATGAGTACAATCTAAAGAAGCGAGAGTGCAAATTTGAAAACCTAGTGCCGAATCACACGAGCAATCAATCAAAAAGTTTCTTTATCAATCATTTACGAGCATAAGTTCATATATCACGTTTTTCCAATGTTCTTAGTGAATTTTATTTACTTTCCATAATATGCTACTATTTCATAATGTTAGCCATGCTCATCACCTCGAGTTTTATTGAATAATCAGGTACTGATTTTGAATTTATCACCTATCCCTTCTTTTTCCAGCTTTTGATTTTATATCGACGGTCCATTTTATTTATCCATTCTTTTCAGACTTTTCATTCCTTTCCAATCTTTTCATCATACATGACCTTTTCGTCGATCTCTCTGTTTTTTTAACTGGTTCTTTTTATTTTTTTTAAAAGGTGGATAAAATTCTCCAGACTTAGTTCTTAATATCTTTCAATGATATACATACTAACAATCAGAAATTCTAGTATTATTCACAGAAAGCAAATTGAATGTGTCTTGTGATTTAGATTATCATGATATTCAAACTTCCTCTTAATTGATTAAATGAAAGAAATTAAGCGATAGTCTTACTCAGTTGATCAAACTTCAACAATTTTAAATTCAATCTCTTATCTTATCATCATACTCAAAGCATTCTTAATTCCACAATTCCCAAACATGTTTTTAGCTTGAAAAATCGAAAATTTTTACAATTTTTGCTCAAAACTAAGAAAACACTGATTAGTTTACCTAATCCACACCCCCAACCTAAACCCTACATTGTCCTCAATGTAAAAGATATGAGCATGCAATGCACATGAGACAACGAAAAGAAATGGGAAGTGATGGGAAGATAATACTTGAAGAAGGAGAATTGAAGCTTTTCCAAAGTTCTTAACATGTAAATGGGTTAGCATGAAAACTAAACAAATTAAAATCAAGCTATCCTAATCCTAAATCTTATGAAAGCAATAAACCTAACTACACCTTCGTCAGACTAGGAGGTCAATCCTGGTATATAGGATCAGTCAGAGGCATGGACATGTCCTTCGAATCAAACTTTTCAACAAATAGCTTAAGACGATGTTCATTTACTTTGAAAACATTGCCATTCGTCGAATTCTTTATCTCAACGGCCCCATGAGGATAGACATTAGTAACAATGAAGGGACCGGTCTAATGAGATTGAAGTTTACCCGGAAAAAGATATAACCGAGAATTGTACAGAAGGACTTTTTGACCGGTTATGAATGATTTCCGAAGGATGTTCCTGTCATGGAATACCTTCATCATGTCCTTGTAAATTCTCGAGTTCTTATAAGCGTCGTTCTAGATTTCTTCGAGTTTATTCAATTGAAGTTTGTGCAGCGAGCTAGCGTTGTCCAAATTAAAGTTCAAATTTTTGATAGCCCAGTAGGCTCTGTGCTCCAGCTCCACAGGTAGGTGGCAAGCTTTCCCATAGACGAGTCTAAAGGGAGACATTCCAATGGGGTTTTTTAAAGTTGTACGGTAAGCCCACAAGGCATCAGTCAAGCGAATTGACTAATCCTTACGGTCAGGGTCAACCGTTTTTTTCCAGAATTTGTTTAATTTAGCTGTTAGAAATCTCGACTTGCCCACTTGTTTGCGGATGGTATGGAGTGCTCACTTTATGAGGGATGCCATATTTCTTCATTAAGTTCTCAAATGGCCTATTACAAAAGTGTGAACCTCCATCACTAATGATGGCCCGAGGCGTTCCGATCCGGGAAATGATATTTTCTTTTAAGAATCGAATGACCGTTTTATGATCATTATTCCGGCACGGGATCGCACTTAGTGATGTAGTCTACTGCTTACAAAATGTAAATATTCCCAAAGGATTGGGGAATGGTCCCATGAACTCGATGCCTCTGCAATCAAATGCTTCAATGAGAAGAATGGGGTTCAGAGGCATCATATTTCGATGGGACAACCCTCCCAATTTCTGACAACGCTCACGAGCTTTGCAAAACTCATGTGTAACTTTGAACATCGTAGCCCAGTAAAAGCCGCACTGCAGAATTTTGGCCGTGGTCTTTTTTGCAGAAAGGTGACCACCACAGGCCTGAGAATGACAAAAGGAGATGACACTCTGATGTTCATTGTCCGACACACATCTCCTTAGAATTTTGTTTGGATAATATTTAAACTAATAAGGATCATCCCAGAAAAACTTACGTACCTCGGCGAAGAATTTTTTTATATATTGCGCAGTCCAATATGTTGGCGTGAAACCTGTAATAAGATAATTCGCAACGTCGGCGAACCAAGGTAATCGAGAGAGTTTAAACAATTGTTTATCAGGGAACATTTCATTTATCGGTGTTGGGTCAAGGGAATCGGGGAGATCAAGCCTTGAGAGGTGGTCAGCCACTACGTTCTCTACTCCCTTTTTGTCTCTTATTTCTATGTCGAATTCCTGGAGTAGGAGGATCTATCTTATCAGGTGAGGTTTGGCATGATTCTTAGAGAGAAGGTACTTTAGCGCCGCATGATCAGTGTAAATGATGATCTTGGATTTGATCAAGTAGGACCTAAATTTGTTGAAAGTGAACACTACGGCTAAAAGTTCATTATCTGTAGTAGAATAGTTCACTTGGGCAGAATTTAGAGTTCTACTCGCATAACGAATCACATAGGGCTTCTTCTCTTTTCTTTGGCCTAACACCTCCCTAATAGCATAGTCAGACGCATCGCACATAATCTCAAAAAGGTATGCTCCAGTCGGGTGGTTGCATGATAGGAGCGGTAGTCAACATCCCCTTGAGCTTAGTGAAAGCTTCATGGCATTATTCAGTCCACTTGTATGGTGCATCCTTTTGAAGTAGATTACATAAAGGACGAGAGAGATGACTAAAGTCCTTTATGAATCGTCTATAAAATCCGGCATGTCCTAAGAAGGATCGCACGTGACGTATGCTCTTGCGTGGAGGTAGGTTAGAGATAAGATCAATTTTAGCCTTGTCTACCTCAATTCTCTTGGACGAAATTATATGTCCAAGAACAATGCCCTTGGGAACCATGAAATGACACTTCTCCCAATTTAGCACCAAATTCTTTTCCTCACATCGCTTCAGCACATTTTTCAGATTTTCCAAATACTTGCTGAAGGATGCACCAAAGACAGAGAGGTCGTCCATGAAGACCTAAATATTGCCCCACCATGTCAGAAAAAATACTCAACATGCATCGCTGAAAAGTGGTGGGGGCATTACACAGTCCGAATGGCATCCTTCGGTAAGTAAAGGTGCCAAATGGACATGTGAATATTGTCTTTTCTTGATCTTTAAGTGCTATCTCTATCTGATTGTAGCCCGAATATTCGTCAAGGAAGTAGTAGTAAGAATGACTAGCTAGCCTTTCCAAAATTTGATCAATGAAGGGCAAAGGAAAGTGGTCCTTGTGACAATCTTCAACTTTCTGTAGGCAATGCACATTCTCCAAGCAGTAGTGATTCTAGTTGGCACGAGTTCATTGTCAGCGTTGGCTACGATGGTGATTCCGGACTTCTTAGGAACCACCTAAGTTGGACTCATCCATTGACTATCGGATATAGGGTATATGATACCCACATCCAACAACTTAAGTACTTCTCCCTTAACCACCTCGTTTATGTTTGGATTTAATCGATGTTGTGGTTGTCGGGGGGTTTTTGTATTATCCTTTAGATGAATGCGGTGAGTACAAATCAAAGGATCAATTCCCTTGAGGTCCGCAATCAACCATCCAAGGGCTCCTTTATGCTCAATGAGAGTAGAAATAAGCATACTCTCTTGTTCTTTCTCAAGGTGGGAAGAAATCACCACCGGGTATGTCTCATCTTGACCTAAGTAAACATATTTGAGATCAGTGGGCAAGGGTTTTAGGTCAAGCTTTGGTGCCTTGAGACTAGACGGTAGAGGCACTACATCGGTTTGGGTCAATTTCTTAAATTGTGGCCTCCACTGGTTAATTTCATGTACCGGCGTCGCATCAAGCAAGACATCCATCTCCCGAATCATGTCATCATCTAAATTAGGGGAGTGGGCCAAGCACGTCTCTAGAGGGTCAGAGTATAGAGTCAAAAGTGCTCTATCTTCCACGAAAGAGTCGACCATGTTAATGTCGTAGATATTATCTTCATTCTCTGTCTGTTTGCTTATATTGAAAAAGATATTGAGCTCCAATGTCATATTTCCAAAAGATAGATTCATAATTTCATTCCTACAATTAATGATGACATTTGATGTAGCAAGGAATGGATGACTAAGAATGACGAGTATTTGAGTGCTCACATCCACAATGGGTTGAGTATCCAGAACAATAAAATCTACTGGATAGTAGAATTTATCAACCTGGACCAACACATCCTCAATCATTCTTCTTGGTACATGGACTGATTGATCAGCAAGTTGTAATGTGGTCCGGGTGGGTTTTAATTCACCTAGACCCAATTGTTCGTAAACCGAGAATGAGATCAAATTAACACTCGCCCCCAAGTCAAGAAGTGTGTGCTCAATCCGGTGGTTCCCAATTACACATGTGATGGTTGGGCTACTGGGATCTTTGTATTTTTGTGGCACATCTTGCTTAATGATGATATTCACTTCTCTGTCAAAAAGATTTTCTTTTAAATGTTTTGCCGTCTTTTGGTTGTACATAGATCTTTCAGAAATTTGGCATATGAAGGGATTTGTTTAATGATATCCAGTAAAGGGATATTGACCTTCACTTGCTTAAGCACCTTTAGAATATCCTGGGAGTTATATAGAGGTTTTGGTGCAATCAACCGTTGGGGGAATGGCTCAATCGGCTTGTTTTGAGATTCCGGTTCCATCTCATGTGGGATGTCGCTAAGTCCATTATTCTTAACTTCTTCTGAGTCCTTTGGCTTTTTAGCGCTTGCCGGAATGGTTTTGTCAATTGTCTTTCCACTTCTAAGAGTGGTGATAGACTTAGCTTGTTCCACATGTTGATTGGAAGAGCTTGGGTCACTGATTTCACATTGTGGCTTTATATTGAGGAGAGGTTGGGCTGTAAAAGTCCCTTTGCCCCCAGTCGCTAAGTGTGACTCAATCCTTTGAATTGATGATGCAAACATTCCCATTGTTGTTTTGAGATCTTGGAATGCTTGCACTGTGTTCTGGTTGAAGAGCTTTTGGTTTTGCATGAATTTTTGAAGTGGTTCCTCTCGAGGTTTCCTTTGATTTATAAATTGAGTAAGGGCCTCTTGAGGATTGACTGTTTGTCGTTTCCTCCAATTGAAGTTTGGATGGTTCCTCCAATTGGAATTATGTGTTTGAGGTGGGTCCGCTGAATGGTCGTTGGTAAGTATTTACGGCATTTGATTGCTCATTTAATAAATCTTGAAAAGCAGGAATTGTGGGACAATCCTACGTCGCATGTATGTTGCTAGCACAAATACCAGAAACAACTTCCACGACTTCCCACCTTAAGTTTCATGGCCTCGACTTTTCTTGTGAGATTGGCCACCCTTGCACTGATGTTATCTTCTTCTTTTAAGGGATACATTCCTCCCCTTTTCTTTGATTGAGTAGGCTTAGAAGTGGTGGGTCTTGGGGAGGTGTCCCATGATGGTGCGTTTTCTGCCAATTGATCAAGGTAATCCCACGCATCATTGGTTTCCTTGTTCATAAATTCACCATTACACATCATCTCTACAAATTGGCGCATTGGCGAAATTAATCCATTATAGAAAAAGCTTCTTGTCTGCCAAATTTCATGGCCATGATGTGGACAGGAATTTGTGAGATATTTGGACCTTTCCCAACGTTGGAAGAAGGTCTTTTCCTCTTTCTCGGCGAAGTTCATGATTACCTTCCTTAAAGTGTTAGTTTTATGAAACGGGAAAAACTTTTTGAGAAATTCCCGGGTCATCTCGGCCCATGTGCCGATGGATCGTGGCTTTAAGGAGTGCATCCACGTCTTAGCCTTCTCCTTCAGTGAAAACGGGAACAATTTGAGTCGCACTGTGTCCTCAGACACGTTTGGAAAGTGTAATGTGGCGACTATCTCATCAAACTCTTTGATGTGCAAGTATGGACTTTCAGAGTCTAGTCCATGGAATTTAAGGAGTTGTATCACTCCAGGTTTAACATCCACGTTTCCTACATTAAGTGGAAACACCATGCAGGAAGGTGTACTCACTCCTGCCGGTTGTAAATAATCTCGCAAAGTACGAGGCGGGGGAGCATTATGCACCTCATTCTCATATTGAACTTTCTCAACTGGAGGTTGAGGTTGATTTGCAGCCATTACTTTAATTAACTGAGAGGATCTCAAGTAGTGTCTAATCCTTTGATGGATAGGCAACCCTTCGACTAATCCTCTTTCACTAAAGAGACGAAGTGTTATCACGAACCCAATTGGGGCATGAAACACACACAACCCTCAAGCACCAAACAACTAAAACCTAAAGAAAGAAAACTAAATCAAATAAGAAATCTAGAAAAGAAAGAGAGAATTGGAAAGAGGTTACCGGATTGGAGTTGCTATCCTGTCCTGTTCTCCTCTATCTGGAATCATTCTTTCCAAGACATCAATAAATCCAACCATATGCATAGTTAGTGCTTCTGCTAGATCAGCAGAAGTGAATAAACAGGCTAGGTTAAGGATATAAGCAGCCGAATACAATGGGGATGACATTTGGTTGCCCCATCTTCTATTTATAAAAATATAAAATTGGCTTGTAATCACAGTCTCTATAGTTAAAATGGTCCATGATCTTATTTTTCGCCCTCTCCATCGCATCATATATGTAGCCCATTGTGGGCTTCTCATCCCCGTCCACCAATCGCAACACAGTGACTAAGGGATCAGATGATTTTAACTCCTTTACCACTTGAGTCCAAAAACTTTGAGAAAGAATTGTTTGTTGAACCCGTTTCCCTTTAGCCTTCTTTGACCAAGGCCCACTTGTAAAATCGGCCGACACTACAAAGCTTTTAAGTTCTGATTTCTTTGCATGTAGCTTTTGTAGTGTTAAAAAGACTGTAGTGAAATGGGTGACGCTGGACGTAGCAAATTACCCCCAATGTGTTTTTTCATTCAACTGAGAAGAAGGGCGTGTTTGTACATAAAGACCGTGATTCTTCTAGCCCTTGCAATCACATTTATAAATAATCTACCTATATTTTCTGACATAAGATCAATATAATGGGCCGCACAGGGGGTCTAAAATAAATGTCGCTTCTTCTCTATAAGAAGACGACCGACCATTACATACAAGGCTGCGTTATCTGTAATTACTTGTACAACATATTCCTCACCTATTTCTTCAACTACACTATCTAGTAAGTTAAACAAATACTCTTGTGTGTGAATGGCCCGACGCATCCACTGACTTCAAGAACATTGTCCCAGCTGGATAATTTATCAAAAAGTTAATGAGAGACCGACCGGATCTATCGGTCCATCCATCGGCCATTAGTGTACAACCATATATTTTCCACGAATCCTTATATTCAGTTATAAAGGATCATATATATTCAACTTCAGTTTTTAGGCATGTCTCCCTCATTTCATGATATGAAGGAGGTTTAAGCCCAGGTCCAAATTGACCTATAGCTTCAATCATTACTTTGAAGCTTCTCGATTTAACGGCGTTGAAAGCAATGCCGGTTTGGTAAAACCACTTAGCAATATATTGAATTGTGGTTTTCCTATCTTTTTATTTATACCGGTTCTCTAAAGTTGTTTAAGCCGACCCTTTCCCCCTACCCCTTTGGTTGATCACATCCTCGGGGTGTGGTCTACACCATCTATCCATGGGCCCATGCCTTCGGGCTCTTTTTGATGGTTGTACTTGTGGTCTAGACCGGCTTGTCGAAGTAGGAGTGAGACTAGCTTCATCTACATTAACTACATTTATATCTTCATATGCATCTTGTTCCAGATATTCCTCCTAACGTAGGTCACTATCGCATTTCTTTCTTGATTGTTTTTCCATATATTCCATGATCTCCCTTCGGATTTCTGGAGTAATTTTGTTGCATGCTTTTGCATTTGACCCCGGTAAATGTGCAAGGTGTTGCTTGTGCCTTGCAATGCCACCGGAACTCACATACCCACATAACTCACATACTATGTGAGTCTTTTCGGTAGCACTATGGTAGTGCCCATACTTCCAACCTGGGAGAGGGAGTTACACTTACACTTACACACACACACACACTTTACACTAGTAGTAGTAGTCTAGTAGAGGGAGAGAGAGAGAGAGTTGAGTTACACACTTACACTTGTAGAAAGGGAGAAAAAGAGGGAAAAGAAAATGTGAAAGAGAGAGAGAGAGAGAGTTGAGTTACACTTGTAGAAAGAGAGGGAGAGAGAGAGAGAGATTTACACACAAACAAAATTAAAATTGCAAATCTAAAAGATGTTTCAACTTCCAAATTCTTGTTTAAGTTGTCTTCTCTTCACCTTTGCCCCTTGACTTAAGAGTATTGGTCTTGAATTCTTGTTGTAACTTGTAAGTTGTGACTTGTAACTTGTAACTTGTAACTTGTAACTCGTAAGTTGTAAGTTGTAACAACTAACAAAGTAACAAATCAATTAACAAACAAACTAAAAAAAAAATGATAGAAGTTGTTAGAAGTTAGAACTTGGATATTATGAAATATGAAACTCTAAGTGAAAATGAGATAGAAAGAGAGAGTGATGTATGTCCCTTGATTGAACTAGAAAGTAGAAAGAGAGTTCAATCAATTCAATGGATGGAGATTGGAGAGCTTGGTTGTAGTTGTAGTCTCTTGAAGAGTCTTGACTCTTGAATCTTCTTGATTCTTGAATGTGGATGTATCATGTATGTTAGTACTATGTACCCTTCCTCGATTCTTGATTCTTGATTCTTGAAAGTTGAAAGAAAAGAAATATGGAATATGGATGGAGAGGAGTGGATGTAGATTGTACAGTGCTTAGAAGTTATATGTAAGAGAACAAAATAGAGAATAGAGAGAGAGAGTTTGAGCTTTTTTTTTTTGCATGTAGGAATGCTTAGAATACATATTTATAGAGAAAAAATCTGGATTAAAAAAAAAAAAAGAAACGGTCGATTCATATAAATATATTTATAAAAGAAACATATTTCTAAATACAACTTCACCTCTTAGCCCTAGTTAAGAGATTAGCTAGTTATAGTGAACTCAAAAACAAAAGAAAATGTAAAAGATATACTAGAATTTATGAAGAAGTCGATGTGGAAGAACGTTGTTAGCACTTCGCCTAGGCCTTCTCTTCCTTTCCAAATCCTAGAAGATGCTTTGGAGCATCCCAGGGCGTCCTATTTATAGTTGTGGAACTCCAACTTTCGCATTAAGTTGGAAAAATCTAAAAACCGTCTCAAATTTACGCACTCTGCGCAGTTCCCAAAATAGACTTTCAGAACTTTCATTTTTTAGACTCGGAGTTTCAGAATATGTTTTTTTCAGGACAATTTTCAGGAAAATGTTTTTTTAGGATAATTTTCAGGATTCATTTTCTTTTTCTTCACTTCAAATCTTCGATTCTCTTCATTCCTCACTTGATTTCCTTGGATCATTGGCATGCGAATTCTTCATTAATGACTTCCAAATATCCAAATCTTTGTTTAGTAATCTTTTGAGCATAAATCTTTCTTTTGACATCAATTTCACCTTAAGTTCCCGAAATCACCCCGCACATGAAAACATGCATAATTAGATCGATTAAACACTATCATGTTTTTATAAAACCAAGGTATAAATAAGGGGAAATATGCAATATTTCACACTCAACACATGCACTACGTGCTTGCAATTTCTTAACGTCTCTCCGTGGAAATCGTTTGGGTCTCATATGAACCGTAACAGTCTCTTACTTGGAATTCCTGAAATCTGCGATGGGAATTATCAAGTGCCTTTGTACTTTTCATTACTTGAATTAATTCGCTTCTTGATCTCACCATACAAATTATGTATGTGACGTGCAAACTCATGTGCTGACTCTGAGGACCTATGGGACACTGACATAGGTATGACATCTATAGGGGTCCTAGGCTCATCTACTTGTCTTTCTAGATCCACTTCCTCGTCGAGACTCATTTGATGGTGAGGAAGGTTTGGTAAAGTCAATGCGTGAATGTCCCACACAATATGTCATCTGGGACAACATCACTAGATTCTCCAAATACTAGACTCACCTCAGGTGGTAACTCTACACTACCCTCGGGTGTAATATCAGGTGACATCTCCATACTAACCTTAGGTGTGACCTCAATTGTCATGTGGGCATACACCGTCAAATCAGCTTTAGTCTCCCTGTCAGACTCTTTGGCATTTTTTATAGGGAGAGACTCAAATTGGAATTTCCCCACATCTTCAGGATCACGTTTCTTAACGTTCTCGTTCTTTTTCGGGGTGCTTTTGGGAGGGAGAGGCTTTAAGATAATCCTTTTGTCTTCATACATAAACAAACACATATTCGAGCGATCGAATTGTGTTGCGTCTCTATCATACAACCAAGGCCTACACAAGATGATGCGGCTTATATCCATAGGCAAAACATCACTGAGAAACCGGAATCGAAGAGGCATTAACCAATGAGACTCGACATGGCTAAGGGTGAGGAATGACTAGCAAACCTAAGCGATCCACGGTGCTAGTAGAGACCACATTGGTGCAATTACCACTATCAATGATCACCTTGAAATTTTTGTTACCACACTTGGCATAGGTGTGAAAAACTGAATTCCTGTGCCAATCATCATTTTCTACAGTACGGACTAAGGTGCATCTAACAACTTGAAGTGGCACGGTCTCAGGCTCTTCAACTTCCTCATCGCTAAGACTCGCCTCAAGTTCATAGACCTCCTTTTCAAATTCACCCTGCCCATTCTCGTACATCTCGCCAATTACAAGTGCCTTGCCTCACTCTCTGGTGGGGCACTGTTGAGCGAAGTGGCCATACCCGTGGCACTTGTAGTTGTCAGATTTGCTCAATGACCCTCAATTGAGTGGTCCTTTTCTTATATAGAAATCATTTTCCCTACTTACAATATATCCCTTAATTACAGCATAACAGCAGTATCTATATCCCCTAATTACAACCCTTAATTACATCATAACAGCAACATCTATATCCCCTAATTACAGCCCTTAATTACAGCATAACAACAACATCTATATCCCCTAATTACAGCATAATATCTCCTAATTACAGCAGCATCTATATCCCCTAATTACAGCATCTATATCCCCTAATTACAGCCTTAATTATAGCAATATATGGTACAACAATATATGGTAGGTTTGTTGTCTATCCTACTAACAGTAGTATCGCGCGGACTCCTCGAGCCGTGCACTAGTACTAACCAACCCTTTACCCTTAACATCCCTAGGGTTGGATTGAGAACCAATAAGGGGCTTGGATTGACTCCTAAAGTTAGATTTAGCTCCCTGGGGAGTAATCCTAACATCTAAATTCCGAGAGTCAAATCGTGTCGCAAATGGCAGCTTGAGGTAATGCTCGAGGTTTGTGCCCTTGGTACATTTGTTTCCAGGGTGCCGATGCCACGAGAAATGAGTTCTCGCTGAATGTCGAATCGAAGGCCCGTTCTAAAATGAGAGTGTAATCATCGGGTCCTCCACAATGTTACATCACATCATGTATTCCTCGAATTTGGTGATATAATCGGACACGGGCATATTTCCCTGGCGAAGGGATTGCCACTGATCCAAGAGCTTGTGAGGGTAAGAGAGAGGGAGTTATTTTTCGTTTAGAATGTCTTTCGTCTCTACCTAGTGCGCTACTGGGGAATCTCCAGACCTCTTGATTTTACGCTTCGTTTTGCTCCAAAATAGTTTGGCCTAGCCCACCACCTTTATCTTGGCAAACCTTACACGACGGGCACTGGACATATCATGCCACTCAAAATAGTGGTCAACGTCTGCCATCCAGTTAAGGCATGCCTTGGGATCCAGGCGACCATCAAAACTAGAGGCATCCACTTTCACACTGTTCATGACATGTGCATCCGGGTCATGGCAGTCATGACACTCCTTATAGTGTGGTTGTACATGCGCTCTACCACGACCAACCCCTTGGTCGCGGTCAATTGAGTAGCGGTGGTCCTGTTGTGAGCTTCAATGGCCGTCGGACGGTTGTCGATGGTGCTGAGTGCCTTGACAATCTGCTCTAGATTCATTGTGGGATGTAGGCCAAAACCATGTCCAGAACGAGTGGACATACACAAGGTAAACTCTCAAGGGGAAACCTATATCCTAGGGTGATGTTATGACAAAGACAATGACTAACCTAGACGCTGAATTGGACACAATGAAGACACTATTTTGAAAAATCAGCAAACTATCAATATGAAAATACTACTATGAAATTTCAGTGATAGGACAATCGGAGATTACCAATATGAAAATTCAGCAATAGTATAATCTGAAAACACTGACTGAAAATTTAGCAATATGATCCTGAACTCTATATGCATTGGATTTGCTAACGACCCTAGTTGTAAAGTTCTAACCTAGATATGAAGTTAGGTGCGGCACAAATAACTTATGTTAAACCCATGGTCTCTGAAATGGAGAGCTAGGGGGGGAATAGGACAATGCCAAATAATCGAAACAAATTCTGAATATGTAAATAATACAAAGATCTCAATTGCTTGAGTATTGAAACCTCGATTCCAAATAATTCGTAGGATGACCTTCACCTAAAATTTTAGGCAGGACAACCTTATTTCATGAATGTCTTTAAAATCGAAACTTCAAACTAGTAAGAGTAAATTAAAAAATTACGACATTCACCACAAAATTGAAATAAAATACATCCAGCCGACAAAAATAATAAAAAAACATTTACCACATGGCACAAGGAGTTATAGTGGTTCGGTGCTTTAAAAACAGCTACACCTACTCCACTACCAATATTACTTCCCTCGTAATTTTGACTTTCACTATAAAAAGGTTTTCATAAGGTCAACTTAATAAGCTGATACAGTTCCTTGTGCTTTCACGGGCTATCACAATAAAAACCTAAACTGAGATTTTCACAGGCTATCTCAGACAAAACCTTAATTGAGATTTTCACAGGCTATCTTAGAAAAACCTAAACAGAGTTTTAGAAAGTATACTTATCTTCAATCGTAGAAGACGTAGCAGAAGCTCGTAGCAGGACCTCTTTCTTGAACGTAGATGACACAATCTTCAATCAGATAGAAAGAGTCTAGGGTTCTATAGATTTTAATTATAAAAAACCCAATCACTACTTAATTCAATTATCTTAGATCTCAAATAGGAGTATAGTTTACTCTCTTAGATTAAGTCTAAAATGATCTGAGAATAAAGGGAATTGAATAAGCTATTTAAAATAAATTATAGATACCAACAAATAGCTTGCTGATGACTTGAGCTTCTCTCTTGTAGAAGAATTATGATAATAATTTTGTGTAATTCGGAATGAGAGAGACTTAATTTATAGGTAAATAAGTTAGAACTTCGGCTAGCCCGAGATAGTCTTCGACTGGCCTCAGTTCACCGGATTCTGTTCAATGGATTTCGGATTGCGCGGTATAAGAATTATCCAAAATTCGGCTTGCCTGAGGTTAAGTTCGGTTGACCGAACATCACAATTCGGCTGGCCGAATTCCCGCGAATTCCAAAAGTAAATGTTGCTGGAATTTCACTCGAACTTTCTCGGGCTAGCCGAATTTCAAGCTTAGGCTAGTTGAACTAAAACTCAGGCTAGCCGAATTTTCAACAAAAGTTGTTATTTGCTCGGGATTGAAAGTTGGGCTGGCCGAACCAGAAGTTAGGCTGGCTGAATGCCACGCAAAAACAAATATAAAAACCCATGATCAAACATTTTTGAAAGCACCTAGTCCCAAGGTCTTTCTAGGGTTTATACTACCTGAGATATATCAAATATCTGATTCACTTTGGCTTGAACTTTGTTTCGGACTTTATCTTGAATTTGGGCTTGATCTTTTCTTGAACATAAGCCGATCTTGAGCTTGATCTTCTCTTGAACATAAACCGATCTTGAGCTTGATCTTCTCTTGAACATAGACTGATCTTGAAATTCTATTTGAAGTGGTTTTGTCTCACGAAATTTGACAACCTATGTGTGCTCAACAATCTCCTCCTTTGTCAATTTCGTGATAAAACACACTATTATAAATACACATTTTATTACAAGATCAACCATACACATCTTTAATAACATTAAAGCTGCCCTTGAAGTCTTCGTAGCTTGTAATCTTCAGCTCATTGATGGTGCTCAACTGACACTCCCGCTAAAAAATACACATATAGCATTCCATACAATCTACTATATAGCATTCCTTTCATTCATTCCATACATTCTCTCCCCCATACTATATAGCCCATCATTCTCTCCCCCGTTTTGTCACAAGTTGACAAAAGAAGAATAGCATAAATAATATGAATATCAAAGTATAGAATGAGCATGTAGTAAGAAAATCATGGTAATCATATGAAATAGTCAACCATAATATCTAAAAGATTTTAATGTCAGCAAACACCTCATCAAGGCAATCCAAAGTATCAAGACAAGTCACAAAATACGTTTAAGTACAAAACCAACATAAGTCAGAAAGATAAATAAATCTAGCTTAATCTGACCCAGAGGAAGATGGTGCAAGCATCGAGGGATCATTTAGCCGCAAACTCCGGTTGATGCGATGGAAGTACTTTTTCATGTACTTCATTGTAGACTGTTGGGTTTGAGCCAATGAAGCCTGCGATACATGCAAAGACTCCACTCTCTCCTCTAATGCAGATAGTCTCTCATCAAACTAAGAGGGATGGTAGTCGGAATCAACTGGATCATTTGAATCTTCCAACTCATCAAATATGTCATCCATGGTTGTGTCTTCATCAGGCTGTGCTGCTGCTGCTTCTCCTTCTCTTTGCTCAGGAAGAGGAGTGAGGTTCATCATATTTAGGTTTGAATTGTTGAATGGGAGTTCGGATTCCGTAGGAATTTGAACATTATAATGAAAGACAATGCAAGACATGAGATGTGCAAAAGGAATCGAATTATGCTTGGGATGCAAGTGGAACTGAATAATGATGTAACAAATTAAAGAAGACAGACAGACACGAATACTCGATACAACGGAATGAAACACTCTTAAGCATAAAGGGAGTAAGATTAGTCTTGTTCCTCGCTCGAGGATACACATTAAAAGTAAAAATCCGATGTAAGATGCAATATTTAGGGAGCATTTTGTTTGCGGGAAGGGCATTACTAGATCGCCATTCAGCATTGAAACGACACAATGCTTGAGTGATAGTTTGTTTTTCAGAGTTAGACATTTTCTTTGATAATGTGGCAATCAGAATTCCATCATATGCAACATATATATCCATTAATGCAGATATGACGTGTGGCGTTATTGTGAATGTTTCTTCTACAAATTTAACTGAGAATGACAGATTCTCAAGAGAAACATCACAGATAGGCATACATGCCTTGCACTATGGACCGGTAAGCCGTTCCACCCCAACTCAAAACGCGTTCCCATCCAACCTCGTAAAGAATAGGAACTAGTCCAAACCTAGCAATGTGGTCTAAATTAATAACCTTTTCTATGATAATATCCCTCGTGCGAAAGTCCCGAACATATTCAGGATCATCCTCCGGTGACTGTAGAGTTCGAACACCAAGAGGAGTAGATCTAGAAGATGAACCGGCGCGATTCTTACGAATCGATTTCTAAGCTCTACGTTCCATTTGAGAATGCACAAGCAAAATATCAAAGAAAAAATAGTAGATCAAATTTGATGCAAAACCCACAAGAAAAAGGGTTTCAAATGAAGAAAAATCTACACAAATATGTTAATCTAGCAATAGACCACCTAATACTTGAAGGAATTTGAAAATAAATCACTTACAAGTGAGTTTGAAAGATGGGTTGGTCGAATGGGGTACCAGCTAGCAGAGGAAGGAGTGAAATGAAATAAATTTGGGGATTTCCCCCTTTTGAGGCAAACCCGCGCGATTTTCGGCTAGCCCGAGCCTGTGCTCGACTGATCGAAAAATCTCAAAAATTTAGAATTTTTTAATTTTCAATTTTTGGTAGATTTTCTATCATCAACATTTCCTGCCCAGGCTGCATCTGTATAGCCTGCAATTTGTACAGATGTATCATGTAAATACCATAGGCCTTTGCGACATATTTGATTATCCGTTTAACAACAGTTAAGTGCGATTCTTTATGATCAGATTGATATCTAGCACATATTCTAACACTAAATGCAATATCGGGTCTACTAGCAGTTAAGTACAGAAGACTACCGATCATACTGCGATATCGTCGAGTCTATACTTTTACCTAATTCATCTTTCGAGAGTTTAAGAGTAGTACTCATTGGAGTATCGAAATTCTTACCATTATCAAAGCCAAACCTTTTTACAAGGTTTAATGCATATTTGGTCTGTGATTTGAACATACCATCTTCAAGTTGTTTGACTTGTAATCCAAGGAAATAGTTTAGTTCGCCGACCATACTCATTTCAAACTTGGATTTCATTGGATCTGCAAACTCAGTAGATAGGTTAGCACACGTAGATCCATAAATAATATCTTCAACATAGATTTGAACTATCAGGATATGATCATTATATTTCTTGACGAATAGGGCTTTGTCAACACTAAGTAAAAATTTAGTCAACTTCTCAAACCACGCTCTGGGATACAAAATTATGACTAGGTAAAAATTTAGTCAACTTCTCAAACCACGCTCTGGGAGCTTGTTTCAAACCATAAAGAGCCTTTTTAAGACGATAAACATGATTTGGAAGTTTGGGATATTCAATACCCTTTGGTTGTTCCACATATACTTCCTCATTCAAATTACCGTTTAGAAAAGTACTTTTTACTTCCGTTTGATAAATTTTGAATTTTTTATGGCATGCAATGGAAATAAATAATCTGATTGATTTAAGGCGCGCAACTGGTGCAAAGGTTTCATCGTAATCAATACCTTTAATCTGAGTATAACCTTGTACAACTAGTCGTGCTTTATTTCTGATAATGTTTCCCATTTCATCAGTCTTATTTTTAAAAATCCACTTGGTTCGAATCACATGTTTGTCAGTAGGTTTAGAAACCAAATACCATACTTCATTTCTAATGAATTGATTTAATTCTTCTTGCATGACATTAATCCAACTTTCATCAGAAAGTGCTTCATTTACATTACCTGGTTCAATTTGGAAAGTAAAGCAGACATGATTATATATATTTTCTAGTTGTCTTTTTTTTTGAACACCAGTGTGTGGGTTACCAAGTATTTGATTAGTCAGATGGTCTTTGACTAACCTTAACTCAGTATTGTCTGATGTAGATGAAGAGTCAGGTATATTAATCAAATTGACATCATCGTCTGGCTTCAAATTTTTCCAAAATTTCTCGGTCATGTAAAATAAAGCATTTGCTTCCAAAAGTTCAAAAATATTTAACAGTGGGTTTTTTATTAAACCATAATTCATAAGCTATTCTATTTTTATCTTTTCTAATATAAACACGATTAATTATATAACATGCAGTATTAATGGCTTCAGCCCATAAATTTTTAAGTAGGTTCATGTTATTTAGCAATTACACTTGCCATTTCTTGTAGAATTCTATTTTTTCTTTCAACAACTCCATTTTGTTAAGGTGTTTTTGGAGCAGAAAATTCATACAATATACCATGATCATTGCAGTATTTCTCAAAATTGCTATTTTCAAATTCGGTACCATGATCATTTCTAATTTTGACCATAAATAACTCTTTTTCAGTCTGGATACGTTTTAAAATTTTTCTGACTTCATCAAGAGTCTTATTTTTCACTTTGAAAGGCTACCTAAGTATATCTAGTGTAGTCATCAACTACCACCAGAAAATATTTCTTTCCGCCTCTACTCTCCGTTCTAGTTGGTCCTTCTAAATCCATATGGAGAAGTTCAAGAGGTCTAGCCGTGGCGAAGGAGTTCACTTTCTTGTGACTACTAATTTGCTTGCCTATTTGACATGCGCGACAAACTTTTTCTATCTTTTACAGTTTGGGTAGGCCGTGTAAGTGATCTCTTTTGCTCAATTTATATATATCTCTATAGTTTACATGCCCAAGGCGTTTATGCCATAGTTTAGTCTCGTCTCTTTGGACCATGTAACACGAATGGTTTGTTGAGCAAGATTATCAATTATATAGCAATTTTCAGATGTTCTGCGACCATTTAATATTACATTTCCTTTTTCATTTATTATCTCACATCCATGATTTGAAAATTTTACACAATGTTTATTATCACAGATCTGAGATATGCTCAGAAGATTATGTTTTAATCCTTCAATATATAGAACATTTTCGAAGAGTGGTAAGTTAGGAAGTTGTACATTACCTTGGCTAATTATCTTGCAGTTGCTTTCATCTCCGAATGTAATTGAGCTGCCATTTACTTCATCGATGTTTGAGAGTATAGCCTTATCACCTGTCATGTGTCTCGAACATCCACTATCCAGGTATCATCTTGAATGACTACTAGCTTTGAAAGCTGTGTGGATTACAAGACACTTACCTTTGGAACCCATTTCATTATGGTTCTAGGTTTAAGAGGATCTCTTACTCTTCGTTATATTTGGGAGTTAGGATTTCTCCTTTTTCTATATACTCCAGTCTTACCAGAGTTGGATTTCAATAGCTCTTTAAGCAAGTCCACAATTTTTTTAGCTAAAGGAGGATTTTTGTTATTATTCCTTTGATGTTTATAGTAGTTGGCATTATTTTTTACATTAGAGACTTGAAAAGGTTTTGAGTTTTTGAAGTCATTCATTTTATAGTTTGAATCTTTTAGAGTCCTAGCTTTAGAGTTCGAGGATTCTCTTTTTACAAAAGTAGGAGCAGAATCCTTAAATTTCAACGAGTTATTTTTAATATAACCCAGACCAGACTTGTCACCACATTGCCTTGAAGAGGTTAACAAATTTTCAACTTCCTGGTCACCAAGGGTATATTTCCAAGTGTCCTTTGAACTCTGAAGGGAAGAAACTTCAAGTTTTAGTTTCTTATTTTCAATTTTAAGTATTTGCAACTCAAAAGACTTAAAGCTCAAATCTAATTTTGTTTTTTCAAAACAATCGAAAAAATGAGATTTTTTTAAAACAACTTTTTCAAGTTCTAATTGTAGTGTGACATAATTTTCTTTTTGAAATTTCAATTTGACCACAATTTTACAACTTTCTCTGTATAGGGCATTATATGCATCTTGAAGATCATCTTCACTTTCAGGGTCACTTCTTAGAGTTTCACTATCAGATATATCACAGTTCTCTGAAGAAGTAACTCTAGCTATAGTCATAAAGGCTTTTAAATCATTTGCATTTTCTTGGTCTGATTCATCGGATTCAGAATTAGTTTCAGACTCTGATGATTCATCTCAAGTAGCTATCGTGCCTTTTCTTTTAGATTTATCCTTTTTAGGACATTTAGAAGCTAAATGCCCATATTCAGAAGAGTTGAAACATTGGCTGTCTTTATTTTTAGATTTCCAAAAATTCGAATTTTCTTTTCTTTTATCAAATAGTTTTTGAAAATCTGTTCTTTTCTTATTTTTGAAAATTTTATAAAATTTCTTTGTTAACATTGCCATATCATCTTCGTTTTCTTCAAAATCAGAATTTGCATTAGTTTCCTTTGAATTAGATTTAGAAAATTTAAGAGCAATGGTCTTGACTTTAGGAGCTTTGAAATTCAGCTCATAAGTTTGAAGAGAACCAACTAAGTCCTCAACTTTCATAATATCTATATCCCTTAATTCCTGTATAGCAGTAACCTTTGAATTAAACCTATTAGGAAGTTATCGTAGTATTTTTGCGCAAACCTTGCTTTCAGGGATTCTATCTCCAAGACCCAGATGGATTACTATATCATTTAGTTTCGTATAGAAGTCCATAAAAGACTCATTTTCTTCCATACGAATCTCCTTAAAATTGGTTGTGAGGATTTGAATTTTAGATTTTTTTGACTATAGTAGTTCTTTCATGTGTCATTTCAAGAATGTCCCATGCTTGTTTAGTTGTATTGCAAGAAATGATTCTTTTGAATTCATATGGCGATAGAGCGCAAGTTTTTGCATTTAAGGCTTTTGCATTAGCACTGCTTTCACTTTTCTGAACCGTAGTCCAAAAAGTATATGCGGTTTCTTTCATTGATATGGTTTCATCATCGGCTACTACTTCCATCATCGGAGGGATCCATTTAGATACCGTGGCTTGCCACACAATTTCATCTATGGATTTTAGGAAAATCCTCATCCTGGTTTTCCAGTATGAATAATTGGAGCCATCAAAGGGAGGTGGCCTGGTAATGGATAGACTTTCCAAATTTGACATATTAAAGCTCCGGATCTAGCTCTAGGAGGTAAATCCAAAAATAAAAAGAGCAATCCTCTCTGATACCGGGGGGGGGGGGGGGGGGGGGGGGGGGGGGGGGGGGGGAATAAGACAATGCCAAAATGATCGAAACAAATGTTGAATATGTAAATAATACAAAGATCTCAATTGCTTGAGTATTGAAACCTTGATTCCAAATAATTTGTAGGACAACCTTCACCTAAAATATTAGGCAGGATAACCTTAATTTCACGAATGTCTTTAAAATCAAACGTTCAAACTAGCAAGAGTATATAAAAGGATTACGACATTCACCACTGAAATGAAATAATAAATTCCATCCAATCACTAAAAATAATAAAGCATTCATTACATGACACAAGGAGTTAAATTGGTTCGGTGCTTAAAACAACCACACCTATTCCACTCCCAAAATTACTACCTTCATAATTTTGGCGTTCACTATAAAAAGGTTTTCACAGGGTCACCTTAATAACCTGATACAGTTCCTTGTGATTTTCATGGGCTATCATAATAAAAACCCAAACTGAGATTTTCACAGGCTATCTCAGACAAAACCTCAACTGAGATTCTCATAGGCTATCTAAAAAAAAACCTAAACAGAGTTTTAAAAAGTATACTTATCTTCAATCGTAGAAGACGTAGCAGAATGACCTCTTTCTTGAACGTAGATGGCGCACGCAGTGTTCAATCAGATAAAAAGAGTCTAGGGTTCTATAGATTTTAATTATGAAAGACCCAATTGCTACTTAATTCAATTCTCTTAGATCTCAAAGAGGAGTATAGTTTACTCTCTTAGATTAAGTCTAAAATGATATGAGAATAAAGGGAATTGAATAAACTATTTAAAATAAATTATAAATACCAACAAATAGCTTGCCGAGGAATTGAGCTCCTCTCTCTTGCAGAAGAATTATGATAATAATTTTGCATAATTCGGAATGAGAGAAAGACTCAATTTATAGGCAAATAAGTTAGAACTTCGGCTATCCCGAGATAGTCTTCGACTAGCCCGAGTTCATCGGATTCTGTTCAATGGATTTCGGATTGCGCGGGATAAGATTTATCCAAAATTCGGCTAGCCCGAGTTCAAGTTTGGCTGGCCGAACATCACAATTCGGCTAGCCAAATTCCCGCGAATTCCAAAAGTAAACGCTACTAGAATTTCATCCGAATTTTCTCGGGCTGGTCGAATTTCAAGCTTGGGCTAGCCGAACCAAGACTCGGGCTAGCCGAATTTTCAACAAAAGTTGTTATTTGCCCGGGCTTGAAAGTCGGGCTGGCCGAGGAAGCTTAGGCTGGCCGAATTCCAAGCAAAAACAAATGTAAAAACCCATGATCAAACATTTTTTAAAGCACCTAGTCCTAAGGTCTTTCTAGAGTTTATACTATCTGAGGTATATCAAATATTTGATTCACTTTGGCTTGAACTTTGTCTCGGACTTTATCTTGAATTTGGGCTTGATCTTTTTTTGAACATAAGCCGATCTTGAGCTTGATCTTCTCTTGAACATAAACCGATCTTGAGCTTGATCTTCTCTTGAACAAAGACCGATCTTGAAGTTTTATCTTGAAGTGGTTTTGTCTCACGAAATTTGACAACCTATGTGTGCTCAACATCCTAGCACTTACAGTCTTTGGTACCAAATTTGATGTAGGACACATGCATGTCACTAAATGGTGAAGTGAGATCAATCAGCAAATTAAATTAAATAATCAAAATCACAAATCCCGCCAAAATCATCAAATATCTCGAGAATCCAACATGAAACTATGAATAGTCTAGGCCACAATTAACAAACTACGCCATGCATGATCATTGAATACTAGAAATTAGGATCTAATGGATGTGAGAATACCCAAATAGCATAGGAATAAACCTATTTCGAAATGGAGGAACTATTACTACCTAGGGTTTGCTCGATGAGAATGTAGGCTAACTTAGGGTTTGAGTAATTTGAGGGACAAGGTAAAATTAGTGTTTAGACGATTTAATTGGTTAAGGGATTTTGGGGCATGTGTATTACTTAAGGGGAATTAGGGATTTAAGTAGTTGGAGTTTTGGGGTTTTAGGTTAATTAGGGAAATTGGGATTCTAGGGTTTGGTGATTTTGGAATTAAGATTTTTAGAAATTGGTGAAAATAGGAAATTGGGGATATAGGGTTTAGGGTAGGGTTAGGGATTGGGAATCAAGGGGTTTTGATGGGGGAAGTAAAGGGGAAATCAAGGAATTGAGGGGCTGTTCGTACGGTCAACCTAGGGGCTCGCACGTGTAGTTGTATAGTCACACGTGTGGGTCATTGGCTAGGGTTTTGGGGTCCTCAGTGGTTGAGTTTGGTTTGGGTTGAAGTTGTATGATGAAAGGTTGAAGAAAAATGATGATTTGGTTGGTTTTGGATGGGAATGGGAGAAGAGATGAATTTTTGAGAAAATACGTCTTTTAGATAGAAAGGAATAGAGAAGGAAGATGATAGATGGGAAGCCTTGCACCTCCGTTGAATGGAGAATCAAATCAAAACACACCCAAGCTCCAAATCACATGGAGTATTCTTTAAATCACATGAAGAAGAGAAAACACAAAGTTCTTTTTCAAAATAAAGACATTCGAGCACCATCCTTGAGTTTAGGGCACATTTTTGGTTATGGTGGTCGTGGTAGAGGCCGCGAGGGAGATCATAGTCGTGGTGGTCGTAATCTTCGTAGTCGTGGTGGACGTGGACGAGGACATGATGGTTCCCGCATTTGTTCGCATTGCGGTGGAACCAATCACATTTTTTATTATTGTTGGCTGCTTCGTGGTCGTCCTACGTGTGCCACTGCTTCTGTTGCTTCCACAGTTGCTCCTGAGGGATAGTTTTCCACCCCAACAGTTCAACAATCTTCTTCAGGGGAGTCTCTCATCATTTCTCGGGCTGCGTATGATGCCCTGATGTGGCTTCATGTTCATGATATTTCTGAGCCTTCTCACGCAGCTTTGGCCTAGTTAGGTACTGCTCTTCTTGCGTCATCATCTCCCGTCTCCTGGGTTATAGACTCTGGAGCTTCCTCCCATATGACTGGTAAGTCACAACTCTTTTCCTCTTATTCTTCTTCTTCCCACACTCAGTATGTCACAGTCACAGATGGAACCCAAACTCCCATCTCTGGGGTTAGTTCCATCTCTCTTTCTCCTTACCTAGCTTTGTCCCGTATCAGCCGATAGCCCGATATGGGCTTTTTTTTTTTTCTTCTTAACTAGGGCCAATATAGCTCTGTATCACGTATTGTATCGAGCCAATACGGACATGCCTGTATCAGCTGATAACATACGGATATTTCAATACATGGTCTCTCTAGGGTCCTAAGAGTTCAGATTTCATAGATCTCACCAGGAGATCGCTTTGTAACCAGTCTATAAAAGACCGTTTGAGTCCTCTATATTGAACTTGTTATGGCAAATCTATGTATGTTGAATGAAATTTTCCTTGGGTTCCTGTGATGGGAATTTTTCTGTTGAGCTGAGAATCTGAGATGCTTCCAAACATCTAGGAGTGGAACTCCTCTTGTGGGTTTTGCTTGCGGTGAGACTCACAAGTACTTATCCACTTTATTCCTCTAGTCTCTTACCCAGCATTTGTGCTACTGTTTCTGCATGAGACTGCTTCCATCACTATAATGGTGTTGGTCTCAAATCTACAGTTGGAAATCTGTTTGAAAGTCACGGTCTGCAATTTTCACATTTTGCAGCAAGCAGGCCTCTCATTCAGGTTTGCAAGACATCGTCAGCAATGGTAAAGAATCCAGATCTCAAAATACAGATCTAGATCCAGAATCCACACTACAATCGCATTAATTTGGTATAAAAGCAACTTCTGGTTCTGTTTCTTGACTTGTTCCTTCTGTTTTGCTGGACCGTCTATTTCCTTGCTTTACCCTGAAGCCAACTCAGCCTTTATCCCAGTTCATACCTTCAAACCCTGGTCAAACTCCAAACCCTTAGCCCTTTTAATCCAGTCTGAAAATTATGTCCATTCTTTACTCAACCTTAAACCTAAAGCCTATCCTAAATCCAATTTCTTGTACCTATAATAACAGCTGCAACCTTCCTAAAATCCCAATCTAAACCTCCCCATCATAAAAAACCTTAGATCTACTAAAAGCCTGCCAAGATCAACTGCGGGATCGATACATCTAAAACCAATCTCCATAACCTCAAAAACCAGATCCCAACCTCAATGGTGTGTCGTAAAGGTCGTTACGGGGCTGTAAAGGCCGTTACATAAAGGTAACGGTGGCAACCGTTACACATTACGGGGTCGTAAAGGCCGTAACAGCCGTTATGGAAAAAGATGATCTGTATTTGCCGTTAACGACACGTTACGTCCCCTATAAAGGCCATAACAACCCCGTAATTGTCTGTTATGGGAAATATACATGTTTTCCATCCTTTTTAATCAACATTATGGGGTAGATATGGGTTTTTGGGTTTTTTTTTTTTTTTTTCAATAAAAAAAGAGACCGTAACAGCCGTTACAACCCGTATCGTAAAGGTAACGGTGGCGGCCATTACGGCCACCGTTACCGTTACAGAACACCTTGCTGAAACTAGATCAAATCCTGCCAAAACCTAGAAATCTCTAGGTCTGAACCTCTAGATCCTAATTTCCCAATTTTTAACTCGTTCTCCAAAATTCCAAGTATGAAACCCTCTATTTTGGAGATCAAAACAAAATATTTGAATATGATATCTCTCCCTCCATTTCGACCATAAAGCTTCAAAAGTCATCATTTGACTAGCAGATCAAAACAAAAGATTTGAGTAGGATTCCAAGAATCACAGCGGAATGGATCATTATGGGAAAAAAATGGAAAAAAAAGGGTAAACCTTCAATTTTTTTTTTTCCATGTTTCTTGTCCTTTTGTTGTATTTAAATGTAATTGACCCTAATTCAACCTACAAGGTGTTTGGGTGAACAGCAAGCGTCGTGGGTGTGCTCCACACAAACGCAAGTTCGATTCTCCTCTCCGAGATTACCAGATGCATGTGGTTTGCGGGTGCTTGCGTGCATCCGCAGGGAATAGTCTCACCTCAAAATGGGTGGGGACACCCTGACGTCATTAAAAAAAGGCCCTAATTCACCAAATCATGCTTGATTTGTATCAGAGAATGGTTTGATACACTATTATATGATGTTTAAAGTACAATAAAAAAATGATAGATTCTTGAATATCTCATTTTTCCATTTCCCGATGTTTCCTTAATTCTTTGGCTTCGAAAAAGATCAAATACGAGCCAATACCAATGATTGACACCCATATCGTATTGTTTTTAGACCGCACTGATACGCCCTCTGATACTGATATTCAGAACCGTGGCAATGAGGATGTGGGTGATCCTAAAGGAAGAGCTTCAAAGATGGTACGACAAACCGTGCATGCATCCAATCATTCCAAGATGCGGTGCTGCAAAAGGAGAAGATGATGAGACGGATCGAGTGATGGCATTAGCGAAGTTCTTGGATCATTTTGAAACTAGCAAAAAGTGATGGCATTAGTGAAGTTCTTGGATCATTTTGAAAATAGAAAAGGCTCGAAAGAGTCTGATTTGAGATCGGACGGTTAGATTGGATGATCTAAGTGGGGGACCCACAAACATACCCATGACTGGATCATTATTTAAAAAAATATTTTAGAATAAAGTTTCTAGATTCATCGTGTCTAGATTGTGTCTAAATTTGTTTTATCTAGATTGTTTCTAGATTGTGTCAAAGTTCGTTGTATCTATAATAAAGTGTCTAGATTCTTTGTATGTAGATTGTGTCTATATTCGTTGTATCTAGATTGTGTCTAGGTTCGTTGTATCCAGTGTTTTAAATATCAACGATATCAGCCGATATATCCCACGATATATCTTGTATCCAACTTGTGCAATATGAAACGCACGGGTAGTGCTGATATATCCTAGCTATTTGATCCAGTGATCATTTTTGATTTTTGATCCATGTTTTTGTTATAAATCACGTTAAACCAGTGTCAAATGGTTACAAATGTATGATTATTCATATTTTCCATGAAAAATCATGGATTTTGAACTTCGATTTTGAGATTTAGGGGAGATGAGTCAAGTTACGGAAAATTGAGAAAAAAACAAAATTTCTCAATTTCTGGAAAATCAGTTGCAATCTTTGTATCCGAACACAAAATTAAACATGTATGTAACTTGATCCAGCGATTCTTCTTTTGCTTTTGAATGTATTGCTTGTGTTTTCATACATTTCTTATGTTTATAAATTATATGAATAGACTTTGAATAGACTTGTAGAAAGCACATATATTAGGACCCCATATAAAGGAAAACCCCATTATGCGCAATTTTTTTTGTAATGTTTTGATTTCAAAGTGTGTATTGATGTCTTTTTCAGCAATCCCTGAAGTTTCATTGAAAAATTCAACCAATTTCCCAATGTCTCCATGTTTCCCAACAACAACGATACATTACGCGATACAACCGATATATCCTATGCGATAACCGATATGGATCCGTATCCCAAGGGTGCGATACATTACGCTATAATGATATTTAAAACATTGGTTGCATCCAAAATAAAGTGTCTAGATTTGTATTTTTCTGTTTACAAGTATATAACTCTTGCAAAAGAGAATGGATCTTGATAATTCTTGCATATCAGTAAAAACTTCTCGGCTTGGTTTTCTTGGTGTAAACCTTGTTGGTAGAGCATGTTGAGACATGAAATCAACACCAGCAAGGTCGTATTGTACAAATTATGGCTAATGTGTTCACATACTTCTTTGTCCCATCACATAATGCCCAATGGTACAGAAACTGAACATACCATTTCTTTGTGCAACTGCATAATGGCTAACGCTACAAACAAAAACTGCTTATGCCACCATGGCATATGCGGTTTGTGGTCTCCAAATGGCATATGTGATCGCATATGACAACACTGGTCCCCACCTTTATGAGGAGCATGGGAACGTCCCTGAAGCTTTTGAAAAGCACACAAGTCATCAATCAAGACGGTTCACTCAAAAGTACCATTGGGACCAGGCCATGGTGCAAGAATCATGCTGGTCAGATGATACCAACACTATGAATGAGGCCCTGTTTTGTATGAGCCATTGATCGCATGGTTAGAATTATCAACCAAAGTGCTACTTGGGAATCATAAGCAATGCAAATGAGCTCTACCAAATAGATGGTTGAAGATGATGATTGGACTTGTTTTGTTTCAATCTTGACTGTCCATTCTGCATGTTAATGATCAGATGCTTAGGATCATCCGATTGGTGTGAGTTTTTCACCATGGCTTGTCTCTTGTTGTAGGAAAGAATGGAAGGTTCAATCGACAATTGATTGTCTCATGTGTCAATTAAAAGCTTTGGGGACATTGCTAACCTCACATGAAGGTGGGGATGATACACACATGCACACATATTTATATATATGTGCATATAAGAATGTGAATTTTTTTTTTTTTTTTTGAATACACAGGGTGTCCCCACCTCTTTTTTTGAAGTGAGACTAATCCCTGCGGATACACGCAATCACCCACAACCACGTGTATCGGGTAAAGCCAAGGAGGGGAATCGAACCCTCACCTATAGGGAGCAAACCTATGGTGAAGACCATTCGCCCAAACCTCGTTGGGTTATAAGAATGTGAATTTTGGTTGCTGATCTAGAGGAAAAAAGAAGAAGGCAAAGATGTCATTTTGTTGTTCAAAGGGTTGTCATCATTGTAGCCTTCTCCTAGCTACTTGAATCAACTCTATTAATCCTGTTTCACATATCTTCATAGGCCCTATTCTCAGCAAGTGAATAAGCATCCGTATCCCTTAGCACCTTGATTCAAAAGCCTTTCATTCTATCATCTTTCCAATATGTTCAACACTGATCAATGTCCACCCTCTTTACCGGAGCCGTCTCTGAACTTTGTAGTACATGGCCAACCATCTCAAGATGCTCGATCATTTTTGGGAGTGGCATTGGGCTGGGTGGTCCGACCATATAGTGCCAGGGCCTAGGTCCCTAATGGCCGGAGGGCAGGTCTCAAGCCAATGATTAATGGTCATGTTTTAGGGCTACACCGGGCTTGAATCAATGATGAATGGCTTGGTCCAGCCAATGACAGGCCCTTTTATAAAAATGTAAAGTAACAATATTTTTTTGAAAAGAGCCAAAGAAAAAATACAATGCGAATTATACCAACAATGCCTACTACAATGGGAAAAGATTACATTTTATAAAGGACTCAAGACATGAAGCCCACCCCATAACATCCATCTTAGCCCTTCTAATGGTCAAATACCTGCCAAAAGATTCCAATTCTGCATTTTGCATGCGCGTCACATAGATGTTGGGAATCACCATCTTTCTTTTCTGAAGATTATCGATTGTTAGCACTCTGTTTCTACCAATCAACCAAGTGAATGCTGCTACCTTAGGGAGTCACTGTAGTGCCAAATGCAAGAAGAAACGTTTAAGAACGGTTCCCATTCAACCTACATTTGCTTTTCAACATACTTGGATTTGGGTTGATGTTTCAATGGTCCTAAATCATCTGTATGACAGGGCTCGTCTTTTATGGTCCCTAGCAAAAAAATTAGATTGGACTATTTCAAAACTTTGATCATGTGACTCTTTTCCGTATGGGCTGGCTTTGTAGGGCACGGGCTATGGCTAAAGGCCTTTTCAGCCTGATTAGGGCAACCGTCAGGCAAGGTCCAGGGCAGGGCTTAGAGGAGTAGGGATGGGCAAGGGGCGAGGGGTGAGGGCCAACCCCAGTGCCACCCCTTGTTGTTTTATCTCTACTGCTAGGCAACTTAGGACGACCCCATTTTAATTATATCCTTCATTGTCTTCTCACACATCCATCTCAATGCCTTTATCCTTGCCATACTGAAATCTCTCTCAGGTTTCGTTCTAACTTCTCAACACTGTGCCCTATATCCCTATAAAAAATGCCTCATATAGCATCGCCCTAAAAAAATGCTAGACTCAAATCTCTCTCATGTTTCTTTCTAAGTGCTCAATACTTTACCCTATATCCCTATTAAAAAGTGCCTTATATAGCATAGCCCTGAAAGGGCAAGGGGAAGGCCCAAATGTACATAGGAGGAGGTACAAGATAAGGCTTGATGACCTATGATCTAACTGAAGTTATGGCTCTTGATAAGAGTTTAATGGTGGAACGAGATTCATGTAGCTGACCCCAATTTATTGGAGATGATAACATAGCCGGTTGAATATGCACAAAGTGAATGGAGGACAACTCAGGAGGAAAAATTTCCACTTAGCAATCCCCACATCCTTTTGAATAATAGAACCAAGGTGACAAAGCAAATCTCTAAAACTAAAATGGGGCAAAAATTAAAAAATAAAACCGCAACTTATCAGAATATTTTGTCACTCAAAATATCTATAGTTTTCTATGGGTCTGTATCAAACATTGCATGACATGGTGCTGTTCTTATCCTTGTCATAATATTTCGATGCAAACTCCACATCACGTTGCTGTTTATTAGGATAAGAATTGCACAAGAAGAACATTGGCCCATATGACCAGGATTCAATTGGGAGGTGGCACCCTTGGGCTCAATTGGCATTTTATCATTTGGCCCATGTCATCTCGTTTGTTGTGGTGCAGGAAAGAAAGGAGAGGAGGGGCCAAAAATCCACTTTTTTCTTTTGGGATTCTTGCTAGAATCTTGTAGATTTTGCAGCTTTGGGTTTCATGAGGAACTCAGTCTGCTGATCAGCTTCCAATAAATCAAGAATGGAGAGTGCTAATATCTCGCTTCCCATTTCATAAAATCAAAAGCAAGTTAAAAAAAATAAAATAATGAAAAAATAGAGTGAGCCCTTGCAACCTATTATGAACCCATCCCTCTGTTAAAACATAGCTAGTTTTTATTGGGCTTTCTTTGTCCGAACTCCCAAAACCATACATGTGGCATATGATGTTAGGTTCTGGATTGTTTATTGGATCACAGACCAAGAAAGAAAAACTGACTGGACATTCCTAGCTGTCCGATCAGCAGCCGACAAATAGGCACTGGGTGAAACCCTTCAGTTCAGTGGATCAGGATAGTTGGATCTGTGTGCCTTTTGAGCTGTGGACCATCCAATGCAGCTAACCAGATGAGCGGTCAGGACCTCATACAAATGTGCCTTGTATACATTTTCTGGAACCTGGGGACAAATCATATCCTTGATCAACTCATTCCTTTTCCATTTTTACATTCTTAGTTCCGTAATTTTATTTATTTATTCATGTTAGTTGAGTTAGGAAGGAGATTACAACAAATTGGCCTTCCCTTTTCCAGGAAATAATTGAATGACTTGAAATCTGGCAGACTGACCTTCATCAGTTTGCGAAAGATGACCGAAGAGAATCAACGAAATGATTCTACTGCTCCAGAAAGCGCCCTTCCTGTGAAGCGCGGGCGTGGCCGGCCACGGAAGGATGACTATCTGTACCATGGTGAGAAGTCATCAGACCTGCCTGGATCTGATGGAGCAAAGAAAACCCGATGCCAAAATATAGATTCAACTGCAGATGAGGACAGCGCATTTGTTGGTCAGATAGTTTCAGGTGTTTTGGATGGGTCGTTCGATGCTGGATATTTGCTAACTGTGAAAGTTTGCAAAACTGACACTGTTTTGAGGGGTGTAGTTTTCGATCCACGGCTATCTGCTCCTATATCAGCAGAAAATGATGTTGCCCCACGTGTTAAGATGTTTAGGAGAAGCAAAATTCCCCTTCCAATTGCTGCTACACCACTGAATCAGGTGCCCCCTTTCATGCCCCAGAAGGAAGTAAAGAACGATCAGCCTGCAAATCCTCTTCAGTGCAATGTTGCCATTCTGCAATCAGAAGGATCTGTGAGAGGGCCACTGGATGAGACTAATGATATTCTTCCTCAAGCTGCACCGCAAGGCTCTTCACAACCCAAGGCTACCCTTCCAAAAGGATGGCCAGATGGTGTTGATCGGGCGGTTCTTGTTGCCCCTCAAGTCCACACGTCTCAGATTGAGAAAGGAAAGTCAGCCAACATATCGCCCAAGAGCGAGATTATCCTTTTGCCTGACAACCGGGTTGTGGCGCAGGCCTCACAATCAGAACTTAAGAATCAAGCAACGGTTGAGATGTTGGCTCCACTTTCAGAAAACTGGTCCACAGCATCGCAGGAAAACCAAACTTCGATTCAAATGCAAGCACTGTCCAATGGTGCAGCTGCTGCACCCACGGATACCAAGTTAGAAGCCAAGACAAAACAGGCGATCCAGATTGGGCGTGTAAATGAGATGGGGAAAGAAATGCCAAATGCTATAAAACAAGTGCCTGAAGCTGCAACCCATGCTTGTTCTGAACTTAAACCTGCTATTTCAGTTGGTGTGTCGAAAGGCGAGGCTTATCTGTCGGATGGCCTGCCTGTGCTTGCCTTGCAAGATTTAAACAGTCCGGTAACAAAATTCTGAAGAAGGATGAGGCGGCCCATTTGACCGAAAGGCCGTCAAGTGATGCTGTTGATGCAACTAACAAAGATTTATGATCTGGGCTTCTGGTTAATCAACTGACTGTTCCTCAAGGGGCCACAGGGCCTGAGATTCCTAACCTGACCGCACCAGCCCTTGCAAAGAAGGATGCTGATTAAACAAGTGATTTTGGTTGTTGGTGCAGCTTCTGCGGGGCTCAAGAATGTTGGAGATTAAAGCCTGGAATCAAAGCCTGACCCAAACACAGCTGATAATGATTGCTGACTGAGATTTCAGATTCTTAGACGTACGTATATAAGATTAACATCTGGTATGTTGAATACTGTATTTATCTATCTCGATTTCTTCCGAGATCTTAAGATATGGCATTATCATTATCTTTCAAATGTAGGACCCTTTTTATTTGTCTATGGTAATTAAACTTCTCTGTTTCAAGGGCTGGACTACTTTGATGGTTCACCACTTTAGTTTTTGGTGCCTCATCAACCTTACATGTGGCATATATGTGTGCGAATCTGAACGGATGCGGATTGCCTGCGAAAGGGTTTCGCAGGAAGTTCCTTCACTAAGAAGGTAGGTGGGGCCCACGGTGAATGTTTGTGAGAAATCCACCATCAATCTGTTTTGCCAGATCATGTTAGGACATGAGCCTGTCCACTGTATTGTTTATATGCCCTCCAAATCGTTTATAAGGTCATTCCTACTGGGATGAACTGAAAGCACAAAATATAAGCTCGATTCAAAACTCCTGTGGCCCACGAATGTTCCAATGGTGGATGTTCAATCCTTACTATTTCCTGTCATTCGGCTCATTTGAGTTTTGAATCAGCCTCATTTTTGGGCTCATTTCCTAACACGATCTGGAAAAACAGATAGACGGGTGGATTTCTCACAAACTTCACAAGGGGGCCCACCTAGCTTCTTAGCGCACGAACATCCAGAGAAAGGGTTTCGCCGGCTATCCGCATCCAATCTGAACCTGCCCAAATCGTGGGTCTCGTTGTGATGGAAATTCATTGAACAATCTGAACCCAAATATTTTGTTCATTGATTTTGGATAGGTGACCATTTTAATTTATACTGACTGTTTGGTAGCCTCAAGTTGCTTAGGATCATGCAATCAGTGTGAATTCTATGCATATGCTCTGCCAGTGGGCCGTTGGTGGTCCAGATTGACATAAATGTATATCTTGTCAACGGTGGATGAGGCACTACAACTCTAAAAATGGAGAAACAAGGCGGTCTCCCTTGCTAATCTGCATTTTCTTGTTTTAGTGATGTGAGTTGCCATTTGGACTCGTTGTCGATGTCCCTAATCAGAGATGTCCATTGAGTTCAGCCCAGTTGGTAATACACTTATCGATGCTAAGAGTATGAACACATTTCTTGAAAAATAGATTAAGCCGTCAGCTTGATTGTACCCATTAAGGATTATTATATTTCTAAAGAATCACTATGATCAAGGATTGTTATTGCTCTAAAGAATCACTTCAATTAAATGATCTTAACCATCTCATCCTTACATATGGAAAATGGAGAAGTAGAAAGCATAAGGCAAAGTGGAAAATAGAACACTCTCAATGCCCAACGCATACCTGCCTTAACCACCCCTCCACTGTCTAGTATCATCCACTTTTGGCCAAAATTCCATTCCGGCCTAACTGGTGGACCATAGGATCCCAACTATCAGATGTCCATCAAACAAAATAGAACACTTTTAATGGTTAAAAGTGAAAAATTAACAACTAAAAACCTTCTATTAAACATCAAAAACTTTTTTAAATACAATGCTTGCTTAGAAAATTACTTGATGGATGGCCTAATCACTAAGATCGAAGTAAAAATGAGTTATTCGAGGTAACTAGGATATCCCATGTTTTTAAAATGTAACCTTATACCGAATCATAACGCATGCACCTAAACCCAGTTGTATATCAGTAAATAATGTAAACTCACAAGGTAAATGGCAAAGTGGACATGTTTCAAATATGAACGGTCTAATTAGTCCAAAATTGAAGATTAATGGTCTGATTAGAACAATGTCGAAGCTGAATGGTTCAATTCAAATGAAATAAAAAATAAAAACGTTTAGATTGGACATATACGAAAGACGGTCTAATTAGTCTAATTTGAAGATCCACGGCCCAATTGGACCAATATTTGAGATGAATAGTCTGGTTGTGTTGAAATTGGTGATGAATAGTCGGATTTGGTTCATTTCCGATTTGGCCATCATTGAAAATCAATGACCCAATTAGACTGATGTGAAGACAAATGGTTTGATTTATGCCATAGTCAAGATAACTATATGATTACATTGATATGATGATGAACAGTCTGAACTTGTGATGGTAGATTCATGTTAAGGAAAAAAGCTTCATCAGTCCTGTTGCTTACAATCAATCAAAGAAGGTGAAGGTGTGTATTCAGATTTCGTAGGTAATTATGATGTGGGGGCGTGCCAGAGCCTACTCAACTCAATGTTTGATTGAACTGTTGGTGCCCCAGGTTGAGTTATACTAATTGGATACTGGACACGGGATCCAGCTATCCTCTCAACCATCAGTTGTGATCAATGATCATGTGATTTGTGAAAAGGTGGGTTTAACCCTTCCTAACAGATTCTTTTTGCCTTGTATTTATGGACTCGAGGACTTGCTCTTTTAGCGTGATAGTTATCTTTGTTCAATAATAACAATAGAGAAAAAAAATAAAAGTTGAAAGTATTCTTTTGTTAATAATATTTATAATATTGGCACTCACGGTTTGCTTGAGGGATGACAATCCATTAGTTGCTTGGATAGAATACACGCATCATGGTAGGGCTATTGTAGCCCCACAGTCCTTTGCATGCAAGGATTGAGAGGAACTTTACTCCCTGGGCGTTTCAACGTACTCTCCACCCCAATTTTTTTTTTTTTTTTTTGGATATTTTTTATTATATATTTTATTATTATTTTGATCAAGGCCATGTATGACCATATGGTTGGGTCTCTCATCACAATGGGCCCTACCGTCAATGGGTCCTACATCCTCATCATCAATTCAACATCATCATCATCAATATCCAAACCATACAAATAGAAAGGGCGTGTGGAAGGGTGTGTACTCACCTAGATTAAGGGTGTTGATCACCTTGGATGAGTTGGATGGACATGATGGATGACCTTGATGTGTGGCCCACAACTCTCTCTCTCTCTCTCTCTCTCTCCCCCCCCCCCCCCCCCCCCCCAGCTTAAAGGGGGTTTAGCAAGGATTGTAATTTAGGCACAAAAGTGGTCTAAGTTGTGTTGGAGGGTGCATATTTATATAGATAAGGGTGATTAAGGAGGTAGTTTCTAGAGTTGGCATAGGTATGGTCTTCCTTATTTCAAGGAGAGTTTGTCCCACTTAAGCATGTTTAAAGGGCTCTAATGACCTTTGATTAGGTGAGAACTAACTTTTTAGAAAAGTTGAAGACAAAATGTTAGGCTCTCCTTAATTTAATGAGATATTTATGACTTTGGCTGCATGAAACTTTATTAGTGGAGCAATAATCACTCTTTAGATTAATTTATTGTGTTTAGTGGCCCATAAAAGTATTTAGGAAGTACCTAATAATTTATAGAAGATGGTGAGGTGTCCTACCTCTCATTAATTTAAGAAAAATGTTGGCTTTCATAAAAAGTATGATGTTACCTTAATAAAGTCACTTTAATTGGGTTTTAAGGCCATGTTAGGATATAAATTATAAGGATTTGATTAGTTTAATGAGTTGCTTGGAAAATATTTTATGGTATCATGAAGGACACATCGCATATGAGCATTGTTTGGTTCTTCACGCGATATCTCGTGATCGGGCGCTCGTATCAGCATGTGAAGGGTACGGATGGGTTCGTGGCGACGGCATGGTCGTGTTGACGTATGTTTCAAGTCTTTCGAGTTTTGTTTGCTCGGATGCGTACTTGTGCGCTTGGTCCGAATCATAACCAAAACGTCGGACGTCCCGCATACAGAATCGAGAGTTTATGGTTCGAGTACTATCAAGTTGCGGGTATTACATGAATGGATCGATTATGGTGATTAAATGGGCCACGCAACAAGCCAGAAGGTTAGGAGTTGTGACCCACTAATCAGCCCATTCAAGTGTGGCGATGAACTAGGCCTTAGTCCGCTTGAAAAACTAGCTAAGCATCTTTAG
Source organism: Magnolia officinalis (assembly GCA_021015155.1). Taxonomy (NCBI): domain Eukaryota; kingdom Viridiplantae; phylum Streptophyta; class Magnoliopsida; order Magnoliales; family Magnoliaceae; genus Magnolia; species Magnolia officinalis. The sequence continues at coordinate 25,798,256 of JAJHSJ010000017.1, forward strand.
GTGTTGGATTGCAGTCGAACTATGCATGTGGTGATGGCACATGTGCAGTGATTGTGTGATGTGATACATGTGGTGATGATGATGTATGTGTGTGGTTGTATCATGTATGCGGTGATTGTACGTGTGTGGTAATTTAATGTAGAGCGGGTCATGGACACTTTCATGTCCAAGATGGACTAGAGAAGGCCCGATCGGAGGCGGAGGTGATCTGGACCGTCAGAACCTTACAATAGGCGTATCTCGCAAACCGGAATGAATTACTCGATGTACCAATATGATTTTAGGGTAGGAGAAGTTACTTTATCCAACCAACCTAGTTATGCCGAGTTCCCCACGTCGAATTTGTGAGATTCCATCAGATCGACGGTCGAAAATCCATTTTATTTATATTTTTACTATTTATAGTAAGTTTTAGTTTGATTATAACTCTTCATCCTTTGAGCTTTAGGAGTTGTGTCCAACATGAAAAGTGCTTAGAAAAATTAGGAGAATAACAAGGTTAAGCTAAATAGGACACTTACTATAAATAGTAATTTTACTATTTATAGTAAGTTACGAAATTTAGGGAGTTTGAGTTGGAGTTTGATTTTGACACTTCTTCCAAGGTTTGGTATAACTATTTAAAGGGTTGTAAATTCATTTTTATTATCTATTAATGAAACATGAATTTATTTTTATTCTTTCCTATTTTTTCCCTGTGGATTCGAGGAATCTCTGTGAGGAGTCTAGAGAAGCTCCATGGATTCAGAGTAGTTATCCTTAAGGAAGACGATGATCGACCTCGTCACATTCATCCCTATGTCATAATGCTAGCTTATGTTCACATGTTTGGATGGTGATCGAGGGGACCTAAGGACTAAGTGGACCATTGTATGTATTGCCTTGAGTCATAGAAAGTGTACCTAGTGCCGTATGGTGGTGCAACACTTGTGCACCCACTTACCATGGAGCTAATGAGGTGGACCACTGAACCCTTAACCGTGAATGAATATGTTGGTGAAACGGCCCAGTTTCCGAATAGCTATGGATTTTTACATGCGAATTTGATACATGTTATGCTATGTGCGTATCCCTTGCGCATATATGATATACAGCTTGTTGTGGTGATGCTATATGTGGTTCCAGCCATGTGATTAGTGTCGAATGATGGATTGATCCTAGTTGTGCTATTGTGTAGTTGGTGCACACTTATGACATGGAAGGTGTGGACACTCGTATAACCCCATGATCATGAGGGAGAGTGCACATCGGACCATTGTTTTGCCTATTTTGCATCGTGATCACTTTCGGCTGGTCTCGTGACATTTGTGCATATTGCATTTGCACGCACATGTACATGTACATGCATCATGGATGAGGAGTGCATGATGTGCATGGTGTGATCTTATGGAGATCATATGCAAGTGGTAGAGGATGTTGGTGTGTAGTGTACATGGTGGAGTATGTGCGGATATTATCTGGTCTGAGAGATCGCAAGCTCGGTCCCTGGGTTGAAGTCCCTAAAGTGAATATATCGGGCTTGCTCCCTGGGTTAAAGTCCCTAAAGCTCACTTGGTACAAAATTATAATTTATATTTATCCTAGTGTTGATGTTACACGTATATCCTTTCAATGATGAGCGTGAATTGAGGTTGGATGTGGTTGATAGAGGAGCCTGATTGGTATTAGGGCTGCCTCGTATGCATAAATGGCTTACATGCATAACATTGCTTGAGTGCAATTATGCTACATGGTGTGCTTGTGGATTATCATGCCACTTCGCATAACATCTCTATGTGAGGGAGAGAGTACCACAACAACACCGTGCTTGTACTGATGAGACCACCACTGCGGCATTGTGGCTGGTATTTGTAGACACCAAAAATTTATGTTTCTTTATACTAGGTCTCAGACCCCTGGGTGAAATTACCTTAACTTCGAGTGGTATCTTTGAACCTCATCGTCAAGACCGGGTGGATGCCATGGGTCATTTGGTGCCGAAGACCATAGTAGGCTTAAAACTTCCACTAGTAGGTGTGAAGAGGTTTGACAACGCCTAGCTAAAGATGTGGAGTGATTGTGGTTGGGTTTGACCAACCCCTAAAATGGGTCCACTATCGGCGTGCCGAGTGGGTATTGGTATGGCTATAGGCTCCCCATCGATGAGGCGGGTATGTAAGGCTTCTATTCAACAAGTTTCAGACTTGCTCTGGATACCAGGCCCCAGTGATTTCCAGTGATGATAACTGTATTGTGATGTAGACTTTTAAAGGAGGACTCGCATGCCTGCATACACCCTACATACTTTTGCATTGCATCTCTCGCATTGCACCCTACCCTCTTGGTTTCATGTAGCCGTACATGGTCACCGTGCTTCAGTTTGTGTACCCTAATATTTTGATTGTTACTATATGCTTGTACACTACGCACACACAAGTGTACTCATTGGGCTTTTAGCTTAAGCCTTCCTTTTCCCATTTTATTTTTCAAGGCAGGAGTAGTTTAGAGGACTTAGCTTTTTGGATGCATGCTATCTATTTTGTCATATGGCAATATCAATATTTTGTACCTTTTAGAAAGAATTATACTTTAGTTGTCTGGATTTATAATGAAGATTGTTGCTTGGTATTGTGATCATGGATCGTCATGCTCGGGTACTATATAAAAAAAAATCACTTCAAAAAAAAAAATTTTAGTAAAAAAATATTCATTGTGGTGCGCCGAGCTCAAGACTCAATGTATGAGAGTCGGGTGCTAGAATCAGGGCACTACGAAAGCTGTCCATTCCTAGATTTGGGGCGTGACAATATGAACGTGCTTCGATCAAGACATAAGAAGCTTGTATTCAACTCTTGTCACTGCATCCTATGCTTCTTAAAATTTTTGAATGATGTTGTTGAAACTTTCTATTCCAAAACCTCCAGATGGCTTCAAGCCTCTTCATTTTCTAAAATACCATTGACATCAGGTTCCCTTCAACTAGCACATTCCACTCACTCTTAATTGTTTCCAGGAACTTCTCATGAAATACCACATTCTTTGGAACTTGAAGGGATGAGGGATCTTATCTCTATTGATTCTAATATATAGAGATATAACAGAAAATCTAAAATTTAAAATCAGAAATAATAAAAGAAGAATCTAGAGAGTTGAGGTACATTACAGTTGTTGTCTTAATTATAGATTTGTCCCTATAGAAAGATCCTTGATGCACTATGTTCTAGCAAGTCTGCCCTTGGAATACAACAACTCTCCTCAAAGATGAAGATGAACTACTTCGATTAGGCGCACTTGCACTCTTAACCAACCACGCGAACTCAAGATTGCTTGTATTGATTTGCCCAAACAAAACTTACAGAAAGAACCTAGTGGAAAACTAGAGGAGAGAATTTTTGGATGGATTTTATGATAGAAAAGAGAAGCCTTCATAAAGTAAAATGTAGGTAGCCATTAGGGCTTGAGTCGCTTACGAGCGGCGTATTAAATACATGTCAGCGCATGCCAGCTCATTAATTATTAGGTTGGTGTATGAAAGTTCTTTGTGATCATATGCATGAATAAGATAAAGCATACATAGTGAATAAAAGTGCTCGATCAAAGATACACCACACCACACCACACCACACCTTACCACCGTGGCAGTGGTCCACGCGCGCGTGAGAGAATGCTCCCATAACATACTCTTATTTTCCAATATAAAGGGTTAGTAAATGGTTTTAATATAAAGGCTTAGTGTTCTTAACAACTTTTCAATATGAGACAAAACTAAACACAAATATGACAAGTGTATTAACAAAAGACAAAATTCAATTCTTTAGATTTTTCAAATCCTCTTTCTTCTTTTTTTCTTTTCCTTTTTATTATAACAATCCCCCATAATTTGAAAAAAAAAAAAAACAGTGAAGATAGTTAAATAGAAAATCAATTGGGCAAACAAGTGAAATGAAGAGCATCAACAAGTTGTAAAGATTTGAACCTTGCCTAGTGTAAACATGTTTGGTTTGTTGAGAGGTAGTAACATAGAGTTTTGAACTAACACCCCCCCTCCCCAGCAATAACAACCCAAACACATCACACACACAACATTTCCAGAGTAAATTAAATTCTTAAAGACAACACCAACTGATGTAGAGCGGGTCGCGGACAGTTTCATGGCCAAGATGGATCAGAAAAGGGCTGATTGACAACAGAAGTGATCCGGACCGTCGGACCTTAGATCGGGCGTATCTCACAATCCGGAATGAGTTATCGGGCATAAAATATATGATTTTGGGGTAGAACGAGCTACATTAGCCAACCAACCCCGCTATGCCGGGTTACGCAAGCTGAATTTGCGAAATACCCCTGGATTGACAATCGTTTCCCTGTTTTAATTTCGTTTTTACTATAAATAGTAAGTTTTAGTTTGATTATAACTCTTCATCCGTCGACCTTTAGGAGTTGCGTCCAACGTGAAAAGAGCTTAGAATAATTAGGAGAACGGTTTGGTGAAGCCAAATAGGACACTTACTATTTTTGGCCGAAAATCTTGCGCACTAGTAGACATCACGACCGTCTATAAATAGTAAGTTTACTATTTATAGTAAGTTGCGAATTCTAAGAGTTTTAGTTGTAGTTTGCTTCTGATTTCTCTCCCATTGCTTGGTATCCCTATTTAAAGGGTTGTGAACTCGTTTATTGGAATTAATTAATCAATTTCGAATTTATTAGAATTTATTTCTATTTTCTGCTTTCTTTCCTCGTGGATTCGAGAAGTATCTGTGAGGAGTCCAGAGAAGCTCCGTGGATTCAGAGTAGTTATCCTCTTGAGGAAGACGGTGATCGACCTCATCACGTTCATCCTTGTGTCAATTGGTATCAGAGCGAGGATTCCCCTCGGGTCGATGACAAACAATGAAGGTATAAATCAAAATCCTGTAGACAGTGATCCAGGGATTCGTTATCTTTCAGAAAGAATGGATGCTTTCCATCGGGAGAGTCAGTTGACCATGCAAGGGCTGCAGGTAACCCTTGACCGTCTTGTGGATGCGCTACTTCTGCCCTGAGCTCTAGGCGGTGCTCCACCGCCCATGGTTACTCCACCACCCATGGTGGCTCCACCACCCGTGGTTGCTGTACGACACAACCCTGATTTTCGTAGAGCACTACCAGTGGCAAATCGTAGGGCTACACCAGATGATTCAAGTTTTAGCGACGAGAACTTTAATGAGGGTTTTGCCCGACGACCAATCCATGGAGGCGATTATCTAGATTGTGCTGAAAGAGACTATCGAGGTAAGGCTGAACTTCTTAGTTTTAATGGTTTATTACATATAGAAGATTTCCTTGATTGGCTAGCCGAAGTAGAGAGATATTTTGATTATATGGACGTGTCATATCATAAAAGGGTAAAACTGGTAGCGTTTAAATTAAAATCTTGTGCTTATTCATGGTGGGAACAATTACAACTCTCATGAGTCGCCAGAACAAAGCACCCATCTCATCATGGTCACGGATGAGACGTCTTCTTTGATCACGATTTCTCCCCAGTGATTATGAGCAGATATTATTCCAACAATATCAAAATTGCCGACAAGGAAATCGAACCATCACAGATTACACTGAAGAATTCCAACGGTTGGCTACACGAAACGATCTGTCAGAATCTGAGTCACAGAAGGTGGGTTGCGACCGACAATTCAGGACCGAGTTCAGATGTACCCAGTCGGGACCGTGGATGAAGTAGTTCAATTGGCGGGTAGGGCAGAAACACAACTTGTAAGAGTTTCTGCTCGTCCCTATCCTTCAACTCAACCCCCCATGACGGGTCCCACACAGGATCCAGTGCTGGCACGAGGAAAAGATCCAGTAGGAGAACGTCCTCAACTTTCTACAATCGCAAACTGTGATAAGGGGAGCGGCTCATCCAGACCTCAACGTGCAGCACACTCAACAGCGGACCCGAGTAGGATTCTAAATCCTTATGCTCGGCCAAGGTTGAACAATTGTTACCACTGTGGCCAACCAAACCACTTATCAAACACTTGTCTTCAACGTCCCGCAGCACACTTGACTAAGGGGACACTAAATATGAGGCCGCAAAAGAAGACCATGACTTTGATGAACATGAACAAACCATTGAAGAAATAACAGGTGGCGATGAAGTGACGGGCGAGGATCGTGTCAAATTTCTAGTTGTGAGGTGATTACTATATACCTCACGAAAGAAATTACATCCACAACGACACAATATATTTTAACTCGGTGCACTGTCAACGAAAAGGTCTGTGATGTGATCATAGATAGTGGTAGTAGCGAGAACATCGTCTCAAGAGTGATTGTGGACAAGTTGCAGTTAGCAACGACGAAACATCCATCCCCATACTCAATTGGCTGGATAAAAAAGGTGAATGAGACCAAGGTAACTGAACAATACACTCTCATTTTCAATTGGCAAAAATTATAAGGATCAAATACTTTGTGATGTGGTCGACATGGAAGCTTGCCACTTGCTACTCGGTCGACCTTAGCAGTCAGACCGTGATGCAACCCATCGGAGATGAGACAATGTCAACATATTCGTCAAGGATAGTCAAAAAATAATCCTTGCCCCTATGGCACCAGAGAACCACCTTGAAGCCTCTGAAGTGGATGGGAGTTCTCTCTTGACCATTCGGGATTTCATGGAGGAATCTAAGAAAATCGGTGAGGTATACACCGTAGTGGTAAAGGATAAAGAAGATGAACCCTCAAACATCCCTCCAAGTTTAAGACTTTTGCTAAACGAATTCAAAGAAGTCTAGCTTGAAGATTTACTTGATGGATTGCCCCCCATGAAGGACATCCAACATCACATAGACCTCATCCATGGGGCTAGCTTGCCCAACCATCGTCATTATCGGACGAGTCCGAAGGAGTGTGAGATACTTCAGGGGCAAGTGGAGGAATTGATAAGGGTCTTTTGAGAGGGAGCATGAGCCCATGTGCCGTACCAGCATTATTAACACAAAAAAAAAGATGGAAGCTGGCGCATGTGTGTCGACAGCCGGACAATCAACAAAACTACCATCAAATATCAGTTCCCAATACCACAGTGGGACGAGATGCTCGATATGCTAGAAGGGGCCAAGGTGTTCTCTAAACTAGATCTAAGGAGCGGGTACCATCAAATTCATATCCGACCCGGTGATGACTGGAAAACGACATTCAAGACCAAGGAAGGGTTGTATGAGCAGCTGGTCATGCCCTTCGGCCTATCGAACGCACCAAGTACTTTTATGCGTTTGATGAATCAAGTTCTAAAACCGTTCATTGGCTAATTTGTGGTAGTATATTTTGATGACATATTAATATATAACTAGGATGAGGCGGAGCATAGAAAACATCTCAAGCAGGTGCTGCGGGTCCTACAAATTAACAAGTTGTACCTCAACTTGAAGAAGTGTAGTTTTTTAACTGACAGCCTGTTATTTCTAGGATTTGTTATAACGTCCACAGGCATCCGTGTGGACGATGAAAAGGTCGAGCCATTAGGGAATGACCGATCCCAACAAACATTCATGAGCTGAGGAGTTTTCACGGGTTGACGACTTTCTATCGTCGATTTGTGTGAGATTTTAGCACCATAGCCGCGCATATAGCAGATTGCATGAAAAAAGGACCTTCCAGTGGACCGATAAAGCTGACAAGAGCTTTTATGAGATCAAGCATCGTTTTTCTACAATACCGGTCTTGGTGCTTCTTAATTTCGACAAATTGTTTAAGGTTGAGTGTGACGCTTCATACGTCGGAATTGGAGCAGTATTATCACAGGTAGGCAGGCCGGTAGCCTTCTACAACGAGAAGCTCAGCGAAACCCGAAAGAAGTGGTCGACTTATGAGCTTGAGTTGTATGTAGTTGTTCAGGCACTGCGACATTGACGACATTATCTGATTCAAAGAGAGTTTGTTCTTTACACCGACCATCAAGCATTAAAGTTTATTAATAGTCATATTAACATGAATCGTGTGCATGCTAGATGGGTTGCATTTTTACGAAAATTCATGTTTGTTTTGAAGCACAAGTTAGGGCAGCAAAACAAGGTGACTGATGCACTTAACCATCATGCATCACTACTTGTTACGATGAGCAACAAGGTGGTCGGCTTCGACTATCTCAAGGAGCTATATGCCGAGGATGAAGACTTCAAAGATTCTTGGATGAAGTGCCAAGAAGGTCACCCCAGTGACCTTCATATATAGGACGATTTTCTCTTTAAAGGTGTAACATCCCGGATTTTTGCCAACCTGGGATTAGACGTCCTTAGGCAATGGGTCGATCCTAACACCTTATTAACTTGTCAAAACTCAGTCCCAAAGGCTAAAATCGCTTGTGAACCCATTTCTTTCACAAATCCCACCCTTCACCACCTTGTTCTTCAAATTTTTCTAAGTACTTTCACCTTAGACACTATCTTAAACTAGCTAAGTAGTATAACTTGAATCACTTTATATACAAACTACAAAGGCCCAGGTACCACCTCAGATAGAAATTACTCAGGACTAAATCCTTTAGAAATTAGGCGAGGATTAGCCAGTGTGAAACTAGAGTACCTGTGAAATTAGCACAAATCACTTTAAATACGATCTGCAAGACCCAAAACTTGTAGAATCATTGACGCTAGGGTACCCTAAAATCTAGGATCAATCTCATTACCCGTCTGCTCTCGGGAGCATCATAAAACTCCGTATCAGATCTGGACCGCATGTCGGAAGTCCGATGAACACGAAGTTAAGGAATTAGGACCGCCTTGCTGGGCTTGACAACCATCTCGGAAATCAAATCCAGATAGTGTCCCAGTGTAATTCGCTTGAGTCCGGAGCGAGGAGTGTGAAAACACTTGATTTTCTTTATAAATAAATATCTCAAATAGTAATCTGGCACCTCTCGCTTGCGGATCAGTTTTAAGCAACCAGACCGTCAGAATCAGACCAAATTACACCCTCGGATCAGGAGAAATTTTATACACATATCCATGTACTCGGAATCTCCGATCGAGATCCGCTGACCGTTGAACTGATACTGGTCTGTCATTTGCAATCTGGAATCCCGACTAAAATGAAAACTTAACTAAACGTAGATCCAGTGTTACCCAGCTGAACGAACCCGTTATGTGTGGAAGATTAAAGACCCTCCTGGTCTGAATCAAGACGGTTCTTAGCACCGAGTCTCTGCCGCTGAGGCAGCTCTCAACTGACATGCTGAAAATTCTCTCCAACAGAATCGTGCTCTTTAGCAGATTCTAGACAACCAGAAGCGTCTTGCCCAAAAAACTGAAAAGGACAACTCCCTTGTCCAGGTCATTGAAGCCCGTCTTTCTGCTGTTGAGAAAGAACTCTAAGAACTGGCCCTGACAGTTCGTGATCCTTCTGCTCTTTATGAGAAGGAGAAAGAAAGAAAGTTTCTCTAGACACAACTCAATGCAGTAAGCCAACCTATTCCACAGGCACGACCGTTCTTTCTACCTGGTAATAGTCCCTCGCATCCATATGCTCCTCCTCCGCCTTTACCCAAGCCTCCTCAGCTGCCTTGGGTCCCAGTTCCTCCAGTCCCATGGGCTACACCTCCAGTATTGCCCAGTTATACATATCAGCTGGCTCCTCCCAGACAATCTAAGCAATAGGTTGTTAGGCCTTCCTCTTCACAATCTTTTCGACCTACTCCTGTACAGCCAGTTTTGATACAAGAGCCATCTATCCCATCCTCCTCCAAAGACAAACAACCTATTGAGGATGACAATTCGTTTATGTTACCACCGGACATGATGGCCTCTTCCATCCCTGCTGCTGAGTTTATGACTTCAGATCCGCTGAATCCCATTGCTTCATTTCTCAAGGCTCAGGCACTGATGCCTATATCTCCAGCCACTTCAGATGTCTCGTCAGACTCCGACACTGACTCTGAAATAGACATCCGAGATTCCTTTATGCAGCAACCTCAAGGCACTGCCCAGCCTCCAGCTCCACCCCATGATCCTCATGTTGATGAAGCTTTCAGTGACCTTGACGATGATAGAGAACCTCCGAGACAGGTTCCCAGGGTTGTCGTTCCCGAGAAAGACAACAAGAAGCTCTTCACTCTTGACGATATTCCACCTCATGAATGGCAAATGCGCCTCATGGATATCTATGCATGGATGAAAGCTGAGATGCATACTCCAGGTGCTACAGCACGACGCACATGTGAAAAGGTCGTTGCTCGCTTTAGTGGAATGCTCAGAGAATGGTGGAACGTTCTCGCCGACTATCGTCAAATGCAGTTACTTCAAGAAGAGAACATCGATACGTTCATTGCTTTTATGTACCTTGAGTTCATCGGTGAATCCGCCTCTCATGTCAACACTGCACGAGAAGAGTACCTTCAGATGAAAGTCTGCTCGTTTGAGAAAGCTGATCTCGATAGACACTATGCGAAAATGTCTAAAAGGTTTTACATCATCGGCGGCAAATATGATATAAACCTTAAACAGGTCTATCTGAATTCTCTACCAGATCCCCTTGGGGATGAAACAACAAAGCTTCTTGAACAAAAGAATCTCCAAATGCAGACGGTTACGCTTGGCCAAATACATCAAATGTCGCAGCTCGCTGTCCAAAAGCTTTGCAACTAGCACAAATTCTTGAAGCGTGCTGAGAAAATGAACACCAAATTGGGTTCGGCCTGTGAGAAGCCCTATCTTACAATCAAATGCAAAGGCAAGAAATCCTGCGAGTGCTCTTATGGCAAGAAGAAACGACACTTCCACAAGAGACGTTATTTCCACAATGATGATTCACGTCCTCATCGTAAGAAGTTCAAAAGGAAACGTAAATGGCGATTTCTCAGGAAGAAACCTTTCCGTCGCAAAACTTCAGACAGATGTTATCTCTGTCATCAAAAAGGTCATTTCGCGAAACAATGCCCCCAAGTGACATAAGCCGAAGTATGCTAAGCAGATCGAGAAGGCTTTTGCTCTACTTCCTCACCAGGACGATGATATCGAATCACTTTATTCCCTGTGCGACGACAACTATGATCCTGCAGCTGTCCTCGCCATCAAAGCGATCGTCCATGTTCCACAAGATGTAGACAGTCATTCTTCTAATTATTCTTCAACTGAATCAGAGGATGACCTGGAAATACCTGATATCGACGTCGTCGATCATGTCTTTGAAGCCGTTACTCTACCCTCGATCACAGCAGTCTGTCCAACTCCCCTTGTACGAGTTGAGCTTATATGCCAGTCCTCTAGGATGGCCATCCCGGTCATTGCACTTGCAGACACCGGAGCAGCAATCTCCATTCTGAATCCAACCATTCTCCCTGCTGGTGCCGGGCTCCCTCATTCTCAGTTCTCTAGAGCTGCAAATGGCAAGGTCTTTCATGTGGATAAAGTCTCCCATCCACTTTCTATTCGTATTTTCCCAGACCTCACCATTTCTCATTCCTTCCTTGGTTCTTCTTTATCTGGAAAAGACCTCATTCTTGGTTTTGACATCCTTCATAAAATCAAAAGTCTTCAGTGGTTACCAAGTGGTCTCGAATACAAGTCCTCCTTTTTACCCTGGTCCCACATTCCTAATATTCATTTGGCACAACCCATCTCCAACATTAGGTCTCTCGTAGTTGATCAATGTTGTGCAGCTTCTCATTCAGATTTTGCAAAGAAGCACCCTTCCCCTTTGTGGACTCGTCCTGATTTCTTTGTCCATCTTCCTTTTCGGGAAGAAGTTACTGTGACGCCCACAAAAGCCAGTCACCCTGGCATGAATCCTGAGCACCAGAAACTTGCCCAGGATGAACTACAAGGCCTCCTCTCAGAAGGTCTCATTGAGCCCACAGACTCCCCTTGGGCTTGCGAAGCTTTTTACGTGAACAAACATGCTGAACAGGTTCGTGGTAAACTTCGCCTTGTCATCAACTACAAACCATTAAACATATATCTCCAGGATGACAAGTTTCCTCTGCCTTATCGTGCCTCTTTGTTCCAACATTTGGCTAATGCCAATTTGTTCTCCAAGTTTGACTTAAAGGCAGGATTTTTGCAACTGGGTGTTCACCCAGCCGACAGATTCAAAACTGCATTCACTGTCCCAAATGCACATTATCAATGGACAGTCATGCCATTTGGTTTGAAAACAGCTCCCTCCCATTTTCAAAAGGCGATGGTGCGTGTCTTCCAACCAATCCTACACCACTGTTTGGTGTACATTGACGATTTGCTTCTATATTCTCCAGATGATAAAACGCACAGTGATCTTCTCCAACATTTTCATGCCCTTTGTGTCGAAAATGACATCATGCTCTCAGAAAAGAAGATGCAGTTGGCCCAGACCAACATTGATTTCCTTGGCATGGAAATTCGCGATGGCCATTATGCTCCACAGCCTCATATTCCTGAACACCTCCTCCAGTTTCCGGATGTTCTGACGTCAACGAAACAAATTCAGCAATTTCTCAGCATCGTCAACTATGTGTCTGACTTCATCCCACATGTCAACACGTATCGATCAGTCCTTAGTGATTTTCTGAAAAAATATCCTCCGCCCTGGGATGATTCCCATACCGCAGCAGTCGTAGCTTTAAAGCAGGTCATTCCTACTCTTCCAGGATTGCAAATCCCAAACGCCAATTCAACCCGCATTCTTCAGACTGACGCGAGTGATACTCAATGGGGTGCTGTCCTTCTCCAAGAAGTTAACGGTACCAGGCAAATTTGTGGCTATCGCAATGGTCGGTTCAAGCCTTATGAGACTCATTACCACTCCAGCTACAAAGAGATTTTGGTAGTCAAGAATGGCATCGAAAGGTTTCAGTTCCATCTTGTTGGATACCATTTTGAGGTTGAAATGGATATGTTAGCATTCTCGCGCATGCTCGAATTTAAGCAGAAACAGCTTCCTCTCCCACAGCTGTTGCGATGGCAAAATTGGTTTTCTCAATGGAGCTTCAAGGTGAAGAACATCAAAGGCAAGGATAACATCCTTGCAGATTTCCTATCTCGCCTTCCTCTCAGGGAACAACCTCCGGCAAATCAACCTCAGACAAATCCCATCTCATTCTTCCATGAGCTCCCAATTCCCCATATTTTCCCTATGGAAAGAATCTCTGGCCTACCTCCTGAACTTCAAGCAAAGATCCGTACCCTCTATCTTGCTCATAGGCCAACCCGTAATCTCAAGACTTTTCTTGAGATACACTTGTTCAGAAATGCTCCTGTGTTCCTACATATCCCTCACCCGCACTTCCCATTTCTGACACCTATATCCTTCAGAGATCTTAACTATCTCCCTGATGAAGCCTATTGCTTTCTGTACTACCCTGTACAGAGCTGGACCATCCTGTTTATCTTCAATGTGGCTTCACTCCATGCATACATTGCTCGTGTGGATTATGACAGGACTTCTGGCAACAACCAGCTGACTAAGGCCAACACAAATTTATACAAGTTTCTTCAACTGTTTCAGCCGATTCACGTCTGGCACTCCATTCTCCATCACCATGGTGAATACGTTGAAATCGAGTTAAAGAATCCCAGAGAATTGTGGCCTACTAGTCTCCCAGAATCTTTTCTGTACATGTCCTTTGGTCTGAATCGCGTGGTTCTCCGTGGCTACCGCAACTTCAACTTGGCACACGACTGGCATTTCTACGATACAGTCTTCGCACTCTTCAAAGCTCACATGTGCGGACTCAATAATGTTCTGGTCAGAAATATTCCTCTCACCATCTGGCTAAACCCAATCACCACCGCCAACAGTGATCTATGCCTTGATCACTTCCTTTGTTATGTTGAGAGAAACATTGAACTACTGATGGTTCCTCACACCAAGACAGTGACAACAGCTCCTCGGATACAGATGAAACAGTTCCATAGCTTCACGAGAGACCTTCCGCATGCAACGGTCACTCTCGAAGTCCTTAACATGAACAATGTCCAAGGTCGCTTTCAGAAAACGTCGTTTTCACCAGATGTCACTTTCCAGTGCTCCCTTGTAGAGCCTGCCCATGTGAATTCCATGTGGCTCCCACATGTCCACATCCAAGATGCTCCGTGGCTCCTTCTTTTTCTCTCTCTCCAGGCCCGGTTCCTGCTCTCATCGACGTGTGTCTTCTAATGCAGTCTACTACTACATACGTGTGTTAGCTACCGCATTTCTCGGACAGACCCGTCCAAGCTTCGTGACAGTTGTCTTCTGCTCTCGCCCGTCCATCATGCAGAGACAGACGCGTGTCCCTTATCTCCTGCACCGTAGAGATTGATCTTCTCCGACGATAAGATTTTTCAGATTGAATCACCCCTCGCGTCCGCATAGTTCCATCCAATTGTCTATAAATAGATTGTATCCCTTCTTCAGTAAGAAGAACAAAAGAATACAATAGAATATCATTACGTTCTCAAGAGTTGTAGTTTGAGCTGATCAAAGCTGATAAGAGTGCTTAAGTGTGAGAGTTTCTAGCTATTTTATTTATTCAAAGAAAAGTTTGCTTTAAGTTCCGTGTTCGTGTTCGTAGTCTTCTCCCTTATAATTTTCTCATTTTAGTTACATTTCTACCTCCCTTCCTGATTCTCCATCTGCATGTTCGTCCTATGGACTCTGGTTCCATTATAGCTGCAGTTTTAGTCCTAACCGCCTCTTTCTTTATTTGCTTATATGTTTTGTGTTACTACGTTTATCTGTGTTTTTCAGGTAGTACTTAACATCTCCTCCCCTTTTGCCACATCTTGGTTCTCGTTGCTACAGTAATTTTGCTACAGTAATTTTACTACAGTAATCGTGCTACAGTACACCAGCTATAGTAACATGTCTACAGTAACACTACTACAGTATCATCGCTACAGTAGTATTACGATTCTGATATGGGTTTTCTCCCTGTTATTTTCCTTTATTGTCTTCCTTGTTATGTGGATTTTCTGATTGGCTTCTCCCGCTCTCTTTAGGGATTTCATCACGGCTTTTGTTCAAGCTTAGCAAAGTGAGAACGATCTCCGCTTCTGTCTACTTTGTCAATCTATTCATACACTAAGCCCCTAGGGTTTAGGGTATTTTATGTTGACTTGGTACCTGTTGTGTTTTTTGTCTATGTCCACCCCGATTTAGGGTTTAGGGTTTAGATCCAACATGTCCATCGTTGTGCCTGTCAATCTATTCATACACTAAGCCCCTAGGGTTTAGGGTATTTTAAGTTGACTTGGTACTTGTTGTGTTTTTTGTCTATGTCTACCCCGATTTAGGGTTGTTGTGTTTTTTGTCTATGTCCACCCCGATTTAGGGTTTAGGGTTTAGATCCAACATGTCCATCGTTATGCCTGCGCGTTTTATGGTATCAGAGCCAATGACTTTCTAAGCTTCTTTACTAGGGTGTATGTGATGGTCAGGACTACCTTCAAGATGCCTCATGATGTTCAGCATTCCGACGTGGTCTATTTTCCTTTTAATAGTAGGTAGTTACAGTCGCCATGATTAGTATGCTCTACAGTTGCGCTTCGTGCGATCTTCTGTATCAGAAAACTTGGTTTGACATTTCTGTTGAACAAGCTGGATAGAGTAAGAAGTTTCTGACTGTCAAGGAACAGTGGTGAGTTTGGACCGTTGAGCCGTGGATAGGCGTTTTGGTCCCCCCCCCCCCCTTGTAGCCATTATGTTCTTGATAAAAGAAACGATGTATTTTGCCTTGTGCGCTAGGAGTTGAATATCATCGGGTCTCCTTGGGTTTTTAAACCCAGATCATACATCCTGGTATCTTTCTTATAATGTCATCAGCTCGTTCGTCATTTTCGTCTTCTTCTTCTTCGCCGTCTTTACCTCTCGCCTCTTGTAGTGGTCGTGAGTATGATTTTTTATATGAAGTCGAATATTCTGATGATAGTAAGGTCCCAGCTACTCAAACTCCAGTTACAAACCCTTATCAGTATTTTCAAAAGGCTAAACCTCCTTTTTCAGTCAAACTCAAACAGCTTGTTAAGAAGCCTCCTACTGAAATACGTGAATATGCTCTTTCTTCTAGGTTTGACCAGGCCCCGATTTTGGCCAACCAGCTTGAAGAATTTGTACCTTTGCGGCTTCCTTCCGAATGCCTTTCTGAGTGGACACAAGGTGGATATACTCACTTACACTTTGGTGCTGTCCGCTTTGCCATCACTTTCCATGGCAGGAAAGGTCTTCCTCAGGCTTGTAAGATAGCATTGCTAGATACCAGATTTTTAGAGTATCAGCATGCTGTTATTGGCACGATCCAGTGCTCTCTAAATCAGGGAACTGTATTTGTCACCCTCTTCCCTAACTTCAACCTCGCCTTCAAAGATCCATACCTTTTCAGTGCTCTCCAAGCACAGGTGCAGCTGACTGGTGCTGCTTTTCAAGAAGGTGTTGTTGCAGCCACCCTTCATTATCAGGTTGCTTTCCGGGTGCAGAATCACTCCCTTGATTTGCCTGTCAAAGGGCTAGCGTCCAGACAGGATGCTCTGTTGATCACCATCGACCAGAATTTGGCTCCTACGTGTACGTTTGTCCGCCGACAACTTACACCTGATCAGTTGAAGGATATCTTTCCTTCTTCCTGGATCACCAAGTACGAGCGTCGAATTGAAGCAGCGCAGGTCGTCGCCTCTTTTGTGCGTATCAAAGACAAGACTGTGCACACAAAGTTTGAGGCATCATCTCAGGCAACTCCAGTGTTTGTCACACCTCTCCCTGAGATCAGTTGCTTTTCAGAAGCATCTCCTATGCTAGGTCTTTTGCTCGATGGACGGTTTGTCTCTGAGCCTGCTCCTTCAGGCCCAGATCCAGGTGGTGTGCGCTATACTGCTTGGTGGCAGCGTAACAATCTACACATCTTTTGGGATGTGTGCTCTTGTGATGCATGTTGGTTTCCTTCGGAAGATACTCCTACCGCGTCCAGTTCTTCCCAACGGCAGTTACAACGCCATTACGAGGTAGGAGATCTAGAAGTTGGACTCCTTGGTGAACATTCAAGAAAGTTTGACTACTATGTCCTGTACCCCAAAAAGAATCATCCATCGTCCGTCCCTTCTCCTACCTGCAAGCCACCTCCTCAACCACCTACATCTCCAAAACCAAAACCACCTCCATCACAACCACCAACCTCACAGCCAAAACCTCCTCTCATGCCGTACTAAAAAAAAGCCTTGTCCCATCTCAATTGTTCCCGCGTCAGAAATAGGAAGTGCGGGTGAGGGATATGTAGGAACACAGGAGCATTTTTGAACAAGTGTATCTCAAGAAAGGTCTTGAGATTATGGGTTGGCCTATGAGCAAGATAGAGGGTACGGATCTTTGCTTGAAGTTCGGGAGGTAGGCCAGAGATTCTTTCCAGATGGAAAATATGGGGAATTGGGAGCTCATGGAAGAATGAGATGGGATTTGCCGGAGGGTGTTCCTTGAGAGGAAGGCGAGATAGGAAATTTGCAAGGATGTTATCCTTGCCTTTGATGTTCTTCACCTTGAAGCTCCATTGAGAAAACCAATTATGCCATTGCAACAGCTGTGGGAGAGGAAGCTGTTTCTGCTTGAATTCTAGCATGCGCAAGAATGCTGACATATCCATTTCAACCTCAAAATGGTATCCAACAAGATGGAACTGAAACCTTTCGATGCCATTCTTGACTGCCAAAATCTCTTTGTAGCTGGAGTGGTAATGTGTCTCAGAAGGCTTGAACCGACCACTGCGATAGCCACAAATCTGTCTGGTACCGTTAACTTCTTGGAGAAGGACAACACCCCATTGAGTATCACTGGTGTCAGTCTGAAGAATGCGGGTTGAATTGGCGTTCGGGATTTGCAATCCTGGAAGAGTAGGAATGACCTGCTTGAGAGCTAAGACTACTGCGGTATGGGAATCATCCCAGGGTGGACGATCTTTTTTCAGTAAATCACTGAGGACTGATCGATATGTGCTGACATGCGAGATGAAGTCAGACACATAGTTGACGATGCCGAGAAATTGCTGAATTTGTTTCGTTGATGTCAGAACATCCGGAAACTGGAGGAGGTGTTCAGCAATATGAGGCTGTGGAGCATAATGGCCATCGCGTATTTCCATGCCAAGGAAATCAATGTTGGTCTGGGCCAACTGCATCTTCTTTTCTGAGAGCATGATGCCATTTTCGACACAAAGGGCATGAAAATGTTGGAGAAGATCACTGTGCATTTTCTCATCTGGAGAATATAGAAGCAAATCGTCAATGTACACCAAACAGTGGTGTAGGATTGGTTGGAAGACATGCACCATCGCCTTTTGAAAAAGGGAGGGAGCTGTTTTCAAACCAAATGGCATGACTGTCCATTGATAATGTGCATTTGAGACAGTGAATGCAGTTTTGAATCTGTCGGCTGGGTGAACACCCAGTTGCCAAAATCCTTCCTTTAAGTCAAACTTGGAGAACAAATTGGCATTAGCCAAATGTTGGAACAAAGAGGCACGATAAGGCAGAGGAAACTTGTCATCCTGGAGATATCTGTTTAATGGTTTGTAGTTGATGACAAGGCGAAGTTTACCACGAACCTGTTCAGCATGTTTGTTCACGTAAAAAGCTTTGCAAGCCCAAGGGGAGTCTGTGGGCTCAATGAGACCTTCTGAGAGGAGGCCTTGTAGTTCATCCTGGGCAAGTTTCTGGTGCTCAGGATTCATGCCAGGGTGACTGGCTTTTGTGGGCGTCATAGTAACTTCTTCTCGAAAAGAAAGATGGACAAAGAAATCAGGATGAGTCCACAAAGGGGAAGGGTGCTTCTTTGCAAAATCTGAATGAGAAGCTGCACAACATTGATCAACTAGGAGAGACCTAATGTTGGAGATGGGTTGTGCCAAATGAAGATTAGGAATGTGGGACCAGGGTAAAAAGGAGGACTTGTATTCGAGACCACTTGGTAACCACTGAAGACCTTTGATTTTATGAAGGATGTCAAAACTAAGAATGAGGTCTTTTCCAGACAAAGAAGAACCAAGGAAGGAATGAGAAATGGTGAGGTATGGGAAAATACGAATAGAAAGTGGATGGGAGACTTTATCCACATGGAAGACCTTGCCATTTGCAGCTCTGAAGAACTGAGAATGAGGGAGCCAGGCACCAGCAGGGAGAATGGATGGATTCAGGATGGAGATTGCTTCTCCGGTGTCTGCAAGTGCAATGACCGGGATGGCCATCCTAGAGGACTGACATATAAGCTCAACTCGTACAAGGGGAGTTGGACAGACTGCTGTGATCGAGGGTAGAGTAACGGTTTCAAAGACATGATCGACAACGTCGATATCAGGTATTTCTGGGTCATCCTCTGATTCAGTTGAAGAATAATCAGAAGAATGACTGTCTACATCTTGTGGAACATGGACGATTGCTTTGATGGCGAGGACAGCTGCAGGATCATAGTTATCGTCGCACAGGGAATAAAGTGATTCGAGATCATCGTCTTGGTGAGGAAGTAGAGCAAAAGCCTTCTCGATCTGCTTAGCATACTTCGGCTTATGTCGCTTGGGGCATTGTTTCGCGAAATGACCTTTTTGATGGCAGAGATAACATCTGTCTGAAGTTTTGCGACGGAAAGGTTTCTTCCTGAGAAATCGCCATTTACGTTTCCTTTTGAACTTCTTACGATGAGGACGTGAATCATCATTGTGGAAATAGCGTCTCTTGTGGAAGTGACGTTTCTTCTTGCCATAAGAGCACTCGTAGGATTTCTTGTCTTTGCATTTGATTGTGAGATAGGGCTTCTCACAGGCAGAACCCAATTTGGTGTTCATTTTCTCAGCACGCTTCAAGAATTTGTGCTGGTTGCAAAGCTTTTAGACAGCGAGCTGCGACATTTGATGTATTTGGCCAAGCGTAACCGTTTGCATATAGAGATTCTTTTGTTCAAGAAGCTTTGTTGTTTCATCCCCGAGGGGATCTGGTAGAGAATTTAGATAGACCTGTTTAAGGTTTATATCATCTTTGCCGCTGATGATGTAAAACCTTTTAGACATTTTCACATAGTGTCTATCGAGATTAGCTTTCTCAAACGAGCAGACTTTCATCTGAAGGTACTCTTCTCGTGCAGTGTTGACATGAGAGGCGGATTCACCGATGAACTCAAGGTACATAAAAGCAATGAACGTATCGATGTTCTCTTATTGAAGTAACTGCATTTGACGATAGTCGGTGAGAACGTTCCACCATTCTCTGAGAATTCCACTAAAGCGAGCAATGACCTTTTCACATGTGCGTCGTGCTGTAGCACCTGGAGTATGCATCTCAGCTTTCATCCATGCATAGATATCCATGAGGCGCATTTGCCATTCATGAGGTGGAATATCGTCAAGAGTGAAGAGCTTCTTGTTGTCATTCTCGGGAACGACAACCCTGGGAACCTGTCTCGGAGGTTCTTTATCATTGTCAAGGTCACTGAAAGCTTCATCAACATGAGGATCATGGGGTGGAGCTGGAGGCTGGGCAGTGCCATGAGGTTGCTGCATAAAGGAATCCCGGATGTCTATTTCAGAGTCAGTATCGGAGTCTGACGAGACATCTGAAGTGGCTGGAGAGACAAGCATCAGTGCCTGAGTCTTGAGAAATGAAGCAATGGGATTCAGCGGATCTGAAGTCATAAACTCAGCAGCAGGGATGGAAGAGGCCATCATGTCCGGTGGTAACATAAACGGATTGTCATCCTCAATAGGCTGTTTGCCTTTGGAGGAGGATGGGATGGATGGCTCTTGTATCAAAACTGGCTGTACAGGAGTAGGTCGAAAAGATTGTGAAGAGGAAGGCCTAACAACCTGTTGCTTAGATTGTCTGGGAGGAGCCAGCTGATATGTATAACTGGGCAATACTGGAGGTGTAGCCCATGGGACTGGAGGAACCGGGACCCAAGGTAGCTGAGGAGGCTTGGGTAAAGGCGGAGGAGGAGCATATGGATGCGAGGGACTGTTACCAGATAGAAAGAACGGTCGTGCCTGTGGAATAGGTTGGCTTACTGCATTGAGCTGTGTCTGGAGAAACTTTCTTTCTTTCTCCTTCTCATAAAGAGCAGAAGGATCACGAACTGTTAGGGCCAGTTCGTAGAGTTCTTTCTCAAGAGCAGAAAGACGGGCTTCAACGACCTGGACAAGGGAGTTGTCCTTTTCAGCTTTCTGGGCAAGACGCTTCTGGTTGTCTAGAATCTGCTGAAGAGCACGATTCTGTTGGAGAGAATTTTCAGCTTGCCAGTTGAGAGCTGCCTCAGCGGCAGAGACTCGGCGCTGAGAACCGTTTTGATTCAGACCAGGAAGGTCTTTAATCTTCCACACATAACGTGTTCGTTCAGCTGGGTAGTCGAAGTCGTCGGCAACGGGAAATTTCGGATCTTCCGTTGGCTCAAAAGCACAGACCATTGGTAGGGAGGATTCTGAGGGAATCACTGGAGGTATGACGCGGGAACAATTGAGATGGGACAAGGCTTTTTTGTAGGACGGCATGAGAGGAGGTTTTGGCTGTGAGGTTGGTGGCTGTGATGGAGGTGGTTTTGGTTTTGGAGATGGAGGTGGTTGAGGAGGTGGCTTGCAGGTAGGAGAAGGGACGGACGATGGATGATTCTTTTTGGGGTACAGGACATAGTAGTCAAACTTTCCTGAATGTTCACCAAGGAGTCCAACTTCTGGATCTCCTACCTCGTAACGGCGTTGCAACTGCCGTTGGGAAGAACTGGACGCGGTAGGAGTATCTTCCGAAGGAAACCAACATGCATCACAAGAACACACATCCCAAAAGATGTGTAGATTGTTACGCTGCCGCCAAGCAGTATAGTGTACACCACCTGGATCTGGGCCTGAAGGAGCAGGCTCAGAGACAAACCGTCCATCGATCATAAGACCTGGCATAGGAGATGCTTCTGAAAAGCAACTGATCTCAGGGAGAGGTGTGACGAACACTGGAGTTGCCTGAGATGATGCCTCAAACTTTGTGTGCACAGTCTTGTCTTTGTTACGCACAAAAGAGACGATGACCTGCGCTGCTTCGATTTGACGCTCGTAGTTGGTGATCCAGGAAGAAGGAAAGATATCCTTCAACTGATCAGGTGTAAGTTGTCGGCGGACAAATGTACACGTAGGAGCCGAATTCTGGTCCATGGTGATCAACAGAGCATCCTGTCTGGACGCTAGCCCTTTGACAGGCAAATCAAGGGAGTGATTCTGCACCCGAAAAGCAACCTGATAATGGAGAGTGGCTGCAACAACACCTTCTTGAAAAGCAACACCTGTAAGTTGCACCTGTGCTTGGAGAGCACTGAAAAGATATGGATCTTTGAAGGCGAGGTTGAAGTTAGGGAAAAGGGTGACAAATACAGTTCCCTGATTTAGAGAGCACTGGATCGTGCCAATAACAGCATGCTGATACTCTACAAATCTAGTATCCAGCAACGCTATTTTACAAGCCTAAGGTAGACCTTTCCTGCCATGGAAAGTGATGGCAAATCGAACAGCACCAAAGTGCAAATGAGTGTATCCACTTTGTGTCCACTCAGAAAGGCATTCGGAAGGAAGCCGCAAAGGTACAAACTCTTCAAGCTAGTTGGACAAAATCGGGGCTTGGTCAAACCTAGAAGAAAGAGCATATTCACGTATTTCAGTAGGAGGCTTCTTAACATGCTGTTTGAGTTTGACTGAAAAAGGAGGTTTAGCCTTTTGAAAATACTGATAAGGGTTTGTAACCGGAGTTTGAGTAGCTGGGACCTTACTATCATCAGAATATTCGACTTCATATAAAAAATCATACTTACGACCACTATAAGAGGCGAGAGGTAAAGACGGCGAAGAAGAAGAAGACGAAAACGACAAACGAGCTGATGACATTATAAGAAAGATACCAGGATGTATGATCTGGGTTGAAAAACCCAAGGAGACCCGATGATATTCAGCTCCTAGCGCACAAGGCAAAATACATCGTTTCTTTTATCAAGAACATAATGGCTACAAGGGGGGGGGGGGGGGGGGGGTGGGACTAAAACGCCTATCCATGGCTCAACGGTCCAAACTCACCACTGTTCCTTGACAGTCAAAAACTTCTTACTCTATCAGCTTGTTCAACAGAAATGTCAAACCAACATTTCTGATACAGAAGATCGCACGAAGCGCAACTGTAGAGCATACTAATCATGGCGACTGTAACTGCCTACTATTAAAAGGAAAAGAGACCACGTCGGAATGCTGAACATCATGAGGCATCCTGAAGGTAGTCCTGACCATCACATACACCCTAGTAAAGAAGCTTAGAATGTCATTGGCTCTGATACCATAAAACGCGCAGGCACAACGATGGACATGTTGCATATAAACCCTAAACCCTAAATCGGGGTGGACATAGACAAAAAACACAACAAGTACCAAGTCAACTTTAAATACCCTAAACCCTAGGGGCTTAGTGTATGAATCGATTGACAAAGTAGACAGAAGCGGAGATCGTTCTCACTTTGCTAAGCTTGAACAAAAGCCGTGATGAAATCCCTAAAGAGAGCGGGAGAAACCAATCAGAAAATCCACATAACAAGGAAGACAATAAAGGAAAATAACAGGAAGAAAACCCATATCAGAATCGTAATACTACTGTAGCGATGATACTGTAGTAGTGTTACTGTAGACATGTTACTGTAACTGGTGTACTGTAGCACGATTACTGTAGCAAAATTACTGTAGCAACGAGAACCAAGATGTGGCAAAAGGGGAGGAGATGTTAAGTACTACTTGAAAAACACAGATAAACGTAGTAACACAAAACATATAAGCAAATAAAGAAAGAGGCGGTTAGGACTAAAACTGCAGCTATAATGGAACCAGAGTCCATAGGACGAACATGCAGATGGAGAATCAGGAAGGGAGGTAGAAATGCAACTAAAACAGAGAAAAATTATAAAGGAGAAGACTACGAACTCGAACACGGAACTTAAAGCAAACTTTTCTTTGCATAAATAAAATAGCTAGAAACTCTCACACTTAAGCACTCTTATCAGCTTTGATCAGCTCAAACTACAACTCTTGAGAACGTAATGATATTCTATTGTATTCTTTCATTCTTCTTACTAAAGAAGGGATACAATCTATTTATAGGCAATTGGATGGAGCTATGCGGACGCGAGAGGTGATTCAATCTGAAAAATCTTATCGTCGGAGAAGATCAATCTCTGCGGTGCAGGAGATAAGGGACACACGTCTGTCTCTGCATGATGGACGGGCGAAAGCAGAAGACATCTGTCACGGAGCTTGGACGGGTCTGTCTGAGAAATGCGGTAGCTAACACACGTATGTAGTAGTAGACTGCATTAGAAGACACACGTCGATGAGAGCAGGAACCGGGCCTGGAGAGAGAGAAAAAGAAGGGGCCACAGAGCATCTTGGATGTGGACATGTGGGAGCCACATGGAATTCGCATGGGCAGGCTCTGCAAGGGAACACTGGAAAGTGACATCTGGTGAAAACGACGTTTTCTGAAAGCGACCTTGGACACTGTTCATGATAAGGACTTCGAGAGTGACCGTTGCATGCGGAGGGTCTCTCGTGAAGCTATGGAACTATTTCAACTGTATCCGAGGAGCCGTCGTCACTGTCTTGGTGTGGAGGACCCAACAGTAGTTCCATGTTTCTCTCAACATAGCAAAGGAAGTGATCAAGGCATAGATCACTATTGGCGGTGGTGATTGGGTTTAGCCAGATGGTGAGAGGAATATTTCCGACCAGAACATTGTTGAGTCCGCACATGTGAGCTTTGAAGAGTGCGAAGACTGTATCGTAGAAATGCCAGTGGTGTGCCAAGTTGAAGTTGCGGTAGCCACGGTGAACCACACGATTCAGACCAAAGGACATGTACAGAAAAGAGTCTGGGAGACTAGTAGGCCACAATTCTCTGGGATTCTTTAACTCGATTTCAACGTATTCACCATGGTGATTGAGAATGGAGTGCCAGACGTGAATCGGCTGAAACAGTTGAAGAAACTTGTATAAGTTTGTGTTGGCCTTAGTCAGCTGGTTGTTGCCAGAAGTCCTATCATAATCCACACGAGCAATGTATGCATGGAGTGAAGCCACATTGAAGATAAACAGGATGGTCCAGCTCTGTACAAGGTAGTACAGAAAGCAATAGGCTTCATCAGGGAGATAGTTGAGATCTCTGAAGGATATAGGTGTCAGAAATGGGAAGTGCGGGTTAGGGATATGTAGGAACACAGGTAGGAACACAGGAGCATTTCTGAACAAGTGTATCTCAAGAAAGGTCTTGAGATTATGGGTTGGCCTATGAGCAAGATAGAGGGTACGGATCTTTGCTTGAAGTTCGGGAGGTAGGCCAGAGATTCTTTCCAGAGGGAAAATATGGGGAATTGGGAGCTCATGGAAGAATGAGATGGGATTTGACTGAGGTTGATTTGTCGGAGGTTGTTCCTTGAGAGGAAGGCGAGATAGGAAATCTGCAAGGATGTTATCCTTGCCTTTGATGTTCTTCACCTTGAAGCTTCATTGAGAAAACCAATTATGCCATCGCAACAGCTGTGGGAGAGGAAGCTGTTTCTGCTTGAATTCGAGCATGCGCGGGAATGCTGACATGTCCATTTCAACCTCAAAATGGTATCCAACAAGATGGAACTGAAACCTTTCGATGCCATTCTTGACTGCCAAAATCTCTTTGTAGCTGGAGTGGTAATGAGTCTCAAAAGGCTTGAACCGACCACTGCGATAGCCATAAATCTGTCTGGTATCGTTAACTTCTTGGAGAAGGACAGCACCCCATTGAGTATCACTGGCGTCAGTCTGAAGAATGTGGGTTGAATTGGCGTTTGGGATTTGCAATCCTGGAAGAGTAGGAATGACCTGCTTGAGAGCTAAGACTGCTGCGGTATGGGAATCATCCCAGGGCGGACGATCTTTTTTCAGTAAATCTCTGAGGACTGATCGATACGTGCTGACATGCGGGATAAAGTCAGACACATAGTTGACGATGCCGAGAAATTGCTGAATTTGTTTCGTTGACGTCAGAACATCCGGAAACTGGAGGAGGTGTTCAGCAATATGAGGCTGTGGAGCATAACTGCCATCACGTATTTCCATGCCAAGGAAATCAATGTTAGTCTGGGCCAACTGCATCTTCTTTTCTGAGAGCATGATGCCATTTTCGACACAAAGGGCATGAAAATGTTGAAGAAGATCACTGGGCGTTTTCTCATCTGGAGAATATAGAAGCAAATCATCAATGTACACCAAACAGTGGTGTAGGATTGGTTGGAAGACACGCACCATCGCCTTTTGAAAAAGGGAGGGGGCTGTTTTCAAACCAAATGGCATGACTGTCCATTGATAATGTGCATTTGGGACAGTGAATGCAGTTTTGAATCTGTCGGCTGGGTGAACACCTAGTTGCCAAAATCTTGCCTTTAAGTCAAACTTGGAGAACAAATTGGCATTAGCCAAATGTTGGAACAAAGAGGCACGATAAGGCAGAGGAAACTTGTCATCCTAGTGATATCTGTTTAATGGTTTGTAGTTGATGACAAGGTGAAGTTTACCGCGAACCTGTTCAGCATGTTTGTTCATGTAAAAAGCTTCGCAAGCCCAAGGGGAGTCTGTGGGCTCAATGAGACCTTCTGAGAGGAGGCCTTGTAGTTCATCCTGGGCAAGTTTCTGGTACTTAGGATTCATGCCAGGGTGGCTGGCTTTTGTGGGCGTCACAATAACTTCTTCCCGAAAAGGAAGATGGACAAAGAAATTAGGACGAGTCCACAAAGGGGAAGGGTGCTTCTTTGCAAAATCTGAATGAGAAGCTGCACAACATTGATCAACTAGGAGAGACCTAATGTTGGAGATGGGTTGTGCCAAATGAAGATTAGGAATGTGGGACCAGGGTAAAAAGGAGGACTTGTATTCGAGACCACTTGGTAACCACTGAAGACCTTTGATTTTATGAAAGATGTCAAAACCAAGAATGAGGTCTTTTCCAGACGAAGAAGAACCAAGGAATGAGAAATGGTGAGGTCTAGGAAAATACGAA
Organism: Magnolia officinalis; assembly: GCA_021015155.1. Lineage (NCBI taxonomy): Eukaryota > Viridiplantae > Streptophyta > Magnoliopsida > Magnoliales > Magnoliaceae > Magnolia > Magnolia officinalis. The sequence goes on from JAJHSJ010000017.1 coordinate 25,825,234, forward strand.
TAGAAAGTGGATGGGAGACTTTATCCACATGGAAAACCTTGCCATTTGCAGCTCTGAAGAACTGAGAATGAGCGAGCCAGGCACCAGCAGGGAGAATGGATGGATTCACGATGGAGATTGCTGCTCCGGTGTCTGCAAGTGCAATGACCGGGATGGCCATCCTAGAGGACTGGCATATAAGCTCAACTCGTACAAGGGGAGTTGGACAGACTGCTGTGATCGAGGGTAGAGTAACGGCTTCAAAGACATGATCGACAACGTCGATATCAGGTATTTCCGGGTCATCCTCTGATTCAGTTGAAGAATAATCAGAGCCAATGACTTTCTGAGCTTCTTTCCTAGGGTGTAAGTGATGGTCAGGACTACCTTCAGGATGCCTCATGATGTTCAGCGTTCCGACGTGGTCTCTTTTCCTTTTAATAGTAGGCAGTTACAGTCGCCATGATTAGTATGCTCTCAAGGAACAACCTTCGGCAAATCAACCTTAGGCAAATCCCATCTCATTCTTCCATGAGCTCCCAATTCCCCATATTTTCCCTCTGGAAAGAATCTCTGGCCTACCTCCCGAACTTCAAGCAAAGATCCGTACCCTCTATCTTGCTCATAGGCCAACCCATAATCTCAAGACCTTTCTTGAGATACACTTGTTCAGAAATGCTCCTGTGTTCCTACCTGTGTTCCTACATATCCCTCACCCGCACTTCCCATTTCTGACACCTATATCCTTAAGAGATCTCAACTATCTCCCCGATGAAGCCTATTGCTTTCTATACTACCTTGTACAGAGCTGGACTATCCTGTTTGTCTTCAATGTGGCTTCACTCCATGCATACATTGCTCGTGTGGATTATGATAGGACTTCTGGCAACAACCAGCTGACTAAGGCCAACACAAACTTATATAAGTTTCTTCAACTGTTTCAGCCGATTCACGTCTGGCACTCCATTCTCCATCACCATGGTGAATACGTTGAAATCGAGTTAAAGAATCCCAGAGAATTGTGGCCTAAGTCCGACCTTTGGCTCAAGGGGGCCCGCCAGAAGTGCTCTGTTGAGCTAAAACGGGTCCACTTTGGTTATAACCTAAGTGTACCTTGACCTGGAGTCTATTTTGGTGAGTTTTTAGGCTATATAAGGACCTTAGAACTCTCTCTCTCTCTCTCAAAGCCATACGAATTTGGGAGAAACCCTAGAGAGAGGAGAGAGAAAAGAGAGAGAAAGTGTGGGAGATGTGGGAGAATCTCCCTGCCACTCTTCCCTGTTGCTATCCATGCTCAACCGCACTATTCTTGTCGTTTTCTCGGCGATTCCGGCGTCATTTCTAGGTAAGAAACCCTAACCCTAATCTGTTTTGGAGTTTTGATAGTTGTAGGTTATGAAATAGCTAACCTATTTCAATCTATAGGTTACCAAACTGCCGAATACGAAAGCTTAGCAAACCTATCGGATCCGTTACGATTCTACGACAAAAGGTGCGGACTTTAGATGCATAAGTTATGGTTTTCAACGCTTTCAATGTCAGATAATGATAGATTCATGATCTGCATGCAATTGCACATGTATAAAGTGCTGTCTGATTTCCGTTTCGATTAAAGATGAAGAATATGGAATTTTATATACTTTAGGTATTTGTAGAAAGTACTGTATACGTGTAAATTTTGGAAATTTGTTTGCCTTGATTATTTGCTGTATTGATATATGATATATGGATAAAATACTTGTTTGACGAAAGGACTCGCCCTAATTCTTGTTTTTGCTAGTATACACTATGTATGTTAAAATAATGTATTTTAAGTGTTTGTGAAAATGACTGAATGAGTATAGAATTCTCATTCGTGCTCGCTATGACTAATTGTCATGGATATATGATTGTTGTATTGGCGATACCCCTTTGACGATAGGATTTGCCTTAAATCACGCCACGACCAATATACACTATATATGCTAAAATGTGTGGCCCAAGTGTTTGTGGAAATGATTGAATGAATATGGAACTTGGATTCCTGTTTGCCATGACTATCCGTCGTGGGTGTATGCGTGTTATGATTGGGGTAACTCCCTAGTGAAAGGATTTGGTCTTATACCTATATGATCAACATATGTCATGTATGTTGGTGTATGTAGTCTAAGTGTTTGTTAAAATGTTTGAATGAGTAGTAGTTAGTAAATTGTAATGTATAAGGGTGTTGAGATATGATTCTCAACTCCTTTAACTATGTGTATGATTTCCTTGGATAGCTGTGTGATTAGGAATTGGATATGTACAAACTCATGCTTGTGTTGTGCTTCATAACATGCTCAACTGATTGTATGATTTTATCTATGTAATGCATATGTTTAAATTCATGTTTATGTTGTATGATCAGTCATGGGTGATGGGGGAGTGGAGCAACGAGTGCGTGCAACAGCCCTAGCAGCCCTAAACGGATAATATCAGACTTTGATTGTATGATTTGAACCTTGATCCATTACTGCTTTAACTAACTGCAATTGAATATGATTGGGGCTATGATTATAGTCCAGGCAATCGGTAATGGGATTAAATTCGTGGCTGAGATTCATTTGCCACGTGAGATGTGTTCGACGAACCTGAGTCGTACTTCGGTTGGCGATAGTGGTTGGCTACACGAAGTGCTTATGCGCTTCATATCGTTCAACTTGTGGTGCGCTCGAGCTAGCCGAGCTCGTCAAGTAACCCGATCTGTCTTATGTATGTTCACCATGTTTGGACGCCTTTGCTTGAACCTAGGATAACAAACTTACCAGTGAAATCCCCTCTAACCATAGTACCTCGATCCGCTAAGACTCATGAGCCGGGCATGGTGGTATGGGACACCGTGGTCGAGCTGTCGGCCTACGCTGGGACCATGTGCCTCCCCGTAGTGACCATTGAGCAACCAGACTCGTGAGCCGATTATGGTAGTATGAGACACTATATTCGAGCTGTCGGCCTACACTAGCGTAACCTGGTTGTGGTCCTCAGTCGGGTTGCATCCGGGTCCCATTGTCAATAAGTGGACTGGTCGGGCTTCAAAAATAGACTGCCAGTTGGTAGGACGTTAGTGGAGTGATCTCGAGTATACTCTAAAATCTGTGATTGGCGATGAGCCTTTCGCAGTAACTAGAGCATGAGTTGAGCCGAGTACGGTGAAACCTGTATTCGAGCTGACGGCCAGCGATTGAGGCGAGTACGGTGAGACCTGTATTCGAGCTGACAGCCAACAATTGAGCCACATATAGTGAGATCTGTATCCGTGCTGACGGGTGACGAGCCCTTTGTGATGCCTTCGCGATGCCTCTCAAACCATAATATCGTATGAGATTATTTAGGAGTGACGACCCTAGAATGGATCATGTTTGGGAATGATACAAGGGAGGTACCTTAGTTTTCCAATCCTGCTTTTTGAAATAGACTAATAATAACTCAGTAACCAAGCTCATCATAGCATTGCATGTGCCTGAAAGATGTGGAGCATTGAGGGATGAACGCATGCCGCGAACGTAAGATGGTGTCGCATGAGGGTGGTTTGGCAAGGGCATACATCATGTCATTTCATACTTGCATTAAATAAGAGTAGTTAGAATTGTTTGACTGAATTGATAACATGTTAACCTATGCTTTATTGTTCCACTGAGTTGGCCACTCATTCCCACGTTATGGGACGGTGTTTTAAAACACCCACCAGACCCTGTATCAGATGCAGGTATCACTGGAGCACAGGAGACTGAGCCCAACTTCTATGACGATCAGGAAGAGTTCTCCTACATGCAGTTTGTTGGAGGCTTCGCATAGGTTGTCCAGTGCTACGGGCCTATAGGGTTGATAATTTCAGTTGTACTATTTTAACATTTTGATTCAGAACCAACATGTATATATACGGTGACTCAGTTGGTGTTCATACTCTGGAGATCGAGAATGTTTTGTTATATATATATATATATATCTATATACACCTTTCAGTCTTCTGCTTACGTTTTATACATGGATCCGGAGTATGAATTACTGTTTTGGTAGAATCTCACTCATGTTTATTGTACTAACACAGACAACATTTAATCATCATTACCTATGTTGCATAAGTGATGTTCTGGAACTCGAGAGTTGAGTTACTACTCGACCCTCGATTTTTCGGGATGTTACAAAAGGGAATCGATTGTGCATCCCCCAAAGTTTCTGAGGGAATAAATTATTTAGGAGCTACATGGAGGTGGCCTCGGTGGACACCTTGGGTGAGACAAGACGCGAGCTCTTGTGGAAGAGCGGTATTACTGGCCACAATTAGTACGTGATGTGGAAAAAGCTGTACAACGTTGTCATGTTTGTTAAACCTCCAAGAGAAAATCTCAGAATACGGGCCTCTACACCCTGTTACCTGTGCCTAACGGTCCTTGGAAGAATTTATCAATGGACATCGTGCTTGGTCTCTCACGAACACAACGCGGCATGGATTCGATGTTCGTGGTGGTAGATCGTTTCTTCAAGATGGCGCACTTTATCCCATGTAAGAAGACCCTCAATGCAACACAGTGGTAAATCTATTCTTTAGGGAGGTCGTACGGCTATACGGGGTCTCCAAGACCATTACTTCTGATCGTGACACGAAGTTCATTAGCCACTTTTGGCGGACTTTGGGGACTCGATTCGATACACGACTTCAATTCAACAGTGCTTACCACCCATAGACTGATGGGCAGACCGAAGTTGTGAATCGCATGTTGGAAAATCTCCTTTGCTGTATTTCAGGAGAAAAACCGAAGCAGTGGGATTTGGCCTTGTCTCAATCAGAGTTTGCATTCAACAACATGGTGAACCGCTCGATCGGGAAATCACTGTTTCAGATTATCTATGGACGAGTGCCTCGCCACACACTTGACTTGGTCCCTCTGCCTAAGCACCCAGGCATGAGCATTGCAGCAGAACATATGGCACACAAGATCATGGGCATCCATGCGGAAGTGCAGACCAAGTTACATGCCTCGAACGAGAAGTACAAGGAACAAGCGGATAAGCACCGGTGAAAAAAGTTGTTCGAGGTGGGAGACCGCGTTATGGTCCATCTGTGCAAAGAGAGATTTCCGATCGGGACATACAACAGTTGAAAAATAAGAAGATTGGACCCGTCCCAATCATTCGAAAGATCAATGACAACGCTTATGTTGTTGATCTTCTAGATGACATGGCGATCTCACGGACTTTCAACGTCGCGGACCTGACAGAGTATCATGAACCAGAGCAGGATGAGAACTCGAGGACGAGTTCTTTTGAAGTGGAGGGAACTAATGTAGAGCGGGTCACGGACAGTATCATGGCCAAGATGGATAAGAAAAGGGCCGGTTGAAGATAGAAGTGACACGGACCGTCGGACCTTAGATCGAGCGTATCTCACAATCCGGAATGAGTTATCGGGCATAAAATATATGATTTTGGGGTAGAATGAGCTACTTTAGCCAACCAACCCTGCTACGCCAGGTTGCGTAAGCCGAATTTATGAAATACCCCTAGATCGACAGTCGTTTCCCTGTTTTAATTTCATTTTTACTATAAATAGTAAGTTTTAGTTTGATTATAACTCTTCATCCTTCGGGCTTTAGGAGTTACGTCCAACGTGAAAAGATCTTAGAATAATTAGGAGAATGGTTTGGTGAAGCCAAATAGGACACTTACCATTTTTGGCCGAAAACCTTGCGCACTAGTAGACATCACGACCGTCTATAAATAGTAAGTTTACTATTTATAGCAAGTCATGAATTCTAGGAGTTTTAGTTGTAGTTTGCTTCTGATTTCTCTTCCATTGCTTGGTATCCCTATTTAAAGGGTTGTGAACTCATTTATTGGAATTAATTAATCAATTTCAAATTTATTAGAATTTATTTCTATTTTTTGCTTTCTTTCCTCATGGATTCGAGAAGTCTCTGTGAAGAGTCTAGAGAAGCTCCATGGATTCGGAGTAGTTATCCTCTTGAGGAAGACGGTGATCGACCTCATCACGTTCATCCCTACGTCACCAACATATTATGGCCATTACTTTATCCTAGTTTCATGAGTGCTCTAAAGAATGTCCCAATTCTCATAGGAAGCGGCCCCACTTCCACATTTATATAGGCGAGTCTATCAGGTATGTACCTACGACTAGACATCCCACTATATCACAACTATGGAACTCATTAAGGACATAGTCCAACATTCCTCACTAAAATTCATGACATTAGTCCACTATAGAAATGGGGTTCTCAATTTTCATTTATAGTGTCGGTACCAAATCACTCAAGACAACTTTTTATTACTTATTGAACCTAGTTCTTGGAATATCTAGTCATATAGGTAGGGTTCCCATTATCGGTGATTTATTAGTGTGACTCAATGCCATTTCCCTCGATGTACTCATCATTAACTCTTTGTCTAGTGCTTTAGTTAGTGAATCAACTAGATTCTCTTTAGATCTTACAAAATCAATTGTAATTATCTCTTCTTAGATTAATTGATAGACTAATTCATGTCTCAGACGTTGATGTATGGACTTCCCATATAGGTCATATTGTTTGCCTTAGCTATTGCAGCTTGGCTATTACAATGCCTCGCAATTGCTGCCACGGGTTTACCCCACAAGGATATTTCTAAAAGAAGAATTTAACCATTTGTCTTCTTCACCTACAGTCATATAATCAATGAATCAGACTTCATCATGGATCGAGAGATACAAGTCCACTTCTTAGACTTCCAGGATATTGTGGTTCCTCCAAGTGTAAACACATAGCCACTAGTGGACTTGGATTTAATCAGATATGATATTCAATTTGCATCACTATATCTCTCTAGTACATTTGAATATTTGTTATACCTAAGACCATAACTGGAAGTCAAGTATATTAGTAATCTATTTTTGACATTCCAGTGATCTTTTTCAGAATTATTGGTGTATCTACTAAGCTTATCAATTGCATATACAATATTAGGTTTAGTACAATTCATTAGATATATTAAATGTCCAATAACACTAGAGTACTTAAGTTGTGAAATACTATCACCTTCATTTTTATACAATTTCACATGAGGCTTAAAGGGAGTGTCTGCAAGTGTACAATATTGAAGATTATATATATATATATATATATATATATATATTAGAATTTTCTCCATATAGTGTGATTGAGATAAAGTGATTTTATTGGAATCTTTCATAATTTTGATTCTAGGAATTACATATGCCTCTCTCAGGTTTTTTATGTTGAATTGTAACTAAGGAATTACTTAGTTTCATTCACTACATCAATGTTAGAATAAAAAATCACATGTCATCCACATATAAACATATGATAATGCTTGCAATTTCAAATAACTTGTTGTATACACATTTATCTTACTCATTAATTTGAAAACCGTTTGACAATAATACCTTGTCAAAATTCTCATGCTATTGCTTTGGAGCTTGCTTGAGCCTAATTTGCATATATTATTCTCATGACCTTTTATCACACCTCTTGGGTTGGTCCATATAAATTTCTTATAGTTCTCCATTCAGAAAAATGGTTTTCACATCCACTTCGTGGATCACAAGATTGTTGATGGAAGCAATAATTATCAATACTCGTATGGTGGTAATTTTATTGTCTAGTGAATATGTGTAAACAAAGTTAATACCTTCCTTTTACTTATACCCTTCAACTATAGGCCCAACCTCGAATTTCATAATAGACCCAACTAGTCTAAGCTTAGTCTTAAAAACCCATCTGTAACCTATAAACTTGCTACTTAGTGGTAGGTCTACCAGTTCTCAAGTGTTATTGTACAATATAGAGTCAATTTCAATATTAATGGTTTCCTTCCAAAAGGCTTCATTAGGAGAGCTTATAGCTTCGACATAAAAGGATGGGTCATCCTCTACAAGGAAAGTGTAAAAGTCGGGTCTGAAGCTAGTCTCAACTTTGACCTTCTTATTTTTTCTAGGTTTCAAGGGCTATTCTATTGTGTCATTCTCTACATCAATTTTTATAACCAAGTCTACTAATACAAAAGAATTAGCCTTACATTTAGCTTAAAATATAGTTTCAAAGAAATCAACATATAAGGATTCAATGATAGAATTGGCATCATTATGATTATGGGACCTCAAAATCAAGAATCTATAAGACTTGATATTTTGCGCATACCGTATGAATGCACAATCAAGATTTTTATCCGCTAATTTAGTTTTCGTAGGTAAAGGTAACCCTACCATGGCTAGGCACTCCTACACTTTAAGATACCTTAGGTTTGGAGCCTTGTTATTCCACAGTTTATAAGGAGTTTTATCAGAATGATTATGAGGTACACGATTTAGAATATAATATGTAGTAATGAGGATTTCTCCCTATAGATTAAAGGGTAAGCTAGAACTAGAAAGCATATCATTTACCATGTTCATTAGAGGTTTATTTTTTCTTTCATCTATTCTATTTTGTTGAACTGAATATGGTGCATTTACCTCATGTATAATTTTTTTTCATTCACAATATGATGTGAAGTCGTGAGAAAAATATTCTTAACATCAATCAAACCTAAGAACATTTACCTTTCCTTTTAATTGAATTTTTTTTAATCGAACTCAAGGGTTGACAACCCCATGTACAGGGTTGCGATGTACTAATAACTCGGTGAGACTGAGGTCGAATCCACAGGGAATGGGGAACACGACCTAGAACTAATCTAAGTCTAATGATTTGTCTTGATTTTCAATCTATTGATTAGGTAAAAGGATTTTAAAACAAATAAATAAAAGACTAAGGCTCCATGAATCCATTTATAACAATTTCAATATTCGATTTACCGATTCAATGCATATCTCAATTGGAATCGAAGTCCTATCCTACAGAATCAGAAGATAATTATGTTACACTATTCATGAATACTAATAAGAATATGATTTCAATTGAACGATTCTCTCATGAAGAATTCAAACATCAATCGTAGAGAACTAAAAACATATAATGCACCCAGAAGTGACAATGGATCAATTAATTATACAGATTGATTATTTATCTAATTCAGGGAAACCATTGTTAAATCAAAACATTCATTGTACCAGGAGTGCACAACAAATCGAGAAACAAATAACTTAAAGACTTTAACATAAATCTAAAACAAATCAATCTACTATCATCATTCAAACCAATGTTATTGAATCAAATAAACCAGATATGTAATTAAACTACAAGCTTCATCCCTTAACCTTATCTAAGAGATTAACCTAACATGGGTAACATATTAAAAGAAGAATAAAAGAAAAAATAAAAAAGACAAAATAGAATCGAGGGGAAGAATAAGAAGGACGACTCCGTGTAAGCTCTGCCACCAATATGTCATTCTTTCAAGACCTCATTCATCTCTAGGAAAGCCTAAAACATCCCTTTAAATAGAAAAAATATGCATCGACTTGAAATCAACTTCAATTTACACACTTATGTTACGATTTGGTTGCAGTCGACCATAGCCTTCAGTTGCATCGAACATGTCTTCAATTGCATCGAATTAATTATTTGGTTGCAGCTGAATTTCTCCAATATTCATCTGAAGTCCTCGTCTTCCTTAGGTCGCATCAAACACCTGACTTTTGTCACACCTAAAGTCGAGCCGAATTAATTCTGAAAATCACAGTTTCTTGCTAGACTGTTCAGTGCACATTCAGTCAGACCTAACTAACCTTAGGTGGGACTAAATAGTCTATTGTTTCTGTTATTGGACTTGTGATTTCACTAGCCTTTTCTCTATACTTTGTACTTGGTTTTCTTGTATCTTTGGCATGTGAATTCCTAATATATAACTTCCAAATCTCCAATTCTTCATTATCTTCTTTTGATCTCTAAATCCATCCTTTTAAGTATATCTTCATCTTTAAGTGCAAAATCAGATCTGTAAGTGCTTATACTTAAGCACAATTAGGATTATCAAATTTCGTAGTCCTGAAAGGAGCACAAGTACTCATGAAGATACTCTTCGACAACTCATGAAGAACTCGTAAAAACTCAATTAACATCTCAAGGACGACTCAACATCTCAAGCTTTAAAAGTCTTACATGGTTCGAAGATCGGAACACTTTGTATGTGTCAACCATCAGGTGGTATAACCTTAGATTGACCCTAGGTTAGGTGTATTTCACATGATATCACGATAACACATGATTCTAAGAATCCATAAATGTTGTTATCGATGATCAAACTCTTACACTCAAACGTGATCAAGATGATGACGTTACTACAGTCAATTAGTATGAATCGTCATCGAAATCAGATTTAACTGAGCTAAGATTAGTCAAGGATCATCCAACTAATCAAATACTTGGTAACCCTCACACTGGTGTTCAAACCAAAAGATAGTTGGAAAACATATGTAATTTATGTTTGCTTCACTTCCTAGATAGAACCGTCTAATGTAAATGAAGCCTTAGCATATGAAAGTTGGATTATAGCCATACAAAATGAATTAAATCAGTTTGTTAGAAATGATGTGTGGAATTTGGTTCCTAGACTTTCTGACAAACATGTTATTAGAACTAAATAGATTTTCAAAAATAAAACTGATGAACTAGGAGATATTATAAGAAATCAGGCATGATTGGTTGTGCAAGGTTACACACAAATCGAAGGAATTGACTATGATAAGACCTTTGTTCCAATTGCTTGCCTTGAGTCTATTAGATTATTTATTTCCATTACATGCCATAAAAATTTTAAAATATACTAAATGGATGTCAAAAGTGCTTTCTTAAATAGTGACTTAAACGAGGAAGTTTATGTTGAACAACCTAAGGGCTTTGGAGATCCCAAAGTTCCTAATAATGTATACTGTCTTAAAAAGGTTCTGTATGGTTTAAAACAAGCCCCTAGAGTATGGTATGAAAAACTGACCAAATTTTTATCTAGTCAAAATTTTAAAATGGGGAGCATAAATAAAACTCTATTTATCAAAAAAATTTTAATGAAGACATGTTGATTATTCAAATATATGTAGATGATATTATTAATGGATCAACTTGTACTGATCTCTGCTCTAAGTTTGCAGATTTAATGAAGTCAAAATTTAAATTGAGTATGGATGGTGAGCTAAATTGTTTCCTTGGTCTTCAAGTGAAACAACTCAAAGATGGGATATTTATCTCTCAAACCAAATTTGTTATGAATCTATTAAAAAGGTTTGGTTTTGAGAATGGTAAAAACTTTCAAACACCCATGAGTACAACACTCAAATTATCTAAAGATGATTCAGGTAAAAGTTTGACCCTCGTTTTTATCGTAGCATGATTGGTAGTCTATTGTATTTAACTACTGTGAGACCCGACCCGACTTCGCATGTGTGCATGCGTGTTTATGAGTATGCATATCATTTATTTTGGTCTCGCGGTCCTACCGATCAAATTTCGGTGACCCGCGACTCTCAGATAGTGTTTGCGGTCATCCTTAAGTTCGGTCAGGTAGACCCGACTCGGATTGACCTGAGACCTACGTTATTGCGACTGCATCATCGCCACGGTTCCAACGCCGCGTCTCGCTCATAAATCCGACTTATAGATCAAAAGTTGTGAGCATTTCATCTCGTGGCCCACTTTTTGTACAAAAACATATATGGACCACTTTCATGGCACAACTTCCCATTCACACCACCCACACACACTACATAATTGCATGGAATTGTCACCACCCATTCTTGACATTACCCAAACTTAGCCTAAGTATAGCAACTTTGTTATTGTCACCATAGGCCATCATGGCCTTACTTTTGCTCTTCCCTAGTCAAGAGAGAAATCATGGCATTGGTATACACCCTCCTTCCTCTCTCTCCTCCCTCATTTCTCTATCTCTCTTTCTCTCTCCTTCTCTCTTCTCTTCTTCTCCAGCAATTTTTCACCCATTTTTCAGCTATTTTCTTCCTTAATCCCCCATCATCTAACCCTTGAAACTCCATCTCCACCATTGATCCATCTCCCTTGGTGCTAAAGGACCTTAGTGTGGAAGTTTGGTGGTCATCTTTAATGTGGGTGACTATTCTTTTGTTGAATTCTTTTATTTTCCTTAATCTCATTATTTCTTCATGGATGGATCATATGGGACCCACCAATCCATGGTGGGGATCCCATTTGATCGCATGGATGTGGCCCTTTGGCCCATCCTACATGCATGTCATGATCCATGATGAGGCCATTCTCCATGGACCCCATCATGATGTATGTAATGATCCACTCTATCTTAAGGTCATCTAGACCTTGAGGATCATGTTGGGATGACATCCCAACCATCCATAGCAATTATAGATCATGCATGTAGTGATTTTATGTTGCATGCACAATCAATGTAGTTATATGGGTATGATTCATTCTTGGGAGGGTCCATTAGTGGCGGGGCCCTACCCCATGGCCGGATTATGTTTCTTCTCCATCTTTTCTTTCTTATCTTTATAGTAAATCTGATGTATGTGGGGCCCACTTGATGTGTCATGCAACTAGGCCCAAGTGGTTAGACATCCAGGCCCACCTTGTTGCCCCATATTGTTGGCATGTTTTGGACAGCTTTGTGCTTGATTTTATGGATGATCTTGTAAGGGGCTTGGGTCCGAGAGTTGTGTGACCCATCTAGGTGGACCCCACCCTGAGGAATGCTGATTTATTTCCCTTTTAATTATCTTTTGGGGTAGTTTGGACAGCAACATGTTGCTGTCATGTTGCTGTCCAAATCTGCCTGGACAAATTTTTGGGCCACCTTGGGGCCTGATTTATGGGTCTTTGGTGGGAATAATAAAACAAAATAATATGTGATTCTTGTAGCCTTATGACCCACCTACAACCATACCAAATTTCAGTCTCATCTGACCTTCATTGGGGTCCCAAAGGTGTGGTCCAAGTGAGGTGGACAGTCTGGATTTTCTGCACTATTCCAGCAAAATTCCACCCTGGACAGGTTGGAATTCTGAAATTTATTAAAATACTTTTGGGTGTCTAAAAATTATAAAAATTTACAAAAATGTGGTCCACTCATGGTAAGACTCACCTAAAAACTTTTGGGGCCAATGGACACCTGTACACACCATGGTGGTGGCTGGACCGGCCCATTACAATATGGTGTCCAGATCAGTCCGATTTTCAGGACAGATTGATTTCTTTAAATAAATTAAAATATTTTTAGATGTAAAAAAGTTCTGAAATTTTGTAGAGTTGTGTTCCAACCATGGTGGGACCTACCTACCAAATTTTAGGGCCAATGGACCCCTTTGCACACCGTGGCAAGGGCCGGACTGACCCACCACGTTGGGACATCCAGGTCTGTCCGATTTTTGGACAGACTGTTTTGTTTAAATTATTTAAAATACTTAGGAATATCCAAAAATTCTAAAATTTTGTGGGGATATGTCCACCTATGGAAGTGTCACTTTGTAAAATTTCAGCCCCAACTGACCCCATTTGGGCATCCAAAGGAATGGGCCAAGATGGTTGGATTGCCAGATTTTTCTACTGTGCAATCCAGCAATATGCCTTGATAACAACTATAATTCAAAAATGTTTCCACTGATGGTGGGCCACCTTTTTGGGTTTTCTCTTATTGTATGCATGATGAGGGACCTTGGCCCTCAATTCCCAGAGTTTTAGAGGCCTTAGGGCCACTCCAATGGAGTGCCCAAATTTAGGACAACAACATGTTATAATTATGCTTGGCCTTTGGGCTGAAATTTTGAGGAGTGGGGCCCACCACATTGTAAAGAATCTTAGAGGTAATGATTTATACCTTTAGTTCCTTAAATGTTGGGCTTAATAAATGCACTGTTGAGGCCCACCATAGTTGAATTTAATTGGGTCCATGAATGTGGCTAGTTGTTGAACTCTTTAGGCCCAATTGGGCTAGAACTTTCCAGATAGGCCCAATGAACTCTTGGGCCATTTTTACCATACTATTGTGTTGGATTAGTGGGCCGGAATATACAAGTATATGGGCCATTAGTTGCACACCAAATCAACTTTATACTTGGGCCGGGTTGTAGGCCCAACTTATTTGACTAAGAGCATGACATTTGCCCACTAGGCCACCACAATATATGGAATTAGTGGCCTTTATGTTGGGCCCTAATCTTTCCCCTATGGACCCATAGTGGTATATATGGGTTGGGCTATGTGTGTTCCCCTTGGACCCATGTTTTGGAGAGGCCTTGGGCCACCTTTCTGAAGCCCAACATGAATGTATGTGGTATGTAATGGCTGCCCATTTCTTATTTCTAATGTTGTGTGGGCCTTGGGCCTTGATCCGTAATCAATTACAGATGGGCTACCTCTTGGGGACCAATTGTGGTTGGATGTCCACATTGGTGGCCCTAAGGTAGGCCCATGGACTTCTATGGGTGGTTAAAGGCCCACCATAGATCCTTGCTAGGCTCGTTTCATCTATTTAGGCCCATATCATTGTTCTCCTTAGTCTCATGGGCTACCCTAGGTATATGGGCCCCCACTAGAGGTTGTATTCCTTATGAGGAATTGGTTAAGTACTTAGACCCTTCATGGTTAGGTAGAGAGTTCATCTTCACCTCATTGACACCCCTATTCATCTTCATGGCCCACTCCCATACGCATCATATGCATGCTTGGTTGAGGTATGATTGGCCATGATTGTGTCATTGTGTAGGACATGTTGATATCTCCCTGAGAGATGAATGCTTGGGATTGATGCATAGGTGATTGTGTGATTCATGCATCTGACATTGCATAGCTTATGGATATCTGCCCTTGCTTCATTAGGGCCTTACCTCCAAAGGAGTATTCGTGGATGGCCATATGTGTGGACACTGAAAATATTAGTTGAGCATACCGGGTGCATAGGATGCCCATGGGTGAAATTCTCAAAACTTCCATCGTACTAAGGATCTGCTCTAACGTCGTGACCGGGTGGAATATATGAGCGCATGAGGGCCTTATACCATTAGGCCGCGACTCCCACTGTCGTGTAGTCGATTGGAAAGGGGTATGGCTTTACCTGCCTGATGTGAGGAGGTATTGCTAGGCTGAGTCTGACCAGCTCATAAGTGGGTCCACTACCTTCAGGCCTTGTTGGTGATTGGCTATCCACAGGTGGGTAGTGAGGTCTCTTACGCTCGTTTGACTGTGCGGGGTCTGTAGAGCAGCAGTCATTCAACAGTGTAATGGACCCCGGTGATTTCCTTATGATCGAAAATGTACATGACTTGTGGTTTGGATATGAGCACTGACATTACTTGCATTGCATTAGCATTGGTTGTACAAGCCCCTTCATGCATTGCCTTGGCATGGTACCCAGTACTCATTGCATCTTATTCATGATAAGCCTGGGTAAGGCTAGTGATATCCTCATTGATCATGCTTCTCTCCTTGTATCTCCTACTACTCTTCTGTGCACTATTATCACACATCTACACCACCCTCTAAGCTTCTATAAGCTTATGCACGATTGATGCGTGCAGGATACCCTAGGCAGGCGACATAGAAGTAGAGCATGGAGTAGAGCTAAGCATTTGAGGACTCCAGTGTTGCTGACCTTTCTCTCTTTTCCTTTTATCTCATGTATGTCCTTTTAGACCTTATGGATGATTGTAAAAGTTCAAATTTATATTAGATTTTGCGATGTGTGCCTTTGTTATTCTCAGATGTTCTTGCTGTGATCTTGGGTATGCTCATATTGGAAATGATTATATTGTTATCAAAAAATCCTCCTTGTAGGATCCCAGGATTGGAACCTGCCTCAAGAGCCGAGAATGGGGTACTATGGAGGCTGTTACGGCCAGAACCGGCCATCGGGTTCCTTGTGATTCCGATTACCGAGTTTGGGGCGTGACAACTACCAACAGATTTGATATTTCCTTTAGCGTAAACATATGTGCTAGATATCAATCTAATCCTATAGAATCTCATATGTCTGCGGTTAAAAGAATAATCAGATATATTGCTACCACGGCTAACTTAGGCTTATGGTACCTCATGATACATCATTAGATATTGCTGGATATGCTGATGCTGATTGGGCAGGTAATGTTGATGACAGAAAATCCACAAGTGGTGAATACTTTTACATTGGAAATTGCCTGGTTTCTTGGATGAGTAAGAAACAAAACTCAATATCATTATCCACCGTAGAAGCTGAATATATTGCGGTAGGAAATGCATGCATGTAACTGATGTGGATGAAACGTATGTTAGCAGACTATGGAATTGATCAAGATAACATGAATCTATATAGTTTAAATACCAATGCTATAAACATATTCAAAAATTCTATTCAACATTCTCGCACAAAACACATCGACATACGATATCATTATATTCGAGAATTAGTTGAAAACAAGATTGTCATGCTACAGTACATTAATACTAAGAAACAACTTGCAGACATTCTGACAAAACCGCTAGATAGTGTCAGATTCTCCAATTTAAAAAATGATATGGGATTATGCTATATTACTTGATTAATCTTCCTTTATTACAATTTGTTTTTTCTTTTTTAATGTTTTCTTATATATACATTTGCATAAAAGGAAAAAAAATAAAAAATAAAAATTTTGGGGATTTTTCGGCCAGCCCATAGCTGACCGACTGGTTCGACTAGCCGAGCAATCACTCGGGCTAGCCGAATCGGGGGCGGATTGAACAAAAAAGGGAAAAAGATCCCAAATTACTCATTTCCACTTATTCTTCTTAGACTCACCGGTGCTTCCTTCGGCCAACTCATCTCTTAAGTCTCCTTGTAAGTGGTTTATTTGCTATTTTCTTCTAGATTTAAGATCTTGGTTGAGCTTTATTTGTGAATCTTCTAATTTCTTTGAATCTAGAACTTCGTTTTGGTGGGTTTCCTTTAAAAATCTGATCTACTTAAACCCATCACCTACTTTGTTATTCTTTGTTCATTTTCTTCCATGGAACATTGAACTAAACGTACCATTCGTAGACCGCATTCCAGTTCCTTATCTCGCTCCGTTCCTCAGGTTGTACAATCCATACGCACACCAGAGGATAGTCCGGAGAATGTACAAGATTTTTACTCTCGGAGAATTATTATTGAGTGATCAGTTAATGTTGATCACATCGCTCAATATGGTATAGTTGAACTACTCTCCGAGGTAGGATGGGAGAAAATTCTAAAATGGGTAGGGCGACTTACCAGTCCATTGTACAAGGGATGTACGCATCCATAAATGAAGTTTCTACTGATAATCTATCATTTAATATTTAATTTATGGAAGAAACTATCACCATAACACCCTCCATCATATCATCCATTATGGACATTGAGATGGCGGATGACGGGTTACCTATCGCACCTCTTTTTGAAGATATGTACACTTCAGAAAGAACTACCACTACCCGGGTGCTATGTAGATTTAATGCCAAATGGAGGTCCGATAACCCTCTCTCCACTTATAATTTACTTTCAAAATACCGTATTCTTCATCGCATCTTTACATCTAATGTTTATTCAAGGGTTGGGAATAAAACTGATCTTACTCCCTTCATGATGCGTATTATGCATTCTGTTGCTTCTGGTAATCGCATTTGTCTTCCTTCTTTGATGTCTTATTTGATTATCCAATATCGCTTCCATCCTTGTCATGGTTCCATTCCTTTTGCATATCTTATGACTTTCCTTGCTTTACGGTTCAATGTTCAAATTCCTGCAATTGAAGCACCGGAATCCAAACTTCCCTTTGGTAATGCGAACTTGAACATGATGAAGTTAGATCTGAGGCCTGAGTAGCAAGGCAATCAGGAAGAGGACCCCGAAGGTGATATCAATATGGATGACATATTTGCTGACTTAGAAGATTCGGCTGATACGAATGATTCAGATTTCCAACCTTCGCAATTCTCTGGTAGGTTGGAGAGTTTAGAAAGGAAGGTGGATGCTTTGCATGTATCCCAGGATTCATTACTTCAGACTCAAAAATAACATATGAAGTACATGAAAATGTACTTTCATCGATTCAATCGGAGTCTGAAAATTAATGATCCTGAGATGGCTGCACCGTCCTCCTTTGGTTCTGACTGATATTTTAATTATGGTCTGTAATAACTTTTATTCTCTTTGGATTACAGACTCTTGGATGGTTTTCCCTTATCCACATTTGGATATTAATCTTTATGAAACTTAATGACCTTATATCCTTATTTTATATGCTCTTATCCTTGATATTCATGTTGCATACATCATTTAATTTTTCTTCCTTTGTTAACTTTTGACAAAAAGAGGGAGAAAATGGTTATAGATATATAAGCACAACTCCTCAACACTTGAATGAATATCTGCGCTCAACACTTGCACTTGCATGCATGAATTCTATGGAGTTATATATTTTTTGCATGTGATAAAGTATTGGATTGTATAGAAATATATTCTATGTGACTAAGTGCTTAGGGGGAGTTACGAATGCTTGTTCTAAGGGGGAGCATCAAGATCTTCAAGATATGGTATCATTGGTGGTGTACAGTTATTCTTTTGAACCAGAGCTCATATTAGTATGATAAGTCTGTGAGATGTTGTAATATTTTATGATGAGTTGTATATGATTGTGTTTTGTCACGAAATTGACAAAGGGAGAGATTGTAAGTGCTTATACTTAAGCACAATTAAGATTGTCAAATTTTGTAGTCTTAAAAGGAGCACAAGCACTCATGAAGATACTCTTTGACAACTCATGAAGAACTCGTAAAGACTCGATCGACATCTCAAGGAAGACTCAATGTCACAAGCCTTTAAATTCTTATATGGTTTGAAGATCGGAATACTTTGTATGTGTCAACCATCAAGTGGTATAACCCTAGATTGACCTTAGGTTAACTGTATTCACATGATATCACGATAACATATGATTCTAAGTAAAATACACCAGAGTTAGGCCAACCCGACCTCAGGTTTAACCATCCTAATTATCTTCAGCCAACCCAACATAATTCAGGTAAGTATACAGCAAGAAAAAAATTTTCTGTAGCAAGTTCGGCCAACCCAACCTTGGGTTCGGCCAGCCGAATTTTGGTTTAGGTCAACCAGATTTTTGAAAGATTTCATCCCGCGAAATCCAAAGATCCGTCGGAACGCAATCGTTGGAATTTGGCCAGCCAAACTTAAAATTGGGCCAGCCGAATTTTCAAAT
Source organism: Magnolia officinalis (assembly GCA_021015155.1). Classification (NCBI taxonomy): domain Eukaryota; kingdom Viridiplantae; phylum Streptophyta; class Magnoliopsida; order Magnoliales; family Magnoliaceae; genus Magnolia; species Magnolia officinalis. Next base: position 25,844,357 of record JAJHSJ010000017.1, read on the forward strand.
CCTTTGGTTATAAATCGAGACTTTCTCTCACTCATTTAAAATACAAAAAATATAAATCCATCTTCTCAAGAAAAGAGTGAAAGTCTAATCCTCCTTAAGCTATTTGTGCAGTAATTCTTAGATTTGATTTAGCTAATTTTATTCACTTTCTCAAGTTAGTTTAATCTATTTTAATAGAGCAATTCATACTCTACTTAAGAGTTAGAGAATCAAATTTGTATCATTAGGGTATTGTTTATTACATTGAAAATATATTAGATCCCTATATTCTTTTTGGGTTGAACATATATACGGCTTCATCCATATCTCAATAAAGAAGATCACTACAATCAAGCTACAGTTACGTCTTCGACTTGCCAATTGAAGATAAGTACTATTTTTAATTTCATTTCATTTTGGGTTTTTTTGAGATAGTCTCGAAATCTCAGCGGGTTGTATTGTGGTGAGCCCATGAAAATCACAAAGAAGGTTTTGTTATGGTGAGCCTGTGAAAATCACAAAGAGGGTTTTGTTGTGATAGCCCGTGAAAATCATAAAGACTGTATAAGGTTGTTATGGTGAACCTGTGAAAACCTTGAAATAGTGAAAGCAAAACTTACGAGGATAGTAATTTTGGTAGTGGAGTAGGTGTAGAGTTTAAGCACCAAACCACTATAACTTCTTGTGCTTTGTGGTGATTGTTTAATTCTTTATATGCTTTCCTTGTGATTGATTGTCTCTTGTTAAGTTTGATATTTTCATCTCAAAGATGTCGTGAAATAAGGTTGTCCTGCCTAAATCTTTTTAGGTGAAGGTTGTCTTATGAACTATTTAAAATCTTAATTTCAATACTCTAAGTAATTGGGTATATTTTGTTTTAGTATTCTGCATTATATCGAAATATTTTGTATTGTCGTATTCACCCCCCCCCCCCCCCCCCTTCTCTAGGATATCTATAGCTCATACTTTCAACCTCACATAATGAAAACATATATAATTATATCAAATTAACACTTAATTACAAGGAAATCTAATGTAATTGAGATGATAAATAAGTAATATTTAGATGTTCTCTCACCCCCAACCAGTATTTTGTTAGTCCTTAGTAAAACATGTAAAAGATATTTCGAAACCAAATGAATAATCCCCTATAAAATCAAATAATTCTAAAAACAAACTAGATTATAGAAATTTAAAATACATTAATGTATAGTACTACTTTCACATAAAATCTAGCACTTAGTAAATGGCCTAATCAAGTTCAAAGTATTAATCCTATAATTTGAAAGGATGAGCTATAGATATCCTGCAGAGGGGGGGGGGGGGGGGGGGGGGGGGGGGGGGGGGGGTGAATAGGACTATGCCAAATATTTCGATACAATGCGGAATAATAAAGAACTTAAACTCAATTACTTAGAGTATCAAATTCTTGATATCAAATAGTTCGTAGGACAACCTTCGCCTAAAGGATTTAGGCAGGACAACCTTATTTCACGACATCTTTGAAATCAAAATATCAAACTTTAGTAAGAGCAAATGAAACACAAGATAGGCATACAAATAATAAAAGCAATCACCACAATGCACACAGAAATTATAGTGGTTCGATGCATAAACGCAACCTACTCCACTCCCAAAATTACTACACTCGCAATTTTGGCTTTCACTATCTCAAGGTTTTCCTAGGGTCACCTTAACAACCTGATACAATTATTGCAATTTTCACGGGCTATCACAATATACCCCTTTATGATTTTCATGGGATCACCACAAACAAACCCGCAGAGATTTCTGTACTATCTTAGAAAAATTCAAATTGAAATGAAAGTAAAATAGAACTTATCTTCGATTAGCGAGTCGAAGTCGTAGATGTACCTTGAATGCAACGATCTTCTTCTTGGGATATAGATGAAGTCGTGTATGAGTTCAACCCAAAAGAATATAGGGATCTATAAAGTATTCAATATAAAAAAAAACCCTAGGTGCTGCAAATTTAATTCTCTAGATCTCAAGTTAGAGTATAGATTGCTTTATTAAAGATAATTAAAGCATCTTGAGAAAGAGAATGAAAATAAGTTAAAACAGAAGGTTAGAATTACACTAAAAAAGCTTAAGAGGAACTTGGCTTTCTCACTTGAAAAGATGGATTTTCTCACTAACTTTTGTTGCGTCAATGAACGATAGAAGCCCTCTATTTATAGCAAAGGATTTGAAAATTCAGCTGGCCCGAGTGTTGGTTCGGTTAGCCAGATTCCAACGATTTTGTTCTAACGACACTCGGATTTCGCGGGATATAATCTTTCAAAAATTCGACTGGCCTAAGCCTAAGTTTGGCTGACCCAATTTGCCTGAAATCTGAAAACTTGTCATCGTTGGAAACTTGACTAAACAAGTTCGGGCTAGCTGAACCCAAGGTTGAGCTAGCCGAACATACTGTGAAAAATCTTATGAAATTTGTAAATTTGCCCGAATCATGTAGGGTTAGCTAAAGACAGTTAGGCTGGCCGAACCAAATGTCAGGCTGGCCTAACTTGAGTGTATTTTTACATAAAAGATGATCATTATAATGCTATATGAAATACACCTAACCTAAGGTAAATCTAAGGTTATACCACCTGATGGTTGACTCATACAAAATGGTCCGATCTTCGAACCATGTACTTTCATGACTTGAGATGTTGAGTCTTCCTTGTGATGCTTGATCAAGTCGATAATATATCTTCATGAGTTATGGAAGAAAATCTTCATGAGAAATTCCGATCCTTTCAAGACTATGAAATTTGACAACTAAATTGTGTTTGAGTATTAGCACTATTGAGGTATAAAAATAAAGATTCAAGAATAAATCAAAAGAAATAGCAAAGGTAGAAAACGAAGAAAATATCGATTCGTGGCGTTGCGCGAACCCTCGTCAAGAATGTTGGTTGCGCGGGTTCGTGCAAATGGTATTGTAGGTTGCGCACACCAACGCAGCATTAGTTTGGACAAAACGAGTTGGATGGTTAAGATCTGATGAGAAGTGGGCCCCATGGCATGAATATCGAGGGTTCGCATGTATGGAGGCCTATAAATACCTCACTCCCCTCTCATTTGGACGGTGTTCACAACCCCAAGTGTAGGGTCGCGATGTAGTAATAATCTCGGTACGACCGAGGTCGAATCTATAGGGACCGAAACTTGTATGTTTCTGAAATTAACTAGAAGTAGAACTAGAAGAAGATGTGAAACTAATTATGAAGTATTTGAGAGAATAATTGTGAATAGAATAATTAAAACTAAGAATTTAAAGGTGGGAACTAGCGTGCCAAGGGTCCGCTTGTAGTGATCAGGGAGCCCTCTTAGCCCTAGCTAAGAGGTTTAGCCAACTATAGACATGCTTGGATCAAAGTCTCTTAAGAAAAACATGAAAACAACTAAGGAAGAGGAAGAAAAACTCTTGGTGACGACTTCTCCACCCTTTTGCTCCACTCCTTAAACCCTAGAAGATGCCTAGGAACATCCTATGGAGTCTTATTTATAGTTTGGAATTCCAACTTTTGTACTTAGTTGGAAAACTCTAGAAACTGCCTGAAATTTATGCAATCTGCTAAAATAGACTTCACTCTGCACAATTTCACAAAATGACCCAGAGTTTCAAAATATGTTTTTTCAGGACGATTTCAGGATTCCTTTTCTTTACTTCAAATCTTTGATTCTCTTCATTCATCACTTAGTTTTTTTGAATCTTTGGCATGTGAAATCTTCAATCTTGGTCTCCTAAGATCTATCCCTTGCCTGACTCTTGAGCATCAAATCCATGCTTTTAGCACCATTTTCAATCCAAGATCTTAAATTCAACTTGCAACACAAACATGAGTAAAATAGAACATTAAGCATTATCATGTTCATAAAACTAAGATATAAATGGGGGATAATATGCAATATTTGACCCTCAACAGATGACAATAAAAATTATAAAGAAGATCAAAGCTCCAGAGAAGAAGAAAGATTTGAAGGTATTCAGAAGAGAAGGAAGAAGAAGGAGAATGGCATGTTACGCTGACCCGCGCAACCACTGTGGTGTTGCGCAGACCTGCACAACCATAATATGTTACGCGGGTATCTGTTTCAAAGAGCTGATATGCTGTCAGCACGCCAACTTTTCTTCAATTTTAGCTCTTCTTCAATTCAGAATCACGATTATAGAAGAAGATACATGATGATCATATCCATACAATATTCCTCTTAAAGAGATGAGCAAAGCCGAAATGCTACCGGATTTGATACTCAAACTCGTTCAATACTTGTATTTTGAATATTCTATTTTAGAATCAAGTGAAAACAAAGGATGTAAGCGAATTCAAAATGAATAAGATTAATGATTTTCTCTATAGTTCCTCTGTTACGATTAAATAAAATAATTCCCTTAAATCAAATGCATTTTCGTTTCTGGTCGAAACAAAATGGTGACTCTGTTGGGGATTCTTTTTATCTGACTTAAGATTAACATAGAGAAAGTTTAGAGAATTTCATCATGGTTTGGCTTCATACTGACGTCAAAATGGTGACTCTCAACGGGAACATCCCTCCCTTCATCTCTAAGATAGAATATTTTATTATTCAAATACTAATTGAGATTTTATGTTTTTAATTGAAGGATATAAGACAGAATTCCAAATTACAACCAATGGTAGCCGTTACAAACAAGATGAATTTCTATTTCACAGCGACTGAGTTCGTGTAAGAATATGCTATAAATCGATCTGCAAACCATGAAGGTCGATCTACTGCAAGAAAAAATGATAAGTCCCGAGTTATGACCGGAGTCATAACCGTCTCGCCACTGGCACAGGAAAATGATAACAACTGGGTTGTTGTATCATCTTGAAGGACAAGCGCCCGAAATGCTGCAATTGCCAGGATGAATTCATCTCCAAAGAATGTCAGAGGACCGGTTACATGGAATGTGGCTAGAAAGAATCCCTAACTTGCTCCTCCAGCACTATATCCAAGAAGATTTTTCCCTCCTCTGACATCACAGGACTTTCCAGCCTTACCCGTGGCGAACATCCGATGGACAAGAAAGGAGAAGGGCAAATCACCTATGAGAAATCTATCAGTTTCCATATCACCCCAGAATACACCTTCAAAAGCTACATCTCAATCAGTTGAATTCTATGGAAGTACAGAAGAGTCAAGCGAAACTCCTCTCTCGTTAAGCCCAATTATGCTAATGCGTTACCATTCTATTCCGATAATGGATTCATTATGCTAATGCGTTACCATTCTATTCCGATAATGGATTCATCAAGGAACAGAGAAGCCACTGTGCATATGGCAGGAGTCAGTCAAGGCCCTCCACCAAGTGTTGACAAGCGAATGGCCGGAATGGCAGAAGCTCAAAGAACTTTGATGGAAGAGTGTCGAACCCTCCAAGAAGCTTTGGCTACTCTTGTTCATAATGTGGCTAAGTGGCGGCTCCGCCGGTGATGGCTGCTATGAATGAACCTGAACAACAACACGAAGGTTCGTTACCGCATAGAGCAGGATCACATGGGTCTGCTCTAGCAACGAGAATCATAACACAAGAAGAAATGCAACAAATGGTTGCAGAAGTCGTCGGTGAATGTGCACATACTGGGAGGTTTTGTTACAGAATGCCATACTCGAAGGAAGTGGTGGATGTACCATTCCCGACTAATTTCAAGCATCCAAATTTTCAAAATTTTGATGGAGATGGATCTCTAGAAGAACATCTGGTACACTTCATCACAACAATGGGTAACTTCTCCACTATTTTACAATACTGCTTGTGAATATTTGGTTCTTCCCTGATGGGTAAAGCATTCCGATGGTATTCTAATATGGCGCCGGAATCGATAAGGACTTGGGAACAAATGCAAGATGCATTTATATCTAACTTTTTCTCGTCAGACCGTGATGTTAGTATTGCGGAATTGGTTTCTGTAAGATAGAGAGAAAATGAGCCTGTGGAAAAGTTTATCGACAGGTGGGAAACTTTAGGAGCTTCGTGCAAACAGTTACCTGAAGAAAAAGAACAAGTAAATATGTGTTTGAATTCTATGGAACTAGGAGTTACCTTTGGGCTCACGAGTGCTAACATAAGAACCTTTCGAGATCTCACAACAAAGGCACATGCATTAGAGCTGACGGCCAAAAAAATGCCAGCATTTCAAATTAGAACAAAGAGAATGGGATCAAATAGATCAATAGTAAACACTGTTGATAGGGAAAAGAAAAGAGGTACCTTTTACAATAAGTGAGAAATAAGGAAAAAAGAAGATTCAGATCGTTACAAAGAACGTGTGAATGATAAATGACCTCGATCGTATGATTATCATAAAGAATACAATTTCGAAAAAGAAGATGTTATACCGATGATGGATCAGTTACTGGATACCGGAACCATACATCTACCTCAGCTCGGCGTCCAGAAAAAGTTGAGATGACTAAGGAAAGGAAGTATTGCCGTTATCATAATTATGTGGGCTCCAGCAGAAAATTGCTTTACACTTAAATATATTACAAAAAAATGATAAAATATGGTGAGATAATAATGAAGAAAAATGAGAAATGGGACAAGAAAGTGGCTATGAACAAGACATCTGCAAGAGATCTGTCAAAGATCTAGAAAGATAAAGGGAAGATTGTAGTAACAAGAAAACGGCTAGTCGCAATAGATTTCATCAAAGATCCTCGTTATCATTCGCAGTTTTCTAAATCATCCTCTAAAGAAGTCAATTTAAATGACTTAATTTTTGTTTGCCAGAGAGAAGATGAATCGGTCAGAGAATTCGTTGGTCGATGGAGAATTCTAGGGGCATCATGTTTACAGTTGGTGAAAGAAGAAAAACAACAAATCGAATTATGCATAGAATGCATGAGGCCGGATATTGCATTAAGTCTTACCGGTCCGAATATACAGACCTTTTGAGATCTGATTGAGAAGGCTTACAATTTGGAAAAGATCAGTGCGAAAGTATCCGAGTTTTATACGAGTCAGTTATCTCAAAGTCTTAAGAGAATCGCAACTGATACTATTGAGGAAGAAAAAAAAATGAAGAACTATCAAGATCAACAAAGAAACTCTGATAAAGGAAACATGAGTGATTCTACGGCTAAGAAAATAAAGGAAGAATTCGGGCAGTTCAAGAACTGCAGAAAGTATTCGTTTGAAGATGATGATACACTTCCCATGCTGAATAAATTGTTGGCAGAAGATCAAATTGCTATGGCCAAAGCATCCAAAAGAGATGAAGAAAATAAGTAAAAATGATTACTACCATTATAACCGTCTTCTTGGACACCGAACTGAGAATTTCTTCATCTTGAAGAAAATTTTACAAGAAATGATGGATAATGGCGAAATTGTCATAAGGAAAATGTATGATGTAAGAGAAAAGATAACAGCATGCAATCCTGATTGAAGCCAGTCATGATTATTCGGAAGGAAAGTCACATTCTACTGTGGAAGCAACTCTCTATATCTTTCTAATAAGAATGTGAGGATACAAGTATTCATGACAATGCCCGATTCGCCAGAATATATTACCTTTGAAGGTTGTTGCAATTTTGATTATGAAGATTATCAACATAATACTTCTTAATCAAAAGGGGGCAAGGCAAGTAGAAGGATGAAAGAGCTTCCTCCTAGAAGGTAGTGTCATGTATTATCCTTCTTCTTATATGAATAAAAGGCAAGGTTCTCAAACATATTAAGTGTATATCAAGTGTATCAAATTTATCACCAATGATTATCGCCAAAAATCAAAATTATCGTCGATCATCGCCAAGCGCAAATGGTTATCATCAAAATTGATATTATCACCATCACTGATCGCTGCTGACTACTATTACAAAGACCATCATCATCGAACCGATATTATTGCTAAGTTGATAAACTATTTTAAACATAAATGTTATCAAGGATCAACAAGGGGCAATATATCATTTACCGATTTATCATCCATGGCTATGGTGATGGCGATTTATCATCTACGGCAGCGAAATGATACGTATAAGACCTACCACAATCGATGATTCATCAAGTATTATGCGGGCAGCAGTGAGAAGCCAGTGACCCTAAAAAGCCCGTGAAGGCTATCACATGCTTAGACCCATGCAGGCAGTGGGTAAAGCCAATGACTAAGAGCCAGAAGTGGCCAGAAGTCCACAAAGGCTAATCACGCGTGAGACCAATACCGTCTATATAACTTCCGATAGCGTCATGGCAAAAGGTGAGAGAAAATGCCCTCCTATGATTGGGTCTGACCTGGCAAAAGAAGAAAAAGTGGGCTGTAGTGTGTGCTCTTTGGCTCGTCCATAGAAAGGCCAACCATGCATAAGAACCCCCAGATTCCTGGTTCGATTCCAGTAGAAACTCATGAGGATGGGTTTTTAGCCTCCTCGTCAATGGACTGACGACCTTGAATTTGGTACCCCAAGGTAGCCTTGTGCGCCCCATGAAGTCTAGAGAGTTACTGTGGCCAACCCTGTGCGTAAAACCTACTGAGTTCACTGCCCCGGTAGCTTCACTAGGCCCCTCTAGTGGATCGCAGTTTGTGAACTCCCCGGCCGCGACAAGCTTCGTGAACTCATAAGAGTTATGGAGACCATTTGTGTAAGACCCGACTCCAACTACTTATGAGTCTAAAAAATTGTGCCTACTCCACTACTCATGAGCTTAAACTGTGTGTGAAAAAGTCAAGTAAAGTCCAGTTAAGACAAGTTCAGTTAAGTCAAGTCAAGTAAAGTCAAGTCAAGTCCAGTCAAAAGTATACTAGCTCCACTACTCAAAGAGCTTAAACTATGTATAGCATCAAAATGCTACAAATGCATATATGATCACCTATTTTATTTAAACTATGCTCAAAGTATGCAATTGTTCAATATGATAATATAAATATGAATATCTCAGACATCGATTAAACAAACATATAGAAATGTATTTCTCTTGAAACAGGTGCAAATTACATCGACAAATACTTTTAAAATGTCTACAATACTCTATTCAAAAGTTGATTTTCAAGATCGGCTATTAGTCTTTCATCATAATATATTTATCCTTCTGATGAGAGCTATGGGATTTTTCTGTCTCTTGCTTCTTTGATGATGAAGGTAAATTATCTCGTAAAATTCTCAAAGGCGACGGAGAATGAAATCGCAAAGAATCATCATTTTCTTTTAGAAAGTTCAATGATTCGAACATATTCTTTGAATTCCTCAAAGGAACACCAAAAGCTATCCATCCTTCAAGGGTATCAGCAGGCTTTACTTCATGAATAGTATCTTTTAAAGAAATCCTTATGCAAAGTTGACCTGGACTAGGTGCATGATATGTTTCTTCAAAATAACCTATGCCTTGGTCTTTCTAAGAACTTCTTACTTGTGGTGGAAGAATGTATTAGATAATACTCGCATACCAAATAATATTGATGAGCCCACCAGTGCATCCAGGAATAAGAAATATGAACTGGATAATTTTAACCGGGAATTATGAAGCGATATCCAGTATTGACATTCAAAAGTTGCCTCCATATCATAGCCTAGTTATATGGTCCAATACCATAACTTCTCATGGGTCTCATAACAATGTCACAAGTCTTCGGTACTGTTTGGTTAAAATCAAATAGACGAGCAAATCTACTTAGATAATACGGTTCACGCTAGAATGTGTTCCCTTCCCTCAATGGAAGAGTACTGAATCTGATGGAAACAATAAATAAATGCTCGCCAAAAGAGATGGAATCATCATCAACAACTTATATACCCTCCGTATGGCTAGTAAACGGGAATTGATAAAAGTCGATAAGATCACTATTCTCCATCTTTCGAGTGACCCAACCCTTCGACTTTTCAATCATCCTCCTTAGTTGATAATGCTGAAGAGGGAGTCGATGAGGGTTTGAATATGCTCTTCCAGAGTCAGCAAAGGTCCAAGGAAACTACACTCCTAGCCAGCCTATGAAGAAATGCCAGGGAACACAAACTAGAAAAGATTCGGCCGTTGAATCTTTGGAGCTGGAAATGACGTCCCAAAAAGCGCGGTATAGGGAACATAGAACCGGAGGAGCTAACGAATATTTTTGACCTTCCGCCATTGCACCTATGACTACAAAGAGAGGTGGTCTGATGATATCTATTTGTTTTGAATTGGGGAATATCACTAAGCTCAGCCAGTAAGCTAGGAAGGCAGCTAATTCACAAGAAGAACTATATTTAGTGGTACTCTTAATATTCTCACGAATAGTCTTGAGGTCTCGATGATTATGGTCTGCGAAGCTGTCAAAACAAAATATTATGGTTATTAAAACAAAGATGAAGACTTGAAAAGAGAAAGTAGAAAGAAAGAAATATACCGCAGTTTTCGAGAAAAATAAGCCAGTTATTCAAGGGAATTAATTTCATTGGGTTGTGGGAAGTTAGCCATTTCTTTGAAATCTCAGATTTACTATCTCCTGTAGAGATAAGAGCAAACTCTTCGTTTGAAAGAATGTATGCATCAAAGATATTGCCCATGATGGGAAGACTTGATATGCAAAGAAGATCCCATAAGGTAATGCTTATTTCACTTAAAGGAAGATGAAATGAATTGGTGATTAGAGACCAGTGATTGAAAAAACCCCTAAAGATAGCCGCGTCTCCATAAACATGTTCAGATGTGGCTATGATTGCGTCGAGGAGGTTAATCTGTTCCAAGATGGTAGTATGCTTTCGAGCAATAGCTCGAGCCCAAGCACTATAGAAATCTCGAGGCGATAGAAGACCTTCGGCTAGAAATTCTTTTGCCTTCCATGTTAGATGACCATTAAAGAAATGTTGTTGAGTGGTTTTAAAGAAATGAAGGGGAAATGGCTGATGAGGATTATAACAGGGACGTAAGAATCGCATTTTAAAGATCATGCCAGCTCTTTGGCGACATTTGTTCCCTTCCAAACATCCTTCCAAAATTCTTGGTTCCATCATAATCCAATTATCTACAGAAACAAGGTTGCTTTGGTGAATGGAGGGTTCACTGTGTAGAGTCGACCAATGACGCCGCAAATTGATAGAATAATAGTTATTTCGTTCTCAGAAGGGTCATATAATTCCAAAGTTTCTTCATGAATCTCTACACAGTCCCAAATATTTTGGAATACATGACTGGATCTTGAAGAGGATGAATGATCTTTTCTCCTAGAAGATGAAGCCTTCGAATGTTTCATATTTGTGAATGTTTCATATTTGTGAGTTGAAGATTATCAGGATAGTTCAAGAAACAAAGAAAGAATTTAGGGGCTTAAAAGATTTTTAAGATCTAAAATTTTCAGACTTAAAAGAAAAATTCCAGAGAAAGAGATTGGTTGCACGGAGGCACGCAACAAGGATTCGTTGTGCGGGATCACACAGAGGAAAAGGATTTGTGCAAAGGGAAACGCATTGCGCGGAAGCCATGTACAAAGACAAGCTGTTGCGCAGGGAATTGTCAGACGAACAAAGCTTCGACAAAAGAAATGAGGAATGAGAATGAAGGATGGGCATAAGTATTTATAGGAAATTGGATCCGATTACGGGACCCGATTAGCCGTTGGGCGGGTGCGAGCAACGACGTTTAGGTAAAAGATGAAAGAGAGTTGATCCTATTTCTTTATCCTAGAAAGGACAAACAAAGGATCAAGGGAGCATCTGTTGAGGTATAAAAATAAAGATTCAAGAAAAAATCAAAAGAAAGATTAAAAGAAAGAGCAAACATAGAAAATGAAGAAAATATAGATTCACGGCGTTGCGCGAACCCATGCAAAGAATGTTGGTTGTGCGGGTCCGCACAAACGGTACTGTAGGTTGCACACAGCAGTGCAACATCAGTTTGGATCGAACGAGTTGGATGGTTGAGATCTAATTAGAAGTGGGCCCATGGCATGAAGATTGAGGGTTTGCACATGTGAAGGCATATAAATACCCCACTCCCCCTCTCATTTGGACGACAACGAAAATTACGAAGAAGATCAGAGCTCCAGAGAAGAAGAAGGGCATGTTACACCGACCTGCACAACCACTGTGGTGTTGCTCGGACCCGCGCAACCACAATATGTTGCACGGGTATCTGTATTAAAGAGCCGATATATTGTCAGCACGCCAGCTTTTCTTCAATTTCAGCTCTTCTTCATTTCAGAATCATGATTATAGAAGAAGATATAGGATGATCATATCCATACAATATTCCTCTTAAAGAGATGAGCAAATCATAAGCCGAAATACTGCCGGATTTGATACTCAAACTCGTTCAATACTTGTATTTTGAATATTCTATTTTAAAATCAAGGGAAAACAAAGGATGTAAGCGAATTCAAAATGAATAAGATTGATGATTTTCTCTATAGTTCCTCTGTTACGATCAAATAAGATAATTCCCTTAAATCAAATGCATTTTCGTTTCTAGTCGAAACAAGCACTTATATAATTAGAACAATTCTAAACATTGAGTTCCTTGAGTGTATAGTGAAGTCTAAACTTAACACAACCAAAGGTTTGAAATTGCGGTAGGACTGCTACTATTGAAGTATGGATATATGTCCAAGTGTCTTATAAGGTAGGTGAATAGGACTTTTAAAACTTTAATCCTTTGTAATCGTAAATACTACCAATTTTAATATGAGTTAAGTAAGATTATCAAGAGGTTATTCACATTCAACTTCTAGGATAGTGGAAATCTAAGTGTTGCATTATAGCAAACATGTATTGTGCATAATGTTAACATTCAAATAGTCAATATATATAGGAAATATCAATCATCGTAAATGCAACAATATATATTGGTTCGACTACTTGCCTACTACACTCCCGGCTGACGCACTCCACCCTAGAGTGTGCCGGATTTCATTATCTAATGGTTTTAAATTAGGTTAACTACAAACCTTTACAACCTACACAAGGTTAGCTAAGGAGTCTACACAAGACAACCTTAGAAGCCTACACAAGGCAACTCACTATGCCTACACAATGAAATTGGTTCTACATAAAGACATTATACGTATTCTCCCGTCGAAGGCCCACACAAGGTCTTAGCGAGTTTGAGAACAAACTCTGAAACCAAATTCTACACAAGGAAGAGACTTCGGACTCTTATATTTACTTGTAAGTGAGTGAGCCCCTTGTCAGCACAAGTTGAAGAAGATCTTCCTGTCGATGATAGGAGGACTCTTTGGTTTCTACATCATTCTTTCCGCTGGTTTTGCAATCGATAGAATATGAATTTTTTTTAATTGATGCATTCTCCACAAACTTTAAATAAACTCCAAATCTAAGCTTACAAGGGTTTTGCAAACATGGTTTTGGGCAAGTTTAGACCAATTTAAGTGGGGCTTTTACCTGATAAGGTTTGGTTAGGGAAATGAGGCTTAATATATCTATGTAGTGTACTCGAACTTGTTCAACTTGATAAGTATTTAGTCTTGTAATATTCATATGGGGCTCACTGAACTCTAATACTCAACTTGCACATATATTAACAAACAAGGGTACTTTCATATTAGAGCCAGCACCGCTAATAAGCAGGCATTTTAGGGCGGGCAGGAATTAAACTCCCGTATGTCATATGTCATGATTTTCAAAGCATATTTACCATCTCAATTGTCATTGGACTCCATTTGTCGGTCTAAGTTGGCAATAATTGGCCAATAGGAATCGAATTCCCACTGGTCACTTTTGGCCGATCAAGACCGTCAGTTGGTTCCCAATAGGCCTGAATACGCCGTAAGTGCAATCCATCTCCATTTGCCATATTTTGTTGAACGAGATCTAATGTTGATTTCAAGAATTCACTATGATCACGTGAAGTATTATCTCTGTTTTGGGTGGGGTGTCTACTGGCTCATGCCCTAGAATGACCTCGTAAAATATATGGACGATGCGGATATAACACATATTTCAAGGTGGGCAATAGAATTTTGCTAGTTTAACACACCACCGAAGTCAGTAGTGTGCCATGCAATCCGTTTCTCTTTTATTTTAACTAGTGGCTTTCTTTAAAAGATGTGATCCTCGTAACGAGCCACCAGGCTGATGTTTTGGACCAGGACCCAACGACTACTAATATTGCTTGTTTATCCCATTGATTCACCTGTAAAAGGATTTTTATTTAAAGGTTGCTTTCATTTAGAAATTCAAATGTGTTTCACATGTTAACCGTCTATCCAAGTGTATGATATATATATATATATATATATATATATATATATATTATATAATATATATATATATATTATATATATAAAATTTATGATATAGATAAGTTGATAGGCCCCCTGCTAAAAAGGACGGTTTTATTTTTACTAATCTAGTACCAAGAAAAGGGAGGGGGATTGGGTGTGTAGTATGGTGATGTGTTGGGCTTGGTGGGGCCCACTTTGATGTATGTCTTTTATATCCACGCGGTTCATCTGTTTTGCAAAATCATTTTAAGGCATTGACCTAAAAACCAAACAGATCTGAAGTTAAACCTGACCATACCATAGGAACAGTTGTAATTGAACTCCCACCATTAAAAACTTCCTGCGGGCCAGGAAGGTTTTGGATCAAGCTGATATTTGTGCTTTTCCTTCATTTGGTATTATAATATGGCGAATAAACATTACACTGAGACCTAAGATTATTTCAATGGTAAGCCTTATCCCCACGATTTCCTGTAGTGTGGTCCACTTAATCTTCAGATCTGCTAATTTTCTGGATTCATGCCTTAAAATGGGGTGACAAGACATATGGACAGTGAGCCCATATAAAACACATATAACCCAACACATCACAACACCGGTAGCGTGGCGTGGGCAAACACCCTAACCCGCTTCTCAAGAAAAGAAAGTATGGACATGGACGCAGATTCGGTGATCTTGTCAGCACCACCGCTGGTTGTTGATGTCTTGGGCACTGGCGCAAAGTGATGTTTGTGTCTTATATATATATATATATATATATATATATATATATATATATATATATCCACGCCGTTCATTCGCTTGGACCCCTCATTTCAGAGCATGAACCCACAAAAGAAGCAGAGTGGAAGCTCTAGTGGACCACACGATAGGAAATGGTGGGGATAGTGGCACACACTATTGAAACCTTTTGTAGCCCACCATAATGTTTATTTGCCATCCAACCTGTTGACAAGATCAGTAAGACCGGCAGGATGAAGGGAAAACACAGCTACCAGCTTGATCCAAAACTTTTGTGGCCATCAAGAAAAAGTTTTTAATGGTCTATTTTCAATAACCACTGGTTACTATGGTGTGGTATACTTGAGCTTAGGATGTGCTTTATTTTTGGGTTCATGCCCTAAAATGAAGGGGGTAGGGCAGCGTGGATATAAAACATGTTCATCACGTTGGGCCCACTGCATCCAAAACATTTTCTTTAGCATTCTGACCGTGATCCGTGCCCCCACCATTTATCCCTTCCCTCCGCCCATTTTCCTGTATCATTTTATGGGTGAGCCCAAAAATAGGCATATCAAAATATCAGGTGAACTATACCACTGGGAAATATTCATGATTGAACTCCCATCATTAAAAACTTTGTTATGAAAATGATTTTGGTTAAAAATACTTATATATATATATATATATATATATATAATATATATATATATAGTGTTGATTTAAAAATCTTGGTTTTTTACCTTTGTGAATAGTCTCATGTTGGATAGGAGAGAAGAAAAAAAATCATCTTTTTAAGTAGGGTGTTCAGTACCTTAATATTTGCTTGATGAGACAAAGGAGTACTGAGGCCTATGTTTTTCACTGTGAAGCACTTGAACACACACACATGGGGCATGAGCTCGGTATGAGGGCATGGGCATATGAGATAGTATGTTGCACTTTAAACATATGCATCATGTCAAAGATATGAAAGGGACTTCTCAACCTTATATAGGAGTTGTGGAAGCCATTTAAGAGGCCTGGTGTAACCACTCATGCAGTAATAAACCAGACCACACAAAAATTGTTGCCTGTGGCTAGCCCAATCAAAAGTAGCTGGCGACTGTATCTAAACGACTAGCATGCAGCTAGTCTCCCACATGCAAAACGGTTAGAAACTGCAAAAAAAAAAAAAAAAAAGAAAAAGAAAGAGGCTAGTTTTTACCAATAGTCAGAAACGGTCAATTGTATTTATGACCCTAGATCAAAATGTCAAGCCACCCTTTCCTATATAAACAGAGGTTGATTGGTTCATTCCAACAAGACAAGCAAACCGATTCATTCTCTCATCTGAACCAGTAAGCTCCAAGAGTTCTCTTATCAAGCCAACAGATTCAATACGAACCTGACACTGTCGGGACCAACAAGTCCATAAGAACAAGACCAGTGTAGTGGAGGACCAACAAGTCCATAAGAACAAGACCAATGTAGTGGACGACCAAAAGGTCTATAAGAACAAGTCCGGTGGAATGGTCTAAGCCAATAAAGTTAATCTTTGTTTCTCTATCTCTCTTTTCATTTAGAAATTTTCTTTTAGTTTTCATATGCCAGTAAAACTGTGTTTGCAGAGTTCTACTAGTGGTTCCTTCATGCTTGCGGAACACAGAATCACACATAAGCTCGTCGTTTCCTAGAAGTTATTTTCTTGCAACTTGTCAGCAGTTTCAATTACTTTGAGAATGGGCGAATAACACTTTAAGGACAACGTAATCACACGTGCTTCAGCTTGCCCATAATATTTTACATTTTTTGGTCTTTAATTTTCTTCTATTTTACAGTAATTATAAATTTGTAATTTAAGATTAACAAATCTCAACAATCTTAAAGCGTTATCGTAATGAAAACCAAAGATGTATCCTCCATCAAACTGATGAACCAAAATCTGATTCATCTCAAATAGTTCAACGAAACCAACTTCACTAGGTGGTAAGACAAGATAAAGTTTCTACTGATGGCATTGAAGATTTATTATATCTTAGATTCGAACCTTCAGCCACTGCCTGAAGCAACTGACGAAGACACACCCGAACAAGTTGTTGCATGCAACAAATGAGCTGAAGAACTGTTATATCGTGGACACATCCTGAACACGCTATTTGACCGCTTGTTCAATCTGTATACTCAAATTACATCTACAAAAGAAATTTGGACCATTCTAGAGTTCAAATACAAGGCTGAAGAAGAAGGTACCAACAAGTTATTAATAGCTAGGTACTTCTACTTTAACATGGTAGATAATAAATCACTATTGCCCCAAATCTAACAATTGTAGCTAATTGTAAACAAAATCAAGGCCCATAAAATTAATGTCCCTGAGTCATTCCAAGTCAAGGCTATAATTACAAAATTACCTCTGATGTGGAAAGACTACAGGAAGAAGTTGTTGCATAAGATTGATGACTACACACTTGAACAAATTTAAAAACATTTAAGAATTGAGAAAAATCCTACAATTGTGATAAGAAAGCTAAAATAGGAATTCATCGTCCAAAGTACAAACAACAAAAATGACTCAACTCAAAAATCCCGAGAAGAACGATTCCTTGAAACCCAATAAAGGGAAATTCAAGAAATGACAAAAGAAGAATGGAAAATTTAAAGGCAATGGTCTGTGGAAAAACTGAACATTATGCTCGAGTATGTCGACTTCACAAATCAAAGAAAGAAGCAAGTGCAGTTGATGATGAGATAGTTGCCATGATCACCGAGGTTAACATAATCCAAGGAAAAGTCCCCTGTTGGTGGTACGATATAGCTGTCATTGTCCATGTTTGCTACAACAGGTCAGCCTTCAAAACCTATGAAGATGTGACCAATAGTCAAGAAGTCCAAATGGATAATGGAGTATGATCGAAGGTCGTGGACAAAGGAACTATGGAACTGTTGTTTAGCTGGTAAGAAGGTGATATTGCTAACGTGTTGCATGTCCTAGACATCAGGTGAAACTTACTTTCTGGGGATCTTCTGGGAAAACTTAGGATACGGGTAGTGTATGAATCGGGCAAGCTGATTCGGTCAAATAATTGGAACTTTGTCTGAAAGAGTTATGCTTGTAATGACATGATTAAGTTTTCTTTGAATGCAAATAGCACTTTTACGTATATGGTTGAATCTATAGCATTATGGCATGGTAGATTATCACATATAGGATATAGTATCTTAAAATTCATGGCTAAGAATGGTCTGATCTCATCCACTGAAAATGAGAATGGTAAATGTGAAGTGTGTGCATGCGGTCCAAAATGATAAATAAATCATTTCCAAGTGTTGAGAGATCATCTCAAGTATTGGATATTGTGCACACTGATATTTGTGAGTTGAAAGGCATTCTTACCCGTGGAGGCAAAATGTACTTTATAACATTTATTGATAATTGCTCCAGATATGTGTATGTATACCTACTAAGAAACAAAGATGAAGCATTGAGTATATTCAAGGTACATAAAGCGGAAATAGAAAATCAAATACGAAAGAAAATAAAGGCTCTCCACAGTGACAAGGAGGAGAATACTTCTCAAGTGATTTCTCTAGCTTCTGTGAAAAACACGACTTAGTATACCAATGCACTACACCATACACACCACAACAAAATTGTATAGTAGAAAGGAAGAACAAGACCTTAGTAGAGATGGTCAACTCAATACTAATATAAGAAAAGTTGCCACTAAATTTATGTGGTGAAGCATTACTTGCAGCATGTCACATCCTAAATAGGATCCCATCTAAGAAAACCAAAACCTCACCACATAAGGTATAGAAATGTAGGAAATCTAAACTAGGGTATCTTAAAGTGTAGGGGTGTCTCACGTATTGCAGGACACCCGATTCCAAAATAACCAAATTAGGATACAGAAATATCAAGTGTGCCTTTGTAGGGTATGTACAAAATAGCAAAGTCTATAGACTCCTAGGCTTAGAGTCTAACACTCATATAATTCAGATATGTTGAGTTCTTTGAGAACTCACTATCCTTGGAGTCAAATGATAATAAAATTCAAACTCCTATAAGTGAATTAATGAGTAAAGCTTAACAAGTGGTTGAAGCTCCAAGTGAATCTCGTAAGAGCCAGAGGGTAAGGGTAGAAAAGTTTCTTGATTCTAAACAGATAGACTCTCAGCGTATCTTTTTTCATCTCATAAAGGTGATAGAGAGAATGTTATTAGGAAGATACCTATAATAATGACTATATAAGATATTCATAAAACCTTTAGTGAGGCCTCTTCTAAAGACTCAACTTTTCGGAAGGAATTCATTGATGATGAGATGGACCCGATAGTGTTAAATCAAACATGAAAACTAGTAAATTTACCTCCAGTTCCGAAACCCATAGGATGTAAATGGGTATTTAGGAAGAAATATATATCATACTGATGGGACTATCCAAACATTTAAAGCCAGATTAGTGGCTAAGGAGTACAGATAAAAAGAAGTGATAGATTATTTTAACACGTACTCTCCAGTAGTTAGAATAACATCCATTAGGATTTTATTTGCGCTAGCATCCATACATTATCTTCACATCCACTAAATGGATGTAAAGGCAACTTTCATGAATAGTGACCTTAACGAGGAGGTATACATGGAACAACCCGAAGGGTTTGTTCTACAAGGAAATGAGAAGAAAGTTTGTAAACTTATAAATCATTATGTGAACTAAAAAAAAAAAAAAAAAAACTGTATCCAAACATGGCATTAGAAGTTTGATTCCAAAATTATATCTCATGGTTTCAGGTATAATGCAAATGATAATGCATATATTCCAAAGTTAGTAGTAACTTTATAACTATTATTTATTTGTTTATTGATGATATGTTAATAATAAGTAATAAAATGGAAGGTGTAACTGGAACAAAGAAGTTTCTATTTTCCATATTTAAAATAAAGGATCTTGGACAAGTGGATACCATTTTATGCATCAAAGTTAAGAAATATAGTGGGGGTTATGCACTGTGTCAGTCTCATTACATTGAGAAGATACTAAATAAGTTTAACCATATAAAAATAAAAGAGGCAAAAATTCCATTTGATCAAAGTATCAAGTTAACTGAAAATAACGAAAGAGTAGTTGCACAGCTTGAAAATACAAGTGTTATAGGTGTGACTCCCCATCACTGTTGCACATGTGACCGAGAACACGTGGGCAGACACTGATGTGGGCGGGACTTAAGGGCTTGGGCAAGCTACCAGTGCTTGGCAGGCTAGTGTGCTGGCAGGCTACTATATACGCAGTGGGGGTTGAACTTGTCCCCCATCGAAAGCGTCGTCTGAAGTAATGGTGGTTATATGTGTGATTCAGACCTTCCTTGTATGAAGCCTTTTGGGGAAAACCCTGAGAACAAAACCGTACGGGTCCAGTGGGACCCAGAGCGGACAATATCGTACAGTATTGGTCGGACTGTTACAATAGGCAGTCTAATGTATGTTATACAATACACTAGACCAAATGTTGCATATGATGTGAGTAAACTCAGTAGGTTTACTAACAACCCTAGTGTGGAACACCAGAATGTAATTATTAGAGTTCTTAATTACTTAAAAGCAACAAAAAACTTAGGACTATTTTACTTAGAGTTTTTGGCCATAGTGGAAGGATATAATGATGCAAATTAGATATTAAGTGCGGGACACAACAAGTCCACTCTTCACCCTAAGATGTACAACTATGTCTTAAGGATCTAAGAAAAAACCCGTATAACTCAATTATGGAGTTTGAATTCATAGCTCTGGCTGCGATAAGTAAAGAGGTTGAGTGACTTATAGATCTTTTATTAAAAATCTCATTCTGTGCAAAGCTTATACCGGCTGTTTCACTACATTGTGATAGTAAAATCACATTAATTAGAGCCTACAACAACACTCATAATGGAAAGTTTAGACATATAAGTCAATGACACGACTATGTGAGACAATTGATTCAAAATGGAATCATTTTGATTTCCTATGTGAAATCAAGTAATAACTTGACGGATCCTTTTACTAAACCTCTAATGAGAAATGTAATAAGGAAAACGCCTAAAGGGATGTGGTTGAAACTCATCAACCAAAGTTCCACCAATGATACAAATCCAACCCAAAATTAAAAAATCTCTAAGTTCGGGTTAAATTGGTAAAAATAAATTACTGATATGTGGAAAGTTTCAGCACTAAAATCATATATAATTGTTGAAGTTCAAATATTGCATATTATCCCCATTTATTACTTGGTTTTATGAACATGATAATGCTTAATGTTTTATTTTAACCATGTTTGTGTTGCAAGGTGAATTTAAGAGCTTAGATTGAAAAGGATGCTAAAAGCAACGATTTAATGTCGAGAATCACTAGAGTCAAGGATGGATCTTATGAGACCAAGAACAAAGAATTCATATGCCAAAGATCCAAGGAAACCAAGAACAAAAGCTAAAGAATGGACTTGAAAGACCTCGAAACTCATAGCAGAAAAACAAACAAGTTCGGTACCACCAAATCCAATTTCGGTACCACTGAAGTCAACTTCGGTTCCACCAAAAGTGCACAAAAAGCTCTAGCGATGAAAGGAGTTAATTTGGTGCCACCGAAGATTAATTTGGTACTACCGAAATCGAGCAACTGCCGAAAACAGACTTTCATCTCAATCCGGACTCGACGTCAGTACCACTGAAGTCAACTTCGGTGCCATCGAAGCATAAAGCTATTATGCAAGTTAAGGCGGTTTCAAGGTCGGTTTGTAGAAATTCTAAGTCGGTGTGTAAGAGGAGGATTCACAAATATAAATAGGAGTCCCTAGGACATTCCTAGGCGTCATCTAAGGTTTAAGGAGTGGAGCAAAAGCGTGGAGAGCCACCGTCAAGAGTCTTTCTTCTTCTTCTTAGTTGTTTTTATGCTTTTCTTAAGAGATTCTAGTTCAATCATGTCTATGGTTGGCTAAACCTCTTAGTTAGGGCTCAGAGGTGAAGCTTGTAGCGTGATTGAGATATTTACTTTGCTTTAATTTATGTTTATATTTGAATTTCATTGAATCCTAGTTGATTCTAAGGAATATTTTTAGTTTGTAATGGTTTATTATGACTCAAATTACAATAAGTCTGTAATGCTTTAAATATCTTCTTTTCTGTTTGAGATTGTGGATTTAGTAAATCCCGTTGTTTGCCATCGTCTCCTGGGCATGGTTGGGTGATGTAATCCCTTCCAATTCACCACAATTCTCTTTCATTGAGGCTAGATCAATGAGAAATTCAGAGATTTGACAGTCACTTCTTCCAACTAGATAGGATAGGACTGTGATTCTAGTTGGATCTCTTGAATTAAGAAAGGCAGCATCTCAATTGCTACAAGTGGATCCTTGGTACCCTAGTTCCCACCTTTAAATTTATAAAGTTTCAATTACATCCTTCACAATTACTCTTCAAACTTCTTCAAATTTAGATTTACATCTTCTTCTGGTTATACTTCTAGTTACTTTCAGAAATGTACGAAATTAGTCCCTGTGGATTCGACCTCAGTCTCACCGAGATTATTACTACATCGCAACCCTACACTAGGGGTTGTGAACAAGTTTTTGGCGCCATTGCAGGGGACTAATGGTTGCATTTTTCTGAGATTAACTAGTTTTAGAATTAGGTTAAGATCAGGGTTTGTTTACTTTTTATTTTTAGGTTTGGGTTTTTCTGATTTATTTTTAGAAACTAGTTTACTTTCCTACTTTGTTCTTAAAAACTAACTTACTTTCTATTTTTAGAAACTTTCCTATTTTGTTTTTAGAAACTAGGTTGCTTTCTTATTTTTTTTTTTTAAGAAACTAATCTATTTTCTTTTTTCTTCTGCAAAATCCCAACATAAAAACTTCTAATTTGGTAACTTCTTTCTAATTGTCTCTCTTTCAATTTCTAGATTTCTATTTCTCTCTTTCCTTTTAAGTTTAGGTTAGATTCTGAAATTAAGGGTTAAGAGTGTTTCATGCTCAAGTGGGTCCATGACAACATTCGACATCTCTTGAGTGAAGGAGGATTGGTTGAGGGGTTATCTATCCATCACAGGATTAGATACCACTCGAGATCTACAGAGTTAACTGAAGCTATGGCTACTAATCAACCGGCCAATCAACCTCCAAATCCACTTCAACCTAGGGTTGAGGAAATTCGAGATGAGAATGAGGTGCATCAAGCACCCCCGCCTCATACTTTATGAGATTATTTACAACCGGCGGGGGTGAGCACGTCCTCATGTATGGTTTTTCCAAACAATACGGGACATATGAATATCAAGCTAGGGGTGATCCAACTCCTTCCAAAATTCCATGGACTTGAATATGAAAATCCATATTTACACTCGAAAGTGTTTGATGAGATCACAACCACTTTATATTTTCCTAACGTGTCTGATGACACGATCAGGCTAAAACTCTTTCCCTTTTCTTTGAAAGAGAAAGCTAAGACGTGATTGTATTCTTTATGTCCTTGATCTATTAGAGTTGGAATGATATGACAAGGGATTTCATAAAGAAAATTTTCCCATACCATAAAATGAACACTCTCAGAAAGTCAATCATGAACTTCGCCTAAAAGGAAGATGAAACATTCTTCCAATGTTGGGAGCAGTTCAAGGATCTTGTTAATTCATGCCCATAACACAGTTTTGAAACATGGTACATTACACACTTTGTCTATGATGGATTGACATCTTCCATGCGCCAATTAATCGAGACAATGTGCAATGGGGAATTCATGAACAAAAATGTCAATGATGTGTGGGATTATTTGGATAGACTTGCTGAAAATGCACAATCATGGGACACCTCCCCAAATCGAGCACCACTTCTAGGCCCAATCAACCAAAGGAGAGGGGTGGAATATACCTTCTGAAAAAGGATGATGATATCAATGCTAAAGTGGCTAATCTCATAAGGAAATTTGAGGCCATGGAACTATAGGAGGATAAGGCTAAGGAAATTGTTTGCGATATTTGTGCTTCCCACATTCACACAACTGAAAATTGCCCAACAATACCTACTTTTCAAGAGGTACTGAATGAGCAATCTAATGCCGTGAATAATTACTAAAGACCTTTCAATGGACCCACCTCGAATACATACAATCCTAGTTGGAGAAATCATCCCAACTTCAGTTGGAGGAATGGACAAACTACTACTCAAGGATTCTTTAATCAAATTTCAAATCAAGGGAAACCTCAAGAGGATCTAGTTCTAAAGTATCTTCAAAATTAAGAGCTTGTCAATCAAGGGTTACTACAAGCCTTTCAAGATCTTACAAAGGCCATACAAGGGCTTGAGACAAAGAATGTGATTGGGAATAAGGGAAGGCTTCCAGCTAAACCTCTTCCCAATTCAAAACCGCAATATAAAGTCAGTGACCCAAGCTCTTCAAATCAGAAGGAGCAACCTAAATCTATCACCACTCTTAGGAGTGGGAAGACCATTGACAAAACCATTCCAGTCAGGGCTGAAAATCCTAAGAACTCAGAAGAGGATAACAATGATAGATCTAGCACTGCTCCACAAGAATTAGAACCAGAACTCCTAAGCAAGCCGATTACTCCATTTCCCCAACGTTTGATTGCACCAAAACCTCTCTCTAACTCTCAGGACATTCTAGAGGTGCTGAAACAAGAGTGAAGGTCAACATTCCTCTAGTGGATGCCGTTAAACAAATACCTTCATATGCCAAATTTCTGATAGAATTATATACGACCAAAAGACGGTAAAATATTCAAAATAATTTTTTTTAACTAAAAAAGTGAGTACAATCCTAAAGAAAGATGTGTCATAAAAATATAAAGATCCCAGTAGCCCAACCATTGCTTGTGTAATTGGGAATTACCGATTTGAGCATGCACTTCTTGACTTAGGAGCGAGTGTAAATTTGATTCCTTACTCGTTCTACGATCAACTAGGTCTAGGTGAATTAAAACTCACCTGGACCACGTTACAACTTGCCGATCGCTCAGTTCGAGTACCAAGAGGGATAATTGAGGATGTGTTGGTCCAGGTTGATAAATTCTACTACCCGGTAGATTTTATCGTCTTGGATACTCAACCCATCGTGGACATGAGTACTCAAATACCTGTCATTCTTGATCGCCCATTCCTTGCCTACATCAAATGCAATCATTAATTGCAGGAATGGATTCATGAGTTTTTCTTTTGGAAATATGACATTGGAGTTGAATATCTTTTTTCAATACAAGAAAATAGTTAGAGGATGATGATGATTCCCACGATATTAACCTCATTAACTCTTTCGTGGAAGATAGAACACTATTGACTTTATCCTCTGACCCTCTAGAGATGTGCCTGGCCCACTCCCATGATTTAGATGATGATATGATTAGGGAGATGGGAACCATGTTGGATACTATGTCGGTACTTGAAGTTAACCGGTGGAGGCCACAATTTGAAGAAATGCCCCAAACTGATGTAGTGCCTCTACCGTCTAACCTCAAGGCACCGAAGCTTGACCTAAAAACTTTGCCCTCTGATTTGAAATATGTCTATTTAGGTCAATATGAGACATACCTGGTGGTGATCTCTTCCCACCTTGAGTAGGAACAGGAGAGTATGCTTACCTCTACTCTCATTGAGCATATGAAAACCCTTAGATGGTCAATTATGGACCTTAAGGGAATTGACCCTTCGATATGTACTCATCGCATTTATCTAGAGGATAATGGTAAGACCTTACGACAACCACAATGTAGATTAAATCTAAACATGAAGGAAGTTGTTAAGGACGAGGTTCTTAAGCTATTAGATGTGGGTATCATATACCCTATATCGGATAGCCAATGGGTGAGTCCAACTCAGGTGGTTCCTAAGAAGTCCGGAATCACCATAGTAGTCAATGCCAACAATGAACTCATGCCAACTAGAGTTACTACTGGTTGGAGAATGTGCATTGACTACAGGAAATTGAATACCGTCACGAGGAATAAGCACTTTCCTTTGCCCTTCATTGATCAAATTTTTGGAAAGGCTAGTTGGTCACTCGTACTATTGCTTCCTTGACGGGTATTCAGGATACAACCAGATAGAGATAGCCCTTGAAGATCAGAAAAAGACCACATTCACATGTCCTTTTGGCATCTTTGCTTACAGAAGGATGTCATTCGGACTGTGTAATGCCCCCGCCACTTTTCAGCGATGCATAATGAGTATTTTTTTGACATGGTAGGGCAATATTTAGAGGTCTTCATGGACATCTTCTCTGTCTTTGGTCCATCCTTTAGCAATTGTTTAGAGAATCTTAAATGTGTGCTGAAGCGATGTGAGGAAAAGAACTTGGTACTAAATTGGAAAAAATGCACTTCATGGTCCATAAGGGAATTGTCCTTGGACATATTATCTCGTCCAAAGGAATTGAGGTAGATAATGCTAAGATTGATTTTATCTCTAACTTACCTCCACCCAAGAATATAAGAGACGTGAGATCCTTCCTAGGACGTGCCGGATTTTACAGACGATTCATAAAGGACTTTAGTCACCTCTCTCGTCCTTTATGTAATGTATTTCAAAAGGATGTACCATAAGAGTGGACTGAGCAATGCCAGGTGTTGAGGGTCAAATATTGCATATTATCCCCTACTTATATCTTGGTTTTATGAACATGAAATGCTTAATGTTCTATTTTACTCATGTTTGTGTTGCAAGGTGAATTTAAGAGCTTGGATTGAAAAGGGTGCTAAAAGCATGAATTTGATGCTCAAGAATCACTAAGGCAACGGATGGATCTTAGGAGACCAAGATTGAAGAATTCACATGCCAAAGATCCAAGAAAACCAAGTGAGGAATGAAGAGAATCAAAGATTTGAAGCGAAGAAAAGGAATCTTGAAATCGTCTTGAAAAAACATATTCTGAAACTCTGGGTCATTTTGTGAAATTGCGTAGATTGAAGTCTATTTTAGCAAACTGCGTAAATTTGATGCGGTTTCTAGAGTTTTCAAAATAGGTGCGAAAGTTGGAGTTCCACAACTATAAATAAGACTCCCTTGGATATTCCTAGGCATCTTTTATGGTTTCAGGAGTGGAGCAAAAGGGTGGAGAAGTTGTCACCAAGAGTTTTTCTTCTTCTTCCTTAATTGTTTTCAGGTTTTTCTTAAGAGATTTTGATTCAATCATGTCTATGGTTGGATAAACCTCTTAGATAGGACTAAGAGGTAAAACTTATAGTGTGATGAGATGTTTCTCTTGCTTTAATTCATGTTTATGTTGAACCTTCTTTAATTCTAATTTAATTTTAAAGGAATACTTTCAATTTTTAATGATTTATTGTGACTTAAATTACAGTATATCTATAATAGCTTTGAGTATCTTCTTTTTCTTACTTTGAGATTGTGGGATTAGTAAATCTTGTTGTCCACCATCGTCCCTAGGGCATGGTTGGGTGATGGAATCACTTCTAACCCTCACAATTATCCTATATTGGTTGTTGGATCGGTATATCCTGTTGTTTTCCATAGTCTCTAGGCATGGTTGAATGATGGAATCACTTCCAATCTCTACAACTTTCATCCGTTGATAATTAGATCAATGGATGTTCAAATATGAGTTTATTGATATATCTTCTAATTGGATAGGATAGGACTCCAATTCCAATTGAGTTCCATGAATCAAATAACGAAATATCCCAATAGCTACAAGTGGATCCATGACACCCTGGTTTCCACCTTTAAATTCTTAGTTTTAATTACTCTATTCACAATTATTCTCTCAAATACTTCAGAATTAGTTTCACATCTTCTTCTAGTTCTACTTCTAGTTAATTTCAGAAACGTACAAGTTTCAATCCTTGTGGATTCAACCTCGGTCTTTCCGAGATTATTACTACATCGCGACCTACACTTGGGGTTGTGAACAAGTTTTTGGCACCGTTGCATTTTCTGGATTTGATTAGTTTCAGAATTAGGTTAAGATTATGATTTATTTTTCTAGTTTATTTTTAGAAACTAACTTTTCTTTCTATTTTCAGATTTAGAAACTTTCCTAATTTTTTATTTTTTTAGAAATTAACTTTTTTCTTTATTTCCAGATTTAGAAACTTTCCTAATTTTTTTTAGAAACTAACTTTTCTTTCTATTTCTAGGTTTAGAAACTTTCATTTTCTGTTTTTAGAAACTAATTTACTTTCCTTTTTCTAGGATAAAAACTTTCCTAATTTGTTTTTAGAAACTTTCTTAATCTGTTTTTTGAAACTAATTTCCTTTCCTTTTTTTTTTTAGAAACTAGTTTACTTTCTATTTTTAGAAACTTTCCTTTTCTTTTTCAGAAATAGGTTGCTTTCTTAGTTCCTTTTTAGAAACTAATTCACTTTCCTTCTTCTTCTGCAGGATCCCAATATAGAAACTTCTAATTTGGTAACTTATTTCTAAATCTCTCTTTCTATTTCTAGATTTCTATTTTCCTCTTTCTTTTTAAGTTTAGGTTAGATTTTGAAATTGAGGGCTGAGAGTGTTTCATGCCCAAGTGGGTCCGTGATAACACTCAACGTCTCTTGAGTGGAGGAGGATTGGTTGAGGGGTTATCTATTCATCACAGGATTAGACATCACTCGAGATCCACAGAGTTAACTAAAGTTATGGCTACCAATCAACCGGCTAATCATCCTCCAAATCCACCTCAACCAAAGGTTGAGGAAATCCAAGATGAGAATGAGGTGCATCAAGCACCCCCGCCTCCTACTTTATGAGACTATTTACAACCGGCTGGGGTGAACACACCTTCATGCATGGTTTTTCCAGAAAATACGGGACATATGGATATCAATCCAGGGGTGATCCAACTCCTTCCAAAATTTCATGGACTTGAATCTGAAAATCCATATTTACACATGAAAGAGTTCGATGAGATCATAGCCACTTTATATTTTCTGAATATGTCTGAGGACATGATCAGGTTGAAACTCTTTCCTTTTTCGTGAAAGAGAAAGCTAAGGCATGGTTATAATCATTACATCCATGATCTATTGGCAAATGGAATGACATGACAAGGGAGTTCATAAAGAAAATCTTTTATATCATAAAACGAACACCCTTAGAAAATCGATCATGAACTTCGTCCAAAAGGAAGATGAAACATTCTTCCAATGTTGGGAGCGGTTCAAGGATCTTTTCAACTCATGCCCACAATATGGTTTCCAAACTTGGCAAATAACAAGTTTCTTTTACGATGGGCTGACTTCTTCTATGCACCAAATGGTCGAGACAATGTGTAATGAGGAATTCATGAACAAAGAGGTCGATGATGTGTGGGATTATTTTGACAAGCTTGCTGAAAACACACAATCATGGGACATCTCCCCAAAATCTCGCACCACTTGTAGGCCTACTCAATCAAAGGAGAGGCGTGGAATTTATCTTCTGAAAGAAGATGATGATATAAATGTTAAAGTGGCTAATCTTACAAGAAAACTCGAGGCCATGGAACTAAAGAAGGATAATGATACGGAAACTGTTTACGGTATTTGTGCTTGCAACATTCACACAACTGAAAATTGTCCAATAATACTTGCTTTTTAAGAAGTATTGAATGAGCAGTCTAATGCCGTAAATAATTACCAAAGACGTTTTAGTGGATCTACTTCAAATACATACAATCCTACTTGGAGGAATCATTCAAATTTCAGTTGGAGGAATGGACAAACTACTACTCCTCAAAGATTCCCTAATCAAATTCTAAATCAAGGGAAACCTCAAGAGGATCAGGTTCTTAAGCATCTTCAAAATCAAGATCGTTTCAATCAGGGTATGCTATAAGCCTTTCAAGACCTTACAAAGGCCATACAAGGGTTTGAGACAAAAAATGCGATTGGGGAAAAGGGAAACCTTCCAGCTCAACCTCTTCCTAATCCAAAACAGCAATATGAAGTCAACGACTCGAGTTCTTCAAATCAAATGGAGTAATTTAAGTTTATCACCACTCTTAGGAGTGGAAAAATAATTGACAAATCTATTCTGGTAAGGGCTAAAAAGTCTAAGGACCTGAAAATAGATGAAAATGAATGTCATGTCCCAGACTCAGTAACTGGATTCACAAGGAACTCGATAGCCGGTTCTAACTGCAACAGCCTCCGTAGTACCCCATTCTCGGCTCCTGAAACAGGTTCCGATCCTGGGATCATACAAGGATGATTTCCATAACAGTATAATCATTACCAATACGAGCATACCCAAGATCACAACAAGTATATCTAAGAATAACAAAGGCACACATCACAAAATTCACTATGAATTTAAAATTTTACAAGTATTCGTAAGGTCCAAAAGGACATACATAAGATTATAGAAAAGGAGAGAAAAGTCAGCAACACTGGAGTCCTCAAGCTCAACTCTACTCTACGCTCTGCTGCTACGACGCCTACCTAGAATCTCCTGCATGCATCAATCGTGCATAAGCTTATAGAAGCTTAGAGGGTGGTGAAAGTGTGTGATAATGGTGCACAGAGGAATAGAAGGAGGTACAAGAAGAGAAACATGCTCAATGACAATATCACTAACCTGACTTATCATGAATACGATGCAATGAGTGCTGGGCGCCATACCAAGGTAATGCATGAAGGGACTTATGCAGCCAATGTTAATGCGATGCAAGTAATACCAGTGCTCATATCCAAACCACATGTCAAGTACATTTTTAATCATAAGGAAATCACCGGGGTCTATTACACTGCGGAATGACTGTCACTCTACAGACCCCACAGTCAAACGAGCGTAAGAAACCTCACTACCCGCCTGTGGACAGCCAATCACCAGCAAGGCCTGATGGTAGCGGATCCATTTCATGAGCTGGTTAAAGTCAGCCTAGTAATGTCCTCCCTCACATGCAGATAGGCCACATCCCCATCTAACCGACTACACGACATGAAAGTCACGGCCTATAGGTGTAAGGCCCTCGTGCGCTCATGTTTCCACCTGGTCACAGCGTTGGAGCAGATCCTTAGTACCATGGAAGTTTTAGGAATTTCACCCATGGACACCTATGCACTCGGTATGCTCAAGTAATATTTCTGGTGTCCACACATACGCTCATCCACGAACGTCCCTGTAGAGGCAAGGCCCTGGTGAAGTAAGGGCGGTATCACCACGAAATGCAATGTCAATGCATGTGTCATATATACAGATCATGCACCAGCTTCAAGCACTCAATGTGCACAAGGGGAGAAACTCCATCCCTCAATGACCACCATACAATGCAATCAATTCACACAGATGATGCATATGGGCCATAATGAAGTAAGTGTGCTACCTGTAGAATATGTAATCCTCTGTCCCAAAGAAGGTCAAGGTCTAGGTACATAGACAGGTGCTCTAATGAGAAGCGAAGTCTTCTACTGGGGGCCCAATACTTTGGGGTGACCCATAAGCTAAGAGAGTCATAAGGTCTTAATGAAGGAAATGGTCCTAGCCAGGCCCAAGATGGGCCTTCAACCACCTATAAGGGCTTTATGGGCCTACCTTAAGGCCATCAAGGAGGACATCCAACCTTAATTGGTTCCCAAAAGGTAGCCCGCTACGTATATAAGGTAAGGTCCAAGGCCCAAGCAATGCAAGGCCTAATGGGCTATACATAAAGCCCAACTCATAAGCAATATGGTGGGCCCTCAAGCAAGGTTTGGGCCCAACCATAAGGGTCATAAACCCACATATTATGGTGGGCCTCATGGGCAGCCCAGTAGTTCAACCATATGGGCAAATTTCACACTTAACACAAGTGAGTTGGGCCTTACTTTTTAGCCCCAGTACCGGGTTAATTTAGTGGGCAGCCAAGGGCCCAACTACTTGCATATTATAGCCCATAAACCCATCACAATAGGTAGAAGAGTATAGGCCCAAAAGTCAATGAGCCTACTTAGAAGGTTCTAATCCAAAAGGGCCTAAGGAACTAGTCAATTAACCACATACAATGTTCCAATAAAAACCCAACTTGGGTGGGCCTTAGATGATCACTAATTACACCTAAAAATACTGAAAGAAAGTGGTAAGATAACTGGTTAAATCAACCTCAAATTTGATGCGTTGTGCTGCCCCAAAAACAACATTTATGGGCCTATATAGAAAGTTCCATGCATAGGTAGCTCTATAGGCCTGGGTATATGGCCCAAAAACTCATCCAAAGGACTCCAATTGAACGCTACTGAAGGGGAGGATGATCAACTCCCCTATGAACCCCACATGGATGAACGGTGGAATATAAAATATATTAAAGTGGGCCCACAAAGTGGCTTGAACGGCCAACCAAGGCTGGACGCCCCAGCCTGGACGTCCCAGTCTGGTGGGCCACTCCAGGCCGTACCACAGACGGTACAGAGGCCCGTTGGCCCTGAAATTTTTTAGGTTGGTACTTCCATAGGTGGGCCACATCTTCAAAAAATTTCATGATTTTTAGATAACTAAAAGTATTTTAATTGATTTAAATAAAATAGACTATCCAGAAAATCTAGTTAATCTGGATGTCCCAATGTGGTGGGTCGGTCCAGCCCTTGTTACAGTGTACACAGGGGTTCGTTGACCCTAATATTTGGTAGGTGAGTCCTACAATGGGTACACCACCTTTTTGTAAATTTTCATAATTTTTAGATACACTTAAGTATTTTAATTAAATTCGGGATTACAGACTGTCCTGGGTGAAATTTTGCTGGAATTATAATTGTCCCCATGTTTGGGACCACATGGGGTGGGTCCGGGGCCTCCAAAATTCCTGAAATTTGGGCCCAAGGTCCCTCATCAAGACTACAATAAGGTGGGATCCAGAAATATGGCCTACCATCTAAGAAACTATTTTTAAATATTAGTTTTTAAGGGACTATGTTGCTGGACTGCACAGTATAAATCTCTAGCAGTCCACTATGTTGGCCCACCCTTTTGGATGCCCAAATGGGGTCCATTGGGGCTAAAATTTGGTATGGTTGTAGGTGGGTCATGCAGATACAAGAATCACATATTAATTTGTATCAATCTTCCCACCAAATTACCAGAAATCAGGCCCCAAGGTGGCCCAAAAATATGTCCAGACAGTTTCTGGACAACAACAATAGGTTGGAAAGAAATAATTATAAACAGTATTTAAAATGGAGTTTAATCCCAGAAAATTAGAGAATGGACCTCCCTAATGGGACCCACAATTATCCAGACCATCCCACCATCCAAAATACCTTTGCATATGCCCCAATTAGTTGGATTTTGGGGCCACATGTCATAGGATGGAATGTCATGGGCGTCCTCCCTCTTTTGGGTGGTTGGATTTTTGTTGGCCCACAATGTGGGCCACACACCATGATCAGGGATGAAAATAAGGGAAAAGAAGAGAAGGAAGGGCAATCCGGCCGTAGGGAAGGGCTCCGCCACAATTAAGCCCTTCCAAGAACAATCCAACCACACATCTTGCATAGATTTACATTTACAACATGGATCTTTCACATGCATAGCTAAAAATTAAAATGGATGGTGGGGATACCATTCCCACCATGATCCCAAGGTCTAGATGACCTCATCATATAAAAAAATCAAAAGATACACCATGATGGGGTCCATAAAGGAAAGCCCCATGCATAGGACATGCATGCATAAAGTGGGCCATTTGGCCACACCTATGGGGACGTGTGGGACCTCCACCATTGATTGGTGGGTCCTACACTCCCATCATGAAGAGAAGAAGGGATCTACATAATAATAAAAAAAAATCAGATTACACCATAAGGAAGCACCCACCTCTTAGATCTCCAAGCGTTTACCACCACTAAGGACCTCAAGCTCTAAGGGTTATGATTTTATGGTTAAGATGGAGTTATGATGGTGAGATGTAGTGGAAATGGGGAAGAAAATGGGCTGGAAAAGAGGGGAGAAGGGGCTGGAATTTTTGCAAATGGGAGAGGAAATGAGAGAATGAGAGTAGAGAGAAATGAGAGGGAGAGGAGAGAAATTGCTAGAAGAGAGAGAGAGAGAGAGAGAGAGAGAGAGAGAGAGAGAGAGAGTCATCATGAGTTCTCTCTCCTAGGACAGGCAACTCCATCATAATCCTAGGGTGATATAAAGAATGCTCATAGACTCATAGGCTTGGAGTAAGGATGGGTAGTGTGGCTAGTGGGTGGTGTAGAAGATGGGATTTAGGTAGTGTGTGTGTGTGGTGTGTGTTAGAACTTGTGCAAAAAGGGAGTGGGGCCACATGCACTACTCCCAAGTGGGCCACATGATCATGATCAAGGGCCAAGAATGCTCGGGTCGATATTACACGATGCACATGTCGGAATTATGCATGAGACGCGGCGTTGGAACCGCGGTGACGATGCGGACGTAATGACATAGGTCTCGGATCGATCCGAGTCGGGTCTACGTGACCGAACTCAAGAATGATCGCAAACACTACCCGAATCTCGCGGGTCACCGAAATTTGAACGGTAGGACCTTGAGACCAAAATGAACGAGATGCACATTCATACACACACACATGTACACAAGCAAACTCGAGTCAGGTCTCACACTGATAGACGTAACAACACTCTACATGAGTTACACCCGGAACCTTAAGGCAAACCGATTGCTCCATTTCCCCAACGGTTGATTGCACCAATGTTGAGGGTCAAATATTACATATTATCTCCATTTATATCTTGGTTTTATGAACATGATAATGCTTAATGTTCTATTTTACTCATGTTTGTGTTCTAAGGTGAATTTAAGAGCTTGGATTGAAAAATGGTGCTAAAAGCATGGATTTGATGCTCAAGAATCACCAAGGCAAGGGATGGATCTTTGGAGACCAAGATTTAAGAATTCACATGCCAAAGATCTAAGAAAGCCAAGTGAGGAATGAAGAGAATCAAATATTTGAAGTGAAGAAAAGGAATCCTGAAATCATCCTGAAAAAATATATTCTGAAACTCTGGGTCATTTTGTGAAATTGCGCAGAATGAACTCTATTTTGAGAAATTACGTAGAGTGAAGTCTATTTTAGCAAATTGCGTAAATTTGAGGCAGTTTCTAGAGTTTTCCAACTAGGTGTGAAAGTTGAAGTTCCACAACTGTAAATAGGACTCCCTAGGATATTCCTAAGCATCTTATAGGGTTTAAGGAGTGGAGCAAAAGGGTGGAGAAGACGTCGTCAAGAGTTTTTCTTCTTCTTTCTTAGTTGTTTTCATGTTTTTCTTAAGAGACTTTGGTCCAATCATATCTATGGCTGGCTAAACCTCTTAGCTAGGGCTAGGAGGTGAAGTTAATAGTGTGATGGGATGTTTCTCTTGCTTTAATTCATGTTTATGTTGAACCTTCTTTGATTCTAATTTAATTATAAAGGAATACTTTCATTTTTTAATGATTTATTGTGACTTAAATTACAGTAGATCTGCAATAGCTTTGAGTATCGTCTTTTTCTTACTTTGAGATTGTGGGATTAGTAAATCTTCTTGTCCACCATCGTCCCTAGGGCATGGTTGGGTGATGGAATCACTTCTAACCCTCACAATTATCCTATGTTGGTTGTTGGATTGGTATATCCTGTTGTTTATCATAGTCTTCTGGGCATGGTTGAATGATGGAATCACTTCCAATCTCTATAACTTTCATCCATTGATAATTAGATCAATGGAAGTTCATATATGAGTTTTTTGATATATCTTCCAATTGGATAGGATAGGACTCTAATTCTAATTGAGTTCCTTGAATCAAATAACGAAATATTCCAATAGCTACAAGTGGATCCTTGGCACCCTAGTTCGTACCTTTAAATTATTAGTTTTAATTAATCTATTCACAATTACTCTCTCAAATACTTCAGAATTAGTTTCACATTTTCTTCTAGTTCTACTTCCAGTTAATTTCAAAAATGTGCAAGTTTCAGTCCCTGTAGATTCGACCTCAATCTTACCGAGATTATTACTACATCGCGACCCTACACTTGGGGTTGTGAACACCAAGAAGCTTTCACTAAGCTAAAGGGCATGTTAACCACCGCACTTATCATACAGCCACCCGATTGGAGCATTCCTTTTGAAATTATGTGTGATGCGTCTGACTATGATCTTGGGGCGGTGTTCGACCAATGAAAAGAAAAGAAGCCCTATGTTATACACTATACAAGTAAAACCTTAAATCCTTCTCAAGTGAATTATTCCACTACGGAGAAGGAACTCTTAGCCGTAGTATTTGCTTTGGATAAATTTAAGTCCTACTTGATCGGATCCAAGTTCATCATCTACACTGATCATGCAGCACTCAAGTATCTTCTTTTTAAGAATGATGCTAAGCCCCACTTGATAAGATGGATCCTTCTACTCTAGGAATTTGATTTGAAAATAAAAGATAGAAAGGGAGTAGAGAACATAGTGGCTGACCATCTTTCCCGCCTTGATCTCTCAGATTCTCTTGAGACGATACATATAAATGATATGTTCCCTGATGAACAATTGTTTAAAGTCTCCCACTCACCTTAATTTGCTGATATCACTAATTATCTTGCTATAGGTTTCACGCCAACACATTGGACTGCACAAGATAAGAAAAAAATTCTTCGTTGAGATACGTAAATTTTTGTGGGATGATCTGTATTTGTTTAAATATTGTCCAGACCAAATCTTAAGGAGATGTGTGCCAGATAATGAACACCAAAGTGTCATCTCCTTTTGTCATTCTCAGGCCTGTGGTGGTCACTTTTCTACTAAAAAGACCACGACCAAGATTCTGCAGTGCGGCTTTTACTGGCCCATTGTGTTCAAGGACACTCATGAGTTTTGTAGAGCTTGTGAGCATTGTCAAAAATTGAGAGCCTTGTCTCGTAGAAATATGATGCCTTTGAACCCCATTCCGATCATTGAAGCATTTGATTGTTGGGGCATCGATTTCATGGGACTATTCCCCCAATCTTATGGGAATTTATACATTTTGCTAGTTGTAGACTATGTCGTTAAATGGGTCGAAGCGATCCCATGCTAGAATAACGACCATCAGATGGTCATTAAATTTTTAAAAGAGAATATCCTTTCCCAGTTCGGAGCACCTCGGGCCATCATTAGTGATGGAGGCCCACATTTCTGTAATAGGCCATTTGTAAACTTAATGAAGGAATACGACATCTCTCATAAGGTGAGCACTCTATACCACTCACAAACAAATGGGCAAGCTGAGATTTTCAACAGGGAGATTAAACAAATCTTGGAAAAAATGGTTAACCCTGACCGTAAAGATTAGTCAATCCGCTTGACCAATGCTTTATGGGCTTACCGTACGGCCTTTAAAACTCTCATTGGAATGCCTCCCTTTAGACTCATCTATGGTAAAGCTTGTCATTTACCTGTGGAGTTGGAATATAAAGCCTACTGGGCTATTAAGAATTTAAACTTTGATTTAAACAACGCTGGCTTGCTGTGCAAGCTACAATTGAATGAACTCGAGGAGATCCGGAATGACGCATACGAGAACTTGAGAATTTATAAGGACAGGATGAAAGTGTTTCATGATAAGAACGTCCTTCTGAAATCATTCTTAACAAGTCAGAAAGTCCTTTTGTACAATTCCCGGTTATATCTTTTTTCGGGTAAACTCCAATCTCGTTGGACCGACCCTTTCACTGTTACTAATGTCTATCCTTATGGGCCGTCGAGATTCAGAATCCAAACAACGATAATGCCTTCAAAGTGAATGGACATCATTTAAAGCCATTTGTTGAGAAATTCGATTCAGAGGACACGTCCATACCTCTGACTGATCCTATTTACAAGGATTGACCTCCTAGTCTGACGAAGGTATTGTTAGGTTTACTACTTTCCGCTATTTATGATAGTTTGCTTTCCGTGGTTTAAGATAGTTTGCTTATTGTCTGTTTAAGTTTTTTTTTTTTTTTTTTTTTTTTTTTTTTTTTTTTTTTTGTTTTTTTTTTTTTTGTGTTAACCCATCTTCACACTTAGATAATTGAAAACGCCTCAAAATTCCTTTTTCAGGTATTATCTTTTCATTACTTCCCTTTTCTTTTCATTGCCTATTTTGCATTACATGCTTATTTCTTTTACATTGAGGACAATGTAGATTTTAGGTTGGGGATGGGGGATTAGGTAAACTAATCAGTGTTTTCTCAGTTTTGAGTTTTGAGCAAAAATTTTAAAAATTTTTAATGTTTCAAGTTGAAATTTGTTTGGGAAGCGATGAATTGTGTATTTAAGAATGCTTTGAGTATGATGACGATGTAAAGATTGAATTTTGAATTGTTGGAGTTGGATCATCTAAATAATATATCAATTACGGTTCTTCTTGTGCTCAATTGATTAAGAGGAAGTTTTTATGTCATGTTAATCTAAATCACGAGACACATTCAATTTGTTTTCTATGAATAATACTAGAGTTTCTGACTATTAGTATGTGAATCAGTGATAGATGGTGAGAATCAAGTCTAGAGAATTTTATCCACCTTAAAAGAACAAAAGAACTAGTTAAAAAAATAAGAGATCGACAAAAAGGTCATGTATAGTGAAAAGACTGAATGAATACAAATGACCATCGATATAAAATAAAAAACTGGAAAAAGAAGGAGAAGTGGATAAGTTCGGAATCAGTACTTGAGTTCAAATCAACCTTGAAGTGATGAGCATGGCTAGCAAGATGAAAAGATAGTATGTTTATGGGAAGTAAGTTGATTTTCACCGAGCACATTGAAGAACATGATATCTAGACTTATACTTTGATTCGATTGATAATGAATCTATTTGATAGATCGCTTATATGATTCGGCTTTAGGTTTTCAAAATCTCATTTTCTCATCTTAATTCTACTCATTCATACTTAAGTGTATAAAAGATTGTTTTCCTAAAGAGGTTTTGGATATTAAGCATTGAAGTTTATTTCACGCATACTTTGCTTGGGACTAGTAAAATGCTAGTTGGGGATTGTGTTGAAGGTCAAATATTACATATTATCCCCCATTTATTACTTGCTTTTATGAACATGATAATGCTTAATGTTCTATTTTAATCATGTTTGTGTTGCATGGTGAATTTAAGAGCTTGTATTGAAAAGGATGTCAAAAGCATAGATTTAATGCTCAAGAATCACCAGAGCCAAGGATGGATCTTATGAGACCAAGAACGGAGAATTCATATGCCAAAGATCCAAGGAAACGAAGTACAAAAGTTGAAGAATGGACTTAAACAGACCTCAGAACTCACAGTAGAAAAGCGGATAAATTCATTACCACCGAATCCAATTTCGGTACCACCAAAGTCAACTTTAGTGCCACCGAAAGTGCACAAAAAGCTCCACGATGAAAGGAATTAATTCGATGCCACCGAAAATTAATTCGGTACCACCGAAATCAAGCAACTGCTGAAAATAAACTTTCATCTCGATCCGGACTCGATGTTGGTACCACCGAAGCCAACTTCAGTGCCACCAAAGCATAAAGTTGTGCAAATTGAGGCAATTTCAAGGTCGATTTGCAGAAATTCCAAGTCGATGCGTAAGAAGAGGATTCATAACTATAAATAAGAGTCCTTAGGACTTTCCTAGGCATCATCTAGGGTTCAAGGAGTGGAACAAAAGCATGGAGAGCTACCGCCAAGAGTCTTTCTTCTTCTTCCTTAGTTGTTTTTATGTTTTTCTTATGAGATTCTAGTTCAATCATGTCTATGGTTGGCTAAACCTCTTAGTTAGGGCTCAGAGGTGAAGCTTGTAGCATTATTGGGATGTTTACTTTGCTTTAATTCATGTTTATGTTTGAATTTCATTGAATTCTAGTTGATTCTACGGAATATTTTCAGTTTTTAAATGTTTGTTGTGACTCAAATTACAATAAGTCTGCAATAGCTTTAAATATCTTCTTTTCTATTTGAGATTGTGGATTTGGTAAATCTCGTTGTTTGTCATCATCTCTTGGGCATGGTTGGGTGATGGAATCCCTTACAATTCACCACAATTCTCCTTCATTGAGGATAGATCAATGAGAAATTTAGATATTTGACCATCTCTTTTTCCAATTAGATAGGATAGGACTTTGATTCTAGTTGGATCTCTTGAATTATTCTTGGCACCCTAGTTCCCATCTTTAAATTTACAAAGTTTCAATTACATCCTTCACAATTAATCTTCCAACTTCTTAAAATTTAGATTTTCATCTTCTTCTAGTTCTACTTCTAGTTACTTTCATAAATGTACGAGATTAGTCCATGTAGATTCGACCTCGGTCTCACCGAGATTATTACTACATCATGACCCTACACTTTGGGTTGTGAACAATAATCTCATCTAGGATAAGTAGTGTTGGTCGTTACAGATAAAGGGTTGAGTCTTAGCTCTTAATGAAATCCAATCTAAAGGACAAGTGTCTTAATAGTAACAGAGACACTGGAAATATTTCACTTATGTGAATGTAGAGGTGATGCCGCGTCTTATGAGAGTTAGAGTTTCTCTCGAGATCGTTTATGAAACGAGATAAGCACATGACCATTAAATGTGTTGAGCAAGATTTGTAGGAACCAAAATAACACAAATTGAGTATGTATGTGGTATCTCTGGCTCTAATATCTAAGAATAACTAGTTCAAAGTTGCAGCTACCAAGAATTCCGATAAAACCTTGAGATACTTACGCTAAGAAAATATTCAAATTGAATTACATTTTTCTTTATGCATATAAGTTGTGTCTAGTTCGGAAAATGTCTTTTCTTTTAAAAAATTATTTTCAACCAAGTGGACGATTGTTATGAAAATGATTTTGGTTAAAAATATTTTATATATATATATATATATATATATATATAATAGTGTTTGTTTGAAAAACTTAGTTTTTCACCTCTAGAAATCGTCTCATATCGGATGGGAGAGAAGAAAAAAAATCTTCTTTATAAGTAGGGTGTTGAGTACCTTAATATTTGCTTAGTAAGACAAAGGAGTACTGAGGCTTGTTTGTTTCAGTACGAAGCACTAGAACATACGCATGCACACGAGCTCGGGCACAGGCATGAGCATGGTCTCTGTCTCGATGCTAGGGCTGGGGCATGAGAGACAGTGTGGCTATAAAGTTGTAGTGGCGCACTTTGCACTTCGCGTTAGAGATCTGAAAGAGACTTCTCAGCCTTATATAGGAGTTATGGAAGTCATTTAAGAGGCCTAGTGTAACTGCTCATGTAGTAATGAACTAGACCATGTAGAAATTTTTGCATGTGGCTAGCCCAACGGTCAGAAACGACTAGCCATTGTGTCTAATCGGCTAGCATGTAGCTAGTCTCCGTGTCCCACATGCAAAATGGTCAGAAATTATCTAAAACCGATTAGTTTCTCACCAAAAGTACAAAATGGCCAATTGTATTTGTGACACTGGACTAAAACATCCAAGTACCCTTACCTATATAAACAGAGCTTGGCGGGTTCACTCCGACAGCACAAGCAAATCGATTCATTCTCTCATTTGAACCAAAAGCTTCGAGTGTTCTCTAATCAAGTCAGTAGGTTCAATACAAACCTGATACTGTCATGACCAACTTGTCCATAAGAACAAGACCAATGCAGTGGTATAAGCCAATAAAGCTAATCTTCATTTTTCTCTTTCTTTTCATTTGGAAAATTTCTTTTAGTTTTCATGTGCCAGTAAAAATGTGTTTAAAGAGTTCCACTTTGTGTTTGTTGAACGTAGAATCATACATTGGCTCGTCGTATCCAGGAAGGTATGATGCGTTGAGAAGAGCGTGATCACACTTGCTTTTATTTTTTATTTTCAAATTCCTTATATTTTATATTGATTATAAATGTGTAACATCAGATTAACAAAACTCAACAAACTTGGAGGGCCCGTTGTAATGTTTATTCACCATCCTAACTCTTGATTATGTCACACAGGTTTGGATGAAGGGAAAACTCGTATATCAGCTCTTGATTCAACTTTTTTTTTTTTTTTTTTTTGGCTACAAGCGGCTTATAATGGTGGGTTTCAATCACCAGTGTTTTCATGTGATGCGGTCCACGTGAGATTTGGACCTGTCTCAAATGATCTGCCCAATAGATGGACGTACAAACGTCAAGGTGGGGCCACGTATCACCGAGCATGCGATCGGCGTCAAGAGAGCATGCCTTTTCCCCGTGATCTGCGTGCCGAGAAGAGAAAATAAATGTCTTTTCCACGTGACTTGTGCCAGTCAAAAAAAAAAAAAAAAAAAAAAAATATAGGAGAAAGGAAAAAGCAAGAAGCCGCCACTGCGTTGAAAAGTTCAATCGGCTAGACCAGTCCACCCAGATATTGATAAACCGTTTGGACGATGAAACTACAGTCCAACAGTCCACAAGCAGATAACTTCTAAAGCACCTCACCCATCTAAGAAGTTAGCTCAATTATAGCATTAACTTGAAAGATAAAATAAAATCAGCCATACCTACTCATCAAGACACTTGTATTTCTCTGTTTATCAATGGCTAGAAATTATTTGATATGGTGTGCCCCTAAAGATGAATGAATGTGACTGATTTTTCCACCTAATGAACCTAGTGGTGGGAAAAATTTATAGGAAGGGTTGGATTTCACATGCACTTAATAGATCTAAAGTTTTATTTTGGATGGACCTTAACCTGTGATCCAGCAGGTTGGACTTGAAACCTCTTGTGTGCGTGAAACACACACGCAGCGTATCTTTCGGTGCGCGGATTTAGGCAAAGCAGGATTAACAACTTAGCGGGTGAGGACCTGAAAGTTGGGCCCACCTTAATCTATACGTTGTATATCCACGCCGTCCATTCATTTTTCCATATCATTTTAGGACATGGTCACAAGAAGGAGGCAGATCCAAATCTCAGTTGTCCAACACGGTAAGGAATGAATTCCCGCCATTAAGAACTTCCTGGGGATGCAAAAGCTTTGACGGGTCAACCGTGATTTTCACGTCATTTCAGTGTTTGGATTACCGAATCATACGCCCACTGATGCAAGACGAAGACGTTAATGCCAATCTACACGCTAGTCTGCACATGTCAATACGAAGCATGTGTGCAAGATCTCAAGGATCTATCAGGTGGGGCACACTATAGGTTACCTATCTCAAAAATAAGGCTCGTTCACTCATCTTTTTAGCCACAGTGTGCGAACCAATGAGCGTCCAGAACACAAAATTTGTTTCAGCCGTTAATTTGTTTCACACACCATCTTACCCGATCAAAGTGCCACCCTAATTTTTTACCAGAGAATCTAGAAAGTGTCTCCCACGTGATGTACAGATCACATATTCCACACACTTTCCATTATGACACGTGCAACGGGCGTTTAGATGGATAGGATTATACACGCGTGTAGGAATAGTGGACGAGAAAATTATCACTATGGACGCCACCTTTTATCCAGCTTTCGTACTGAGCCGTCCAAAACTTACCTTCCCAAGTTAGACCTTTCACGTATGGATAGAGCATTTGAGGACTAAAATACACCTGCTTTTCGCTGCCGTTGCTTTCACTACCTTCAACAAAAAACCCACACGCCTTTTCAAAATACCTGCCTTTCACTCCCTTGCAACAAAAAACCCACGTTTTTCTTTTCATTTTCCTTACTGAAATCTCCGTTTATCATCTACATATTATCATTCTACATTTGTCATTTTTCATCTTAGCTAGGGTTACGTGAAATCCTATAAACTGGTTGCATCTGCAATCCTTGAAAAGGTTCAAAATATTCCCTCACTCTAAAGCACCCTTCTTCAACTTGCATTTGACCGGTACTATGGTTGTTGGAGGTACAGATGTTTAAAAAAATGTTAGGCTTGTACAATTTCATTGCATGTGAAGTTTGGTCAATTCCATATTAGGATCGGTGAATTTTATGGGGGAGTTATTTGATGCTAGCTAAGGTCAGCTAGCTAAGGTCAATTTAATGCAAGTTGATGCACATGTGTTAGGCGTAGTCAATTTCATGTGTTAGGCTTAGTCAATTTTATGTGTTGATTGATCAAATTCATGTGAAACTCGCTCAATTCCATTTGAAACTCAGTCAATTTCATGTTAGGGCTCACTCAATTTCATGCTAAGCTCGCTCAATTTAATGTTTACCCAGCTCAATTTCATGTTAGGATCACTCAATTTAATGTTTCTCCAACTTAATTTCATGCTAGCTAAGGTCAATTTAATGTTTGCCTCGATAAATTTCATGCAAGGTCGCTCAATTTAATGTTTGCCCCGATAATTTTCATGCTAGGTTGACTCAATTTAATGTTTGTCCAGCTCAATTTCATGTTAGGTTCGCTCAATTTAATGTTTGTCCAGCTCAATTTCATGCTAAGCTCATTCAATTTAATGTTAGCCTAGCTCGACTTCATGCTAGGCTCGCTCAATTTAATATTTGCCTCAATAATTTCATGTTAGGCTCGCTCAATTTAATGTTTGCCCAACTCAATTTCATGCTAGGCTCGCTCAATTTAATGTTTGCACATCTCAATTTCATGCTCGGCTAGCTCAAATTTAATGTTTGCCCAGCTCAATTTCATGCTAGGCTTGCTCAATTTAATGTTTGTCTTGCTCAACTTCATGCTAGGCTCTCTCAATTTAATGTTTGCGTCGATAATTATATACTAGGCTCGCTCAATTTATTGTTTCCCCAGCTCAATTTCATGTTAGGTTTGCTCAATTTAATGTTTGCCTAGCTCAATTTCATGCTAGGCTCACTCAATTTAATGTTTGCCTGGCTCAATTTCATGCTATGCTCACTCAATTTTCAGTTTGCCTCACTCAATTTCATGTTTGCCTTGCTCAATTTCATGTTTGCTTCCATAGCTGAACTTTGCCTCACCGAATTTTCAGCTTGCTCCGCTCAATTTTTAGTTTGCCCCACTCAATTTCTAGTTTGTCCCGCTCAATTTTCAGTTTGCCCCGCTCAATTTCTAGTTTGCCTCGTTGAATTTTCAGTTTGCCCCGCTCAATTTAATGTTTACCTTGCTGAATTTTCATGCTTCCCTCGCTCAATTTCTAGTTTGCGCTGCTGAAATTTCATGCTTCCCTCGATCAATTTCTAGTTTGCCTCGCTCAATGTCATGATAGATAGCGTTGTTGAA
This sequence comes from Magnolia officinalis, assembly GCA_021015155.1. Classification (NCBI taxonomy): domain Eukaryota; kingdom Viridiplantae; phylum Streptophyta; class Magnoliopsida; order Magnoliales; family Magnoliaceae; genus Magnolia; species Magnolia officinalis. The sequence goes on from JAJHSJ010000017.1 coordinate 25,889,268, forward strand.
TTTAACGAGCACTTTTAAGACTTAATCCATATAAGTTCTGGTTGTTTATTTGAAATTTTAACGCATTGCTTACTCTCTATTTCCTTAAACTCTGTATCATCCTCATCTATAATGGAAAGTGAGTTCTCGGTTCTCTATTATTTAATTGAGTTTTGCCTTATGGCAAGCTTCCATTGTTTAACGATTCATTGATAATATGTCATTGTATTGGTTTTCAGATAATGACTATAAAATCATCTGCTGTTATGGCAGGGAGTTAGAATTTGAAAACAAGCGATACTCGTACACGGGTGGAAGTTCGAAAACTATTATGCTACGTGTCGAGACTACGTATGAGGAGCTTTTATCTAGAATTTATAAGATTATTAAGAGTAGACCAACAGATTGTGATATTAGGATGAAAGTATTGTATCTTTGCTCAAATAAATCAATCCCTCAAGCCGAAATCGAAGATGACGATGACGTGAGAGAGTTTTTGGGAACACAGTTGGAGCATTCGGATAAATTCATCCCTTTAGTCATTGAGACAATGCAACATATTAATAGGACAGCACACGTGGACAGTATGGTTGAGGAGCATGACATGGAATTTAAATATAATCCATGTCCATTACAAGTGAGAGTAAGTAATAATCAACTGCCCGAGCCACCTCAAATATTAAACGTTGTGACCAGCCAAGTCAGTCGTGCATGTGACCTTAACCTCATTTATGAATACATGGCACTGCCTTTAGCAACAACAGCAGATCTGCTATCATCATCCACCACCCGATCTGTACGTGTAAGCAACATTCTGCTTCCAGACCTTCCCGAAACATCAAACTTCATCACTCGTCAAGTTCTCGTGCCGTTCAAAGATGTTACATTCACCAATATAGAAATGCTGGAATATACGGATTTGTTGGGTGAACCGATCAATATAGCCGTTGGCCAAACGTTTAAGGAAAAGAGTCGGTGCCAGTATTTTTAACCAATTTACAATTTGCAATAACTTCCAGTATAGGGTATTGTACTCAAATTCTACGAGGTTCCCCGGGGTGTGCTTTGAAGATACATGCGAATGGAGGGTTTATGCATCTTGGGTGAATGATGCAGGGATATTTAAGATATGGAATTATACGTCGAAATACATGTGCGGCATGTCATGAATGAAGAGCGATCACCGGTAAGCAAGTAGTAAGTTAGTGTGTGATTTAGTTGTTAGCCGCATTAAGCAACGCCTAGGGTTGAGGCCAAGTGATATTATCTTCGCCATGCAAGAGAAATATAATATTCTTATCAGTTATAAGAAGGCATGGAAAGCTAAGGAGCTTGTAATAAATCGTATTACGGGGTCATATGAAGACTCCTACAATCAACTTTCCTTGTATTTTCATGAGTTAAGGATGGCCAACCCAGGGACGGTGACTACCGCGCTTGTTAACCAAGTGACTTTTAGGTTCGAGAGATGTTTTATAGTGTTCGGACAATGCGTTCGAAGTTTTCAAAATTATATGCGGAGGGTATTGGCCGTTGACGGGAAGGGCAAATACAAGGGTATTCTATTCATTGTCACGGCCTTAGATGGGGACAATCATATTTTTCCAGTTACGTTTGCCATCGGAAAATTAGAGAACAGAAGTAGTTGAAATTGGTTCCTTAACTACCTTAACGATGCGTTAGGGTCTCTACGGGTCTTGTGATTATATCTGACAGACATAAAGGTTTAATGAAAGAGGTTTCCCAAGTCTTCCCATATGCAATCCATGGCTACTGCGCGTACCATATTTATAGAAACTTGGTGGACACTTTTAAAGACAAGTCGTTGGAGATGTACTATTGGCAAGCTGTGAAGACATGCAGGAGGGTTGAATTCAAAAAGTTAATGCATGATATCAAAAGGGCCAACCCCCAGTACATGTATGGCTGAGAGAAATCAGGTATGAGAGATGGGCATCTTCGCACTTTACAGGAAAAAGATTCAACTTGGTCATTATAAACATATCCGAGTGTGCTACTGCACTCTTCAAAGAAGCACGCGAATACCTAGTTACTAAATTGATAGATGCGGTAAAATTTAAGATACAAGAATTGTTTTACAAGAGAAGAGAATCTGTAGCATCATTTGTAGGTCCATTGACAACATGGGCGGAGGAACAGTTAAAGGATCTTGTGTAGAAGGCACAAGACGTTCGCTATCATGCAATTTCTCAAGACGATTACTATATTATGGAAGATTATAATGATACAGTCAAGCTTAGTGAGTTTTCGTATACATGTCGCGAGTTTTACGTGAAGGGGTACCCTTGTATACATGTCCTGTCTGCATGTATAAACTATAATTTTCCTCATTACTCATACTACTCCTCATTCTACACGACGCAAAATTATCTGACCACGTTTAGCGAATCGGTGTACCCAGTACGTGACAAGAGTGAATGTGAAATTTTAGTGGGCTTCAAGGAGTATTGTGCGCAGATTAAACCCCCAGGTAAGAGGAGGTCATCTGGAAGACCAAAAAAGCTTAGAATTCTCTCATGTGGAGAGGAACAGAAAACAGAAAAGTGCAGGCGATGTAAACAAACAAAGCATAATCACCGGAAGTGAAAGTTTCCTATACCCGATGAATAACACACTTTGTAATTTATATAGTGTTTTGTATGATATTTATTTTGTAATTAATTTTGGTTGTAAATAATTTTGGTGGATGATGAAATTAACTTTCTGAATTACAAGAAGCATAGTGTTACACTAAACGCTTTCATGCTTGCTCAATTATTAGTTTGTCCCGCTCAATTTTCAATTTGCCATTTTTAGTTTGCCCCACTCAATTTCAATTTGCCCCACTCAATTTCCAGTTTGCCCCGCTCAATTTTCTAGTTTGCCCTACTTAATTTTCAGTTTGCCCCGCTCAATTTCTAGTTTGCCCCGTTAAATTTTCAGTTTGCCCTGCTCAATTTCTTGTTTGCCCCATTAAATTTTCAGTTTGCCCCGCTGAATTTTCAGTTTGCCCTGCTTAATTTTCTAGTTTGCCCCGCTCAATTTTCAGTTTGCCCCACTCAATTTTTAATTGCGCTGCTGAAATTTCAGTTTGGCCCGCTCAATTTCTAGTTTACCCCGCTGAATTTTCAGTTTGCCCCTATGAATTTTCAGTCTGCCCCACTAAATTTCAAGTTTGCCTCGCTAAATTTCTAGTTTGCCCCGCTGAATTTTTAGCTGACCCCAATGAATTTTCAGTTTGCCTCACTCGATTTTCAGTTTGCCTCACCGACGTTCACTCCAATGATCAATGAGATGATCCTTACCGCTTAATCAGTGAGATGAAATGAAAACAGAGACTGTTGCATTGGTAACCACGTCTTCCTTAAAAGATCTGGCCTCAGTCTAGGATATATGCTGATCTGGCCCACTCTTAAAGTCAACTCAACTCAATTTTTAAATATCAGACATTACTGAGTCTGTGTATTCAAGATTCTAGAGAATTCGACATTGTTACTCAACTCGACATGACTCCACAGACTTTCAAGTCAGACAAGTTTGACAGTTATATACTATGGGCTATAGAAGAAAGAAAAAGTCAGAGATACTCTTCAAAGCCCTCTCCAACTAGCAATGGTTTCCTGTCAGGATGAGTTTATCTACGTCAAGCAACCACTTCAGGTTAAGAATAAGGCCCTAGACTCCAACCACTTCACAGGCTATTTTATTCATTTATATTTGAAAAATCCAAAAGCTACTGATAATAAATAAAACCTAAACTTCGATTAATTATCTATGAAGATGGTTCCCAATGGTTATTTTTTCCTTGGTGAATCAACAAGGAGCTCAGCCAAGTTAATTTAGATAGGCTAAGAACCTCGCCTATTCACACTATGGATAATTACCATACATAACTAGGCCTGTTTGATACTTGTGATTCCCTTCATCCAGGGCCTGCAAAAAATCCAGCAACAAGGTGGGCCACATTCCAACACCAAAAGAGAAGGAGAGAGAGAAATAAAGAAAAAGAGAGAGAGAGAGAGAGAGAGAGAGAGAGAGAGAGAGAGACATCGGTGGAGGGGAGGGACCCCGCCACTATGGACCCTCCCTACACAATGCATACATCAAGTGGGTCCCAAATCATGTGGACCCTACATCAAAATCAAACGGTATAAACACCCACCTTTGATCTTCTTGGACTTCTTCTTCCATCAATGCATCCTAGAGCTCCAAGGGATGCATTTCAACGATGGAGATGGTCTTTGGATGGTGGGATTGAGTGGTAGGGAGGTGGGCCACACTAGCTTCTCCTCTCTCCCATGAAAATGTTGGACATGGGTTGCTTGGAGAATGAGGGAGAGAGATGAGAGAGAGGGTTGTAAGAGAGAGAGATGGGTGAGTGATGGGTGAGTGATGGGGAGTGATGGGTTGAGAAAGAGAGAGTTGACTTCGGGGTTGCTTGGGGATGGGGCATGTACTTGACATGTGAGGTGATGTGGTACTTAATTGATGGGATGTGATGTGATTGATTTGAAAGATTGTCTTGGGTTTGCAAATGCACGATGTTTTCCTCGAATTGAACGCAGGCCCATATCTTCTGACCTAGGTATCGCTTCGGCGTGTAATACGCGGCGTTGGAACCGCGGCGATGGCGCGGTCGCTAGGGTATAAGTCTCGAGTTAAGGCGACTCTGGAATACGGGACACAACTCTAGGTTACGTGCAACTGTCAATAATAGATTACGGGTCGCCGAAATTCGACTAGGAGAACTGCGGAAGCCTACGGAACGGTACGGGCTAGGATACGGGTCTTACACAGAATCACATGATCAATAAACAAGATATATAAATCGGTGCACTAACTCCAAGAACCGAATGCCCTTGTATAAGAAATCGATTTGTAATGACTATAAAACGTCTAGTTAACGATTCTTTTGATAGGATCAAACCCTATATCGATCCCATCGAGAAAATCCAAATATATCTTTGTATGGTTGTGTAGACACATCACCCCAAACTAATAAGCCGATAGAGTTTTGAACGGATGGATGAACAACCACACCCCTGATCCTAAATCCTAACCCTAGAAGCCTAAACATCAAGAAACCCAATCCTAAACCCTAAACTCATACCATCCATGCCAGTCAACCTAGTCAGCTTAACCTTAAACCCTAGGAACCAAAAACCCTAGAGCCTTGAGTCAACTCGGTAAGTCAACTCACTGAGTCGACTTACCCGGCCACCCTATCCAAATCCATGACCTAATCAACTCACCTAGTTAAGCCCAAAACCAAGCCCGAACCCAAACCCATTCGAAGAGATGGTCAAAACTTCAAAGCACCAATCCTCATAGCAAAGCCTCTACTCTTGGAGGATGCTTTCTACCAGAGCAGGGAGTCCAAGTGGGGACTGGTGGCAACCTGGTTGCCGCCGGCCACATGACACTCCCCCTATTTTGGGCAACATCCCTATTTCAGGCACTTACATTAAGTGTGTGGTTAATGTGCGTTTACTTCGATGCCTGTCTCCTTACCCAAAATTACCATTTTACAAACACATTCAATCCATGAGATGATGCCATGTGGTAATCTCCGATCTCAGCCATTCAACCACATTTTACACCTAGGATCACCAGGAATTATTAGAAAACTAAGGTTGAAGACTATAAATAGCCCCCTCCCCTTCAGATTTCAAGCATCCACTCTCATTTCATAAAGAGAGCCTTAGCCACTTAATTATTCCTCCACCAAGGAAAGTGAGAGTGAGAGAGAGAGAGAAAGCCCAACCCTAATTTAGCCTAGCCTAGCCAGAGTCTAAGCCTCCTGAGCCACCCAAGCTCAAATCTGAGCCACTCAACCTAGCCTTGTGACACCACCGTTCATTCTACCATTCGAACCTCTATCATTTTCATCAAACCAAAGCATCAGCATCGTGAAACATTCATTCTCTTCTCAACCCCCTGCTCCTCATATACATCAGTATCATATTGCATTTTCATCATTTTTACGTATCTAACTGACAGGTATATGCTCTGTGGCTTGCTAATATAATCAGATCTTGCCCATCAGAATCCTTAGCCAGTTAACCATCGTTTATCATATACATTACATCCCATCGTTCACCATATCTGATCAGCGGGTGTATGATCTGAGACCTGCCGATATAATTGCAACAGGTCCACTAGAAACCTTAATTGGTTTATCATCGTTTTATCATAAGCATTAACATCAAGCATCTATACTCGCACCCTCCACTTGATCATTTCAAACATATGCTCTACAGTTTTCCGATATATTCGGACCTTGCTCATCAGAAATTCAGATTGATCAAACACCTCTACTACAACACTACATTACATTTTCTGCATTGCATTACATTTTATGCATGCAAGAACTACCATTATTCTTAAGAAATTAGTCAGATCTTGTGAAGTAAAGACCGTACATTTATACGGGCAGAGTGGGTGCCTAACACCTTCCCTCTCTGTAACTGTGGTCCTTTACTCGGAATCTCCAAAACGTAAACTCATGAGTTATCTTAAGGTTAAGAATCTTCGGATCCTCAATCTTAAGTATTTCTACAGGCTCTAACCGACTACAAAATCGTAATAATTAGCTAGTGGTGACTCTAGTCAAATATCACATCCTTTTCCCCTTTTACAAAAGCTCTCGAGCGAGGATATCAGTGAAAAGAAGAGAGTAGATCACCCATACCCTCAGGGAATCCTCTCCCTCCAGCATCCACAAGTTGCTGGACTCTTTCTTCCATTTGATCAAGTGGAGCTTCGATAGGATCTAAACCCATCGATAGTCTATCAGTGAGATCGAAGTCCACTCGAAAATTATTGTTTTGGGCATACAATTTCACAGTATCTTTGCTCCTCTTCTAGCCTTACTTATCATATTCTAATTAGGCTCATAAGGCAAAGGAATTATCAACAAGGCTTAATTATTAAGCCAAGATCATCTAGAGGTTCAATGGGTTGTTTTGGGTCAAGGGTTAGGGTCAATAAGGTACCTCATTTACCCGTTATTTTCTCATTGATGCTCATGTCCTCTTGTGTCTTCAGTCTTCAACTTTAAAGGGCTTAACCAACTACATGACACATGGACTCATATGATTGACAAACAAGTGTGTTAACACCCTAGGCATTCCTTGATTCCTGGCTCTATGTACTACATTCTTAATTTCACGTTCATGACATCTGAAATCTACCAGTGGTAGTGAATTTCACGTGTCTTGGAGAGGAACACGTTCAGGACATCTGAAATCTACCGGTATCGGTGAATTTTGCACATCCTATATTGGTCCAGGGATAGGAACAAGTGGTATTTTTCATTGTAATGGAAGTGTCTGTGGCATCAGCTAAACTGGTAGTACAGGTGCTCGATTTCTAACAAAACTTGCATCGGACTCTTACTGAGATGCAACACCTACTCTTTTGTCGAACAAAGCCACCAACCGATTCATGCTCTATGGCCGACAACCCACTTATTGAAAGACTCGACTTGAACTAACAAGTGTTCTGCCTAAAGTCATGATAGTTCTGCAATGTGTTGAATCCTCCTTTATATATCAACCATCTCGGCTGACATAATCTCAAGAGGTTCAACTCGAGATTTTGATGGTCTGTCTGGATTTGTAGGAACAAGCACCATACTAGGTGGTGAATCTCCTTGCTTAGGCACTTGTTGGATTTGCACCTCCTCCTCGTCGATAGGAGGCTCATTAGCCACAACAACGACTTTTAAAGTATTACGACCTCTTCAGCTCAGATTCCAAATAATTATTTCACTGAAAAATATACTTAGGTCAACCAAATGTTATGGTAACCGAGTAGTTTGGAGTCCCATAGGGCATGCTAAAAAATGTTGGTTGCTCATTTTTTTTTTCAATTATGTGGGCATGCCAGAGTCGATACAACGGCTTGATCCAAACCAATCAACTTTGACTCCAAGCAACAAAATAAGAAGATACGTCCAGTATGAACGTATATGACCAAATTCTGAGAAGATCGATCATTTACTCAACCACTTTACAGAATTTTATGATGATCAGGTGATAATCAGAGGGTAGGGTTCTTCCTCTAAAGATGGGTTACTTTGTGCCTTCCATAAGAAAGGACTTTCAAAATACCAGTGCAAGTCAAACAAAAGGAAAAACTCACAATCGGTCCCTAGTAGCGACTGCAAGAATATGTCTCTTGGAATAACTACTTAATATTGGATAAAGAACAAATCTAGAATATGAGTGTAGATTTAGATTACAACTAAATATTATAGCTAAGAATTACCGCTAATGGATTATCGTTACTCATACGATAAGCTGAGATAAAGTAAATTGATAAGTTTATTTTTTGTTGGATTGGTTTTCGATTTTGATTGGGTTGTGTTTTCTTTGTTACATTCCTTTGCTATTTGTAGATTTTTTTTCTATAGCTTATTTATCTAAATCTTTTTTTTTTCATTACTGCAATGGTTACAATAGTCCAAAATCCTTTTTAAATTCTTATCTTTTTTAGATTATTACTTTTAATACGTTTCTCTTTAGGATGGTTTCACTTCTGAATACCTCTCAGCTGCTTACTTCACTTTTTGTCAGCCAAGGTTGCCCTCATCGCCTTTTAGCTCTTAAATAGCTCGATCATACTTTTTGCATATCAACTGCAACATTCCGCCAACAACGCTTCTTGTATATTCACCACAACATTTCGTCGACCATATACTGATGTGTAGAACTAAACTTACGCCATATGTAAGCTCGTAAAAAGTGCTTCAAATCTTTGAATATCTTTTTATCTATTTCCAATTCCTAGTAAAATATCACGTGTTACCCTTCCATTGGCTTTCCCATAATTGCTATATATATATATATATATATATATATATATATATGTGTGTGTGTGTGTGTGGTGTGTGTGTGTGTGTGTTGTGTGTGTGTGTGTGTGTGTGTGTGTGGTACAACAGAAAGAATGGGCTATTACCATTAAAAACTCCCTATGGTACACCGTAATTTTTATTGAATATCCAACATGCTGATGAGGTCATAAAGACCTGCGTGGAAAGAAGATACAAATATCAGCTTGATCCAAATATTTGTTGGCCATTAAAATTTGTTTAATGGTCAATAACCACCGTTTCCTGTGGTGTGGTCCACCTGAAATTTGCATCTACTTTATTTTTGAGATCACAGCCTTTCAAAACAGATAAATGGCATAGATATATAAATACATACGGCGAGGTGGCCCTAGGATAAGTGGAAGTGGATTGCCTACTGAGTAACTTAGTACACTAAGAGTACTGAGTAAACTCTGTGGGCCCAACTGTCATTCATGCATTTTATCCATTTGGTCCATCTCTTTTAATAGATACTTCTATGGATTTATCCAAAAAATAGAGTGTATCCAATCCTCAAGTGGAGCACACCACCGGAAACAGTGTGAATTGAACATCTACTGTTGAAAAATTATTGAGGGCCAAAAAAGTTTTAGATCAAGCTAATATTTGTGTTTTCCCCTCATCCATGTCTGTCTGATCTTATAAATACGTTGGATGACAAATAAACATCACTAGGGTCTTAGAAAGTTTTCAACGGTGGAAATCAATACTTCTACTTTTTCATGTGATAGCTTTTGCATATACATAAATTTTGAGTTCAACCCCTAAAATGATATGAAAAAATAACTGGATGGCGTGATAAACCAGATGCATTCACGGTGGGCCCAAAAGAGTTTAGTACGAATAAAAGCGTACTGAGTAACTCAGTACGCAATCCGATTTCAGAATAAGGGTCACAAACCCACACGGTGGTTCCAGGGTCGCACGGAAGTCGCGCTCGGAACAGATAACCTACCCTCATTAAAAAAAAAATGTCAGTAGCCTCCACCTCCAGTTGACAAATACAACTAATTCGAACAGGTCAACTCAATAGATATTGATCAACTATGAGAACCGTAGAATTACGGGCCACACATATTTTTCTTTCTTTTTAACGCACCTACCCACGCACTCCGTAGTGGGCTTTCACCATCCGTGAGTTTCGAACCCAAGACCTCGTGTTGAAACTCCTCAAAATCTACCACTCGGGCAAGTACCGGAACCCCAGGCCACATCATATGATTTCCAACTTAGTAACTGCATCTAGCATACCATCATGGCCCCACCCTGATGTGTGTCAGATATCCATACCATCAATTAGAGGCACCCTTCTACCGTCGGTTGTGGATTTAAAAATCAAGTCAATCTCTGACTTAAGTGGGCCACACCATAGGTAACAGTTGAGAATGGACGCTCAACCATTAAAACTTTTCTGATTATTTATAAGGTGGATAGAAATGTGGTTCAGACATGTAACTCATCCATTATGTGTGAGTCTCACTTGGAGGACGGGTCACACCAAATCTCATGGCATAAATTCAAGTGGACCTTACCAAATGATTTTAGATGTTTTTCTTAATATAGTAATTTGTTAGCCTTCCCTAGACCTTTGTGTACGTGCACAGTGTACAGACAAAGGAAACTCCCCCTAATATAGGGGACCCTCTGATGCCTAAGTTAGGTAGGAAATCCAATTCTAGTCGAGCAATGGATTTTAGGTTAGAAATTGTATGTTCATTTTGCCATTAGAGATGCTCCTATTTATAATTGAGGAGAAGTTGTAGCATAAGAGAAATCTCCCTGTTTAGTATGGATGTATTATAGTAAGATTCAAGTTCCGTATATGTCGTAGGGATCTTCCGAGATTCTCGGCGAATATCTCAAGTAGATCTCCCTGTCAATTGTCCTCCTAGATTATCGATTAGGATCTCGCGTAGGTATCGCTGAGACCAGGTCGGACCTGGTGGAAGGAGAGTCGGGCAAACTCAGGATTGTACCAAGTTAGAGTCGCGCCAACCTGGGATTATGTCAGTCTAAGGTGCGAGAGTCGAGCTTCCATTGGTGACAGGCAGATCAGTGGATCTTCCAACCTGATGACGAGAGGTCGAGCTCGACCACGGTTTAAGAAGTGTACAATGTTCCGACCTGACCTCTTCTCATTGGTAGGTCCAATTTCCCTATAACAGTTTTAAATATGATTTTACATAGTTTCATATTATGTAGTGCGACTGAGTTTCCAATACGGCAGATTTTTGAAACAACAATTTAGAGGGGACCTACCAAATGCACCGTGTAGCCGACCTCACAGAGCCTCCCCTGTGCGCGCGCGTACACAAACACTCGTATATACGCTTAGAGAACCTCCCCCGTATAGACACGCTCATAAAAAAAAAATGCAAGCAGCCTCTGCCTGGCGTTGACGGATCCAACCAGTTGGACCAGGTCAACCCAATAGATATTGATCAACCATTAGAACCGTAGAATTTTAGTCCACACAGCAAATGACTTCCAGATTAGTAACTGCATCTAAGCATCAAGCATCCCATGGTGGGCCTACCGTGATGTGTGTCAGACATCCATACCATCGATTAGAAGCATCCTTCTATGGTAGGTTGTGGATGTAAAAAAACAAGCCAATCTCTATCTTAACTGAACCACACTATAAGTTGAGAACAGTCGAGGGTGTATGCCCACCCATAGAAACCTTCCTGATTATTTATAGGGTGAAAAGCGACATGGTTTAGACATCTAAACCGGCCATTGTGTGTGCGTCTCACTTGGATGAGGGATCACGCCAAATCTTAGACCATAAATTCCAGTGAGCTCCACTAAGTAATTTTAGATGTTTTAAGTATGATTTTACAGATTTTTATATTGTGTGGTCCACCTAAGTTGCTCATCCGGCTGATTTTTGAAACATCCAGTAACTTAGACGGGACCCCACCAAATGCATCGTGTAGCCAACCTCAAAGAACTTCCCACAAGTGCAGGCACACAGCATAAATATATAGAGTCATGCTCAACTGCCCACCCGTTCTCAGGGAGAATTCATGAGAACTTTTTGGGAACTCATCTCTATATGAGTTAAAACACCCGAACAGTACATGTGATGCAAGGGTGGGTGAAATTTTTGGGGCTCAACTTTCAATGGGAATGTAACAAAAATAGAGTCGAATCTTTTTTGTCTTTTTTTTTTTTTTTGTTAGCTGGTTCGTACACCCCACTGTCAGCTCACACTCACTGTTTGCCACCCCTACTAGGGATCGATACCAAGACCTCGGAGTTGAGACGAGGTATCTTTCACAGAATCTACCACATGAGCTATGGATCGGGGTAAAATAGAGCCAAATCAAGGGAGAAAAGTATTTTCATTTTCCATGGCTCTCTAGAGTTTTGGATCATAAAATTTGGTCAGACAATTTCACAGGGTGGTTCAGATTTTGGACTCACATTAGGTGAGATGATAACTCCTACTTGTACAAGTGAGCATTTCAATATATATATATATATATATAGCTATGCTCAACTACACACCTTTGCACACGTGTCGTGGGGGTCTAATCCGAACAGTCCATTTGATGTGTAATCCCATTTCATCAAGAGATAAATTTTCAACTCGATCTAAAATTCTATTGGGCCATGGCAAAGAGAAATGTAAATCAAGGGAGAAAATTATTTTCATTTTTCATAGCCCACCAAAGTTCTAAGTAAAAAATTGAGCTGAGAGATTTAATGAGGTGCTGCTTCACGTGGACCGTCCAGATTTTAGATTCGCATCACGTATAATGAGTTCTAAAAAAAGCTTACACGAGTTCAGTGGCAACCGTGGGCATTCAGCTGCGTGCGCGCGCGCGCGTGTGTGTGTGTATATATATACACACACACACACACGCCAAATGCTCAACTGCGCACCGTGGATGGAGCTGCTTCAAACTTTATGAGAACTTATCATACTTAATGAAAGTCCAAAAAATCTGAATGGTCCACGTGATGCAACACCTCATGAAATTCATATGGTCCAACTTTTATTTGATCCAAAACTTTAGTGGGCCATGAAAAAATAAAATAATTTCTTCCCTTGATTTGCATTTCTCTTTACTATAGCCCACTAGAGTTTTAGATCAAGGTGGAAATTAGTCCCTTTGAGTTTCATGGGATGCCACATCTCATGAACCATTGCCGCATCACATAAACCATTCGGAATAGAAGCCCATGACACGTATGCAAAAGTGAGCATGTGCATAAGTGCACCTCTCTCTCTCTCTCTCTCTCTCTTTATATATATATAACACATGAAACGCATTGACCCACTATCCAAACCAAAGCCCCCCGATAAATGTTATCTTAGTCAAGACGAAAAATACACCACCTACATCTTCTGCTCTCCTTTCTGACTCAAAATTCCCAAAAAGTCCGCGTCCAGCAAGCCCCCTTCTCTCTCCCATTTCAACAATCTCTTCCATTCCCAGCTTCCATGGCCCTTTCCATCAGCCATTTTACAAGCTACAAAATCCTCCCTCGCCTATCTAGGGACAACCTCCATCGCCTATCATCTTCTTCGTCTTCAATAACCATGAAGTCTGCTGTATCCGACAAACAATCATACTGGACGGACATAAACGCCGACGTCAAGACCTACCTCGAACGTTCCCTCCCCATTCGTGCCCCAGTAGTGGTCCATCAGCCAATGCATGATCTGGTGTTTGCTGCGCCCAAGACCATGGCCTCAGCTCTCTGCATCGCCGCATATGAGTTGGTCGGAGGCCAACGCTCAGAAGCTGTCGTAGCAGCCGCTTGTGCGATAAATCTAGTACATGCGGCGTCGCACACCCATGCACACCTCCCCAACTTACTGGAACGGACCACTCCGTCGGCATATGGAGCCAACATCGAGCTTCTCACAGGCGACGCTATCTCACCGTTGGGTTTTGAGTTATTGGCACGGTCCGATGTCGAGGGTGGAAATTCGGAGAGGATTCTGAGGGTGATCATCGAGATAGCACGTGCAATGGGTGGACAAGGGGTAGTGGAAGGACAGTACATGCACGTGAAGTGGGCCAAGGGGCAGAAAGGGGAGGATGGTGTGGATGTGATTCAGGAGGTGTGCAAGAAGGAAGCTGCGCTTTATGCATGTGGGGCAGCGTGTGGGGCCATCTTAGGTGGGGCCAGCGAAGAGGAGGTTGAGAAATTGAGAACGTATGGGCTTTACATAGGGATGATCTGGGGGATGATGTATGGTGCCGGTAGAGAAGAGAGTGATGGATTGAAATTTGCAAAAGGGTTAGCATCCTTGGCCCTTAAAGAATTGGAAGGTTTCGATGGGGAAAAAGCGTCTGAAATTTCTAGCATTGTTGGTGTGTGTTTGGGTTTGTCGGAGTGAGGACATGTTGATGGAGAGATTTCAAAATTTTCTTTGTTATCAATGGATTTGTGGATTTAAAATATAAGAAAGACTTGTGTGTTTTGGCCTCTGTTTTCTTGATTTTCAGGCAGGATAGAGTCTGAAAGGCTTATGTTGAGTGTTTTTTTTTTTTTAACAACATTAAAAAAAAAAAAAAAAAAAAAAAAAAAAAAAAAAAAAAAAAAAAACACGAAAAGCTTTCATGTTGAGATTTTTTATTATTAGAAGTTTGTGCCGCAAATGAGTGAAAAATTTGTGCGACTCGCACATGCATGCCAATGAGTGTTAAATGA
>JAJHSJ010000017.1:25903894-25948283 GCA_021015155.1 Magnolia officinalis
CAGACGAGGATACGAGCCTTACAAATATCATGTAGGCCACCTATGTTACCTTTATGGTTATATATTTAATGAGTGAGTGGCCAACTCAGTGTGAATTCCCTTCAAGATTACACATCGCCGCATTAGGTAAGCATAGTTATAAACAAAAAGGTAATCAAAACAACATATGATACGGTCTTATTAAATGCATATGATGCGTGAGTGCACATCAACTGTGGATGCTCATCAGTTAGCTTTTGGGACAACCCATGTATGTGGCCGGTCACCAGCGAAAGTACATCGGACATGCGTAGTGACAGACTCACCGAAGTGGGCAGATAGTCGGTGGTCTGGGAGCTAGCGAAACGATACCCAAATTAAATCCTATAGGCACGTGCTAAACATATAGAATTAGCCACCATCATCGCCCGTATGCTATGAATGCATGATTAGCCCATTCGTTATTATTCCATTTATAATCAGCCAGTTTAATAAATCTCAAAGGTCACTACGGTGGGTTCATCACCCAGCGTAGGCCGACAGCTCAGGCATAGTGTCTCATGACCACCATCCTCGACTCATGAGACTACTACCTTAGGATGTTAATGGAAGCCTATCGACTAGTGGCCAATCAAATTCAATATATGGGACTTACCATTGCATGGTTACACAAAAATAATGCATCGAACTCACATACGGCAAATACCAAAACTAAGCCACATACATCAAATATCAAAACTAAGTCACATAGGGCAAATATCAAAACTATACGATAAAAGACCATCCTCAAAAGCCACTTGGACACACCAACCCATGGATGGTAGGCCCACATCAATATTCCATTTAAACCATCATTAAATAACCACTGAGTCGAAGGTCCATTATATTGACAATCAATTAAGTTACATCCCAAGTCTGGGTGTACATCTGTAAGTGGGGTTTCCCCACGATATACCAATTCAAGTTTCACAAGCAATCCACAAGCATGAGAAAATATACAAGTACAACATATAAATGTTCATGCAGGATAAATATTGCGCAAGTAATCTAGTATTCAATCCCAACAACTAGCACATGTAATTATAAGATAAAGATATCAATTATCAACTGAAATTAAAATAAAAACTATCACTTAAGCTAATGGGAAAAATGGAAAGCTCAAGGGGAAGAAATCATCACCTTAGGAGTTGGTTCGCTTAATGGTGTTGCTCTATAAGATGCGCGAGCTCCTTATGATCGAATCCTACCCTGAAGCGTAATTCGTGTGGTTAGAACCAAGTTTCATACCTTACTTATGGTTGAGATTGTAGTCCACGGCTTAGGTTCAATCTTAGTATTTATAGCCTCTAGAGAATCGTACATTCCCTTACCATTTAAGTTAATTGGATCTATTTTCATTAGAGGATAAGTACTGTTTACACTCTGATTTAGAATAGGGTGGTTGATTTTAGGCGACCTTGAATGAGAGCTTCATGTCTAGACAAGACACAAATGTATAAGATATGAACTAGGTGAAAGGTCCATTTCATCATTTCCAATAGATTTCTCAGAGTGTTTTGGGGAATGTCTTATTGTTTCGAGATCGACACTGCTTGGCGATAGAACTTGATCTTTTATCACCGTTAATCAGGGTTCGTCTTGCCTACTTTATTTAGTTGTTGCTGTGCAAACAACCTATACTTGGTTAATCCAATCTTAGCCTTACAATCATCGAGTTAACAACCGAGATTCACTAATTTGGGATAATACACATATGAGAGGGCGGATCTAACTCGGCTACGGTGTAGAGGGATCAGATTCACTCTGAGGGAAACGACTAAGTCAAGGCTAGGTTGGTGCCGGTTGAGTGGCGACTGAGTCAACTCGGCCGGATCGGGTTGAGTTCAATGCAACTCTCCTCCTCTCTCCTTTCTTCTTTATGTCTCTGTTCCATCTCTATTGCTTTCTTTCTTTCTCCCTCCTTCTCGTTTGGGCGCTCAGGAGGGTTTGAACAAACCCCAACTTGGACATACCGAGTCCGCAACTCGGTGTAGCCTGACAAGTGAAGCAGCGGCCTTTAGTTGCAACCTCCACTCCTCCCTGCTCTTCCCTTCTTCTTTCATCTTCCCCAGGGTCGAGGCACATCCAGCTATAGGTCTGGACTCAGCCCCGACTCACCAAACCCATTCCGCGGCTTGGCGGGTCAGGTCGCATGGGTGCGGTGCAATAGCAGCCTCCTCACGTTTTCTCTTCTTTCTTGTTTCTTTCTTCTTCCAGTTTCTTTCTCCCTCCCTCTCTCTGCTGATTTTCTTTTCTTCTCCTCTCATTCTCTCTCACTTCCTCCCCATTACTACCAGCAGACTCTCTGGCTCGACCCGATTTCAACTATACTTGAGCCGACTCGGTGCAGCTTGAACAAGGAAGAGGAAGGCTTCCATTAATGGCAGATCTTGCTACATTGTGTTATTCTTCATTTTGCTTTTACTGGACGCCTCAGATTGGTCCACATGAGCTCGTGGAGGTGATCGTTCGAAGCTTCTGGGAGGTTTAGGTGGTGGGTTTGAGTTTGGGAAGAAACAACCAGTTTTTCTCGGGCGGCCACAATAACCAGAGAAAGACTCATTGCTATTCAATCTTGCTGCCTTATATCATGCCCTAAATTCCCTTAGAGTTGTCGGATAAGGGCTGGATGGTCTAGATCGAATCTTGCTGTTTGGTTTTCTCAAAACTGTGGGAAGGATCCGCGTCGGTTTTCTTGCAAGAAAACCCTAAAGAGGAGTGAATGTAGGGCCTAAATCCTTCCAAATGGAAGGCTGAGATGAAAGGAAGACAACACACGTGGATCTCCATCGTGGCAACAACAGGACGACTTTCCATTTTTGGAAAAATCCATCACACACAGTCCACAAGCATTTAAATTTGTGCCCACACACGTGCATACCTTCATGTAAAATAGTCAGGGTTTTGGTCAGCCCCACCTCCTGGATCAGATGAACGGTTTGGATCTCCCATTTAAGACGAGATGCTGGGCCACATTTCAAACGAACGTCCTTCGTACGTTGCTGGCGAAAAACCAAAAGAGAAGAAGAATACTTAGTGGTGCACACATGTAGAATGCGTGGGGCTCACGGTAATGTTCTGATGAAATCTACTCCATCCCTTCTCTTTATTATGTTTCATTATGACCCTATACTAAGAATGGGTCAAATCCCCGATATTGGTGGGCCATACATTTCCCTTTATGCACTATAAAAGGCATTTTCCAACCATCCAACGGTCCGATCCCTTTACATTTGGAACATTGGAGGTTAAAAGGGTTCTAAGGATCCTAAAGAGCATTCAAGTGTTTTGATATGGACTTAGGTGCACCTAAATAGTTAATATTACAATCGATTAGTCAGAATCACACGATCTAGTGTTAGATCGTTGAACGAGATGTCATACACTTGGTAAATAGCGGATCTGGCAATTCAGATTTCCAAATCTAAGATGAATGATTGGATTGATCTATCTAGGAAATAGAAACCTTGAAAATAGATTTCCATGTCAATGTGGAGGTCCATCTTGAAGAACAACGGATGGATAACTTGATACATGGGTGGTGATTGCTTCCAACTGTTGGATTTAGACTAAAATGAATATAGATGTTTGAATAAAAAGTTAGGGTACGCGGTAACACCTGAGTATTGAAAAGTATGGGGTGTTACAATGGATCATTACTCCGACTCTAGATGACATGCAGAGGTCATGTCCCAGGTGTCGTGAGTTGATTCCATCTCTCGGATAGAGTGTAGATACACACTATTGTCATTCAGATGCACCTGCAAAGGAAATCCTATTCGGGGGTAGATCCTGGGATCCTCTCTTCATAGGGTATAGCACAAAGCGGCTGTCTAGTCGCTTACGGTATACATCCACTAAGCAATTAAGATGGCGGAGTATGCAAGCATAAAGACAAGGAACACAGAGGGGATAATATCCACCCCTGAAGGGATGGATACATGATGCACTGAATTAAGCAATCATGTTTATATCCAAAATAAAAACGAAGCTAAACCCCCTACCTGTCTTCACTGAGTTTGTCTGAAGAAGTTCTTCAGGGTGAAAGGAAGGTGATGAACTGCAAGCTACACCCAGAAACTTGTGATATGTAAGCTTCATCTTCGATGAGGACGAAGATGCAACCATGCTGGTAAAGGACTCAGATATGAAGGTATGAGGATAATGGTCTTGTCCCAATCCGCGAGGACGAGGAGATGAGATGAATGAGGGAGTAGTTGTCGAAATGAACCACAAAACCATGTCCAAGTTTTTTTTTTTCTGGTGGTGTAGTGCAATGAACGCCTTGCACTGATCGATGCACTGTATACTGACAATACTAACGCGTGTAATTACTAACTTGGTTCGACGACGTACTCGAGGGTGGCGTTGTCTGTGGATTTGAATTCCAATTCAAACACGCCCAAATGTATATTTTATTCAATAATAAATTCTTATACGATCTGGGCCGTAAATCTAAACACGCCCTTGAGGTTTTCAATGGTAAGCATTTAATCCTTACTGTTTCCTGTAGTGTGGTCCACTTGAGCCTCAGTATTACTACTTAGTTTTTGAATGCGGGCGTGTCATAATTGAATTTATGGTTTAATTCAAACTAAACAACTATGATCCCAAGCATTGAGATAGGCAGACACGTAGTGTATGACTGAGATCTGATGAAATCGGTTGCCTGTTTAGCCACTCACTCAATGTGTAAACAGGATTAGGCGATATTCAAATTGTAGGGTTCATCCTCTAATGATGGGTTACACATTTAACTTCCATATGAAAGGACTTTTCAATACAGATAAATAAAAATGAGAAAGTGATTCCTACAATCGGTAGTGAAGAACAGCTGCAAAACACCTTTTTGAGTGAAAAATTGAATCCAACGTGCAAGCGTGGACTCAAAATACAACTATAATTACCAACTATTTGATTAGCACCACGGATTACACTATGGAATGTTAAAAGCAAAGGATTACACTAAAGAATGTAATTTGCTTAGTAGAAAAAGTAAAGGATTATACTAAGGAATGTAATTAACTGGCAATTGAAAGGATAATTGAAGGATAATGTTTGGTTTTGATTGGTTTGGAATGAGACGAAATCTTCATGCTGAATCCATTTTCTATTTATAACTTTAATTTGGCCATCTAGATGCTTCCCATGTTATGAAGGTTGTTATAACTATTCAACACTACTTGCTTTCATCTGTTTCCTCTTCTGCCATATGTCCTATAACTATTCTTTTGCAATTGCACTTTCATCAACCACTTAAACAACGACATGGCATTACTTGATGCACTCTAAAATTGCAATAGGACCGCTACTGTTGAAGTATGAAATATGTCCAACTGTCCTAGAGGGGGGTGAATAGGACTTAAAAAAAATATTTACTTGTTACAACATACAATGCCTTAAATTAATTTATTAATCAAGCTAAGTAAGGCAAAGTAACTCTAAGGCTTCCAAGCCAATAAAGGGTCCATTCACATAGGCTACACATGATTTGTATGTAAAGTAACTAACCTATAGAGATAGTATATGTGAGTGTGTTTGAGATGTGATTCCTATCAATACTTAGACATTCATTTAATCATGCATCATAAATAATCATTTAAGAAACATAAACATAACTAGATCAATGCACATATAACAATCCCAAACACAATCATATATAGTGGTTTAGCTACGTGCCTACTCCACTCTCGGCTGACGCACTCCACACTATAGTGTGCCGGATTTCACTATCAATGGTTTTAAATCAGGTTAACTATAAACCTTTACAACCTACACAAGGTTAGCTAAGGAGTCTACATAAGACAGCCTTAGATGCCTATGCAAGGCAACAAGTCCTACACAAGTACACTACTATGAGCCTACACAAGACAATCTATGCCTACACAAGGCAAACACGCTATGCCTACACAAGGTAATAGGTCATATACAAGGACACAACTAGAAGCCTACACAAGGCAACCTACGCCTACACAAGGACATAGGTCCTTCACAAGGGCACAACTAGGAGCCTACACAAGGCAACCTATGCCTACACAAGGACATAGGTCCTACACAAGGACACAGGTCCTGCACAAGAACACAAAACATATTCTCCAGTCGGAGGCCTACAAAAGGTCTTAGCGAGTTTGTCAACTCAAACTCTGAATCCCAGTCTTACACAAGGAAAGGGCTTCAGACTCAAGGGACTCTGAATCCCAATCCTACACAAGAGACTTGAATGGAGTAATGGACTTGTCATCAAGTTTTCCTATAATGCCTGATTCTCATTAATCTCCATATTAGTGGAAGGACCATTTGTCATGTGGTTGGTCATTAATTGACAACCACTTGTGCAAAAATCTTATATTCATTTACTTATGTATTCCAAGATTTTACACATATCCTTGAGTAAAATGATAGATTGAGTTTAAGCCTCTTGACCAACATCTTTAGTTAATCCACACTCAAGAGTTTTTCCTTGCTCACTAATTCTTAATGGAGCTCCTTTTTATTGTGATTGACCCATTATCAAATATAAGAGTTATAAAAAAATAGGTCATGGTCACTAGTTGTTTCACTTTGAGCAATCACTACAAGTGCCCGAGTTAAGTTTAGCATGACTCGTAATGCGCTTGTTTTTATTTGATATCACCCATTTGGTAACCACTTTCTTTGAGCATGATATTTCATTTTTTCTTTTAGAGTGGTTATCAATGGGTGCTTTGAATTCTCTAGATAGTTGATTAAGAGATTCTTGTTTTAGAGAATTCCTTGATTTCTGCCTCATTTCTCCGATTGGATTGGATTTACATATATAGCTCAAACCGAAGATGGAGTGAGGCTGTCTAAGTGCAAGACATTCAAATTTTTAGTGCCCCATCTCTCCGCATGTATGGAAAAATGAGTAACCTATTTTTTACTATTTGAAGCAGTTGATTTGATCATCACAGGTAGTGTAGGGAATGAGTTAGATTTATTTGTTTCATACCTTAGACCTCTCATATTTTTAGAGTTCCTACCCAAGCCTAGAAGTCTTTCTAACTTTTTATTGCTTTGAGTAAATTTATAATTAAGTTCAACTGTGAGATCAGATTTTTCTACATCTAGTCTCGGTTTTTTATTTTCCCTTATTAGTTTCTCAATTTCTGATTCTAGATGATCAATTTTCTTGATTAGTTTTTCAACTGTAAGATCATCAGCAACAGCTTCTTTTTCAAGCTTGGCATTCTCAACATTATACTCATCTATCTCATCATTGTCCTTTAGATTGGGGATGACTATGGCGGTGGAGGTCATGAGTATTTTTAGTGACTTTTGGTCTCCATCACTTTCAGACTCACTAGTTTCTGTGTTAGAGTCATCAGTGTCATCCCATGTGGCTGTCATAGCCTTTCCCTTTGATTTCTTTGTGGGACATTCCGTGGATATGTGACAATACTTCCTGCAGTTGTAACATTGGGGTTCTTTAGACTTATTGAAAGGTTTGCCTATTTGGTGCTTGTAGTGCGATGGTTTCCCTCTGTTGTTGTATGTTTTTTCACGGTTCTTGTTGAAGAATCTTTTGAACCGTTTGGCCCAAAGAGCCACCTCGTCATCACCATTTTCATTCTCACTTTCTTCTTCCTTTATGGGTGTTATAGTTTTAAAGGCTTTGAGAACATTATTTTTGGATTTTATGGGTGTTTTGAAGAGTAGCTCAAAGGTTTATGGAGAACCCCCTAGTTCTTCTACTTTCATTTTATCAATGTTTCTACATTCTTCAATGGTGATGACTTTGGAGTTGAATTGTTCTGGTAAGGATCTCGAGATTTTCCTATAAACTTTAGGTACCAGTATCTTCTCTCCAAGTCCCCACATGGAGTTGCATATGTTATTTAACTTTGTAAAGAACTCCATAAATGTTTCATGTTCTTCCATTTTTATATGTTCAAATTGAGTTGTCAATAGCTGCAGCTTTGACCTCTTTACTGTGCTCGTTCCTTCATAGGTAGTCTCTAATAAATCACATGCTTCTTTTGAAGTTCCACACATGCAGATTTGATTAAACTCTTCTTGTGAAATTGCACAGTAAATAGCATTCATTGCTTGGGCTTCACATGTTTTCATTTGTTTTTCATAGTCAGTCCACATGGCTTTTAGTTTGGGTTTAGAGATGATAGTACCATTATCAAGTACCACTTGTTCAATTGGTGGCACATATCCATTTCCAACAATTTCTCAAACATCATGGTCTAAGGACTGCGAAAAGAAGTTCATCCTAGCTTTCCAATATGCATAGTTTGAACCATCAAAGATACATGGCCGAGAGACAGATTGTCCCTCTCCCTTGGCCATAATTCCAACTTCAGGTAGGATCTCCCACTAGGTTGTTAAACCCTTCACGAGGAACTCGCTCTGATATCAATTGAAATTGCGGTAGGACCACTATTATTGGAGTATGAAAATATGTCTAACTATCCTAGATAGGGGTGAATAGGACTTTAAAAAATATTTACTTGTTACAACATACAATACCTTAAATTAATTTATCAATCAAGCTAAGTAAGGTAAAGTAACTCTATGACTTCCAAGCTAATAGACGGTCCATTCACATAGGATACACATGATTTGTATGTAAAGCAACTAGCCTATAGAGATAGTGTATGTGAGTGTGTGTGGGATGTGATTCCTATCAATGCTTAGAAATTCGTTTAATCATGCATCATAAATAATCATTTAAGAAATATAATCATAACTAGATCAATGCACAAATAGCAATCCCAGACACAATCATATATAGTGGTTCGGCTACGTGCCTACTCCACTCTCGGCTAACGCACTCCACCCTATTATGTGCCAGATTTCATCATCAATGATTTTAAATCAGGTTAACCATAAACCTTTACAACCTACACAAGGTTAGCTAAGAAGTTTATATAAGACAACCTTAGATGCCTATGTAAGGCAACAAGTCCTACACAAGGATACTACTAGGAGCCTACACAAGCCAAACACGCTATGCCTTCACAAGGACACAACTAGGAGCCTACACAAGGACACAGAACATATTCTCCCGTCAGAGGTCTACGAAAGGTCTTAGTGAGTTTGTCAACTCAAACTTTGAACCCCAATCCTACACCAGAAAAATGGCTTCAGACTCAACAGACTCTATATACTTACAAATAAGTGAGTGAGCCCTGTTTTATCACATGTTGTTGAAGATCTTCCTGGTGGTGAAGAGTCTTTGGCTCCCTTAAACCGTAACCTCTTGATGATGCTTTAATCAATTCTCTGAGGTTGTTGGTTTAGGGTTTGGTCTAATATTCTCTAATAAATGATTTTTCTTGGAAGTTAGGGAAGATTCTCATGAGCTAAGCATTCAAGTATTCCAGCATAATGATTTGCGATTAAAGAATGTTATCGGAAACTTAATGAATGCCAGAGTTCATAATTCAATCCAAGCAATGAAGGTAGGAGTAAATGCTTGTGCAATGATTGAATGATGAACTCTTATGGGAATGAGAGCTTAAGGATAAGGGTATTAACAACGGTATTTACTTTCTCAAAACTCTCTTCAATATTAGCTCTCAAGTCCAAGAAGCAACACAAGCTGTATATAAAGATAAATCCTGATGGTAAAAAAAGGGGCAGAAATCTAACATTGTCGATGCCATCAAAGGGTCTTCGATGCCATCAAATTTTGAATTTCGATGTCATCGAACCTTCTCTGATTGGATCAACTACCTGCACCATGATATTCAGTTGGGCGTAGGACATATTCTGTCCGATCTCATCGAGCAACCTTTGATGTCATCAATGTGCACTTTGATGTCATCAAGGATTGTTTCGATGTCATTGGGATTCCTTTGAACAATACACTTTGGTTGCTAGACAGTGTTGTCCCCTTTTCGATGCAATCGATCAGACATTTGATTCCATCAAAATTTGAATTTCGATGTAATTGAAAATATCAGATTTTCCTAGGAAGCTTGCTGGACAAACTGGTCATAATATTGATGTAATCGAACAAGCTTTGATTCCATCGATAACTTATTCTCGATGTTATCGAAGGAGGTTCGATTACATCAAGAAACTGTAACAACCCAAACTTTTCAATACCCAAGTATTGAAAGTTCTCAAGTGTCACCATGAAGTTTAACTTAGTATGTACATGTATATGATACCAATTTAGTTATCCTAACCTTACATTAATTCTCCGACATGAATCTGACCGATAGATCAAGCCATCCGACCATTGATTTTAAGATAAGATCATCATATGTCCAAGTATTCCCACTTGTCCATCATAACCATCGATTGCATATCGATGTAATTGTCAGGACATTAATTGCATATCGATGCAATCGTTAGAACATTGATTTTACCTGTATAGTTCATATTTCCTCCAATACTAAAAGTGTTTAAAAATAAGCTTACCAAGGGATTTTTGAAAACAGTTGTGTATAAGTTTAAGTTCTTATATTGGGGAATATACCTGATTAGGGTTTGTTTGGGTATATGAGGCTTAGTTTACCTTTTAAATACATTCATCTTTCTTCATCTTGATAAGGCTTAAACTTGCGATCTTCACTCTGGGGCTCACTTTGACAAACAAACTTACCATTCATGTACATTGACAAATAAGGGCACTTTCACACTCTAGCTATGTTACCAAGAAATCCTCTCTGTACATCTCTTTAGATCTTAAAGGCACCACATTGATCCATCCAGATCACACGTAACTTTCTCCGATTGGTTCTCATAAGGAGGGGCGACCGCAAGAATGAACATTGGCCCCCACGTCGCTTCGCCTTTGGAAAAAGGTGAAAGCGACATCGACCCCTCATTAATGCAACATTAACTACATGTGTCGACACCCCGATAATCATCTTTGGCCGACTCATTGCAACACGTTAGTAACAACTGCCCGTTTTGACACGTGTTCTTACATCGTTTCCAACAAAATCATAATGATGCCCTAATAAATGCTCTATCACATCGACCGATATAAGCGTCATTGCAGTATTCTTCCATCCTTGCGCAATCATTTTTCCTTCTGAACATTTAGATCTGAACTTCAATCTCATATTCGATCATTGACTGCCGCCATCGTCTTCCTTTCCCTGCTTCCATTAAGACGATATTGTCACAGTGATAGATGCTCTTTTTGAAACATATCTCAATAAAATAGTCTTTAAATCACTTATCAGAGATTATTACTCATGGATCCAACATTTTCTCCAGCAACAAACGTCGATGATGTTAGTATGATGGATCCCATGTTTGCAATCTGCCCTTGTAAAACTCTGTTGACTTAATCCGGATCAGTACAGGAACCTACCAATGCTTTGAAGAATCCTTTAACATGTCTGAAGGCACTACCGGAATGGGATGCTTGGTTCGCTCGTGTTTCCTCTCAATAAGAGGTAACATGGAGAAATTTGGGCATTTGCTAATGCATCAAGCAATCCGTCCATGATTACTATGAGATCACGCCCTTCTTACCGTAGCTTGGACATTCTGGAGCTCTTCCACCAACACATTCTTCTTTGGTTGTGGCCCAATGAGTCCAACAATCTTGGACGTTACGGTCCTGACTTAACTTCTTCCCTTCGGTGAAGCTATTTTCCTTGGTTTTGAACAAAAAGAAACCAAACGCTTCATGAATAAAGTTGTAAAACTTATTCTCACTTTATGCAAGCTTACTGTTGAGTGTGAAATATTGTATGTTCCCCCCCTAGTTACACCTTGGTTTTATGAACGTGATAATGCTTAATCGATCTATTTATACATGTTTTCTCTTACAAGGTGATTTTAAGAGCTTAAGGTGAAAAGGATGTTAAAATCATGGATTTGATGCTCAAGAATTACCAAAGGAATGGATCCTTAAATGTTAAGATTGAAGAATTCAAGAGTCCAAGATCCAAAAAATCCAAGCGAAGAAGGAAAAAATTTGAGATTGCAAAGTATAGAAATCTGGAGTTCCTGAACTTGATAGTTCGATGCCATCGAACACAGCTTCAATGTCACAGCTTCGATGACATCAAGTGTTCATTGCCATCAAAGGAAGCTCGATCCCATCGAAAAAATCTAAAAAATCAAGTTTGGTTGCTGGACATATGGGTGTAATTCTCGATGCCATCAAGGACCTGTTCAATCCTGTCGAAGACCAGTTCGATGACATCGGAAAAATCATGAATTTTAGAATTAACTAGCTGGATAGTTTTGGATGTTTTTTATCCCATCAAGAAAAATTTTGATGACATAAAAGCTAGTTCGATATCATCGAAGGTCGGGCAATCTCATCGATGGACTTACGCAGATGGTTGTTAACAGTTTCCATATTCGAATTGAGCTTGTTGATGGAACGTCAATGCCATTGAAGCTGCGTAAACTGCGTAAACTGCGTAAATTGAAGTTGGTCTGAAAAAACCTATATAAAGGAGTTTTCTAAGTTCTTCTAAGCACAAATTAGGGTAGGAAGAGTAGAGCAAGGAGTGGTGGTGCTTCAAGGATTTCTTCCTTCTTCTCCAATCTTTATTTTCTAGTTAGTTTTTATGTTTTTCTTTAAAGGTTTTAGTTCAATCATGTCTTTGGTTCGCTAATCTCTTAGTTAAAGCTAAGAGGTGAAGCTTGTAGTTGTTTTAATGTTTATCTTACTTTGATTCAAGTTTATTGGTTTATATGTTGAACTATTCATTGATTTTTGGTTTAAATGAATGAATATTTTCATTTTATTTTGATCTATTGTCGACTCCAGGCACAGTAGATGCTTAGGAAGCTTTTGATACGTTCTTATATGTTTTACAATTGTGCGGTCTGAAAATTTTATTGATCTGCTGTAGACTCCTGGCACGGTAGATGCTTGAATTCCTTGGGATCATTACATTGATGCTTTATGAGTGAACCAATACAATGAATGTTCAGAATCTGTTTTGAGATGTTTATGATGTTTTAACCGCTCTATCATTTGACTGGATAGGATAGAACTTCAATTCCAGCTGTGTTATTATTGAATCAAGTAGCATTAAGATGGCTACAAGTGGATCCTTAGCACTCTAGTTTTCATTATTTTGATAGACTCAATTCACAATAATATCTCTCTCAATTTCCATATTTTAGATTCTAGTTCTAGTTCTAGTTTATTTTAAAATACGTACAAAGCAAGTCCCGGTGGATTCGACCTCGTTTAGCTCAATCTCAACGAGTTATTACTATAGCGCAGCCTTGCACTTGGGGTTGTGATCACTTACCACAAATGCAGTGGACCACTCAATTATGAAGTGCATATGGCTTTCCTATTACTTTAGATTTGTCGACGTTTACTCTGTATAAATGCTTTGCAAGTCACAAATGAGTACGTTCATCTGGCTAAGGGCCCGTTTGGCCGGGTGGATTAGAAGGGATTGGATGGTATTGGAAGGGATTGGAAGTTAAATCCCAGGATTGGTCGGGCATGCCAAATAGACTAGGTGATCTGATCCCAAGATATAGCAATCCCAAGGATCTTAAGACAATCCACTGACAATGCCATCATTACCTTTAAATCCCATCCGATCCACCCTAATCCGTTTAAATTTTCCTAGGACGTGTTTGGTTTGAGGGATTGGAAGGGATGGGAAGGTTTAATCCCGGGATTGGCCGGGCATACCAAACAGACTCGATATAGCAATCTCGGGATATAGAAATCCCATAGATCTTAAGACAATCCACTGATAACACCATCATTGCCTTGGAATCCATGCCATCCACCCTAATACCATTCAATCCCTTCCAATCCACCCGTCCAAACGGGCCCTAAGGTACTTGCTCACGGTCAGAAACTTGTCCTAGTGCCTTTTGTACTTGGCCACTTGTACAAAGGCATCTTGGAAGTCACCACCAAAGTTCTGTATCATGGAGGATGACCACTGTATCTTCTTCAGATGTGGATTTATGCATACTTCCGTCCTTCCCTTGTACACAATTTCATTCACTTCGGGAGAGTTTATTCTTCCTACGGCAAATGCATCATCCACTCTCCTTAAGAAATTCAATCATTTTCTATATATATGAACACTTTATTCTTCTCTCTAAATAAAAATAGGTGGAGTTGGTCGTTCATCACATTTCGTGGCAGAGAATACGACTTTGCTTGGTTCATTGGCCAATACGATCAAGAGGGTAATCGAGATGTATCCCAAATGCATTATGCATGGGAAATTTACCTCATATGGAGGGATCTTCCTTATGACGGTATGATTGATTCTGGAAAAAATGTTAATGTAACATCCCGGATTTTTGCCAACTTGGGATTAGACGTCCTAGGGCAATGAGTCGATCCTAAGACCTTATCAGCTTGTCAAAACTCAATCCCACAGTCTAAAATTGCTCTTTAAACCATTTTCTTCACAAATCCCACCCTTCACTACCTTATGCTTTCAATTTTTCAAAGCACTTTCGCCCTAGACACTAACTTAAACTAGTTAAGTAGTAAAACTTGGATCACTTTATATACAAACTACAAAGGCCTAAGTACCATCTCAACCAGAAAACAATTAGGATTAAATCCTTTAGAAATTTAACAAAGTTAACTAAGTGCAAAACTCGATTAGCCATGAAATCCGTTGGGATCGCTTTAAATACGATCTGCAAGACCCAAAACTTGCAAAATCAGTGACTCTAGGTTACCCTAAAGTTTAGAACCAAACTCATTTCTCGGCTGCTCTCGGGAATGAAATGAAACTTCGTATTAGGTTTAGACCGCACGTCGGAAGTCCGATTAACACGAAGCTAAGGAACTAGGACCGCCTCGCTGGGCTTGACAACCATCTCAAAAATCAGGTCCAGCTGATGTCCCACGGCCATTCGTTTGGATCCGGAGCGAGGGAGTGTGAAAAACACTATTCCCTTTACAAAATAAATATCTGGAATAGTGATCTGGCACCATTCGCTTGCGCATCAGTATTAAGCAACCAGACTGTCAGAATCAGATTAAATTACACCCTCGGATTAAAAAAAATTTCAGGAACATTTACATGTACTTGGAATTTCGGATCGTGGCCCACTGACCATTGAACTGAAAGTGGTCCGTCACGTGCGATCTGGGAATCCGATCGAGTCAAAAACGTAATCTCACATAGATCCATGTGTGGTGAGCTTAAGTCTGACGTTTGGCTCAAGGAGGACCACCAGAACCCCTCTTTTGAGCTGGAAAAGTGACGAAATACCTATATTAGCAGTAACCCTTGAACCTGAGTCTATTTTGGGGAGGTTTTAGGCTATATAAGGGCCTTAGAACAACCCCTCTCACAGCCATACGAATTTGAGATTGAGGGAGAGAAAAGAGAGAGAAAGTGTGGGAGCAGTGGGAGTTTCTCCCTGCCACTATTCCCTGCCGCTATACGGACTGCACCGCCCCTTTCCAGACATTTTCCCGGCGTTTCCGGCGTCGTTTCTAGGTAAGAAACCCTAACCCTAATCTGTTTTGGGGTTTAGACTGTTGTAGGTTGTGAAATAGCTAACCTATTTCGTTCTCTAGGTTGCCAAACTGCCGAATACGGAAGCTTAGCAAACCTATCAACTCCGTTACGATTCTACGACAAAAGGTGCGGATTTTAGGTGTATAGGTTAGGGTTTTCAACGCTTTCAATGTCAGATAATGATAGATTCATGATCTGCATGCAATTGCACATGTACAAAGTGCTGTCTGTTTTCCGTTTCGATTAAAGATGAAAAATATGGAATTCTACATACTCTAGGTATTTGTAGAAAGTACGGTATATGTATTTTTTGAAAATGTGTTTGACATGTTTATTTGTTGTATGGATATACGATATATGGATAAAATACTTATTTGGCGAAAGGATTCGCCTAAATACATGTTTTACTTATATACACTATGTATGTTGAAATTGCGTATTCTAGAAAATAATGTATACGTATAAATTTTGGAGATGTATTTATCATGATTATTTACTGTAATAATATATTATACATGGATAAAATACTCGCTTGGCTAAAGGATAGCCCTAATACATGTTTTGCTAATATGCACCATGTATGTTGTAATAGTGTATTCTAAGTGTTTGTGAAAATGACTGAATGAGTATAGAATTCTCATTCGTGCTCGCCATGACTAATTGTCATGGATTCATGATTGATGTATTGGCGATACCCCTTTGACGGAAGGATTTGCCCTAAATCACGCCACGGCCAATATACACTATATAGGCTAAAATGTGTGGCCCAAGTGTTTGTGGAAATGGCTGAATGAATATGGAACTTGGATTCCTGCTTGCCATGACTATCCGTCGTGGGTGTACGCGTGTTATGATTAGGGCAACTCTCTAGTGAAAGGATTTAGCCTAATGCCTATGTGATCGACATATGTCATGTATGTTGATGTATGTTTGTTTAAGTGTTTCTTGAAATGTCTGAATGAGTAGTAGTTAGCAAATTGTAATGTATAAGGGTGTTGAGATATGATTCTCAACCTCTTCTAACTATGTGTATGATCTCCTTTGATAGTTGTGTGATTAGGAATTGAACATGTACAAACTCATGCTTGTGTTGTGATTCATAACATGCTCAACTGCTTTATGATTTTAACTATGTAATGCATATGTTTAAAATATATTTACGTTGTATGATCCGTCATGGGTGATGGGGGAACGGAGCAACGAGTGCGTGCAACAGCCCTGGCAGCCCTAAACGGATAATACCAGATCTTGATTGTATGAGTTGAATCTTGATCCATTACTGCTTTATCTATCTGCAATGGATTGTGTTTGGGGCTATGATTATGGCCCAGGCAATCGGTAACGGGATTGAACTCGTGGCTGAGATTCATTTGCCACGTGGGATGTGTTCGACGAACTTGAGTCGTGCGTTGCCTGTTGGCAGTGGCTAGGCCACATGAAGTTGTTTATGCACTTCATGTCGTGCAGCTCAACGGGCGATCGTGCTAGTCGAGCTCGTCAAGTAACCCGATCTGTCTTATGCATGTTCACCCTGTTTGGACGCTACTGCTTGAACCTAGGGTACCAAACTTACCAGTGAAACCCCCTTTTAACCATGGTACCTCGATCCGCTAAGACGCATGAGCCCGGCATGGTGGTATGGGACACCGTGGTCGAGCTGTCGGCCTACGCTGGGGCCATGTGCCTCCCCGTAGTTACCATTGCGCAACCAAACTCGTGAGCCGAATACGGTGGTATGGGACACTGTATTCGAGCTGTCGATACTTACGGCGAGAGCCGAGTACGGTGAGACCTGTGCTCGTGCTGACGGGCGACGAGTCCTCCGTAGTATCTTCGAGTATACTCCAAGGGTCTGTGATTGGCGACGAGTCTTTCACAGCAACTAGAGTATGAGTTGAGCTGAGTACGGTGAGACCTGTACTCGAGCTGACGGCTAGTGATTGAGCCGAGTACGGTGAGACCTGTACTCGAGCTGACGGCCAGCAATTGAGCCGCATACGGTGAGATTTGTATCCGCGCTGACGGGTGACGAGCCCTTTGCGATGCCTTCACTATGCTTCTCAAACCATAATATCGTATGAGATTAACTAGGATTGACGACCCTAGAATGGATCATGTTTGGGAATGATACAAGGGAGGTACCTTAGTTTCCCAATACTGCTGGTTGAAATGGACTAATAATAACTTGGTAATCATGAGCATCATCGCACCGCATGTGCTTTGTAGATGTGGCGCACTGAGGGAGTTAAGCATTCGCGAACGTAAGATGATGTCGCTTGAGGGTGGTTTAGCAAGGGCATACAGCATCATGTCATTTCATTCTTGCATTTAATAAGAGTAGTTAGAATTATTTGATTTGTACTGCTTTATCATTACTGCTTGATTGAATTGATAACATGTTAACCTATGCTTTACTATTCCACTGAGTTGATCACTCACTCCCATGTTACGGGACGGTGTTGTACACACCAACCAGATTTGTTGAGTTTCAGGTGATGACGATGTTTGTGAAGCAGAGCCGGACTACTTCTATGATGGTAGGAGGAGTTCTCCTATCTGTATCTCTCTGACGGGTCAATGAAGACCTGATAGTGTATTGACGGGGCTATGGTACTTGGGATAAGAGACATTACACTTCCTCACATTTGGTATATTTTAGAACTGCACTTGTATTTATTTAACCTGGTAATGTTATCACACTCTGGAGACTCATCATAGGTTATATATTTTATCTATCTATCACAGTCTTCCGCTTGCAAATTAACTGTCTCTGGAGTATGATATGCTGTTTTGGCTTAATCTCACTCATGTTCAATGCACGAATACAGTCAACATTCAATCATCATTCATTTTGTTGCATAAGTGATGTTCTGGAACTCGGGAGTTGAGTTTATGCTCGACCCCCGATTTTCAGGGCGTTACAGTTAAAGTCGGGATCGGACAATAATACCTGAACTTACTCGCTCGCCAATTTGTCCTAGTATAATATATTCCCTGCTCATTTACCCAAATAACCTGCAATCAACCTCCCTTCAGTCAGCCAATCGTCGATAACATTGAGCCCTGAAATGGCGGTGAAAACCGCACTAGTTGAAGAAGGAATATGCCAATATGTTCTAGAGGGGGGTGAATAGGATTTTTTAAAAGTTTTAAGCTGTATTTAAAATCCTATCCCTCTAATCCTAACCCTAAGCATATATTAGGATTACTCAAGAGCAACTCTACTGGCTTCCAAGCCCGGTAGAGGATCCATTCACAAACTATGAAAGATGATATAGTATGCAAACTAGTTCATGATAGATATGACTGTGTGTGTAGTGTGATCTCACATATTCAGATATGGAAATAGTAAAGTAAATCACACAAGCAGAAGAATAGCAATCTCAAACATAGTCATTTTTATAGTGGTTCAACTACTTGTCTACTCCACTCCCGGTAACCGCACTCAACCCTTGAGTGTACCGGATTTCACTAAGGAGGTTTCACAGCGGTTCACCTCAAACCTAAGGTTTTAAATTAGGTTCACCTTCAACCTTTACAACCTACACCGAGGCTGACTGTTTATGCTCCCACGAGAAAGGGTTAACACAATGCACTCACTTTTAGGCACACTGCCTAAGGATCTTCCATAAAACCCTACCAGAGGTTTCTACACGGTTCACCTCAAACCCGAGGTTTCACAACGGTTGACCTCAAACCTAAGGTTTTAACTGGTTCACCTTCAACCAGATGTTTATGCTCTCCACAGAGCAAGAGTCCACACAATGCACCCACCACGTACACTCCCGTCGGAGGCCTCCTTGAGGACTTCAAAGGGTGAGAACCATTTAAGACCCAATCCTACAAAGGAATGATCACAAGTGTCCTCTTGGACTCTAGATACTTACAAATAAGTTGATGAGTCCCGATAAGCACAATGGCGAAGATCTCCTCCTCCTTGTTGACGAAGAGTCTTCTTCTCCCTTGATACGCAACACAAAATAATATACCAATACTTAGCTTCGGGTTGGGTTAAGGTCAAGATGGAATCCTGCTCTCAAAATGTTTTCCTATCAGGAAGATAGAGTGATTCCAATCTTATGCATTCAAGGCATCCAAGCTTAATGATTTGCCATTAAGGTAGTAGCTGGAGGATCTTTGAATGCGGAAGTTCAATCCCCAATCTACTCTATTGAATATCAATGATGAGGGTGGATTGGAGGATGAACTCCCTTGAGAGAAAGGGCTTTGGATATAAGATATAAGTTGAAACACACAAAAGCACTTTCTTCTTTCTCTACAAGCAATAAAGGCGAGTCTCTCTTTAAATAGGCAAAAGGTTCCAACGGATATAAAATGGTCACATTTATGACAGAGTTCGATATCATCAAGCAGTGTCGATATCATTGAGCGTGTACTCTCGATAACATCGACAGTCCGCTCGATAACACAAACTCAAATGTCATACGATTTTGAAACCTTTTTCCAGCTGGTCGACGGGATCGAAACAGGTGTCGATGACATCAGATTTCGAACTCCGATCCAATCGAAACTGGGATCGATCTATCGACATTTGAAGCATGAGAGAGTCTGGCTTTGAAATATTTCAGGTTTTTAGGATATGATCGGGGGTCAACTGATGTCATCGGAATTTGCATATCAATGATATCGAAGGCAGTGTCGATGCATCGATAAATTCCATAGATTTACCAGTAAGCTCGCTGGACAGTTTATGTCCAGTCTTGATGCAATTGACTCGGCCTCGATATCATCGACATATGAATATTGATTTCCTCGAGTGGCCCCCGATTAAAGTTAAAAACAACCTGAAATATTCGCTGGAAGAAATGCGCGCCCACGATCGATATCATCGATGGTCTTCCGATATTATCGATATTTGATTTAAGATCATATCGGGAAGAGCATCGATATATCGAAGGAATTTAAGATTTTCTTTTAAAAACAGGGCACCGAAAATCTATCTGTCGATCTTATCGAGCCACTTTCGATGGGCTCGAGATTTGAGTATCGATGATATCGATAGGTGTATCGATACATCGATAATTCATCCAGATATATTGTGAGGTTGCTGGACATATCTGGTCCTCTTTTCTATGGTATCGATGAAGCATCGAGGACTCAACAGCGCAGGTCGATCATATCGAAGGTGTTTCAATAAAATCGACAAGGCAAGAAAAACTTAGAGATTTTCTTGTTTTGAAAAAAGTTTTCTCACCTTAAAACTCTATGATTTTTTAACTTATTTTTTAGGGTTTTATTCACCTGGTGTTTTGGAACATGGGATGTGAGGCTTTAGATTTACTTGTGGCAAGCTTGCACACATCCAGTTGAGGCAGACGCTTGAATTGTTCTTCCTATCAGGCTCTGTAGACAATCTGACTCAACACTCACGTAACTTGACAAACTAGGGCACTTTCAATCTCCCCCTTTGTCAATTACGTGACAAAATCTCTGAAACACCCTAGAACACTCTAGACAGACACACCCTAAATTGTGTGTACATGCTTTTACACAATTCTACAATTTCTAGCCCATGTACACAACCAGTAGCTGCTCCCCCTGACTTGTAAATTCCCCCTTGCTTGTTGTAGCTGCTCCCCCTAACACCTGTAACATCATCCAAGAAGATATACAATTTTCCATACAAGGTGTTTGGACTGTTCTCCCCCTTTTTGTCAGTCATTGACAAAGATATAGCTGTTGATATTGACTGAAGAGATAAGTATTTGGGAGAACCATCATCCAGTAGAATATGCATAAAACAGATAGATGTATAGTAGTCAAACAGTTGCTTAATCAGACATCATTTGCAGTGAATATAAATGCATAGCAGATCAGATATATGCAGTGATATAGCAGTTAGAATATTCATTAAAAGCATCACATGCATCCAAGGCTAGATAAGCCAGGGGATCTGAAAACATAATCATGGCAGTAAAGATAAGAATTATACTCAGCCATATGCAAATTTATCCAACTATCCAAAACACATACTGCCACAGACAGGAGTAGATTATCAGGTATCTCCTAACAGAAGAAATATTTTCAGCCCAACCATTGTAAAGAACCACCGGTTATCATCGTGCATTCCCAAGTAACTTCTCCCCATATGAACATCATATGGTATATTGAGAATGTATGGAGAGAGCTTGTTGCCAGAAACTTCACATGGATAGACATTTGTGCTTAAGATGCTGTGAAGAGCTTTGTAGTCAGAATTGAGATGCTTAACATGAAGAACATTTTTTGTATTTCTGGGAATTGTAGCACCATTTCATAAAGCTCGAGTAACTTCTCCCCATACCTCAAGACCGTTCATATTTCGTTTTGATACAGATATCCTAGTAGCTTCTACACTAACCAGACGACTTATCAATCTAGGGGTGATGTCCTCAGTTCGATATATCACAACAACTGAAATGAGAGGAGGATCCTTTTCAACATTGTAGATTAAGCTGAGGAACTGATGCACCTGGAATCCTCTTCCAAAATTCAGGATATTTCTCTACCCAATTTGTTCCAAGACATTGATGATCCCAAAAGATTCAATGCATTTCTTGTGAATGGCTCGTTCTGTCACAATTTATAAGTTGGAAAATGAAGAAGAGGTAGTTGCATGCTACTTACCTTTCTTATTCTTAATTGAAGTGCTTTGAGGAAGAACTAGATCTTTGTCTTTAGGCATCTTAGAAAAAGAAAACCAGATCTGGGAGATGAAAAACCAAGTTTGAGATCAACTGTTGAGGCTCTTTTTCCTGTTCTTCTGATATTTACCGAGCAGTGACCTTCGATCTTATTGAACATGGTTTTGATGCCATCGATAGTTCCGAATTTTGATTTTCAATTAAGAGTTCTAGAGAGGATCAACCGTCCCGATGCTTCAGCTACCCAGAGGGACGTCGATGATATCGATTCATAGTTGATGTAATCGTCATTCAAAATGACCAATCGACGGTTATATCGAAAGCGAGTATTTTTCATTTTTCCACAGATCGACAAACTTTTGTGTATGGTATTAACCATATATATAGCAAAATTTTGTACAAGATTTGTACAAATCAAAATTATACACATCAAGATGTTTATGTATAAAAGATGAGGAGAGTGACCTCAGATATAACATTAAGAGTTCAACAAAATTGCATCTTTTCAGCAAATATCCAGATCTCGATGCATGACCTGGACTTGTTTTTCTATGCTCAATAATTTTGGGCATAGAGATCATTCTTTCCTTTATCTTTGATGACATAGCAATGGTTATTTGTGCGCGAACCCCTCATTACCGTTTTTCTTGATAAGTCTGAGATCTCGCATTTGTCCTTGTTGAATGTAACCGCATGCTTATTGTCATAGATTTGAGAAGTGCTTAGAAGGTTGTATGTCAACATTTCTACCAGGAAAGCATTCTCATTTTTGAGCATTTCTAATCCAACAATAGTCCCATAAACCATTACTTTAGCGGTGCTTCCCTCTCCAGATGTGACCACCCCATCATCAAGATTTAAATAATTTGCGAGAAGGGATTTGTCACCCGTTACATGTCTTGAGCAACCACTATCTAGGAACCCCTTAGCACTATTGCTTGTTCTTGAAAATGAGTGAGTCATAAGGCAATTTCTTTTGTTTTTCACTACCCATTTTGTGAAGGTTTTTCTTGAAGACGCTGTTTTTACTTCACTATGGGTTTGTCTGGGCACATTTGGTAACTGAATCATATTCCCTTGATTAATCAATAGCTCATCCATTCTCTTTATCATTCTTGGTAAAGACTTTCCTCCTGCCATGTACCTTGGTGGACTCTTGACATCTTGCATTGTTTTTCCGATTGGTTTGTATTTACCAGTAAAGTTTAAGCCAGAATTTTATTGAGTCGAGTCCTTCTAGGTGACAGACATTCAAATTTATCATGACTAGAGTTTCCTCATGAATGACAAATAAAAGTAGCTTTTATTTTACTTCTTGATGCAACTGATTTCTCGAACATTGATGCTCATTTTTGTATTTGAATTTGTCATATCCTAATCCATTCTTATCTATCCCAGGTCATCCCATCCCTAAGAGTTTTTCTATTTTTTCACTACTCTGGGAAAATTTACTTCAGCAGATTTTCTGTATTTCTCTATTATCAAACATGAGTGTGTGATTTTCATTCTTTAGATGCTCATTTTTATCTTTCAGTAGTTCAATCAGTTTAGTAAGTTTCAAAGATTCAAATTTAAGGGACAGATTGATTCTTTCCAGCTTATCATTTTCAGAGTGGTATTGCTGTAGATCATTAATCAAGTGTATATTGATTTCCAATGTTTTGCCTATATCTAATTGCAGCAATTTATTTTCGTTTTCATGTATTCTAAGTCTTTTGATGCTATGGATATAGAGTTGATTGTAGGCATCCCGCAGTTTATCCTTCTCATCTTTTTCTTCTTCTTTCTCATCAATAGATGGAAATGACTCTTTGATTTGAGGTTCATCAATTTTCTCATTGGGAATTCAGTCGACAGATGTTCAAATTTCCTGCAATTGTAGCACTGAGGCTCTTTGGATGTTCTTACTTTCCATCTGATTGCCTCTAAAAGATCGGCCACGGTTCTTGTTGAAGGATCTTTTGAACCTTTGAGCCAAGAGAGCCATTTCCATCCTCATTATTTATACTTCCTCATTTGTTGTGTTCTTTGTAGTTTTAAGGACAATATTTTTGGATTTAGGAGTTTGTTTGAAATGTAGTTCAAAAGTTTATAGGGAACCTACTAGTTCTTCTATTTCATTCATATTCCTACACTCTTCAATGGTTGAAACTTTTGAGTTGAAATGTTCTGGTAGGGAGCTTAGTATTTTCCTACAAGTTTTTAGACCAGAACTTTCTTTCCTAATCCACCTATGGAATTACAAATGATATTTAGTTTTGTAAAAAATTCCATGAATGTCTCATCATCCTCCATTCTGATGTGTTCAAATTGAGAGGTTAAGAGTTGTACCTAGGACCTTTTTACTATGCTTGCTCCTTCATAGGTTGTTTCCAATAGACCTCATGTCTTATTAGATGTGTCGCACGAATAC
The DNA here is from genome assembly GCA_021015155.1 of Magnolia officinalis. Lineage (NCBI taxonomy): Eukaryota > Viridiplantae > Streptophyta > Magnoliopsida > Magnoliales > Magnoliaceae > Magnolia > Magnolia officinalis. The sequence goes on from JAJHSJ010000017.1 coordinate 25,928,392, forward strand.
TTCTTAGGACACAGCATAGTAGATAGCATTCATTGCTTTTGCTTTAGACGTTTGCTTTCCTTTTTTGTTTTGTTTTGTTTTATTTTTAATACAGTCTACATTTCGTTGGATTTAGGTTTGGAGATAGTTGTGCCATTTTCAAGAATAATTTGATCGCTCGGTGGCACATATCCGGTTTTAACTATGTCCAAACATCATGATCCAAATAGTGCATCCTAGACTTCTAATAAGCATAATTTGAACCATCAAATACTGGAGGTCTAGACACCGATGAGCCCTCTCTTTTGGCCATATTCCCAACTTCAGTCAAGATCACTCTCTAGGCGGTGAAGCCCTTAAGAGAGACTCGCTTTGATACCAATTGAAATGGTGGTGAAAACCGCACTAGTTGAAGAAGGAATATGCCAATATGTCCTAGAGGGGGGTGAATAGGATTTTTTTAAAGTTTTAAGCTGTATTTAAAATCCTATCCCTCTAATCCTAACCCTAAGCATATATTAGGATTACTTAAGAGCAACTCTACTGGCTTCCAAGCCCGGTAGAGGATCCATTCACAAACTATGAAAGATGATATAATATGCAAACTAGTTCATGATGGATGTGACTGTGTGTGTAAGGTGTGATCTCAGATATTCAAATATGGAAATAGTAAAGTAAATCACACAAGCAAAAGAATAGCAATCTCAAACACAGTCATTTTTATAGTGGTTCAACTACTTGTCTACTCCACTCCCGGTAACCGCACTCAACCCTTGAGTGTACCGGATTTCACTAAGGAGGTTTCACAGCGGTTCACCTCAAACCTAAGGTTTTAAATCAGGTTCACCTTCAACCTTTACAACCTACACTGAGGCTGACTGTTTATGCTCCCACGAGCAAGGGTCAACACAACGCACTCACTTTTAGTCACACTGGCCAAGGATCTTCCATAAGACCTACCGGAGGTTTCTACACGGTTCACCTCATACCCGAGGTTTCACAGCGGTTGACCTTAAACCTAAGGTTTTGACTGGTTCACCTTCAACCAGATGTTTATGCTCTCCACAGAGTAAGGGTCCACACAACGCACCCACTATGTATACTCCTGTCGGAGGCCTCCTTGAGGACTTCAAAGGGTGAGAACCACTTAAGACCCAATCCTACAAAGGAATGATCACAAGTGTCCTCTTGGACTCTAGATACTTACAAATAAGTTGATGAGTCCTGATAAGCATAATGCAGAAGATTTCCTCCTCCTTGTTGACGAAGAGTCTTCTGCTCCCTTGATCCGCAACACAAAATAATATACCAATACTTAGCTTCGGGTTGGGTCAAGGTCAAGATGGAATTCTACTCTCAAAATATTTTCCTATCAGGAAGATAGAGTGATTCCAATCTTATGCATTCAAGGCATCCAAGCTTAATGATTTGCCATTAAGGTAGTAGCTGGAGGATCCTTCAATGCGGAAGTTCATTTCCCAATCCACTCTATTGAATATCAATGATGAGGGTGGATTGGAGGATGAACTCCCTTGAGAGAAAGGGCTTTGGATATAAGATATAAGTTGAAACACACAAAAAAACACTCTCTTCTTTCTCTACAAGCAATAAAGGCGAGTCTCTCTTTAAATAGGCGAAAGGTTCCAACGGATATAAAACGGTCACATTTATGACAGAGTTCGATATCATCGAGCAGTGTCGATATCATCGAGCGTATACTCTCGGTAACATCGACGATCCGATCGATAATACAAACTCAAATGTCATACGCTTTTGAAACCTTTTTCCAGCTAGTCAATGGGATCAAAATAGGTGTCGATGACATCAGATTTCGAACTCCGATCCAATCAAAACTGGGATCGATCTATCGACATTTGAAGCATGAGAGAGTCTGGCTTTGAAATATTTCAGGTTTTTAGGATATGATCGGGGGTCAACAGATGTCATCGGAATTTGCATATCGATGATATCGAAGGTAGTGTCAATGCATCGATTAATCCCATTGATTTACCAGTAAGCTCTCTGGACCGTTTGTGTCCAGTCTCAATGCAATCGACTCGGCCTCGATATCATCGACATATGAATATCGATTTCCTCGAGTGGCCCCCGATCAAAGTTAAAAACAACCTGAAATATCTGCTGGAAGAAATGCGCTCCCACGATCGATATCATCGATGGTCTTCCGATATTATGGATATTTGAATTAAGATCATATTGGGAAGAGCATCGATATATTGAAGGAATTTGAGATTTTCTTTTAAAAACAGGGGCGCCAAAAATCTGCCTGTCGATCTTATCGAGCCACTTTCGATGGGCTCGAGATTTGAGTATCGATGATATCGATAGGTGTATCGATAATTCATCCAGATATGTTGTGAGGTTGCTGGACATATTTGGTCCTCTTTTCGATGGTATCGATGAAGTATCGAGGACTCGATAGCGCAGGTCTATCATATCGAAGGTGTTTCGATAAAATCGACAAGGCAAGAAAAACTTAGAGATTTTCTTATTTTGAAAAAAGTTTTCTCACCTTAAAATAGTATGATTTTCTAACTTGTTTTTAAGGGTTTTATTCACCTGGTGTTTTGGGACATGGGATGTGAGGCTTTAGATTTACCTGTGGCGAGCTTGCACACATCCGGTTAAGGCAGACACTTGAATTGATCTTCCTATCAGGCTCTGTAGACAATCTGACTCAACACTCACTTAACTTGACAAACCAGGGCACTTTCAAGCCCCACCATTCTCTCCTTTCTTCTTTTAAGGAAGCTAGCATGATTCTCGACCTTCCCTGTCATCCAAACTGGCCTTAAGTAATGGACGCCTTTACTGTTTGGTTGGAAAACCATTACAAGAAGTTGATTAATAAGCCTTTGTAAGATATCATAGCTCAAATCTCTTCTAACATGGAGCTCAAAGGGAAGAAAAGAGCAGCACCCCTAGTGGAAGCTACCCGCTGAAGAACAAACAAGCCAAATATCAAATTGGCTGTTGTACCCTCTCCGCAAACTTCTCCAACTAAGACAACGACTACTCTACTAAAGCGCCAAAAAGTTGTGGTGAACGTACATGTTGCCCCTACATCTCCACCAATTAATTAGCCTCCATCAGTTTCAAAGAGAATTCTTGACCTAGGAGCTCCTCTTGATCCACCTCCTTAACCCCCTACTCTGGTTTTCAAGCGCAACGATCCACATTCCTAGCTGATTCCTGCAGATTGACCATTGCCGATTTCATCGAAAGGATGAAGATAATTAGGTACTTCCTCGGCCGAGGCCGTATCCTCATTTAAAAAATACTTCAAAACTAAACTAGCCGAGACTCTCCACAAAAGATTATTTTAAAGAAATCGAGAAAGGTTTAAAATGTCACCAGAAAGCTTATTATAACAAACGCTGGAACAAATGGTGGCAGGATCGATAAAGATTAAATAATCCAAATCTTCCATTTGATAAAAAAATATCTCTCTCCCTATCATCCCAACCCGCCATCATTGTAAGACCCTTATCCTAGTCCGTACAATTCCTTAGCCTTCTGCGATCCTCCCAGTCGAATCCCGGCGACCCACGACCTGTAAACAACATTTGTGCGCAACCCTAAGTCGCATCCCGTAGATCTGAGTCGACTCGACTCGAGACTTGTACCTTAGCGACCGTGCCGTCGTCACGGTTCCAACGCAGCGTCTTGCGGACCGATGTGATGCCCAGGCCAGGAGTTATGGGCTCGCGTATATCTAGAGAAAAATGCCGCGCATTGCAAATTTTGAGAGAATCTAGAGAATCTCTACCCACCTTTCACATCAACTAGTCAAGTACACATCCCATCACAAACCCATGCCTTTCTTTTCCCCCAAGGCAAGCAACCCTCCCCAAAGTCAACTCTCATGTCTCCTCTCTAACACACCCATCACTCCACCCATCACTCTCTTACACACTCATCACCCTCTTAGCCATCACATCCCCTTTCTCTCTCATTTTTTCTACACATCCCAAGCAACCAAGGAGAGAGTGATCATCCAAGCAAGAGAAGCTCTAAGGAGAGAAAACACCCAAGTGCTAAACCTATCTTTCCCTATTCCAAATCTCTATCTCAACCCTTCAATCTTCATCATCCTCCATCAAAGAAGAAGCCTAGGAGTTAAGGAAGCCAAAGAACCAATAAGAAGATCCAACGGTGAGTGATCTTAGGTTTAGATGTTGTTTTTATTCATGGGACAAGTGGGGCCTACCGGTTGATGGTAGAGATCCCATTTTGGGCCCTGGGTGTGGCCGATGGCCTACTATGATGCATATGTTCATTCCATGATGGGGACATTCTCCATGGACCCTATCGTAATGTTTATTTTGATTCCCATTGTAAGAAGGTCATCTAGACCTTGCAATTGTTGGTGGGAAAGGGATTTCCACCATTGATTTATATTAGTGGGCCATAAAGATTGGGCCCCAAGATGATGTATGTATTATATCTATAAGGGAGGGCTCATAGTGGCAGAACCCCTCCCCTCCACACGTCTCTCTCTTTCTCCTCCCCCTGTTGATGGCCCCCATGATGCATGTATTTTATCTACTCTGTCCATCCAGTGGGACAACATTGTTGTCCATCGAGTGGACCACCCACGCTGCCCAGACCGGGCCTGCATGTGAGCCGGTCACACAGGCCTGGCCGTAGGGAAAAACATAAAGATCAGCTTGATCCCAAGCTGGGTGGCCCACCTACGTGGACCCCCCTCTGATGTATGTATTTTATCCATGTCGTCCACCTAACGGGCTCACCTTGCTGCCGTCATAGGGCCTGCATGACCGGCCGGTCATGCAGGGTTGTCTGATGGGAAAATGCAAACATCAACTTGATTTCAGAGTGAGGTGGCCCACTCACGTGGACCCCACCTTGATGAATGTTTAGCAGCCACATCGTCCGTCCAGCTAGCGTGGTCCTGATTAAGGTGGGCCAGATGGGCCAGGAGCTGCTGGATGGGCTGCTGTCTAGACCGTCAAGTAGGCCTGGATGCAGGGAAAATACAATTATCAGCTTGCTCCAATTCTGGTGGGCCATGTACACGTGAAACCCACCAGATGTATATGTTTTGTCCTCACTGTCCAGTAGAAGGACGGTGGGACCTACCTTGCACGTGTGGCATCCACACTGTTTAGCATGGGACGGTGGGATCCACCGTGATATATGTGTTTTGTAAGGCCCGTATCCTAGACCGTACCATTCGGTAGGCTTCGCGGTCCCTCCAGTTGAATTCCGGTAACTCTTGATCCGTATTCAAACGGCTATTTCCGCATTGATCCCTCATCCACCGACGTCTGCGCATGATCTAGCCGAGTCCCGCAAACTCAGAGTCGACTCGACTCGAACTTGTATATCTTAGCGGCCACGCGCGTCGCTCCGCGGTTTCCAACGCCGTAACTTGCGCACCGATCCGATACCTGGCTAGGCATAGGATTTGAAGGTGGTTGCTGCTTCTTCCTTTTTGAACAACGCTTGTGCGTGCGACTTTCGAGGGAATCTCCTACAAAATGTCCATCATACCAATCAATCAATAATCTGTCAAGAACAAGTCAATACACATCCCTACCCAAGTACAACAACCCATCCTCTCTTTCTCCACAAAGTCAACGCTCTCTCTCTCTTCACACATTCCTCTTTTAACAAAATTTCAACCCCAACCCTACCTCCCTTTATCCCTTATAACACCCATTCCAACCCATCCCATATCAATCCATCACCTCACTTTCCTCTCCTCATTTTTCCAAGCACACCCTCCCAAATCCCATGAAAGCACCACCATACGTTCCAAGCCCCCTCTCTCCAAAGCAAGTGTGGCCCACTTTCCCTTCCCTACCCTACTCTCTCATCCCCCCCATCAAACACCCACAAGCACCATCAAAGTGAAGGTAAGGAGCATAAGAGTCCAAGGGAGTAAGAAGAAGGCCAATAGGTGGGTGATCGACCTATTGTTGTGGTGACTCACCATGATGTATGTATGTATGAGGGGCCCCACTAGTCCTCTCAACCTCACGAGAAGCAACCTGTTTCACCTGTTCTCTCTCTCTCTCTCTCTTCTCCTCTCTCTCTCTTTGGTTTTGGTGTGATGTTTCTTTGTGGCCACCATGATGAAGACGATCTTGGCCGTCTTCCGATCATGAGGCCCACCTTGTAGTCGGGTCTATTGGACGGTCAAGATGAAGGAAAAACACCAAGTATCAGATTGGTTCCAATTAGGTGGGCCACGTTCATGTGGGACCCACCTTGATGTGTGGGCCACGTCCATGTGAGATCCACCACAATGATGTGTTTACCATGCTGTCCAGCCTCCTAGACGCTAGACAGGGTGTGGTGGCTAACATGGAGTGCGTGTGTACTGATGGGTATGTACTAACGAGCTAAAAAAAAAAGAAGAAAAAGAGGATTTATATTCGTTTGGGTGGGCCACCCATTGAGGACCCACCTGATGTATGTGGGCTGATCCACACCGTCCATTTCATTCCACAGCTCATTTTAGGCATTGAGCTGAAATGAAGCACAATCTGACTATCTACGGCACCACAGGCCAATATATTTTCATAGAATAATAGTATTTTTTACCGTTAAAATTTACCCTGATTGTTTCTGTACGCCAAAACATACCGCTATATGGGCTTAATTGGTCTGTGTTGAGCCCATGGAATGCAATGGCTGGAGTGGATCTGCCTGACGCAGGCCCCACTTAGGAATTCCCTTAAAAAATCATATTTAAAAAATAAAATAATAAATAAGCAAACAGGGACGCTGTTTGTCAGCGTTCAGGGACGCTGCAGTAAGCAGCGTCCGCTACTTGGGTGTTGGAACCATGGGCCCCACAACAGGTTCCACTGTAATGCGTGTGAACATCCACACCGTGCATTTTAAGGGCCCCTTCTGGCTGTGGGCCACCCCAAAACTCAGCCGTATATGAAACTCAGGTGCCCACATCACATGAAACAGTGGGATTGAAAGGCTGACCTTGAAACTCTTTGGGGTTGTCACAAAAGTTTTAGATCATTATAAAATTTGTGTTTTTCCTCTCATCCGGGTTTGTATGACCTTATCAACAGATTGAGTGGAAAATAAACGTTATAGTAGGCCCACGTGGGACCCACTGATATATGTATGTATGCCCACACCGTCATCCATTTGGTGGGAACCACCTATAATGTATGTACTCTATCCGCACTGTCCATTGTTTGGATGGTGGGACCCACCATGATGCATGTGTGCATCCCAACTGTCCAACCATTTTGAAGATAATTTTAAGACTTGAGACAAAAAAAAATAAGATAGATCCAATTGTCAGGTGGACACACTACAGAAAAATAATGGATTGAATGCCTACCATTGAAACCCCTTTTGGTTACAAAAGCTTTGGACCAATATGATATTTGTTTCTCCCCAAGTCCTTGTGACCATGGGAATAGTCTGAATGAAAATTAAATGGTGGCCCACTGGAATTTAATAGTGGGAAATTATTATCACCACAGTTAGTTGTAGTATGGTCCAGATGATCTTTGGATATGATTCATTTTTTTAATTTAATGCTCTATAATGATCTCTATAGATGGATGATTGGAGCGGCCCATTCGAGTTGACCCATTTAACTTGGCCCATTCAACTCGGCCCAGTTGATTCGCCCCTTTGTTTCAGCCCATTTGATTAGGCCCGATGTGATATATAAGGCCCGATGTTGAGGCCCACCTGGATATATATGAGGCCCATGTGATGCGGCCCATTTGATGTATTTGGAGCCCTTGGGTCGAGGCCCAACGTGATATACATAAGGACCATTGCAATGTGTGATTACACCATGGTTTATGTAATGATGTTCATGGCAGGCCGTGCCTTGGGGAGCAATGATGGTTTGATGTCCACATTGTAAGGATGATGTGGTTAAATGTCTGCATTGTCACTCTCCCTAGGGCCCATTGATGGCCCATACTTGTATTGTGTAGGCCGTTTAAGGCCCATCTTCGTTATGAGTAGAGTCCATTACCATATAACATGTTTAGTATAGATCCATGATTCATGCTCATACACATCATATGTATGCTTGATATGAGGAGTGGCTGATCATAGCATATGTCTTTAATCAGATTGTTTATGGGCTCCCTGATAGGAGGAGTTGCCCTTCATGAGCGCGCAGTATGTACAGGATTGTTGCATGTTTGGTAGAGTGATTCATGCACTTACATTTGTGTGATTGTGATTATTGTATGCCCTAGTGACATCAAGGTCATAGCCTCCACAGACACATCATGGATGGCTGGATTGGATACCGAAAATACTGTTTCTAGTATCAGGGTGCCATAGATGTCCCTCGGTGAAAATCCTTAAACCCGATGGTACTAGAGGATGACTCTAACGTCGAGACCGAGTGGATACATGAGCACGCGAGGGTCGTATACCAGTAGGCCGCATCTTCCACTGTGTCGTGGTGGGTTGGAAAGGGGTGTGACCTTACCTGTTTGAGTGAGGGGGCAATTTCTAGGTTGAGTTTGACTAGCTTGAGGAATGGGTCCGCTATAGACGAGCCTGGCCCGATATTGGCAGGCGGATAGTGAGGTCTCTTTCACTCTCCCAGTTGTGCGTTCGGATAGGGGCGACAAGCTGGCGTAGAGTGTACTAGACCCCGGTGATTATCCAGAATGAGAACTGTACTGATATCTGATGAGTAGTATGAGGATTTGGATAAGAATTGGCATGCTTGAGTTGCATCTCACATCGCATGGTCTTGATATGGCCGATAGCATCCACATCTTGCACCGCATAGCCTTGGTACGGCTGATTGCATTCATGTACCCATCAACATGATTCCGCATTACTCTGGCATAGCATTCTGAGCACGTTCATACTACGCACACACTTACACTACCCTCTAAGCTTTCTATAAGCTTATGCACGATTGATGCGTGTAGGTGACGCTGGGACGCAGCCATAGCCTCATCGCAGTTGGAGCGTGCAGTTCGAGCTTTTGAAGTTTCTGTTATTATCATTATCTTGTATTTCCCTTCATTCGCACTGTACTTAAAAGTTTTTGATCATAGTGGATTTTGTGATGGTGTTCTTGTGGTTATTCGTGGGTTATGCTTATGGTTATGCTTGTACAGAATCAAAATCATGTTTGAAATCCTCCTCGTAGAATCCCAGGATCGGAACCTGGTGTATGGGTGCCGGGAGCCGAGAATGGGGTATTATGGAGGCTGTCAGCGCTGGATTCAGCAATCGAGAATTTTGTGAGCCCGGTTTCCAAGTTTGGGGCGTGACATGTTTTGTCCACATCGACTAGTCGAGACGGTGGGACCACGTGTGTCATCCAGACCATCTAGTTCGTGGGACCCCCCCTGACGTATGTGTTTCATCCAGACCGTCCAAATCATGGGACCCTGATGTATGTGTTTTATCCAGCGTGGGGCGCACCTGCTGTATGCAGGGCCCACCTGCTATATGTGCAGGGCCCACTTGATGTATGTGAGGCCCATTGTGATGTATGAGGCCCATTGTGATGTATGAGGCTCGTGTGTGAGGCCCATTGTGATGTGTAAGGCCCATTGTGAAGTATGAGGCCCATTGTGATGTAGAAAGCCCACTAGTGCCTGGTGAGGCCCACCTTTTTCCGCATGTGATTTACCCAGGCCATCCAAATGCTGGACGTCCATCAGGCCCAGATGGGCTGGACGTGCAGCCGCTAGAGCCCACCTTGTTGTATGCGTTATATATCCATCCTGTCCATTCCTCATGGGGCCCATTGGTGATGTGAAGGACACCCACACTCTCTGTCAGTTTTTCTCGGGCCCGCCTTATATTGGGGGCCCAGATTTTATGTGTAGTAGGTCTAAATTCAGGTGGACGCCCACCAGCAGCAGCTGGGCTGGGGTGTCCCACCATGGGACTGCCCCATAAGGTCCCTGTCAGTTTTTCCCGGGCCCGCCTTATATTGGGGGCCCAGATTTTATGTGCAACAGGTCCAAATTCAGGCGGACGCCCACCAGCAGCAGCCGGGCTGGGGCATCCCACCATGGTACTACCCCATGAGGCCCACTATGAAGTATGTGTTATGCACACACCGTTCATCCATTTTCTGGATTGTGTGGGCTGCCCCAGTAGGCCCACTATGATGTATGCGTTATGCATACACCGTTCATCCATTTTCTGGATTGTGTCGGCTGCTCCATGAGGTTCACTATGATGTATGTGTTACACACACTATCCACCCATTATCCCTAGGTCGTGGGCTGTTTCATGAGGCTCACCATGATGTATGTGATTTTGTTCTTGCCGCCCATCCGTTTTCCAGATAGTGTAGGGGCCGAGGGCCCTGTTGTGACTTAGATTCAAATCCCAAGTGGACCGCACCTTAGGGGCAATAATGGTTAAATGTCCATCATTGCAAACCTCCCTAGGGCCCACAATAAATCCACTGTCTATATTTCCCTTGATTTGGGCCACCCTAAAACCGTTGGGCCCCATTGATGTCAGTACTACCCATTTTTCTTATTGGGCTAACCCAAATCATTGGGCCCCCATTGATGTTAGTGATACCCATCTTCCCTTATTGGGCTATACCAAACCATTTGGCCCCCATTTATGATGGTGTTTTCCACCACACCTTGTAGGATTACCCAAACCATGGAGCCCACCTAGATACATGTGTTGCCCAAGTTTAGTGACCATGCCCAAGGCCCACTTAAATGTTAAGCAGGCTACCCAATTTGTTTGGAAGGACACATTGTAACGCCCCGAATTTTCAGGACTCGAGTATTGACCCGTGTCCCAAAAATCCGAGTGTTAACCTTAAAGGATAGTTAGATATAATATTTTTCTTTCATCAGAGTAAGCAGATGAGCGTAGAGTGGACAAATCAGCATAAAGGAAAATTTCATTACCATTCAAATATACAAGAAGTTGCCCATAATGACTTATATAAACCAATGTCTCGAATATAACAAATACAAGAATCCACATGATCTAGTACAAGAAAAATAACATAAGAATGTAAACATAAGCCGCAAGACTGCACAGCTCATCGAGGTAGATGTAATCATGCAACCCTGACACATGTACCCGGTTTCTCATCAGCCTGAACCTGAAAGTCACTTAAGACATCCATGCTACCTGTACGGTTATATATTTGATGGATGAGTGGCCAACTCAGTGTGAACTCCCCTCAAGATTACACACCGCTGCATTAGGTAAGAAATAGTATAAAACAAAGCATACAAAACAATACATGATGTAGGTCTTATTATGTGCATGGATGCGTAAAGTATGCAATCATCGCCTCGGGGATGCTCATCCGTGCGATCATCGAACCTGGAAAACATCATCCAGTCGGGTCCCCATGCAATCGTCGACCCAGGTAAAACATCCAGACGGTCTGTGCCCCGGGTAAAACATCCAGACAGGCGATGTGACTGGTCATCTAGCGCAACATTCAGCGTAATCGTAGGGCATGAAGATCTAGGTCATCATCATAATAGAATGACTGGTCATAAGCGCAACATTCAGCGTAATCGCAGGGCAGAGTGATCCGAGCCATCGAAATATACCATGTATGCATGATTTGCCAGCCCATTATTAGTCCATTTACAATCAGCCAATTTAAATAAGCTCAAAGGTTACTACGGGGAGCACATGACCCAATGTAGGCTGACAGCTCGGGCATAGTGTCCCATGACCACCATCCCCGGCCCATGAGACTGCCACCTTAGGATGTTTAATGGTACCCCGTCGACTAGTGGCCAATCATATTACAATATATGGGGCTTACCATTACATGGTTGTACAATATAAAACATTCAACCCATATAGGAAAAATTCTAGAACAAAGCCACATAGGGCGATATCAAATTAGGCCACATAGGGCGAGTATCAGAACCATGCGATAAAAGACCATCCTTGAAAACCATTGGACACCACTACCCTAGATGGTAGGCCCACATCAATGATCCATCTAGACCACACTCAGTAACCACAAGTCGAAGGTCCATTATGATCACAAACTAGTCAAGTTACATCCCAAGTATGGGTATACATTCATATGTGAGAATTTCCCACTAATGTACCAGTTTAAGTTCCATAAGTAATCCACAAAAATAAATCCACAACCATGAACAATTATACAGGATAATCGTAAAGCATGTAATACAGCAATTCAATTTTCACCAGCTAACACATGCGATTATAAAGAGAGATATCAATTATGAATTTAAATAAAAACTATAACTTAAGCTAATGAGAAGATGGAAAGCTCAAGGGGAAGAATCATCACCTTATCCTTCGAATCGCCTTCTAGTGTCGCTAAGTGCTTGTGCCTTTAAAATTGAATCCTAACACAATTCATGAACTTGTACCATTAGATCCAAGTTCTATACGCTATTCTTGGTTAAGGTCTTAGCCTAGGGTTTTGGATTACCGTGGTTTTAGGGTTCCACCCAAGAGTCTAGGTCTAGGAGAAATTTTAAGATTTAACTTCTAATGGATGTAATGATACTAATTGAAATTGGTAATTCAATAATGGGTAATTCAATAATGGGTAATGATGTATAGTTGATTATAATGTTAATAATACTAAAAAATTCAAGGCGATCATTACTATTAGCAATATACTTAATATTAGCTAGTGAGGCGCTAATAGATATCCCAATCAAATAAATAGTATGCTCTAATGATAGTATTTAAGGTAGGCAAAGTAAAACTATAATACTTAAATATGATAATTTGTATGCACTAACTGATATTAATATAGATAATTTTCAAAATAAGTGAATTGATGATAAATTTGATTTGGACAGTTCAAATGTAAGGAAGAATTGGAAATTAGCATACCTAAGTTGGCCGGATCAAAGTCTCCTTAAAATCGGCCTAGATGGACGGTTTGATATAGCACATACCTGATGATAAGGCCCACACCCTGCTGACATCCATACAAATGGACAAACGATCTGGATGTTGAAAAGGCCTAGTTATATGTCCTAGAGGGGGTGAATAGGACAATGCCAAATAAAACTTATAACAGCGGAATTAAAAAGAATATGATAGCCAAAATAAATCACAATGCAGGAAAGTAAAACAACCTCAAAATTCAGATCTTGAGAGGTTGTTGATACAATGTTATTCTAAGGACAACCTTACACCAAAAACCAGAGTTTATGGTAGAACAACCTTATTTCTAGAAAGATCTTTGTATCAAATCTCAAACCAAAGAGGAATACAGAAATAAACACAAACTGAACTGAAATAAATTGTAATCACAAATGTATTGTTCTAGGGACAGTCATACACCATAAAAATGGCAGGGCAACCTTGTTGGAACAACTTTAAAGGAAATTGAATATCAAGCTGATAAAGGAATAACAGAAAATAAATTCTAAACTATTACAAAATTCCCACAATGCTTGAATTAAATGATTACAACATTCACCACCATACATACATCCCACAAATGAATAATTAAAGATTAGAAGTATAAATCATTCAACCACAACACAAGGGATTATAGTGGTTCGCCTGTGTGTTCACCAACTGTTAAACAACAGCCACACAGAATGCTACTCCACTCCTAATATCCTCACACAGGGGATATTAGCGTTCACTAACAAAATAGGTTTTCACAGGTTCACCCAAAACCTTTACAATTGTGTCTTTGTCTGTGGGCTTACACAATTAAAAAAACCCCACTTCTGAGTTTTCCTGGCTCTCCTCAGATAACCAATACAACAAGATTTTTCTGGCAAATCTTGAAAGAAACTAAAACAGAAAGGAATTTACAATTAAATGTAAAATACCTGATTATCTCCTTCGTTATAGCAGCCCGGTAGAACCAAGTCAGAGTAGATGATTGAATGTCCAAGTTCAATGTCTAGTACTCAATTACAATGGTTATAGTTCTAATAGATTTTAAATTAAACCAAATAGGGCTTGCCTTAATTGATTTTGATTCCAAAGAAAGGGAATAACAATTCCTCTTATCAAATTAGATTGGAATAACAGAAATAAAATCAATTAAATAATCTAAAGAAAGAGAATATTAAATAAGCACACTTAGCTTAGATGGAGCACAAAATTATCTCTCATAAGTTTGACGAAGATTGACTTGAATGGATTAATTAATTCAATGAATTCTTCTGAGATTCGTGCTCTATTTATAGGTGAGCAGATCGCGTCTTCGACTGGTCTAGGGAGCTCTTCGACTAGTCGAAGAATTAACAAATATTTGAAAAATTGGGCGCGATAAGCTTTGACCATTTTACGATTGGTCGAAGGTCTGCTTCGACTGGTCGAAGAACCTGAATTTCATCGCTGGACTTTGAGTCGAAGACTTTCGACTGGTCGAAGATGTAGTCGACACTGTTCCTTCAACTGGTCGAACAGATTCCTGGACTAGTCGAAGCCTAACAGAAAATATCCGAATTTTGTAACAAACTCACGACTGATCGAGAAATTTCTTAGACTGGTCGAAGCAAAGCTAAGACTAGTCGAAGAAGGCCTAGGACTAGTCGAGAACAGACCAAACTCATGTAAAATAAACATCCGACTTATGTATCTAAAGTGACCTACTCCTAAGGTTAACCTAAGGTCAATCAAACCTCAAACATGAAGTAAGGACATTGAAACATTAGGAACAAGTGACCTTGAAGTTTAAGCTTTGAAGTCTTGATGTAGTTCAATCTTGAAATCTTGATGTAGCTCAACCTTGAAAGTGTCTTGAGTTCTTTACGAACTGCCTTGTACTCTTCTTGAAGTCTTGTATTCTTGAGTCATGTCTTTTGAGCAGTTCTTGCAGTCAAGGTTGATCTTTGTACTTGTGAGCTTTGCTTGTTCATGCATGTTGATCTTTGAGTGAGCTTCACTTATGCAAGTTATATAATAGTGATTTTGACACCACAAATTTGACAACAGACAGGGATATAAACTATAACACTTACAGATGTAACACAAGCCACATGAACCAGACCCATAGAGCTTATAACATTTGTACAGCAGGCATGTGGCTAGTGCAGATGCACACCAGCTGATCTACTTCACAGCAGGCGGTTCCTACGTGGGGCGAACATATATAATATAAATATATATAATATTATATTATATTATATTATTATCATTTTGAGAAAAAAATATCTAGATAGATAGATGGACGACGAGATATAACACATACCTCATAACTAGTCCATATGTAGATGGACGGACGGCGTGGATCCTTCCCACACATCAGGTGGGTCCCACAGAACTTGGTGATGCCATTATAACAGCTACATAGCTGGTGAGAGGCGCACCAGCCAATCTGCTTCTAATCTGGGTGGGTCCATGCACATGGGCTGCGTGGATGGAACAGATGAACGACATGGTATACATACATCATTGTGGGGTCCACAACCCATGTCCCGGGCCGATTCAGCTCGCACAGCTTGACTCGGCAGCGAGTGAAAGACTCGGACTGAGCTGGTGCGGCAAGACAGCCACCCCATGGATCCTCTTCTTCCTTTCCTCCTCTCTGCCCTGATTCTTCCTTCCCTTCTTCTTTTCTCTTTCTCTTCTCTCACTTTCCCTCTTTCCATGTGCTGGAAGTCCACTAGCACCTCCAGGTACTCGGCCTCAAGCTCGTCAGTGAGTCGAACCAAGTGGTGCAACGGCCACACCTTGAACTGATTCTCTCTCTTTCTTCCTTTCCTTCTCTCTTTTCTTCCCTCTCTCTCTGGTATGGATCCTAAGACAACAGCAACGTCTTTTTATAGAGAAAAGACCCTAGCTCATCCCAGCCAACGGTTGAGCTTTAAACGTCTCTTGCAAGGGCTATTTTTGAGAGACTGCTAAACGTGGGGTCCATCCAATCATGGGGATGGATTCGGGTGCTGAGGCCCATAGGAAAAGTAATCTGGATCAGAGGATGGGGTCCACACGATCATGGTGGGGTCTGTCGGTTCAACAGAGAAGACAACGTGGTCTCCAATGGAATTCTCGCGCTGGCTGGTTAAGATGGCAATCAATCCATTTGGATGGACCAGATGGAGCCTCTGATCATTGTGGGGCCCACAATCTCATCCGTAATTGTAATCCAATAGCATCTCACGAGAAGTTCAGCCGCACTCACCATCTCGCGAGAGGCGGTCGTTTTCAGGAAGACGGCCGCCCTAAGCGATGCTGTCCTAGCGCGAACGGTGGGGATCTGTCCACGTGGCCCAGGGAGAGGTTTGGATTGCACCAGAGACGCCTTCCCAAAGTGAAAATGTTTCCCCCTGCTTTCCTTGGCACAAGCGGTTGCCCGCCCATTTTTGGCAGTGAGAGAATAGTGCGGATGGACGTCTGGATGAACGGTTGGGATGAAGGGAGAGCCGATGTCGCAGATTGCTTACGTGGAGGGCTCCACAACGGCTCAATTTTTGGAGGTATAGCTATCTGTCCGGGGCTACCCGTTGAACTCACACGTACAGGTGTGCATGGGGCATTTCGGATGACAAGATTTTGGTCGTTCGGACCCCACCAACGCGATGAACGGCCTGGATTTCATGGATAGTGGTTGACGGTGGCCCACACCCCATCCAAGTGGGCATCTCTCGGTCCATCTCACTGCACCGCGAAAACGGGAGGGATCCCGTGTTTTTTTTTTGAATTCCATCGGGTTAGCACCCAATTTGAGTGCGTTGACCGACCAGTGCACCGCAGGTACACTGCCTATGCTGCACATGCTCACTAATGTGGAGTCTGTTGTGATGTTTATGAGAAATCCACTCCACCTAAAGATATTCTATGGCTCAGCTAAGCCATCTTGACCGAAAGTGTGACAGATTCGGTGTTTGGGTGGACCGTACATCTTGGTTATAAGCTCTAATTGAGGGTTTATGTTGAATTGGTGATCAGATCGTCCTGAATTTGGATCTCAACAGTTAAAATGGTCCTAGGGATTTATTCAGGCACCTGGGACCACCTATACTATGGATCTTAGAATATTAACTGTTATTAGTAGAATAAGTTTTAATACTTACTATTATTATTATTACTATTATTATTTTTATCAAATTGTAGGGCCTCGTTTTAAGGTGGCCATGTAGTGGGCCACAAAATGATTTAATTAAAATCCTTTGTAGTTAGTTACAAGTTTCTTTTAAAATTTAATGGTCAGATTTAGTTTTGAATTGTTGATCCATGTCAATCTAGTGATTTGACCGCTCTCATTACTAGGCACAGATTGATTGATTAGGAGATCTACGAGTTTGGTCCCGACTCGGTGAATTGAAATTCAGCCTTGTTACGGCATGATGGTCCACCCTAAGAGTCAATGGTTGGATAGCCCAACTACGGATGAAGGCTACTCCTTGTGGATTGATCTAGAGTTTATTTAAGGAGTCCTAATCAATCCAAATGAATACATTGGGGACCACGGGATGCTGATGTGTAAGGTGAGTCATGTGTGACCCACCCACGTGTGATTAATTCAGATTTTCAAGGTAACACTCGAGTACTGGAAAGTATGGGGTGTTACACACATAGTCCTAGATGTATGGACCCCACCAAAGCCCACCTTGTATACATATCGGGCTCCCATAGGAAAGACCAGTTTATTATATGATAGAGAGGGTGAGGAAGCCCACTTGTTGTACATAGATTCGCCCTCTTAACTCACCTTGTTGTATACCCACTTGACTCACCCCATGAGGCTTATCAAATCCTTGTGTCCAGTTGCTAGGACCACGGTGTCATGTATGTATCATCCACACCATCCATTTACTTTTTGAGACAAGTATGAGGCGCATCCTTGACGTTAGTATATCATCTAGGCCATTCGCTGATTGAAGGAGAGTACATCATCACCCCTTGCCGTAGATGGAAGAATATGTGGTATCATATTTGGTATATCCACTGTA
The DNA here is from genome assembly GCA_021015155.1 of Magnolia officinalis. NCBI lineage: Eukaryota > Viridiplantae > Streptophyta > Magnoliopsida > Magnoliales > Magnoliaceae > Magnolia > Magnolia officinalis. Next base: position 25,946,247 of record JAJHSJ010000017.1, read on the forward strand.
TAGAGCCTATCTTGATGTATGGGTTAGACTCGCCACCCTTCGAGTGGAAATCACCTTGGGATATATGTTATATTAGTGCTTGAGAAGCTAATGTTAGTCTAACATGGGACATACCACAAGGACTTCTATATGTCCAGTAGGGCATGTCATTCAGCTCCTATTCTTTGTATGTGATATACCAGTTAAAGTCGATTGTTGTCTACTATATTTAATAACATGCTAATGTACTTAGTCTAGTTGAACACACTGATAACATGCTTAGTATAATGACATCATGACATATACCCATACGCATCATTTGTATGCATGTTGTGAGGAATGATTGATCATAGCATATGCCATTGGGCTGAGATATTTAGGGGACTCCTTGTGAGTCAGAGTTGCCCCACATGATCACACGGTACGCGCAGGTTTGATGCATGACTGGATAGTATGACTCACGCATCTCGCATTTTTGTATGACATGATCATTTTGTGCCCTAGAGATCAGGGCTGACCGGGTCCCACAGGCAAATCGTGGATGGCCAGATGGGATACTGGAAATGTTTGGTTTTAGCATATGAGCATTTAGTATGTCCGTGGGTGAAAGCCCCTAAACCCCTTGGTACCGAGGATGCTCCAACGTCTAGACTGAGTGGATACATGAGCGCCCGAGGGCCGAATACCAGTAGGCCACGTCTCCCACTGTGTCGTGGTCGATGGAGGGGGTGGTGTGGCCTTATCCGCCCGAGTGAGGGGGCTGTAAGGTAGGCTGAGTTTGACCATGCAAATGGATCCACTATCGATGAGCCGGGTAGATATTGGTAGACTACTGGCCAGGCGGGTAGTGAGGGTCTCTTCCACTTGCATGGTTGTACGGCTAGGGAGGCGGCAGCCAGTGTGGAGTGTACTAGGCCCCGGTGATATCCAAGAGATGTACTGTACCGGAATGTGGACTTCTTAGTAGGAGTTGCATGTTCAACATTTGACTCATTCATTCATTCATTCACTATCCACTCGGGCTAGTAGTGCGCAATTAAAATTGTGTGTACCTTCGCAGTGGCCATGATTTCGGTTGGGTACGCGACTAACCTGAGATCGGGAGTTTTACCACATTGAGTCTAGCTATCCAAATTTAGGCATGAGACTGGTTTGGATAGAAGTCCCTTGTGATGAACCCCACAGCTTGCGATACTACATACTATCATCCCGACTATACACTCTAGCTTTGTCATTCCTTTTGCATTGCATATAGCATTGCATCCTCAACATATGACATTTGGTTTACTATATTTTTGCATTGCATGGCCTAGATAAGGCTGATGGTATTCGTGGACTCATCAGGATTTGCATGTTGCATTGCATCCTCAGTATATGACATTTAGCCTAATATGTGCTCGCATCGCATAGCCTGGATAAGGCTGATGGTATTTATGGACTTGCCAGTATTTTCGCTTACTCTGATATTGTATGCTTGACACATGCATTGTGCACATACGCACCACCCTTTATGCTTCCTGGTAAGCTTATGCACGACCGTTGCGTGCAGGTGATGCTAAGTCGTATCAGCGTTGAGGTAGGAGTTTGTAGCAGATCGTTTTAGAGATTTTGTTATTTATGTATTTCCCTTTCAGCACTGTAATCTAATGTTTATATTAGTGGATATGTGGTGATGGTGTTGTTCTTGTGATTTGGGTATACTTCTGGTTTGCTTCTTTACAAAAAAAATTTATATTGAAAATCCTCCTTGTATGATCCCAGGATCAGAATCTAGCGTATGGGCACTGGGAGCCGAGAGTGGGGTACGACGGAGGCTCTCGGTGCCAGATTCGACGATTGGGAATTCTGTGAGCCCTGTTTTCGAGTTTAGTGTGTGACAAAAGTTGGTATCAGAGCATTACTTAGGAATACTTGAGGATTACATCACATATTTGCTGATAACTACTCTTCACTCTATGATTGTTGAGAACTTTGAATGATTAGGTCCCCGAGTTCGAATAACTTAGAAACTTTCTGATATAGCTCCCTATCATGTGTGCATTTGAGAGTGCTCAAGGA
>JAJHSJ010000017.1:25948383-26208537 GCA_021015155.1 Magnolia officinalis
CCCAGCACGGGTGGAGTACGAGCATGCCAGAATTGGGATTGTGGATTTAATTCAAACCGAACAACTGTGACCTCGAGTGCCAGAGTAGGCAAACACAGAGTATGACCGAGTCTGAGAAGATCGGTCGCCTATTTAGCTACTCGCTCAATGTGTAAATAGATCAGGCGATAGTTAGAGGGTGGGGTTCGTCCTCTGATGATGAGTCACTTAGCTCAGATAAAGCAAAATGAGAGAGAATGTCTACAATGGACCGATATTGGTTTCTGAAGGATGTTCCATCGATGATCAAATGAGGTTCATCGTACAAGCTTAGACTCCAATTATAGCTATAATTATCAACTACTAGATTATCACTACTGAAAAGGCGAGCTTAACAGTCCTAGAGGGGGGGGGTGAATAGGACTATGCTAAATAAAAAATTAAAGCGCAGAAATAATAAACAAATCTGAAATCTCAATCCTACTAGTATTAAAAATTTGATTCAAACTAGTTCATAGGACAACCTACACCTAAAATAAAGTTTAGGTAGGACAATCTTATTTCACGAACATTTGTAAGAATCAAGATCTTAAACCAAGCAAGAGAAAGTAAACCTATCTATTACAAACATTCACCACTTTCGCATAAATGAAATTACAAACATTCTCCACAAATGCAAAAAGGAAACATTCACCACAAACACCAAGAATTATAGTGGTTCGGTGTGTACAACAACTATCTCAAACAGCCACACCTACTCCACTCCCAAGATTACTAACCTCGTAATCTCAGCTTTCACTATGAACAAGGTTTTCACAGGGTCACCTTAAAACCTGATACAGTTGTGATTTTATCGGGCTATCACTGTTAGAACATAAAATTTGATTAAGGAAAGAGGCTTTAAGAAGAAGAAATGGATAATGAAATGGAGCATAGAAGTGAAGGGATTGTGACTTGCCCGGGTCATGAGTTGTGTGGGACCCAAGATGCGCGGGTCCGCGCAACTCGTCATGGTTGCGCTAGGTCCGTGCAACTCATCATGGTTGTATTGGGCCATGCAACTTTCTTCAGAAATAGATGAGTTAGAAATGCGAAATGGGGTCCATGGCACGGGATTCAAGGGCTTACACATGTGAAAGCCTATAAATACCCCATACCCCCTTCATTTGGAGGATCGGATGTTCAGAAGACCAATGCCTCTGACAAGTATTGGAGATGGAGAGAAGGAGAGAGAGTGCAAAGTGCAAAAGGTTAGGCCACGCCACTCCTTATGAGTTGTGTGGGTACTCTTTGAGGCAACACTATGTTACAGTTTCTTAAGTCCTTAGGCCATTAAAAGTGTTTCAAAGTGGTTCAGGAACTCCTTTATCATGTTAATGAGGGACGAAGTACACAGAAAGCCCGTACAATTCATCTCCTCTGGAGACATGACTGATATGAGCCGAAATGCTGCCAAAATTTATATTTGAGCCTATTCAACACTTGCATTTTTGTATTTTCTAGAAATTCTATCTCGGAATCAGAGGATCAAAACGATGTAAAGAACTCAGAATGAATAAATTCGATGATTGTTCTCTTAGTTCTTTCTTTTTGTCATTATTGAGTGAGATGATTCCCCAAATCAAATGCTTTTCATTTCTGGTCGAAACAAACACAAACAAAGAAAGCCCTTTCTATGATTTTCAGCTATCTCAGACAAAACCTCTAATGAGATTTTCTGGCTATCTCATAAAAAACCAAATACAGAAAGTAAATTGATACTTATCTTCACCGAAGAAGATATTGTAGCTGTATATCGTTTTTCTTCAATGACGAATGTTCAATGATCAGTCCAATAGAAAAGGTCCAGGGTTCTATTTGATTTTAATTAGATTTAAACCCAAAGGCTACTTGCATTAATTCCCTCAAATCTCAATAAGAGTAAACACTCTTTTTAAAATAAGAATGACAAAGTTTTGAAATAAAAGAATTAATGAAAAATCTATAAAATAAATTTATAAATACCCGCATGATAGCTTGACAATAAATGAGGCTTCTCTCTCTCTTGAATAAGGGCTTTAATAGGCTTAAGTTATATTTTTGGATTGAGAAAGAACCTCTGTTTATAGTCAGAAAGTTTGTTCCTTCGACTGGTCTAAGGCAGTCTTCGACTTGTCGAAGCACCAGATTTAGTTCCAACAAATTTTCAAATTCGAGCGGGATAAGATCTAACAGATCTTCAACTGGTCGAAGAGCCTGTTCGACTGGTCGAGGGTGTCCTTCGACTAGTTGAAAGTCTCTTCAACTGGTTGAGCAAGCAGAATTTGACATGATTTTAGTTGCTGGATTTCAAGTCAAGGAACCTTTGACTGGTCGAGGACTCCACTCAACTGGTTGAAGACGAAATAGAATTTCTATTACACTTCGGCTGTTTCTTGGACTAGTCGAGAAATTTCTTAGATTGGTCAAGGCAAAACTTAGACTAGTCGAAACTCAACCTACAATAAGTATAAGGACCTAATTTTAAATCAATTTTGAAAGCACTTAAACTTAAGGTCGTTCTAGGGTTTATTATACCTGTAAGGACTGAATTTCATAGGACTAGAACGTCACAAGGAGCTCGATCTTCTACTGGTTGATCATCAGTAGGAGTTAAACTTGCCAATGAAGCTTGATCTTCTATTAGCACTTTTAATAGAACTTGAACTTACACTTGAAGATGAACTTTCCATCTTGATCCACGTGACTTGAACTTTAGCTTGACTTCAACTTGAATATAAGCTAGACTTCGACTTGAACATAAGCTTGACTTTAACTTAAAGAACATTATGCTAAGTTGTTTTGACAAGATGAAATTTGACAAACCAGGTATAACATGTGCTTTAAACATAATGACACTTACAATCTCCCACTTTGTCAATTTTGTGACAAAACACTTAGTGATATATGAATCAGAATGTAGCTCTATATTCTTGAACTCATGGTGTAGTTTCAGAGAGCAAAAAAAATAGTAAAATAGTACTCCCCCTCAGGTTGTGCTTTCCCTGTTTCCTGTTTTAAAACATATAATATTCCAAGCATTCCTAACATTTATATTCAAACATTTTTTCTTAGCATGTATATACAATCTCTACCATATTCTCAGCATGCATTCCAATGTTGTATTCATTCAAATCTCTCCCCCTTTTTATCACAAGTTGACAAATAAAGAAGGATGTTAACAGGCATGTAAAACATGTAGAATAAATAAAGCATTAAGTCAAGATAGTGTGGCATATTAAATTATCAAAGGAAATGAACATCCAAACAAAGTGAAAGTATAAGTCATCAAGCAAACCAAGTATAAAGTTATACAGCCCCATAGAAATAAAAGAGAAATAAAATTAACTCGGTCAGATCCTGAGGAGAAAGGAGCAGACATGGAAGGATCCATCTGATGTCAAACTCCTTGCAATATGGTAGAAGTACTTCTTCATGTACTTCATAGAGGATTTTTTAGTTTGAATCACAGTGTCCTATGAGATCCGTAGAGCCTCAACCTTCTCCTCCAATGATTTAAACCGATCATCAACCTGAGAAGGTTGATAATCTGAATCATCTGGATCATCTGTATCGTCGAGCTCATCAAAGATGTCATCCATAGACACGTCTTCTGGTGGTGGAGGTGCTTCCTCTTTTTCCTCATCTCGCTGACCCGGAAGATACCTCAAATTCATCTTATGAATATTAGCATTATTGAATGGTAATTCTGACTCGGGTGCCTCAGACGTAGGAATAGGAACATTACAATGTAAGGCAATAAAAATCATAAGATATCCAAAGGGAATAGAACCATGACCAGGATGGAGACGAAACTGAATTATGATATAGCAAATAAGAGAAGGAAGACACACTTGTACCTCAGAAACAATAGAGTGAAGAATATTAGCCATGAAGGGAGTAAGTTTTGACTTATTCCTTGATCGAGGATACACATTGGACGTAAAGATACAGTGAAGAACTCGAAATTGAGGCAGCATTTGATTGGCACGTTACACACTACCAGAATGTCATTCTGCATTAAACCGACACAGTTTATGTGTAATCGTTAGCCGTTCTGTATGGGACATTCTATCAGTTAAATTTTCAAGTGGAATCCCATCCTCTGCAACAACAATCCCAGTTAAGGCTGAGATTAGATTGCGGTCTACAGTGAAGGCCCCTTCCACAAATTTAATTATAAAGTTAGATTTTCTTGGGACACTTCACTAATTGATGCATACATGCATTGTGCAATGGAACGGCACTTTTTAGAGGTGAAATCCCACGGTCCCCGACCGATCAAACAGCGTACTCAACCTGTCGAGGGTTTGACTGGTCGAGTACGTCCACGACCCGTAGAAGAACCCAAAAAAAAATTATTTATTATTATTTTTTATTTTTTAAAATTTTGTCATTATATTATTAGTATTATATGCATTTAATTAATTATAAACAACAAACAAACAAATGCATAAATACTTAATTAATAACACACAAACCAATATCATTCTTTAAATTTGAAAATCTATTCCTGTGAGTGGTTTGGTCAAAATGTCAGCAAGTTGCTTTTCAGTTTGAATATATTCTAGCGCAAAACTCTTATCTTCAATAAGTTCTCGAATATATGGATCTAATATCAATATGTTTTGTACGAGAATGTTGGATTGGATTTTTTGAAATGTTAATTGCGCTTGAATTATCACAATACAATATCATTGTATCTTACGCAATGCCATAATCGGGTAACATTCTTTTCATCCAAATGAGTTGAGTGCAGGCGCTACCAGTGCAATATATTCAGCTTCAGCAGTTAATAGTGATACATAGTTTTGTTTTCTACTGAACCATGAAACTAAGCAGTTCCTACGTTGAAACATCTACCGCTGGTAGATTTTCTATCATCAATATTTCCAGCCAAGTCTGCATCAGTATATCCACCAATATGTATGGATGTATCATGTGGATACCAAAGTCCTAAATTAGTTGAACTTGCAACATATCTAATTATCCGCTAACAACAATATGAGATTCTTTAGGATCTGATATCGGGCACATATTCAACACTAAAAGCTCAGGTCTACACAGTTAAGTATAAGAGACTACCAATCATACTTCAATATAAAGGAGTCAACACTTTTACCCAATTCATCCTTGAGAGTTTTAAGAGTTGCACTCATGGAGTACAAACCTCTTTCATTCTCAAATGCAAACATTTTAACTAAATTTAAGGCGTATTTGGTTTATGAGATGAATATATCATCTTCATGTTGTTTAACTTGTAATCCAAGAAAGTAGTTTAGTTCAACAACCATACTCATTTCAAACTTAGATTTGATCAGATCCGCAAACTCAATAGATAAGTTAGTGCACGTAGATCCATAAATTATATCATCAACATAGATTTGTACTATCAGTATATGATCGTTATATTTCTTGACGAAAAAAGTTTTATCAACGCTACCCATATTGAATTATGACTAAGTAAAAATTTAGTCAATTTTTCATACCATGCTCTAGGATCTTGTTTCAAACCATAAAGTGTTTTTTTAAGATGGTATATGTGATTTGGAGATTTGAGGTCTTCAAAACCCTTAGGTTGTTCAACATAAACCTCCTCATATAAGTCACCCATTAGAAATGCACTTTTGACATGCATTTGATATATTTTGAATTTCATATAACATGCATTCGAAATAAATAATCTATAGATTCAAGGCAAGCAACTGGTACAAATGTTTCATCGTAATCAATACCTTCTATTTGCGTGTACCCTTGTACAACCAGTGGAGCCTTATTTTTTATAATATTACCTAATTCATCAGTTTTATTCTTAAAAATCCATTTGGTTCCAATTATATATTTATCAGAAGGTCTACGAACCAAGTAGTACACATCATTTCTGATAACTTGATTCAGTTCTTCTTGCATGACAATTATCCAACTTTCATCAGTAAGTATTTCATTTATATTGGCCGGTTCAATTTGGGAAGTGAAACAGACATGATTACAAATATTTTCTAATTATTTTCTAGTCTGTACACCAGTGCTAGGGTTACCAAGTATTAGATCAGTCGGATGGTCTTTGACTAATCTTAGTTCAATATCAACTGATTTTGATGAAGAGTCAGGTATATCAATTATAATGACTTCATCTTCATCTAAATCAGGAGTGGGTGTGATTTGTTGATCATCAATTACCACATTTATGGATTCCTAAATCACCCCAGTTCTTTTATTAAGAAGTCGGTAAGCACAGCTATTTAGGGCATAGTCTAGAAAAATTCCTTCATCACTTTTAGCTTCGAATTTTTCCACAATTTCCCGATCTCTTAAAATGAAGCCTTTACATCCAAAAGTCCTAAAATATTTAACAGTGGGCTTTTTATTAAACCATAGTTCATAGGTTTTTTATTTTTTTATTTTTTAATATAAACTCGATTTATAATATAACATACAGTATTAATAGCTTCAGCGCATAAATTTTTTGATAGTTTCATGCTGTTTAACATTACACTAGCCATTTCCTGTACAACTCTATTTTTTCTTTCAACAATTCCATTTTGTTGAGGTGTTTTGGGAGCAGAGAACTCATGTGATATACCTTGATCATCACAGTACTTCTCAAAATTGTTATTTTCGAACTCTGCGCCATGATCATAAACATCTCTTTTTCAGTCTGAATTCGTTTTAGAACTTTTCTAACTTCATCGAGAGTATCTGATTTCTCTCTTAAGAAGGCTACCCAAGTATATCTGGTATAATCATCAACATGACCAGAAAATACTTCTTTCCACCTCTACTTTCAGTTCTAGTTGGTCCTACTAGATCCATGTGAAGTAGTTTTAGTAGTTTGGTTGTGGCTAAGGAATTCACTTTCTTGTGACTACTCCTAGTATTTTTTACCAATTTGACATGCACCACATACTTTTTAAGCTTGGGTAAGCCTCGTAGGTGATCTCTTTTACTCAGCTTATATAGATCTCCAAGACGTTTATGCCAAAGTTCAAATTCATCTGTTTGGACCATATAACATGAATGGTTAGATGAACAAGAGTTATCAATAATATAGCAATTTTCAGAGGTCCCGCAACCATTTAATATCACATTACCTTTCTCATTAATTATTTCACATCCGTGATTAGAAAATTTCACACTATACTTGTTATCACAAATTTGAGATATGCTTAAGAGGTTGTGTTTTAAACCTTCAACATAAAGCACATTTTCAAAGGGCGGAAGGTTAGGAAGTTGTACAGTACCTTGGCATGTTATTTTGCAGTTACTTCCATCACCAAAAGTAACTGAACCACCATTAACTTCTTTGATATTCAGAAATATCGCCTTGTCACCTGTCATATGCCTTGAGCATCCACTATCCAGGTACCATTTTGAATGACTAATAAATTTGAAAGCAGTTTGGACTACAAGACACTTGACCTTTGGAACCCATTTCATAATGGTTCTAGGTTTAACAGTGACTTTTGAGTTTCGTTGCATTTGAGAGTTAGGATTTCTCATTTCTTTATAAACTTCACAAACATTTGAGTTAGATTTCAAAACCTCGTTAAGTAGGTCCACTATTTTTTTTAGCTAAGTGAGATCTTTTTATTATTATTATTTGTAACTAATGATTTTATTATTTTTAGGAACTTGAAAGGGTTTTAAATTTTTGAAATCATTATGATTAAAATCTCTTAAAGTCTTCCCTATAGAGTTAGAAGTTCCTTCTCTTACAAAAATAAGAATAAAAACTTTGAATTTTGATGAATTACCTTTAATATATCCCAAACCTGACTTGTCACCACATTTTGTAAATAAGGTTAACAATTTTTCAAGCTTTTGGTCACCATGGGTATATTTCCAAGTGTCATTTAAACTCGAAAGGAAATAAACTTCAAGTTTTAGTTTCTCATTTTCTGTCTTGAATTTTTCTAATTCAGAAGATTTAAAACTTAAATCTAATTTTATTTTTTAAAACAATCTGAAAAATTAGATTTTTCTAAAACTGTATTTTCAAGTTCTTCTTTTAATTTAGCATATTTATCTTTTCGAATTTTCAATTTGACAACAATTTTACAACTCTCTCTATATAGAGCATTGTAGGCATCTTGAAGATCATCTTCATTTTCATTTTTGGGGTAACTCCTGAGATCATAGTTAGATAGATTACAACTATCTGAGGAAGTGACTCTGGCTAAGGTCATAAGAGCTTTTACATCATTTGTATTTGTATACTCTTGTTCTGATTCATCAGACTTAGAAGAGCCTTCAAAGTCGGATGATTCACCCCAAGTAGCAATCATGCCATTTCTTTTTGAGCTATCCTTTTTAGAACATTTATTAGTCAAATGCCCATATTTGTGACAGTTGAAACATTGACTATCCTTAATTTTAGATTTTCAAGAATTAGATTTTCTTTTTCTTTTATCTGTTAATTTTTAAAAATATGATATATTCTTGTTTTTTAAAATTCTACAAAACTTTTTAAATAACATTGCCATATCATCTTCTTTTTCTTCAGAATCAGCATCAGAATTAGTTTATTTTGAAATAGATTTAGAAGATTTAAGAGCAATAGACTTGGCTTTAAGAGCCTTAAAATTCAACTCATATGTTTGTAAAGAGCTAACTAGCTCCTCAACCCTCATAAGATTAGTATTTCTCAATTCTTGAATGACAGTAACATTATAATTGAATCTCTTAGGAAGAGATCATAGTATTTTTACACAGACTTTACTTTTAGGGATTACATCTCCTAGACCCCAGATGGAATTTTTTATGTCATTTAGTTTCGTATAGAAGTCCATGAAAGTTTCATTTTCTTCCATACGAATTTCCTCAAATCTGATAGTGAGGATTTGAACTTTTGATTTCTTGACTATAGAAGTTTCTTCATGTGTCATTTCAAGGATATCCCATGCTTGCTTGGTTGTATTGCATGAAATAATTCTTTTGAATTCATCAGGCGATAGAGCACAAGTTATGGCATTTAAAGCCTTAACATTAGCACTGCTTTCACTTTTCTGAAATGCAGTCCATAAATATAATGCAGTTTCTTTCATAGATTTAGTTCCATCATTGCCAAATACTTCAGTCATGGGAGGTTTTCATTTGATCATAGTGACTTGTCATACACTTTCATCTATGGATTTTAGAAAAATCCTCATTCTGGCCTTCCAATATGAATAGTTGGAGCCATAAAAAGGTGGTGGCCTAGTAATAGATAAACTATCAAAATTTGACATAATTAAAGCTCTAGATCTTTAACTCAGGAAATTAATCCAAAAATGAGGAACTTAGCTCTGATACCGCTTGAAAAGGCGAACTTAACAGTCCTAGAGGGGGGGTGAATAGGACTATGCAAATAAAAAATTAAAACGCAGAAATAATAAACAAATCTAAAATCTCAATCGCACTAGTATTGAAAATTTGATTCAAATTAGTTCATAGGATAACCTACACCCAAAAAAAAAAAAGTTTAGGTAGGACAACCTTATTTCATGAACATTTGTAAAAATCAAGATTTCAAACCAAGCAAGAGAAAGTAAACCTATCTATTACAAACATTCACCACTTTTGCATAAATGAAATTACAAACATTCTCCACAAATGCAAAAAAGGAAACATTCACCACAAACACCAAGAATTATAGTGGTTCGGTGTGTACAACAACTGTTCTCAAATAGCCACATCTACTCCACTCCTAAGATTACTAACCTCGTAATCTCGGCTTTTACTATGAACAAGGTTTTCACAGAGTCACTGTAACACCCCGTACTTTCAGTACCCAGGTGTCACCACGTAGATCTAAATTAGCTTACACGTACATGGTAACACACGTAACTTACCTTACCTATCACCGTCCAACGACTCTCAATCTATCCATCTTAACCCTTGCATTTTAGATTATGACAACTCACAACATCATCATAAGATTTGAGATCAATCTGTCCATTTAACTATCACAACATGATTAAGTTAACCCTGAACTCAAATAAATGAAAATTCTATTTTTAGAATCCTGATCATGATGATATTTCGGAATACGCCTATTTAGTACAATTAAATCATATAAAATAAGTTTAGGGATCGAAATCACAAGATCCACCGTTCATCAGGCTACCACGTCCTGTTAGACGTTCCACCCTTTGAAAATACAAATCTTATCATCTGATTTCATATTCAACCTCGGGATCACACCTAAAGACTCTTTAGGACCCTTAAGGTTACTGGTAATTAGATATGAGTCAATCCAACCGATGGATTGGTTGGATGGGCAGGATGTTAAAAATTAGTAATTAGGCATTCATGTGATGTGGCCCATGTAACAGCTAAAGTAAGCAGAGGAGTAGATACATGAATTATAGTAGTTAATCGACCATAAGGATAGATTTGTTTAAGAATAAGCCCTACAAGTGTAATGTAAAATAATAGTAATTTATATCATTAAAGATGTCATAATTGTAACACTTAATATTGTAAATCCATGAATAAGTGGTCCCAATCATCTAAACAATTAATTTTCAAGACCATGGAAGTTCATATCGGAATCAATCCGACCGCTGGATCAAGGTGAATCAACAAATATGGCTTAAATTAAATAGGATGGGCCACTTGAGCAACAAATCTACCTCATCACTAGTCTGAGGATCTACTGGGATGAGTAGAATAGGATGGTCGGAATGGATTTGGAGATCTGACCGCCAGATCCACTGTTCATCAACTAACACTAAACCGCGTGATTCTGACCACCAGATTGTAAAATTTACTATCTAGGTGCAATCAAAACACCCGAATGCTCCTTAGGATCCCTATAACCCCTTTTGACTGTTGATAGTTGAACTTATAATGATTTAACCCTTAGATTGGTAGAAACTCATGATCAGACAATAATGGCCCACCCGGACTTGGGCCAACCTGATCAACGGCCCAAGATCCTATGTTAGAGCTCCCTAGAAGAATAGACAGGGTGGATTTATCACAACCATCATGATGGACCCCACACAAGGTGCGTACACACCACAACGGCCCGTGCACGAAGTGCACCAGACCGGCAGACCGGTCAAATAGCCTTTGACCCGAAGCTTTGCGAAAAAGAGAGACTCCTCTCTTTTTCATTTGATTTTCTCGCCAGCAGCCTATTCAAACGGATGACGCGGTTGGCCCACCATGATCATCCTCTTGGATGATCCAAGTCGTACATCATGCACGCCCTTCGAAATCGACCAAGACCATGCCCTTCTCGCGCGTGGAAACACGTGTATGTGCTCACAGCAAGTAGTCAAACGTCCGAGCGAGATTTTGTTTTCAGCCTTCCCAAGATCACCCCACTGTCATTAGTGTAGGCCACCTTAGGCTAATCCAAATCGCCCATCTGATTCAAACAGCAGGCCTGGACAAAACCCAACTGATCTCATGGGTTTCCTGGTACGTGTAGGCGCACGTTTCTCGGCCCAAAATGAGGTTGCGTGTGGGAGTTTCCGAAAACGGAAAACACATCTCGCTGCTACCAGCCTGGCGATCCGCGTGCTCGCCCTCCTTCCCAACCCAGCCGTCCCTCGAACTCGCATCCACGCCCTCCTTCCGCCGCCAAAAAAAGGCGGACAACCGTCTGCTAAACGAGATGGCATGGAAAGTTTTTCCACTTCGGGAAAATCATGTTGGCGCAAGCCAAGCCCTCCGCCCGAGCTCCATGGATGATCTCAGCCATCCACGTTAGGGCAACAACGTCCCTAGCCTTTCTCCCGAGAAAAGCTTCCCTCCGTATGAGAAGAAAACCGCGGCGGAATTTCTCGCGGGTCCTTGCACTTGGACGAGATGAGACAAGAAAAGTGGGCCCCACGATGATCAATGGCCCCATCCAAGCCTTCCAGATGGACCAGATTACCTTGATAGGCCATGGATAAAAATCCACCATTGGAGGTGGCGTCATCTTCTCCATTAAACTGGAAAACCCACCCAGATGCAGTGGGCCCCATTTTCTGATAAAATACACTCATCCGGTGGGCCATGGTGGTGTGAGTCCATCCCACGTGATGGATTAACACCATGCAGATGGTAACAGCGAGAGCAACCCCCTCAACCTAACATCTTGGCATGAAACAACAGTCGTGGATACGATCTGATAGACCAGCCCTAGCCCTTTATAAGGGTCGCGCTCGTCTCGAGATCCCCACCAAAAAAATCCAGGAAAGGAAGAGATAAAATAGGAGAGAAGGGAGGACCGAAAAGAGAGGAAGCTCGAGCTTCATGCGGGTGCCGCACCCCACCGAGTTGCCTCGTCTGGTCAAACCGAACTGAGTCAGGCAGCCAGGAGCCTCTATCAGAGAAAGGAAGAAGAAGCAGATGAAAGAATAGGAAAGGTTTCGGGACAGAAACCAACAGCGGTTGTCATGCCGCACTAGCTCTGTTCAAACTGAGTCACCTACTCACTTTAACTAAAGTGGACACTGAGTCGGGTGGACTCGGTGAGGATGAACAGTTGAAAAGAGAAGAAACAGAAGGAGAGAAGAGAGAGAAGTGCGGATGCGTTGCCACACCGAGCTGAGCCAGGGAGGAGGTGCTACCGAGCTTGGGTCCGAGTCTGCGCCACTCATGGCTGACTCGACCGAGTCTAGGTCCAAAATGGGCGAGTTGAGGTCACCCAAGCCCTTCGGATCTTCTCGGAGAGTGTCCTGTTTCTGGGTGGAGCTCCAAACTCCGTCAATGGCAGCAACAACATGCACTCGGGCTGTTTTAGCGAGTTGGGGGTTGCTGCCGAGTCAAGGCTGGAAACAGGGGGGAGTTGCGGTTTGTGTTTAGGTCTTGCTGGGTGAGTTTTGGCCTAGCATCCTTGCTGGACATGCCAGTGGAAGAGAGAAAGATAGAGAGAGAAGGATAGAGAGAAAGCAGAAAATGGGTATGGGTTTGAAGCCTCTCCAAACCACCGAGTCATTAACTCACCGAATCGAGTCGGACTGAGTTGGATGGCACGACGAGGTGAGTCCCAGATATGCTGGACTTCCAAGGAAGAGGGAGAAGAAATAGAGTAAGAGAAAGGTGAGAGGAAAGAGAGGAAAGAAGAGGAGGAAGGTAAAGCAAAGGCCGAGTCAACTCGGCTGGAACCAAGTCAACTCGTTAAGTCGAGGCTAACCCAAATCCCTTGCTATTCTGGGACCGTACTCAGTTAGTAGATCGACAATGTTGGGGCTCCCATTCCTGATCCTAGTACTAGGCATCGTCGTCAGGTAACCTTTCCAACTGAATCCAAATCGACTGAGTCCACTCAACGAGTCAATGTTTTCTTTCTAGACTAGACATGTCTCATTGTATTAATATCATTGTTACACCCTTATTATTAAGATCGCTAACATTATATAAGATTAGTCATTAACGGGTAATTTATGCTAGAACTAGTTATTATAAATGAAATTACAACTAGTAAATAGTTGTATTTTACTTACCGCTCTTAAATATTATCATTAATAGTATATCATAATAACGATTATTGGGATCATGTTAGCTAATAATGATTACATCACCGATATTAATGGTGATTTTATGATTATTAATATTATTAATGTTGTGATTAATCGTACATCAATCAATGTTCAAATCCTAGAATCTAAGCCTAGAACTAAATCCTAGGATGAAAATCTTAATTCTACATCAAAACCCTAAAGATAAGTAATCCAAACCCTAGGTTGTATTAATCTTGACCATAGATACTTTGTAGAACATTAATCTCACGTACAACTTTACAATTTTGGTAGGATTTGGTTCTAAGGGAACACGCATTCCCTAGCAACATTGGTAAGCGATTCAAACTATAAGGTGATGATTCCTTCCCCTTGAGCTTTCCATTTTTCCATTAGCTTAAGTAATAGTTTTATTTTAATTTCAACTGTTAATTGATATTTTACCCTATAACCACATGTGTTAATTGTTGGAATTGAAGTGCTAGATAACATGCTTAATAATTATCCTGCATATTCTCTTATACTTGTGGATTACTTGTGGATTACTTATGAAACTTGAACTGGTACATCAGTGGGAAACCCCCACTTATAAATGTACACCCCTACTTAAGATGTGACTCGTTTGATTGTGATTGTAATGGGCCTTCGACTTAGTGGTTATTAAATGGTGGTTTAAATCAAATATTGATGTGGGCCTACCATCCAAGGATTGTTGTGTCTAAATGGTTTTTAAGGATGGTCTTTTATCGCATGATTTTGACATTTGCCCTATATGGCTTTGTTTTGATATTTGCCCTATGTGACTTAGTTTTGATATTTGTCGTATGTGGCTTTGTTTCTGTATTTGCCCTATATGGGTTCGATGTATTATTTTGTGCAACCATGCGATAGTAAGCCCCATATACTAAATATGATTGGCCATTAGTTGATGGGTTCCATTAAACATTCTATGGTGATAGCCTCATGAGCCAGGGATGGTAGAATGGGACACTATGCCTGAACTGTCGGTCTACGCTGGGTTATGAACCCCCCGTAATGACCTTTGAGCTTTATTAAACTGGCTGATTATAAATAGACTAATAATGGTTTGGCTAATCATGCAAACATGGCATATTTACGATGATGAGTGAATATTTCTGGATGTTGTAGCACGTGCCTCCGAGTATTGGGGTATCGTTTCGCTAGCTATCAGACCATCAACTATCGATTTACGTACGTGATGTACGATAGGTAGTCATTATGCGGTACGTGATGTACGAACATGATGTGTTTTGCTAATGGTCAGCCTTTGCATGGGTGACGAGCCCAACTGCCGAATGGATGAGTATCCCCAGGTCGATGATGTATTCACGCATCCATGCATCTAATAAGACCGCATCATGTATTGTTTTACATGCCTTGTTATGTTTTTATAACTATGCTTACCTAATGCGGCGGTGTGTAATCTTGAGGGGAATTTACACTGAGTTGGCCACTCATTCATCGAATATATAACCATACAGGTAGCACAGGTGGCCCAGTTGATATTCATATCATATTGATGAGGAGTAAGGTGCAATCGTCAAGGATGCTTGATTGTATTGCTAAGAGTTGCTACGTGATTTTACAATTCAAGGTTTGTTATAATGTATTTTGTTTCACATGCGATGTTATCTCATTTTGTAATTGTAAGTATTGGGACATTGGTTTGTATAAGTCATTATGGGCAGCCACTTGTATATTTTAAATGTAAATGCAAATTTCCTTTTATGTTGATTTGTCCATTCTACGCTAAACTGCTAACTCTGAAAGAAGAAAAAAAATATACATGTAATTTTGGCTCTCTATAGGATAACACTCGGGTTTTTGGGAGACGGGTCATATACTCGGGTCTTGAAAACACGGGGCGTTACAGTCACCTTAAAACCTGATACAATTGTGATTTTATTGGGCTATCATAAACAAAGAAACCCCTCTCTAAGATTTTCAGTCTATCTCAGACAAAACCTCTAATGAGATTTTCTGGCTATCTCATAAAAAACCAAATACATAAAGTAAATTGATACTTATCTTTACCGAAGAAGATGTTGCAGCCGTATATCGCTTTTCTTCAATGACGAATGTTCGATGCTCAGTTCAATAGAAAAGGTTGAGGGTTTTATTTGTTTTAATTAGATTTAAACTCAAAGGCTACTTGCATTAAATTTCAATAAGAGTAAACACTCTTTTTAAAATAAGAATGACAGAGTTTTGAGATAAAGGAATTAATGAAAAATCTATAAAATAAATTTATAAATACCGCTTGATAGCTTGACAATAAATTAGGCTTCTCTCTCAATTCAATAAGGGCTTTGATAGGCTTAATTTATATTTTCGAATTGAGAAAAAATCTCTATTTATAGTCAAAAAGCTTGTTCCTTCAACTGGTCTAAGGCAGTCTTTGACTGGTCGAAGCACCGATTTAGTTCCAACAAATTTTCAAATTCGAGCAGGATAAGATCTAATAGATCTTTGACTAGTCGAGGGTGACCTTCGACTGGTCAAACAAGAAGAATCCGACTTGATTTTAGTTGCTGGACTTCGAGTCGAGGACTCTACTCGACTGGTCGAAGGGGGTCCTTCGACTGGTCGAGGACTCCACTCGACTGGTTGAGGACACAACAGAATTTCTGTTACACTTCGGCTGTTTCTTAGACTAGTCGAGAAATTTCTTAGACTGGTCAAGGCAAAACTTAGACTACTCGAAACTCAACCTATAATAAGTATAAGAACCCAATTTTAAATCAGTTTTAAAAGCACCTAAACCTAAGGTCTTTCTTGGGTTTATTAAACCTGTAAGGACTGAATTTTATAGGACTAGAATGTCACAAGGAGCTTGATCTTCTACTGGTTGATCATCATTAGGAGTTGAACTTGTCGATGAAGCTTAATCTTTTATTAGCACTTTTAGTAGAACTTGAACTTACACTTGAAGGTGAACTTTCCATCTTGATCCACGTAACTTGAACTTTAGCTTGACTTCAACTTGAACATAAGCTAGACTTCAACTTGAACATAAGATTGACTTTAACTTGAAGAACACCATGCTAAGTTATCTTGACAAGATGAAATTTGACAAACCAGTGTAACATGTGCTTTAAACATAATGGCACTTACAACTACGAATTACACTGCGGAATGTAACTGACAAGTGCTGAAGATAAATTATTACGCTAGAAAAGTAATTTGCTGGACAGAAAAGGTAAATGATTATACTAAGGAATGTAAATTGACGAGAGTAATTGAAAGATAGATTTGGTTTGATTGTTTTGGTATCAGACGAATTCTTCAGCTTGATTTGTCATGCTATTTATAGCTTCGATCCAACATTCTGGATTATTCCCACGTTTTGACGATTATGGTAACCGTTTCTCCATTACTCTGCTTCTAGATACTTCACACATTTTGCTTCTTTGAATCATTCTTCAACCACCTATTCAACAGTCATGCAAATTCGACTGTTAGTCATCTATTACTTGGTCATCTGAACCAGGTCGCATACATCTCGGCCACTTTAATGCAATTGATACGTTATGACTCCATTTCCCGAGATGTGACCATACATATCTACAGACAATCTTCTAACCATAGCATGCACTCTATTATATCACACATACTGTAAGACCTGACCCAAATTCGCATGTGTACATGAGTGTGTGTGAATATGTATCTCGTTCATTTTGGTCCCACGGTCCTATCGGTCAAATTTCGGTGACCCACGACCTTCGGGTAGTGTTCGTGGTCATCTTTGAGTTTGGTCATGTTGACCTGACTCAGATCGGCCTAAGACCTATCCCATCTTATTCGTATCGTCGTTACGGTTCCAACGATGCGTCTTGTGTGTCCATCCGACTTATGGATCAAAAGTTATGAGCATTTCATCATGAGGCCCACTTTTAGAGCAATGCAAGTGGGCCACATCTATGACACAATTTCCCATGCACACCACCCACACACACTACAATTCCATGGAATAAACACTACCCACCTTAGACACTACCCAAGCCTAACCTAAACCCTATGAACATAGTAATCTCCTCCCATAGCTATGATTACCCTTCTTACAAATCCATCATTACCACCTCCCTACAACCTCTCTCTCTCTCTCTCTCTCTCTCTCTCTCTCTCTCTCTCTCTCTCTCTCTCTCTCTCTCTCTCTCTCTCTCTCTCTCTCTCTTCTCTTCTTCTCTTTCTCTTCTTTCTTTCTTTTCCAACGTCCAACCCTCCTTCTCCCATTTTTCAGCACTTTTCTCCCTCCTTTCCTCCATCATCTAGCCACCATAGTCCCATCTTGACCATTAAATCTTAAACCTTGGAGCTTGAGATCCCTAGTGATGGTGGAAGCTTGAAAATCCGAGGTGGGTGCTTCTACTAGTGCTAATTTCTCTCCTCTCTCTTATTTTTTTTGTTTCTTCATGTATGGGACAAGTGGGACCCACCAATCCATGGTGGGGATCCCATCTAACCCTTTAGATGTGGCCATTGGTCATCCTTCATGCATGTGTCATTCCATGATGGGGCCATCCTCCATGGACCCCATCATGATGTATTTCATAATCTCAGCCCTTCCAAGGTTATCTAGACCTTTGTTTTATGGTGAGGATGGCATCCCCACCTCAGATTCTTATTATGGAGGTCCATGCATGCATAGATCCATGAGATAAGCATTGTATGGTTGTTTCTTCTTTGTGCATAAGGGATTTATAGTAGCGAAATCCCTCTTGAATGGTCGATCTCTCTTTTGTTCTCTCTCTCTCTCTCTCTCTCTATTTCTTTCTTCCCTAATATTACTGATCATGGTGGCCCACCTGATGTGCAAGGCACATCCAACCGTCCACCCTTGATGGGACGTTCCTATGTCCCATTTGCTGGACATATGGAGGTCCACCTTGTTGTCCATTCTCACATGCAAGGTCTGGATCAATTTGGAGCATGTTCCGGATGTGTGTAGCCCATCTAGGTGGCCCTACCTTGATGTATGTAAGGATTTTTCTTGCTGGACTGTTATTTATGGGCTGAACTAGGCAGCAATATACCTTGCTGTCCAGAATTTTCATAAGCTCATGTTGTTGATTTTTGGGAAGTGCTTGGCACACATGCTTGACTTATTTTTGAAGGAGTTAAGGGTAGGTCATTGGTGTATGGACCCCACCCTGATGTATGCTAAAACCACCCCTAACAGCACCTCTTTGGGACGCCTAAGGGCCTCGACGGTCCAACATGTGGGACAGTCCTGCCATGTCTATGGACGGGGAAAGCCCCTTTGCGGGCCATGTTTTGGGATGGTGGGCCACTGATGTGGACCCCACCTTGATGTACAGCTGCAGAGGAACCTCTCCCAACCACTTTCCCTTGATTTCTACGGCATGGGCCCACTCCATGGGTGATCTAAAAAGGGGGTAGCAACGTATATTTTCTGCAACCTTGCTGTCCATAAATTACTTTTGCAGGGAGGTGGCCCACCCATGGTAAGACCCACCTACGAAATTTTGGGGCCAATGGACACCTGTACACACCATGGCAAGGGCTGGACAGGCCTGTCACAATGGGATGTTTAGATCAGGCAGTATCTCAGGACAGATTGTTTTCTTAAAATGAATTAAAATATTTTTAGTTGTCTAAAAATCCTAAAATTTTGTGGAGTTGTGGCCTACCCATGGTATGACCCACCTACCAAATTTTAGGGTCAATGAACCCCTGTGCACACCGTGGCAAGGGCTGGACCGGCCCACCATGTTAGGACGTGCAGGATGACCAGAATTTTTGGGCAGACTACTTCCGTAAATAAATTAAAATACTTTTGAGTATCTAAAAATCATGAAATTTTGTGGAGGTGTAGCCCACCCATGGAAGTACTAACCTACAAAATTTCAGGGCCAACGGACCCCTGTACTATCCGTGGTACGACTGGAGTGGCCCACCAAGCTGGGACGCCCCAGCCGAGGCGTCCAACCTTGGCTGGCCATCCAGGCTACTTTATGGGCCCACTTTAATGTATTTTATATCCCACCATTTCATCCATGTGGGTCCATAGGGGCAGTGATCATCCTCCCTCTATAGTTTTCCATTTTTGGGGCCCATTGGATAAGTTTTGGAGCCAAATACCCAAGCCCATAGAGCTGCCTACACATGGGACACCTAGCCCATTGGGCTGCTGCTAGACGTCCAGTCCAGCAGCATGACCTACCTGATTTATGTGTCTAATCTACTCCCCTCATCTGGTAGACCCCCCTGTGACATGTATGGGTCACCAGGAACTAAAATAAATGTATAAATTAGTTATTTTGAATTTCCAGCAATCCCAGATTGTGGGTGGGCTGGAATTTCAGCAATAGGCCCAAGGTTGCTGCCCATAAGTGAATGTTTTGGGGCAGCATGGTCCACCAAATTTGGGGATATTATTACACATATCTTGCCCCATTTTTTTCAAATTAGATTTTGGGCTTAATTAGTGCATATTTAAGGTCCATTCCGATTGGATTCTGATTAGACTATACTCATAGTTACATGTTAGGTTTCCTAGGCCCATTGTCCTAGAATTTTTTTGATGGACCCCTGACCCTTGGGCTTATAAATAGCACACTATTGTGATGGGTTTTATGGGCCAAAGTACTCTAGTAGTTGGGCCATTAGTTGCCCATTAAACTAACCTCATACTTAGGCCAGGATGTGAGGCCCAACTCACTTGATTCAAACATGGAATTGCCCATATGGTTGGAATAATAGACTGCCCATTAGGCTCACCACAATGAGTGGACTCATGATCTTTATGGTTGGACCCAAACCTTATTTAAGGGCCTACCGTGCTACCTAAGTATTGGGCTTAGTGTATGGCCCACTAGGCCATGGATTGCTTAGGCCTTGGGCCTTATTTCATGCTTGAGTAGTGGTGGGCTACCTCTTGAAAACCAGTTGAGGTTGGATGTCTTCCTGGGTGATCCTAAGGTAGGCACATGTGTTTCTCTATGGATGGTTAAAGGCCCACTATAGACCTTACGCTGTTTATTTGAGGCTAAATATGGATGTATGTGGAGCCTACCTCAACGTATGTTGGTCCAGGCCATTCAAGACTTGGATCGCCCGATCATGGAAGCACTCTCTGTCTTGGGTTGCTGCTGGACTCACAATCCAGTAGCAAGCCCACTTGATCTTTTCATGACATATATACACACTCTCCATCTAGTGGGGTCCCCCAGTAAGTATAGTAGGCCTTCATGAGATTATTTCCACATAATTAACTAATTTCTGGACCTTAGCAGGTCCAGGAAGTCAAATGAGCCAAAATTTTATCAAAGGGCCTTAAATGTACAATTTTATGGTTAAAACTTTATTTGGCTGTAGGGCCCACCATATTAAGAACTTGTGTACGCGTTACATACTTATATTTTCTTAAAATCTTTGGGCTTAATCAGTGTATTCTTTGGGTCACCTTTAGTGATTACATGAGGACCCCATCTTAGATCAGATTTTTGGGGCATCCCATGGGCCCAGATTGGGTTGGGACGTCCCAGCTTGGCCCAGCCATATATTGGGCTGATTTCCACCATTTTGATAGACTTGTGGGCTGAGATAAGAATAGTATTAGGCCCTTGGTTGCTCACTTAAATTGCTAGTTATTGGGCTGATGTAGTGGAGCTCATTTCATCCAAACTTAAACTTATTTTTGGGCCTATATTGTGTATGCGGGCTGCCCACCAAGTCCAACTTAATGCATGGATTCTATGGCCATTGGGAATTGAGCCTTGGGTCTTAATTCCCCTCTTGGAGCCCATGTTGTTAAAAGTGGTATATGTATTATGAGGAATATGCCTTAAATGTAGGCCTGTTATGGCCTATTATGAGGAATATATGTATGTGGTTACCTTTATTTATATCTTAAATGTAGCCTTTGGGCCTTCTATCCATATAGTTCATGGTTGATATGCCTTTTTGGGGAATGGTGGTTAAATGTCTCTATTATGAATCCCTTTAGGCCCGGTTGTATTTAAGAGTGATTGGATACTCATCTTAGACTCTTGTTAGGATCATTTCTATATTACTTAGACCCGTAACTTGTATACTTAGTCTCGTGGGCTACCCCAGGTAAATGGGCCCCCACTAGAAGTTGGATTCCTTAAGAATATTGTTAAGTACCTAGTCTTGGTTCCTTCTTGGAAAGGAGGAATGTAATATACGTTTTATATCGCCATATAGTGTGATTAAATTCATCCTCATGACCCATGTGTATCATTGTATGTTTGGTTGACACTTTGTGTGTATGGTCATATTGTGTCATTGGGCATTGCATGTTACCTTCTCTGAGGGATGTAGTATTCCCTCTTGAGCACGTTGGATGCTTGGAATTGATGCATGGTTGATTGTATGATTCATGCTCTGGCATTGCATAGCATATAGACAATTATCGCCCTTGCCTCATCAGGGCTGTAGCCTCCACAGTTACATCGTGGATGGCCATGATTGGCCACCAGAAATGTTATCTGAGCATATAGGGTGTATAGGATGCCCATGGGTGAAATTCTCAAAACTTCTATGGTACGAAGGATCTGCTCCAGTGCCGTGACCGAGTGGAAATAAGAGCGCACTAGGGCCTTACACCTTTAGGCCGCGACTCCCACTGTCGGTTGGAATGGGGTATGACCTTACCTATCTCAGGAAGAGAGAGCAGTAGCTAGGCTGAGTCTGACCAGCTTGTGAATGGGTTTGCTACCGTCAGGCCTTATTGGTGATTGGTTGTCCACGGGTAGGTAGTGAGGTCTCCTACGCTTGTTTGGCTGTGGGGATCTGTAGAACGGCAGTCATTCCGCAGTGTAATGGACCCCGGTGATTTTCTTATGATTGGAAATGTACTTGATATGTGGATTGGATATGAGCACTAGCATTACTTCGCATCGCATTCGCATCGCCTGCATAAGCCCTTCATGGATTGCATTGTTATGGCACCCAGTACTCATTGCATTGTATTCATGATAAGCCTTGGTAAGACTAGTGATATTGTCATTGAGCATGTTTCCCTTCATGTATCTCCTATTATTCTTCTGTGCACCATTGTCACACACTTTCACCACCCTCTAAGCTTCTATAAGCTTATGCACGATTGATGCGTGCAGGAGACCCTAGACAGGCGTCATAGCAACAGAGCGTGGAGCAGAGTTGAGTTTGAGGACCCCAGTGTTGCAGACCTTCCTTTCCTTTTTCTATTATCTGATGTATGTCCTTTTGGACCTTATGGATACTTTAAAAGTTCAAATTCATAGTGAATTTTGTGATGTGGGCATTTGTTATTCTTATATATACTTGTTGTGATCTTGGGTATGCTCGTATTAGAATGATTATACTGTTATGGAATCCTCCTTGTAGAATCCCAGGATCGGAACCTGCATCAGGAGCTGAGAATGGGGTACTACGGAGGCTGTTGCGGCCAGAACCGGCCATCGGGTTCCTTATGAGTCCGGTTACGAGTCTGGGGCGTGACACATACTCTGCCCTGATTGGTTGAAAACAGATCTTGGCCGGATAGGGTACAAACAAAAAGAAGAAAAACCAGCTAGAAAACAGTGAGATCGACAAAAGGGTCATACATATGTGTTTCAATGAAAATTCAAGGAAAAGAAGGAAAAGACTAAAAATAATGGGGAAAAGGCCGTCGATATAAAATTCAAAAGTTGAAAAAGAAGTGAAAAGAGGATAGGTTTGAAATCAGCACTTGTGTTAATTTGTCCACCTTGAAGTGATGAGCATCGATAACATTATGAAACGAGAGTTATCTTCTATAAGAAAGTGAGGTGGGAGTCACTGGACACGCTAGGAACTTGAAGTTTGGATCCATTCTATTAGTTAGTTGATGTAGGAGGACTTAATCTATTCGTTTACTCATAAGATTAAACTTGGAATTATTAAAATTTCACTTTTTCATTCTTGACTCTTACTCATTCATACATGATTGCATTATAAGGATATTTTTCGAAGGAAGTTTGAGAATTGAGAATTTGGAAACTTGCTTCACAAATGTTTTGCTCGGGACTAGTAAAATGCTAGTTGGGGGGTGCGTTGAGTGTGAAATATTGTATATTTCTCAATATCTATACCTTGGTTTTATGAACATGATGATGTTTAATCGATCTATTTATGCGTGTTTTGTCTTGCGAGGTGATTTCGAGAGCTTAAGGTGAAGGTGAAAAGGATGTTAAAAGCATAGAATTTGGTGCTCAAGAATTACCAAGGCAAAGATGGATCTTTGGTGGCCAAGATTGAAGATTTCAAGAGTCCAAAATCCAATAAAACCAAGTGAAGAATGAAGAAAATCGAGTTTGCAAAGTACAGAATTCAAGAGCTGATGAACTTGACTGTTCGATGACATCAAACACACTTCGATGACATCGAAGTAAGTGTTCAATGTCATCGAAGGAGGATCGATCACATTGGAAATTTAAATGAAAATCAAGTTTGATTGTTAGACTATTAGGTGCAATTCTCGATTTCATCGAAGACCCTTTGATCCCATTAAAGAAGCAGTTCAATGCCATCGAAGCCCCAGTTCGATGACATCGATAATTTCAGGAGTTTCGAGCTCAACTCGCTTGACAGTTTTGGACGATTTACGATTCCATCGAAGACTCCTTCGATGGCATCGAAGGTCAAGCAATGACATCGAAGACTTACGATGCATAGTTTTCGAATTCGAATCCAACACAACTCCGATCCCCATTGAAGGTGTCATCGAAGCTAAGCAGTGTGCATAAATTTGAGGCGATTTTCAAAGTTGGTCGAATAAAGCCTATTCAAAGGGGTTCTCTGAGGCATTCTAAATACGAATTAGGGTTGGAAGAGTAGAGTAAAGGGTGGTGTTGCCTCCGATGAGTTCTTCTTCATTTTCTAGTTACTTTTTCAAGTTTTTCTTTAAGAGTTTTAGCTTAATCATGTATTTGATTGGGTAATCTCTTAACTAGAGCTAAGAGGTGAAGCTTGTAGTTTATTTTAATGCTTTTCTTACTTTAATTCAAGTTGTTTATCTTCATGTTGGATTTTTAATAGTTTATGGTCTGAATTTAAGAAGTATTTTGATCATTACTTTGATATATCGTCAACTACGGGCACAGTAGATGTTTAAGAACTCTCTGAATGCTTTCTTTTCTATTTGTGATTGTTTGATCTGTAGAATTCTTTGATCTACTATTGAATACAGGCACGGTAGATGCTTTGAACTCTCTACAATCAATTCAATAAGACAATTATATGTTGAACCAATATTATGAATATTCAAAATATATTTTGACCTATTTATAATGTTTTAACCACTCTATCATCCGACTGGATAGATTAGGACTTCAATTCCAGTTGAAGTATTGATTGAATTAAGTAGGGATGCATTAAGATAACTACAAGTGGATCCTTGGTATTCTAGTGTTTCTTTTCATTGATAGTTTTACTCCACAACATCTCTTCAATTACAGTTTAAAGTTTAGTCTCTAGTTCTAATTTTTAATTAATTTAGAAACTTATATATCTTTAGTCCTTGTGGGTACGACCTTGTTCTCATCGAAATTATTACTACATCGCAACCCTGCACTTGGGGTACAAGCGAACAACAGGTGCCTTGGGTATTTTCACTAGTGGCTAGGCATTATGAGCACTATATTGTTTGCTTTCGTTGGTGACTAGTCATTGTGAGCATGTACCCTTTTGAGTACTTTCACTAGTTCTTAGTCCATCGTTTGAACGACCCTTTTGGTATGCTAGCCATGTGAGAACGTACATTGTTTACTTTCCCTGACGGCTAACCATTGTTATTTGTGAGCAAGATATAATGATAGCACTCACCTTTAAGTACTTTCACTGGCTCCTACCCACTATTATTTATGGGTAGATAGTAATTGTTGATGCACATGCCTAGATGTATTTTTACTAGTCGCTAACTCAAAAGTCAGTTGGATGTGTATCACCAGGCTGATGTGCATTTACACATACATGCACTTAAACAATATTTCATTATGACTTTTATTGTGTTATACACTTTCCTATTTAGAACTATACTTGATTAATATGTTGTTGTGTAATCTTAGAGTGATTTCTCACTGAGTTGACCATTCATGATTCAAATTTGAAAAATAATAGTTGTTGAAGGTAGGTCGTGGTGTAGAGCCTGAAGATGTCCAGGTAGAGCTTGGTGGAGATTTAGGCGATTGGAGAAGAGTAACATTAGCCTGGTCGAGCTACAGGAACTCGAGCCGATAGATTTTTAGCCTTTCTTTGACATTTTATTTATTTCATACATGTGTTGTTTTATGGTTTGTGGTGGTTCCTATGGGCACCGTTTAGATTCGTACACTTATATTTGGGTATTTGGCCAACTACTATATGGTTTAGTTATATTTGCTTATCCTTGGATACCTGTTGAATTGATGTATTTTACTCCAATTATCTTTTGTTTATGGGATGAATATTAATTTGACTACGTATACACATGGGAAGTACCCACACGTGAGGCATCCCTAGGTGATACTTGGATTTCCGCTGTGAGAGCTTGTACTCAAGCGGCGAAAATTGGGGTGTTACTTGAGTTGGTGTCAGTGCACCCGATCGACATTTATTTAACACCCTAGAATTCGAAATTTGAGTCTCCATACTCGGGTGCCAGATTTTGGAGTGTTACGATGGCCTTATCAACGTATTACATGGAAATTAAATACTACGAAAACATTAAGGTGCTTTTTAATGGTACTACGTTCAGTCACCACTGTTTCCTATGGTATGGTCCACCTGATAATTAGATCTGCTTCATTTTTAAGATGTCATAAAATGTGAAAAATAAAATTAAATACTACCAAAACATTAAGGTGCTTTTTAATGGTACTACGTTCAGTCACCACTGTTTCCTATGGTATGGTCCACCTGATAATTAGATCTGCTTCATTTTTAAGATGTCATAAAATGTGAAAAATGAATGGATGACATGAATATAGAATACATACATCAAAGTGGCCCCATGGGAAGGGCTGCACTGTCTCAGGTGAGGCCAGGATCTCACCTAAACCGCTATCCATTGAAAGGCTCACTTTGAACGCTTTACCATTTAATGGTTCTGTAATGTTTATTTACCGTCCAACTTGTTGATAAAGTCAGTTGCCATACCTGTACGGTCCATTAATGGTCAACCATCACTGTTTTCTTATAGTATGGTCCACTTGAGAATTGGATCTGCTTCATTTTTATTTTTTTTGTCTCATGACATAAAATGATCTAAAAAAATGGATGAACGGCACAGATATATCATACATACTTCAAAGTCAGCCCCATGGCAAGGTCTTAGCCCAGGTCGGGGTTGCCTGGGCATTTTCACGGTGGACCCCAAATTCTAGGCCTGGATCTCTCACACGTGTTGCAAATTAGCACATGTGAAGCGATTCTCCTCTTTCGCCCATGAACTGCAGCAGTATTGCCCATGAACTGCAGCACGGTTGTATCAGCCCCGCGTTGGCCCGAAACAGCCAGATTTAGGGCGACATGGGCCAGATTGGCGAGGAACCATACAATATTCAATCTTAAACCTGGATCAAACAGAAAATAACCAAAAAACAAAAACGATCTTCACACCGAAATTGTATTATTTAAATTTTTTAAAAATAATAATAATAATAAATAAATAAATAAATTCTACTGCGTAAAGCTCAGGAATCATAAGATCCTCAAACAAATTTTGCACAGTATACTCAGATTTCCAGTATTTACAAATGGGGTCATGGTTGGATGATCAAGACACCGGCCCATCACATTCAACTGTGGATGGACCATGCTCCAAAAATCCCCTACAATACAGCAACACTACATTTCAAATATATGGCCTGCAGTTATGAAGAGATACTGCCATGGTCTGTATTCAATGGAATAAAATGACCCAAGACTAACCGCAAGGAAGACTCTTGGAACAGATCAAAGGGGTCTCGATTGCCAAACAACAGGCTCACTTGTAAGAACTGAGAAACTAAGTGCACAGCACTAACTCCGGTCAATAATCTTATAATTCCTCTAAAACAGAAAGGGTAATTGATCAATACAAACTAGGGGTGCACACGGTTCGGATCCGGTTCCAAAAGCGATGAGAACTAAAGGTGGCCCCTTCACATTAATGATCCATATCGACAGCTGGCAGGACCAATTCTTCTAGATCCTTGGTCGTCATTCGGTTCCAGTTTCAAAACCGAAACTGAACCGTGTGCACCCCTAATACAAACCTCCAAATAATTCAAAGTTTTATTATGTTTATATAATAAATGTTTATATGTTAAAACTCCTTCCTACCCATCCGTTGACTAATCAAACCATTTTCACTGAGTGTGAAAGAGAATTCTCTTTCATGGCTATTCTTCAAATCATAGAGTTCTCTTTAGACAAAATAGAGAACACAAACCCATAAATGGTTCATATCGGTACAGTTCAACATCTCTGAAAATAATAATTCGAGTTATGGAAAGCCTGACGGAGAAGGTCCGTTGGTCGGCGGCGGCAGCGGCGATCTGGATCTTGCATACTCCGCAAAAATTACCCAACCATCTAAGAACTACATGAGAAGAAAATAAATATCAGAGATACAAAACATATGATAAAAGATAGAATGGTGGAAATAAGCTTAGGGCACATTTGAAATCATGGATTCCAGGAGAAAAGAAAAGAAAACGCAATGATGATTTCACCGTCAGAAGAAAATAATGGATATGGCTGTGTTTGATTTGAAAGGAGAACTCATGTCCAATCCCGTGTTCATTAGACAACTGTTACCTTGTTTCGGGTGTTAGAAAAAAGGAAATGTGAAAAAGCCTAACAATGACTGTGTGGAATCCATTTTTGTTAACAAATCAAATAGCAAAAAAAATGTCAAATCAAGGGAAACTATTTTCTTTTCCCATGGAATTCATGATCTCCAACAGGCCCTCCTTGGACTTTCTACAATATAAAAGACTGAAGCAGAGTGTGATCGTTTCAAAAGACTAGTAATGCGATGAAAACGAAAGCGGGGCGCACTGCAGCTGAAAGGAAGTGGGCACTTCTGTTATTTTGTTGAAAGTACGATTTTCTTGTTTTGGAATTAACAAATCGACCCCAATTAATTGGGATAAAGACTAGATAATGACGGGCACTGACAAATCAATGTCTAGTAATTAGATAAATTCATGAGGAATTATAAGGTCCTGATGAATTAGGGTGCGTGTAGTGCTCTGACGCACCTGTTACATACAAATGGGGCCTGTGATTTAGTGATCCAGACCGTTGGTTGAGACCCTAATGGATTGAGATGCCCCAAAAATCTCCAGTCTGGACGAGATCCCAAACCTTCAATCAGCAGCCTGTAAAGAAAGACCTTCAAAGGCATGGAGAGAAGTCCAAAGATCCAATAGTCTCCCAAGGTGGGCCCCCATCAGAACAATGAAATGGATCAATGAACCATAAGCCACACTTACACACACTGGGGCATTTGGACACTATACCCTGATGGTCATGGTACCCTATAGTTCCAACCAATTCAAGAGGTTCAAACCTTCCTGCAAAATCATATGCTGAATTCTTATACAAAAAGAAGCAATCCAGAATTTCATCATTCCGATGCATGGTCTAAGATGCTCGGATTCAGCATGGATATTAGGGCTGCAACTTGGGTTTGGCTCAACCTGGACCCAATTGACCCAACCCAAATTTGCGTCAGGTTGGGTTGGGTTGTCAAGGTCCTTGGGTTGAGTTTGGGATGGAAAATGCCAACCCAAATTGAAACTGGGTTGGGTTGAGTTGAGCAAATTCAGGTTGGATTAGTAACAATCACATGTATTTGTGTTGGATCAGGTCCAGTCAGGTCGGTCAAGTGTAGAGGAATTCAAGTTGCGTTCATGGTGGGCACCTAGGGTTGGGTTGGACTCAGGTTGATCCTCAACCCGCCTGGGTTGCACCCTTTGTGGACATGTCACGAATGACTTCTGCAACGAAAATTGAAAAATTGAGCATGATATGATATGGACATGTTAACGGTTTTTAAGTATCTCAAAATCATAAAACATGGTGAGGGAAAAATAATCTAGAGACTGCTAGTCTCGAAGATAATCTTGAGGTGCCCACACAAGGAGAGATTGGCAAGTCAATTAGCGTGACATGCCAAATTTTCATGGTTTTATCAGGTGGGGGCGCAGCATGAACATGCATTGGACCAAAAATCAGGCTAGTCCATTCTTCAGGCGGAAAACACACCCATTTGAGATACAGTCATCAATTGGGCCATGTGCATGTTCATGGTGGCCATTATCTCGCACACCCATGCCATGAATCACCTTGGAACTTCTCACTAATATTCTTTCATTCTAAATGTCCAGTCGGTAGGAGCCTAGTTGTGATGATGACTAACTTTTCATAATCTCGCACAGTGAAATATATAACTTATGCAAATGCTAAGGGTGATGTTAGCTAACCTTTCCATCCATGCCCTTTATACCTTCGGCCGCGTCTTCTAGGGTGTCATATCTTACAAAACCGAAACCTTTAGAATATCCTGAAACCCGGTCTTTTACAACAAAAGCTGCAAATCAAAGTATCATATAAGATTTGGTATTCTCAAAGATGCAAATTTCACAGTAATTCTAGAAGTGAAGCACGTACCATTGACAACTTGGCCAAATTTCGAAAAGGCTTCTCTAAGACCCTCTGATGTGGTACGTTTGCTAAGCCCTGTATATCAACATTAGTTAAAAGCAATAAAAAATGAAAGTTACCATGTGGGTGTAAAATACCATTTCCCTCGATTGAGTAATATTTAGGCATAGCATGTACAAACTCAACTGACGATTACAGTTAAGAAAGAAGGGATTTTTACTGCGCAGAATTCCTCAGTAATTCTAATTTTACTGCATAATGCCTCTGGTAATCAGAATTTGTCCGGTGCCTTTTTGTGGGGAGAAATTACCAAAATGCCCTCATCTTCTTTTTTCTTGTTTCACAAGTGGTAAAGTTGAGAATTGTGGGGGGCACGTGGTATATGAACCACACCCAAGACCCAACCCATCCATAATATGCAACCCAACATGACGATTAGATGAACAAAAAATCTGGCCGGTCAAATAATCAGATGAGCTAATGCGAATTTGGATGTGTTTGGCTGGTGTACATTGTTTTTCATTGTGTGCCCACCTCCTCATTGGATCAACCATATTTTTATGTTCGGCTGATCATCATGGTAGGGTGCATCTGTAAGACAAGTTGGAAGTCATACATATACCACCTGGGCCCCATAATTATTGAATTTACCACTTTTTAAAGAAGAAAATAAAGAAGGCAATTTGAACATTTCACCTCTCCAAAAACACATCGAGGGAATTTTGATTCTTGGAGGCATTTTTTTGGTAAAATTAGAAATAGTGAGGAATTTTGCAGTAAAAATCCCCAAAAATAACCGTTTTGCTTACTACTTAGTAAACCATTGATCCATAAGCATGAAATCAGACAATCATAATAAGTTCTGTTTTCTTCTTGGTAAGAATGTATCAGTTTCACCCATGTTTCCATCGCAATCCAGTCAAAGGTGACTAATTCTACTAACCAGCAGATGTTTTGGTCAGGGACTCTAGGTTAGGATAGCATCGTCCGGTTCTCAGTTTGTACAAGGAGGGCTCATTGATCAGTAATCCAGACAGGAGATAATGGGTCACAGAGTGAATCGATCATGCCCTTAACATCCGCCAAATACGAATATCTAGGCCAGACAATATTTCACCCTTTCTTTCATTTGAATGTTGGCCATGCTGTATTTCTTTTCCCGGTTGTCTATTTGCATGGTACCAATGGAAGGGTTAATACTGTCCTATCAGTGTTACAGCTGCAATTGACCCAACCCGAGTGCCGTTCGGATTGATTTCCATTGTCAAGGTCCTTGGGTCAGGTTTGTGTTGAAAAATGACAAACCCGATTTGAATTCAAGTTGGGTTTGCTGAGCAAATTCGGGTAGGGTTAGGTTAGGTTAGGTTGGGAATAATCATGTGGATTTGGGTCGGGTCAGGTTAGGTTGGGTCGAGTATAGAGGACTTCGGGGTTGGGTACAGCCTAACAGGTTGGAATTCAGGTTGGGTTGGGTTGCGGGTTTGTCCTCTTGAGGTCGGGTTGGGCTCTGGTCGAACCTCAACCTGACCCAAACTGCCCAAGTTGAACCTCAACCCGACCCAACCAGACCCTTTTTTTCATTTGAGTGCCGACCATTGCTGTATTTTTTTTACTGGTCATCTATTTGAAAGGTACCAATGGAAGGGTTAATACTGTCTTGTCAGAGTTGCAGCTGCAATTGAACCAACCCGAGTGCGGTTCAGATTGATTTCCATTGTCAAGGTCCTCTGGTCAGATTTGTGTTGGAAAATGCCAACCTGATTTGAATTCAGGTTGGGTTCGTTGAACAAATTCGGGTTGGGTTAGGTTAGGTTGGGAATGATCACATGGATTTGGGTCAGGTCAGTTCGGGTTGGGTCGAGTATAGAGGACTTCGGGGTTGGGTATAGCCTAACAGGTTGGAATTCAGGTTGGTTGGGTTGCGGGTTCGTCCTCTTGAGGTCGGGTTGGGCTGTGGTCGAACCTCAACCCGACCCAACCCGCCCGAGTTGCACCTCCAGTCAGAGTGCTTCTTGGGGCATGGGCCATCCATTGTGGGGCACAATTAGGTGATTTGAGAAAAATAAAAGTACATTTTTCCCCTCTTCCATTGTTCGAGTTATAGGTAAACAAAACCCCGGAGTCTATCATTGCGCCTCATTAGAGGATTCCAAACTGAAAATAGATGGATTCGCTTCTAAGAAGATGCAATATCGCGACGAACGTCTATCATCAATATCCTCCCCAACTAGCAAACAAGTGAATGCAGTTTACTTGACAAGTAAACTTCACTATTCATTAGATTCTTCAGATCTCTTGATGCTATCAGCTCCAAATTAAGGGAGGATTTTGCAGAAGGTAAAGAAAGATTTGCAGATCTTATCAGCATGCTTGATTGGTAGAGCACAGATTGGATTCCAAGACATTTCCAAGTATCAATACTATAAAAAGAAATTGGAAGGAGATTAATCAGAGGAGCAAAGAGGATCCTCATAGGATATGTTTCAAGGCTCTGCCCAAGTGCAAAATCCAGGCCACTCATTGGGTCAGGCATACATACCCCAGCCCAAAATCAGGCTAGTCTACTCCTATGCAGGCAACGCATATGTATGAACAAAAAGGACAAATAAATAACTGCTTGTCCATATTCAACATACAAAACACAGCCACCTGATGGATGAACCAGCCTGATTTTTGAGCCAGGGAAATCCTTAGTAGCAAGATTACTGGCATGTGCAGAAAATGCTTTTTAAGTATAGGTTTTTTGTTTGTGTTTACATATCATGATCTGAGCCTTATCCTAGTTAATTGGGGTCAGCTACACCAGTCCTGTTCTGGCAGTCCACTCTATCCAGGGCAATACCTATCAGTTAGACCATAGGTCATCAATTCATTTCTTACTACCTCCATCCACGTCCTTTTGAGCCTTCCCCTGCCCTTTTAGAGCCTTCAACTTGTACCAACTCAACCCTTTCGACTGGCACAGTTCTTGGACTTCGTTGTGCATGACCAAACCGCCCAAGTTTACTTTCCCTCATCTTTTTACCTATTGATGCTGCTCCTAAGTTCTCTCGAATGCATTTGTTTTTTTAATTATATCCTTCCTTGTCATGCCACTCACCCATCTCAACATCTTCATTTCAGCTACACTCATCCTATAAACATGTAGTTCCTTAACTGCCCAACATTCTGCCCCATAAAGCATGCCTGGTCTTATAGCTATTCTATCAAATTCCGTTTCAGTTTGAGTGCTACACGACGATCACATAAAACTCCAGAGGCACACCAGCTTGAATTCTATGGGTAACATCCTTCAAAATCTCTTCACTCTCGCGAACCTGATAATTCCACACCCCCACCCCCAAATTCTCTCCTACTCCCTCTCACTCTTTGCGCAAGTGCAACAAGGTAGACGCAACAAGATCAAAATGATCATAAATCTGAAATTGTACATACCAGATTCAAAGACCAACTTGTTACAAACTCAACAATTAGGCCATACAATTGAGAAATACCACAGATGAAGGTGTGGGAGACTAGCAACTAATGGTATCAGAAAATCAAGCAACATGTGTTAAAGAGCCATTTCACTCAAAATGATCATCACCCATCATAGAGAGAGGCTGTGGCATTTATAAGCCCCTGACCAGTCCTTACTGTTTGGCTCCATGGAATACCAAACAGATGTGAAACTATTTCCTGGAAACAGATTCCCAGTGAAAGAGATTTTGTCTATGGTGTTTGGGTACTGGGAAAGCTATTCTTAACATGGTATGCCAAAACAATTATGTAACTGCCGTTACATAGTGGTAACAGTAACCGTTGCGCGTTACTAGGCCGAAACGGCCATTATAGAAAAATGACCAGTAACAGTCCCGAAACAGTTTTTTTTTTTTTTTTTTTAAGGAATGGCCGGAATGGCTGTATCGAAATGGTAATGACAGTAGCTGTTACGGCGACTGTTACCATTATGGAACACCTTGATTCTTAGGAAAATCCAATTTTGTATTTGGATATTGGGAAACAGTTGTTAGGAAAGGAGAGGCCTTTTATCCTTTTCAAAAATATGACGTTTAGATAGAAATCGATTTCCCAAAATTTTGCAACTTATCTTAAAGATAAGAATCATAATTTTGGGAATTCATTTCCCATGTTTTCCTACCACCCAAACATAAATTCACCCTCTCACTACTGGAATCCATTTCCCAAGGGTTGGATTCGAAGGAACCAAACGACCTTTTAATTGATGGATTTGCATTGGATTTGGATTTGACAAATTCCAAAGTTCAATGTTTGGGAATCAAACTACAAATCCATGGATTTGGACGAACTCACATGCAAGTTATAGATTAGAAAATGTGCAACTAGCTGCATGTGAGGCCAGCCATGGGGTATGTACAACATCCAATCCATCCAACAGGGTTGCCCGATCATGAAAATAGATTGGCCCAAAATTCATGTGAATCCAATCATCATGTTGACCACATGATAGAAAAACGACCACTCACCCAGAAACCTTGAAATTCGTTTGATGGCCCACTTGATGGTTGGATCAGCATGATTTTGGGGCATCCCAAATGATTTGGAAAATATATTAATTTAGGTGAATCCCCAACAAAAAAGCAAGCATGAGAGATTTGAAATCCATGGATTTTGCAAATTCCTGCCCCAAATACCTCACTGAAACAGCCCATAAATTTTCTTTCTATTTAAAACAATGATAACTTTTTTTTTGAAAGGCAACAATGACAACTCCCTTCTACTGCCATAAAGAAACTTTGTAAATAAAAAATGAATATTAGAGAGCAAAATATTGCTTAAAAAATGCAAATCCACTATACAAAATCAATAATGTCAATTAAATAAATAATACCAGTTGAATAGGACATATAATGGCTGCAGCTGGTTGTATACACCTAAAAATAACAATCTGTAGACAGATATTGTTGGAAATAGATGCTGAATATAGAAAACACTATGCTGGAAATATGTAATAAACTATAGGAAATAGCATCTGATTGGTATATCTGGCCACCCAATGACCCAATTGATTATATGGGGCCCATGGTACAATCATTAGACTGGATAGGCTCCCAACTAAATCTGTGGGTCCCTCAATGTAATTAGACCATAGATTTGGTCCAGACCTGTCATCAGAACATGGATCTGATCAAAACCCTAAATCAAGACAATTTGGACCACCAATGTCATCCGAATATTAAAAATTGAATCTTTGGATGGTTGGATTTGTCAGATCTTTGATCGGGCACCCTTGGATGGGCTTGATCATGAATTGGCTAGTTTATAGGACCATCTGGGACCCATCTAACAGATGTGTGGCTTGGATGCATCAGTAGATTCCTGTAGATATCACCCCTCAATAGAGTATATAAGTTAACTAACGCAATCCACCCTTAAGGAGGTCTCGCATCGATTCAATCCATAAATTGCACAATATCGTGTGAGCATCCATGTCCTCAATCTAAGCCTAGCCTAACCTAGGTCAGAATCAAACTTCACCAGAAACCCCATTCCCAGCATAGGGGATGAGGCCCAACTCAATCCAAAGTGGTGTGGGACCCAATCTGGAATAGGGTTGGGGCCAAGGTATTCAATAATGGTAGCAATGGCCATTATGGTCCTCTAACAGTGAAAATCTTTTTCAAGGAAGAAAATGTAGCTGCCCTGTATCAGACCGTTACGGGCCCATAATGGTCCATCTTTTCAAAACGGGCATTACAACCCTATATCGCCTGATGGTTCCCATCATTACCATTACTTAACGGCTGTTAAGTTACCATTTTTTAATACCATGGTAGGGGCCCACATCCACTTTTCTGTACACAATATCTGCATGCAGGAAAAACTTTTCAGCGTTCCAGGGATTTGGCAACAAAATATGGGCCCTTGTACATGGACAAACTTTTTCAGTGCCCAAGGCCGATGCCAACTCTTTTAACAGTCTTCGGCTCTGATTTTTTAGGTTTTCCATGTCCAATTCCTTTGATTGATATGTCCATCTTGTTGCCCATCAAATTACCATTGCAATGGACCTAATTTCAGCTCAATCAGACCAATGGGCACCAAGTTATGATTGAAAAACCGAACAGTGCATGAGATCAATTGATTATTGCAAGCTGAAAAGTTGATCCGTAGACCTTATATCTCCCTAATCCCTAGGAATTTGACCCTCAAATCAAAACTATAGTTAGCCTATCCGATTACCTTTCAAACAAGCTATAAACACCCAAACCCCGACGCCTGAGAACCGAGTTATGACCGAAAAGCTGAGAGGTAGGTGTGCAGGTAAAACAATGTAAGAAATTATCCAAAACCCAAATTTGAAATTTCATTGAGCCGTTGACCCTTTTTTACCAAAATACTGTAAAAGACTTAGTTTGACCTTAACCTATAATCTTTTTACAAAACTTCCCCCTAACAACCTTACAAACGTGAAATCCCAATTCTACCCTTCCCAAGCTCCAAGATCATTACAAGTGTCTCAATCCCACCATTCAACTTCAAACCCTCTAGAAACCTCCTAGAACCCTCCCTTAAACTCAATACTCCTCAATTCTCTACAATTTATGGTCTGATCACCCAATCAACAACCCATAGCCTAACTTGTCATTCATCTAATGATTCACTATCTTTTAGATCACCTAATTACAACACTACCAACCCTCTCCTCCAGAGGCCCTTTTTGGGAGGGGAAAAAAAAAAAACTCTCGGTAAGAAAATTTCTGCTAGCAGTGGAGAAGGCGAACTTGAGCCAAGAACTAGTAGCTTTGGGAGTTCTTCTGCCCCAAGGCCAACGAGTAACTCTTCGGAGTGGTTAGCCAAGGTTTCGGAAACCTTTGGAAGGAGAATTATTCCCTTGTTTTTCCTTCCTCAATTCCCTTTTGAAGATCAAGTAAGACACACAAGGTAAGACACTCCTTCAAAAGGCAATTGAGCGCCACATCAATGAGAACAAATTCAAGCATCAATCCTACTCAATTTGAAGATGAAGCATCAAGACATTGGGAGAACCAAATTCAGGCACCAATTTTATGCTCAAGACATACATATTCCTGGCATGCCACACATAAGCCTTCTAGAGTTCATACGGATGGAAGATAAATATGATCCTAGTTATATTCTAGCCGAAGTCTATACTTCTATGATATGTTATATCCTACACAAGGACGCAATGGTTGGCAAGTGGGGGCAAGATTGCCATTGGTGCACGTGCAGCTTAAGGTTGCTTGTCAATCTTCTGGCATCTTACATGGGTGCTTTCAACTTATGCATGCCATTGTCTTCACAACTCAACTCAGTACCTAGAACAGTCAGTGAGTTAACTCAATTCCATCAAGACCCATCACAAATCATGGATATAATTTGGTTATTCTATTGTACATGACAAATCATCCAATACTTACCAGCCTGTTGCAACTTTCCCAACTTGACCAAATCCGAGATTTTTTTAATGGGTAATAAATCCAATCATGCCTAGCGAGTTTATCTAGCACTGCATGATAGAGACCTCAACTTTTTTAGCAAATTCCCCTTTCCAAATAATGCACAAATATGGTTAGGCGGAAGTACAATGTTGGTTATGATCAGTGTTTTAAATATCGACGATATCAGTCGATATATCCCACGATATTTCTTGTATCCCACCTGTGCGATACAAAACGCACAAGTAGTGCGATATATCCCACATGTTTGATCCGGTAAACATTTTTTATTCTCGATCCTTTTCTTTTTTTGTAAATCATGTTAAATCAGTGTCAAATTGTTACAAATCCATGTTTTTTCATGTCTTGCATGAAAAATCATGGATTGGGAGCTTCCGGCTTCGATTTTGAGATTTGTAGAAGGACCAAGCTGCAAAATTTTGAAAAAAAAAATCCCAATTTCTCGCAAATTGATTGCAATCTTTGTGTCCAAACATAAAATGAAACATGTATGTAACCTGATTTAGTGATTCTTCTTTTGCTTTTGAATATATTGCTTATGTTTCGACGTGTCTTTTTACATTTATAAATTATATGAATAAACTTTGAATATACTTGCATCAATTTAGTTAGACAACGCATAGATTAGGACTCCATACAAAGAAAACCCATTATATTCACTTGTTTTTTGTAATGTTTTGATTTTTAAGTGTGTATTCATGTCTTTT
The DNA here is from genome assembly GCA_021015155.1 of Magnolia officinalis. Taxonomy (NCBI): domain Eukaryota; kingdom Viridiplantae; phylum Streptophyta; class Magnoliopsida; order Magnoliales; family Magnoliaceae; genus Magnolia; species Magnolia officinalis. Next base: position 25,986,613 of record JAJHSJ010000017.1, read on the forward strand.
TTAACAATCAGTAAAATTTCATTGAAAAAATCTACCAATTTCCAATGTTTTCCCATGTTTCCAACAACAACAATACATTATGCGATACAACTAATATATCACATGCGATAACCGATACGTATCCATATCCCAAAGTACGATACGTAATGCGATACCGATATTTCGAACACTGGTTATGATTGTGTTTGCATGTGGATGGTGCGTGGTAAACATGCATCAGTGGCTTCCCTACTATTTTGAGACAATTGCTTAAACACAACCCTACATGCGTGGCTTCGTGCTTAGTGGCTTGCCTAGCAATGACACCTCCATGGCCTACTTTGCCTATTGTTCTTTAGGGAGTTCACGTAATAGCTGGGTTGGGGCAAATAATGGGTGGGACCTTACTGGCAAGTGTCAGTGTGAACCTTTGCCTTCGCCAATTTAAAAGCCAAGATAAATGAGGAAGGTTGGTGTCTAGTAGGAAGCTTATCATAAAAGTTTTGGTGATCTACAGTTTAAGACCCAGCCTTGAATTACTAGGGGACAGGCTACAATGATGATGATAATATCTATATCGTTGATAATATCACCGATAACAGGAAATGCAGATAAACATTGGGGAAATATGGGGAAAACGGTGGTATTTTTCAATGAAACTTCAGGATATGTTAAAATACATATACTTGCATATTTAGGAATAAAAAATTGTAAAAAACAAATGCATACATAATAAGTTTCCATTTAATGCGGGCCTAAAAGCATGTGTTGTTGATAGAAATCAGTCCAACCATCCCATCTATCTACAACAAATCAGTCCAACTATCCCATCTATCTACAACAAATCAGTCCAACCATCCCATTTATCCATCCATACATCCATCCCACCCGTCGATATTTCAGAATATCAGCAACACAAGATATTTCGTTGAGAAATCGTCAAAAATTGAAAAGGAAACAAAAGATTATGGTATCAATGGCGCCAATGTTGTGATGATAGTATTATCGTCAACAAATTTAACACTGCATACAACCATGCGCCTATAAAAATTTGAAATGGAAATTTTATTAATAGACAAATTTTTTGACGATATCGATACATTGGTGAAATTTCGAAATATTGTCGATACACTGACGATACAAGGGTCACTTGGAATTTATAGGTTGAAAATATTGGCAATACATTGACGATATCAATACATATCTAATACTACCAGTATTATCGGTATCGTCGAGCTGGAGATACAGATAATATCGTGGATATTTTGATAATATACAGGATACTTCAAACAATGTGTATCACTGATGGACATGTTTGCATGAGAAATGCAAACAATGACATGTTGGACAGCAACCCATCCCCACTGTACATTTTGAAATTGGACATCCCATCTAGCAGGCCCCACATGGAAGGCAGATAACTCAAAGTCAGGGTATTCTGGCCACCACCATTACCTTTACAATACGGGTTGTAACGCCTATTACGTCCCTCGTAACAGCCATTACAGTCTCTTATTTTTATAGAAAAAAACCGAAGAACTTGTATCGACCCCATAATAGACCATTATGAGGCATAACAGGCCATTACTAGGGTTGTAACAGCCTTTACAACTCTCTTTTTTTCCGTAACGTGTAATGCGTAACGGTTGCCACCGTTACCTTTACGTAACGGCTTTTACGACAAACCATGCTCAAAGTAGCAATGACTGGATAATACTAGAGTTCACATCTCCCACTTCTCCACTCAGAATATTGGCCATTAACCACCTTGGCTTCCTATGGTTGGTCCAATGCGTGGTTTTAAATAATGAAAGAACAAGTCAGCTCATCCGAGTCAACCCTGGTTAGGTCTCAAACTGGTCAAGTCGGGTTCATCCCTACCAGGCCTGTTTTGGGTCAATGAATCATGGTCGATCACTGGGATTTAGAACCGGTATTACAGAGGGCATCCTCCAATCAGAATGATCTTGAACCCAACGGATGAACGACCCAGATTCATGCTAGGAAATCCAGCCTCTTCAAAGTCCTGATTTTGGTTGTCAGGGCCTGGCAGTGACCTATCACCATGCCATATGCATCAGGACCGTTTAGAACTGTCCTGATGGATTGGACAGTGAAAACAAGAAGGCAGTCGGCTGCCGCATGGTACGATTTTGAGATGATGAAATCCAGCCTCTTCAAAGTCTGGTTTTTTCTTGTCGGGCTCGGCAGTGACCTATCACACTACCGCGTGCATCTGGACCGTGTAGGACTGTTCTGATGGATCAACCCCCTGCAAACAAGCAGGCAGGAAGCTAACACGTGTAATATAGGTAGGATTTTGACACGATGAAACCCAACCTCATCAAAGTCTTGATTTTGCTCGTCCGGGCCCGGCAGTGATCCATCACACTGCCGTGTGCATCAGGACCGTCTGGGACTGTCCTGATAGATTGGCCCCATGCAAACAGCGGGCAGAGACGTGTGTGTGTGTGTGTGTGTGTGTGTGTGTGTGTGTGTGTGTGAGAGAGAGAGAGAGAGAGAGAGAGAGAGAGAGAGAGATTGCCTGAAACGAAGAGATTGGTGGAAGGTTCGGCAGCGGGCTGAGGAGTTGCAGCTGGAGCTGGAGATGAGAAGGGAAATGTCGAGAAGACGCGTCTGGTGATACCAATACGGCCAGACACCGCCGCTCTCAATGCTGCCATCTCTCTCCTCTTTCTCTCCTTGCTTTACGCTGCTCCGTGGAACCGAATGAAAATGAGGTGTTTTTCCTAGGACGCGGATTGCGTTCTACCCCCGCCTGGACGGTAATCCGTACAGGTACGGCTATGTGGGGCCCACCGTGATGTGAAGTGTTTTATCTACGCAGTTCATCGCTTTACTCGTATCATTCATTGTAAGGTATCATCGTAAAAATGAAGCAGGTTGAAACCTTTCTAAGGGCCACCGTGATGTTTTTTACCATCCAACGTATTAACATGGTTGTAGACTTAGGTGAAGTGAAAAAACAAATATAAGCTTGATCCGAAACTTCTGCAACTCCGAATAAGTTTTTAATAGGGGACGTACAATCCCCACTTTGTGGTCCGCTTAAGCTCTGTACCTGCCTCATTTTTGGCTCATACATCACGGTGAGCCCCACGGAGCCCTGCCCGGATAGATTACAGTGGGGAAGGATGCAATCCGTGTCATTTTTCCTGAGCTTCATACCCAGGACTAGAACATTTTACACAACTGTGGATCACAATCCTAGCCTGGTTTGGCAACATGGATTTTAAATACCTGATTTGAAATACCTTGGATTTTTGGAATCCTTCTTTGTATTTGGCACTGTAAATTCTATTCATAATAAATTTAAAAGAGTTTCAATTTATATACTAAATCAAATTAAATATTTCTAATTAGTATATGTATGTAAATGTTTAACACAATGATTTTAATAAGTCTATTAAAATATATATTTTAGTCAAAATTTCTATTCAGGTAATTTTAGTGATGCAGTTGATGATATGATTATTTTGGAATATCATCGGTGAGTCAGGTTATGTGCCTAGTAAAGTAGTAAACTAATGACACATGTTACACATGTGACTTCTGAGAGGATTTTAAGATGTAATCCTAGCTTACACTTTGAATTTTAAACCCTTTATTTGAAGGGATTTGAAATCCCCAACTGCTTTAAGGTGCCAAACAGAAAGGAATTTGAAATCCCTTCAAATTCCTCAAAATCCATAGTGTCAAACGATGCCTATTAAGTTGGTTTAACTATCCTATTAAGTGTAGGGTGTGCCCAGCCTCACCTAAGAAGATGCAGCCCTTGCCATGGAGCTTATCTTGATATATATATTATGCATCTACATTGTTCATTCATTTTTCATACCATTTTAGGATATGATAAAAAAAAAAACGAAGCAAATCCAAACTCAAGTGGACCATGTCATAAGAAACAATGGTGATTGAAGACCTACTTTTAAAACTTCTTAGGACTCATTGTAATGTTTATGCAATGATTAGTTGCCATCCAACCTGTTGATAAGGTCACGTGAACATAAATGAAGCGAAAAACCAAATATTAACTTGATCCAAAATTTTTGTGGCTCTTTAATAGACAATTACCATGTCTTCCTAAGGTATGGTCCACCTGAGTACTAAATTGCTTCAATTTTAGGGTCATGCTCTAAAATAATATGAAAAAACGGATGGACAACATAGATATTGAATACATAGTTCATGGTGGGCCCATGCTAAGGGCCACACCATCTTGGAATTATGACCTTGGATATTTTCATTCTTAACCGTTTTATACATGTCCACCAATCCGATAGTCAAATATTTTAACTTAGAAGGTGTTGATGTAAAAATCAGGTCCACCCTTTTTAGACCTTCGAATACTTGCATAGGAAGAAGACAAATGAGACCCTGGCTAGAGCAGGGGACCCTCTGATGCCAAAGTTAGGCCAGGAATTTGGGTCTAGTCAAAGTAAAGTTTTTGGGTAGAAATTGTGTGTACCTTTCACCATTAGTTATGTCCCCTTTTATAGTTGAAGGGGGACGAGAACGTAGGGAAGATCTCCCTGTTAAGTAGGAGGATCCCCTAAGATCTTCGGAGAGGATCCTGGGATCACACCCGTGTCGCAGATGACTTCCACAATCTCTAGAGAAGATTTTGAGCATATCTTCCTCAGATAAAGCTAGGCTATCCAGAATCGACCTAGAGTTGTAACTGGAAACCGAGGTCAGATAGACCAAGCTCCCCTTGAGGTCGGACCAAGGGAATGGCAGTGCATATCAGGAAGCTCGCCCACGTATACCAAACAAAGTGAAGTCCTTTCGCTTATAAAGAAGGTCTTTGTGATGTCCAATTTTTGTAGCCTTTAACTTCTTCACGAGTCTTGATAGCCTCTTCAGATTGCTCATACATGGGTTTGAGCCGGTTTTCCAATCCGGAGAGAAATAAGGGATCTTGGTTGTGCCGACCTAGAGAGTCAACCATTATCGTATCGACCTACCTACTTAGTTGGCGACCGAGCTTCACGCTTCTGCCTCCGGAGTTTGATACGTTGATTTCCGACCTGAAAAGGGTAAGCTCTTAGTCCTAAAGGGGTGGTGAATAGGAATATGCCAATTTAAAATTTAAAGAACCGAAAGATTAAATAAATCAGAACTAATCAGAGATCTCAATTGTAATAGTATTGAGAAATTGATTCAAACCTTGTTCAAAGGACAACCTTACACTAAAAACAGATGTTTTAGGTAGGACAACCTGATTTCTTGAACGCAGTAAGTATCAAGATCGCAAACTAAAACAAGAGGCAAAGAAAGAAAACTATCTATTACAAGCATTCACCACATGTACATGAAAAGATTACAATCATTCAACACATATACATCACATACATCATTCACCACAAAACACCAGGAGTTATAATGGTTCGGTGTGTACACCACTGTTCTCAAACAGCCACACCTACTCCACTCTCAATAATCACAAGCCATGTGATATTGACGTTCACTAATAATCAAGGTTTTCTCAAGTTCACCTTAAAACCTATACAGTTGTGTTTTCAAATGGGCCATCACAATCAAAACTCACGCTGATATTTTCTGGCTATCTGAGTCAAAACCAATACGAAGATTTTCTGGATATCTCAAGAAACCAAAAATAAATAAAGAATACTTATCTTCTTATGAAGACGCTCTTTGATGTAGCCCGTAGAATCGTTTCGCTTGATGTATAGATGTTCAATGTCCAATAAACATAATCAAAGGTTATAGGTTCTAAATAGATTTTAAATTAACTCGAACCTTGAGCTACTTATTTGAATTCTTTAGATCTCACAAAGTAAAGTATAAACTCCCTTTAAATTTTAAGATTCACAAAATAGAGATCAAGGAATTACAAAAACAAAAGGCTATAAAAAGATCTAAAATTACCGAGCTATAGCTTGAAAATGATAGGGACTTTTCTCTCACAAAGTGAAGGCTTTTTGTGGCTTTTCTAAATGAATTCGGAGTGAGAAAAGACCTCTATTTATAGGCTAAAAATCGGTTCATTCGATTGGTCTAAGGTCTCCTTCGATTGATCGAATAATCAACCAAATTTCAAATTTTTGGCATGATCGGATAAAACCGTCCTTCGACTGGTTGAGGGGCCTACTCCACTGGTCAAGCAATGCCTTCGACTGGTCAAGGGAGCATAAATTCAGTTGTTGGAGTTTGAGTTGAGCTCCCTTCGACTGGTCGAGGATGTGTCCACAACTGGTCGAACACCCTGCTCGACTGGTCGAGGAACTATCAGAAAAATTCGATTTTTGAGTTTGAATCTTGGATTGGTTGAACCAGAGCCTGGACTAGTCAAACTTAGACTTGGACTAGTCGAACCAAATCCTAACCAAAGTATAAAAACCCGTGAATGATTGGATTATGAAAGGACCTAAGTCTAGGGTCTTTCTAGAGTCAGTTATACCTGAAATTATTGGACATTGAAGTATATACCTTGAAATTGCTACTTGAATCTTCAGTATCATTCAGTGGATCTTCTACTTGAAGTAGACTTGTAGTTGTAGCTTGATCTTAAACTCGAAGTAAAGTATAACTCAACCTTGAAGTAACCATCTTCATGTCTTGCACATTCCAACTTCATGTGTAGATCTTGAAGGTGAACTTTCCATCTTGTGAATAAGTTACACTATAAGCTGTTTTATCTCATCGAAATTTGACAAATAAGGGTGCTTTATACATCACAACACTTACACGACCCGACTCTTCTTTCGTAGGTTGGTCTATTTTATTCGCAACAACAAGCCCCCCTGCTTTCAAATCCGCGAAGAGGGCTTGGGAAGTAAGTCGTGCTTGGTCAGGTCGGGCCGTTATTGCTCAGAGTGCTTAGTTGTCTTGTCATTAATGTTGAATAAGGCAGCAGGCGTGAATACCGAGGTGTACCATTGATCAGATACAGTTCCCTTGAGGTGGCGTCCCATGGCTCGAGGCCACATGAGTTGTTAGAGCGCCTTTTCGGTGTCGGGCGTGTAAGGTGGTGACATGGGCCCGTCGTTTGTAGTGGAGCCATGCGGCGAGTGGGGGCACGCCACGTGTTGAGGCGGGAGACCTGAGGAGTTGCGTTGGCTCCGCATTGATGATGAGCAATTAATGCTTGTACGGCTGAGCGTCTGTTAAAGGGGGAGGACCCCACTCGTGCGAAGGGTTCCCCTCGCCTTCGTTGCTCTTTTCCTTCTTCTTGCAAAACCCTAATTTCAAGGTCGAGGTCTTTTGCAATCAAGCGTACCCAAGTCAATTTCTGGTGATCTTCTCCATTCCCGGTGAGCCTTCATCCCTCATCCCCCCTTTTCTTCAATTTTTTCAGTCTTTCAACATCATTTAAACCCACAGCCATACTGGAAAGTTGTAGCCCACTTGGGGGACCCACATCGGTGATGATGGGGCAGATAGCCTCTGCCCCATGTTAAACCCACCGTCACTGCTGATGGTAATGGGCGACCGGGAGTTGTGTGTGTCCCATGTGTCGCGAGTACTTGAGCAGTCTCCGGCTAAGAGGCCTGAGGAGACGGAGGGGACTATCCCAGCGACGAAGGAGACTGGCGAGTATTTGTTGGACGGAGAGGAGAAAGGGCCAATAGACTCCATGCTTACGAAAGTGGACCTGGTGAGGATTAGGTCGAGATACCACATTCCGAACTCAGTGGAACTCTAAGCTCCTCGACCGGCCCCTTGAGGGTAAGGTAGCCATTTTCACAAAGGCCCTGTAATGCAGCCTTAGGCTCCCCCTTCAAAGAATAGTGAGAACGTTACTTACATTCCTGGGACTGGCTCCTGAGCAATTGATCCCTAACGCATGGAGAGCGTTGGTTGGGTCATTCATCCCCTGGTCCAAGCTCGACTAACCCGAGCTGACCGTGGAAGAATTTCTTCACCTCTACCAAGTAAAATCCAATCCTCTGCATGAGGGCTAGTATTATTTCTCTTCATGGCGGGGTAATGGAAAGGCCCTGATTACGTCTATCCCGACCTCCAACAAAAATTGGAAGGACAAGTGGTTTTAGGCGTCGGGGGAGTAAGAAAGGTTGGGAATTTTCGAACTACGCTCGTGGGTCCCGAGCTCCTTCTCCACGCTTGGTCGGTGTACTTTGACTTAACTCTTCTTCTTCTTTTTTTTAAGTTTCGTAGCTCGGCCTCGTTACATTAAGTCTAACTGGTGCCTCTGTCCATGCTTCTTGACAATTCTCCCCAAGTACCCTTGTTGTGTCGGTCCCGAAGCTCTTACTCGGATCAAGGAAGCAGATCAGTGGAGCCAGAGCTGCGATCTTGGAAAGTACTGATCATGCCCAAACTTCTCCTTAAATCAAGTCTTGACCTAGATCTGACAAGTATAGCTTTCTCAGTAGTTTATTCAGGATTTCTTACACTTAATGGGCTCTATTTTTTACTAACTCTTTTTGTTGTATAGTGATGCCTGAAGCACAACCTTCAAAGCCCTCCAAGCATAAGGCACCTCCTCTCGCCAAGGTAGTGCCAAAGAAGAAGAAGAAGTCGACGCCGACTGCCAAGAACAAAGGAAAGGTCGGGCCTTCTTCTCTCGTGGTTATGGAGGCCATGGGTGAGGTACCGACCTCAGCACTTGCTACTGCTGAAGCGACTGAGGAGGCAGTTGCCAGGACTACTTCGCTCAGCGAAGCTCATTCCGCTGAAACTCGGGAGACTATAGAAACGTCTACCGAGTTCCCGATGTCCAGGGCAAGAGGCCCGTCTGGAGGTGGGAGTCAGAGGTCTTTCAAGTTATCTTAGGAGACATTGGTGAGCCTCCTGCCTTGGGTAGATCGGCATATTCCAGATGTTGAGTTTACCCATATGATGGATACGCCACCGGACGTGATTGTCGGTCAGATGGCAAAGGCTTGTCTCAAAGTAAGTTAACCTGAAGTTGCAGTCTCTTTGCTTTTCATCTTGATCTAATATTTTTCTTGTTCTTTGCAGTTCAGCCCTTCACTACTTAACGCGCACTGTGAGTTGTTGCGCTTCCAGGAGGAGGTGAGGGAAGCAGAGGTAGGGGTGCTACGGAAAGGGACCAAGGCTGAGCAGTCCCGACTTGAGGCCGAACGGGCCCATGAAGAGTCTGAACGGGCTCGGGCTGAGGTCGAACAAGCCCGTAAGGAGGCCGAGCAATCTCGATCTGAGATCGAGCTACTCCGCTCCACACTAAAGGTTCGGGCGATTGTATCGGCGGCCGAGATGAAAGCGATGAAGAAGTTGCTTATTGAGGCTTCAGGAAGAGCCGCTCAGTGGAAGGCGGATATGGTTGGGCTGACTCGCTCCTTCGATTTGGAGATCAAGGAGGCACAAGAGGCTCTTGCTTCATCTTGAGTAGCCACCGCGGAGGAGTTCAAGTCTTCCGTAGAATATACAAATGACAAGGACGCCCTCTATGGTGCCGGATACGAGCAGTGCCTCAGGGACATAAAGGCAGCGCATCCCGAGCTCGACCTCCCCTCTTTCGAGGAGGCCGATTATGAGTCTTAAGAGCTTTCAGACGGCTCAGCTTCCGAACAGCCCCCTGCAGCACCTTGATGTTCCTCTCCTTTACCTTTGTAAAATATTTTGATTTCTGGGAATGTATTCCAAACATTATCTTATAGATATATTTGTTTGATTTATTTCCTTATTTGTTTTGAGCGTTTTGTGCCAAGGTTAAACTCTTAGTTGTTTTTACGAATCTATGATTCTGAGTTGAACACTCTTGCGGGTCAAATACATCTAGATTTTTAAAAGTATCACCCTTTTCCGCGTGACGATAGCTCATGGCCCTACCTTTTCACAAAGGGTTAGGCCATCAACAAGGGTTACCCTTCCCCTATATTGAAGGAAGCCCTTAGTAGAATTTTTAGTAGACCAATTGTAGAGATGGAATTAGGAAGCAAAGTTTATTCCACTCCCCAGACTTTTATTACAATAGTTCCATTGTAGATCGAAACACAGTAGAGAAGTAGATTTTGCACTTAAGTCAGGTCGTCCGCTAGGCGTAGTAGATTTTTTACGATCAGTGTTCCATGGGTGTGGCAAGAATCGCCCTTCCAAATCCTCGAGACGATATGATCTCGGTTGGCTGGCGCTTGTTACTACATAGGGTCATTCCCAGTTCGGTCCCAAAGTTCCTGCACCGGGTTCCTTTGTGTTCTGGAAGGTTCTACGGAGGACAAGGTCTCCAGCTCGAAACCTTCTCGTTTTCACTTTAGAATTATAGAAACGTTCAACCTGTTGTTACCGAGCTGTAACTTTGATCCGAGCTTGCTCTCTTCTCTCTTCAATGAGGTCGAGGTCCAATGTCATTAGCTCGTTATTTTGTAGCTCGTAATAGGATTGAGTCCGAGCAGTCGGGAGCCTGACCACAACTGGGATGACGACCTGAAAATGAGAGCTTAATTAGTCCTAGAGGGGGGGTGAATAGGACTATGCCAAATAATCGAATAAAGTGCTAAATAAGTAAATAAATCAGATATCTCAATTGCACAAGTATTGAAATGTTAATTCAAACTTATTCATAGGACAACCTTCATCCAAACAAGTTTAGGTAGGACAACCTTATTTCACGAATATGATAACAATTAAAATTACAAACTGAGCAAGAGTAAATAAAACTAAATATTACAAGCATTCACCACTTCGGCATAAAAGGAATTACAAACATTCACCACAAAAAGATAAAAGTATTCACCACAACACCAAGAATTATAGTGGTTCAGTATGTTAACAACTGTTCTCAAATAGTCACACCTACTCCACTCCTAAAATTACTATCCACGTAATCTCGGCTTTCACTAAGAACAAGGTTTTCACAGGGTCACCTTAAAACATGATACAATTATGATTTTACTGGGCTATCATAAATACAGAAACTCCTCACTGAGATTTTCTGGCTTATCTCAGAAAAACCAACACTGAGATTTTCTGGCTATCTCATAAAAACCAAATACAAAATGTAAATGTATACTTATCTTCACCATAGAAGAAGCTGTAGCCAAATAACCGCTTTTCTTAAATGTCGAATGTTCAATGTTCAGTTCAATAGAAAAGGTTCAGGGTTTGATTGATTTTAATTAAGATTAAACCAAGTGGCTACTTATATTAATTCTCTTAAATCTCAATAAGAAGAGTACTCACTCTCTTTTTAAAATCAAAATGACAGAGTTTGAGATTAAGGAATTAAACAAAAAAAGTATAAAATGATTTATAAATATCGGTCAATAACTTGACAATAAATGGATCTTCTCTCTCTTTCAGAAGGATTATAGTAGTGATAATTGAATGATTCAGATTAAGAGAGAACCTCAATTTATAGGAAAAGAAGTTTCTTCGACTGGCCGAAGCATCGAATTCAGTTCCAACAGATTTTCTGATTTGAGCGGGATAAGATTTAACAAATATTCGACTGGTCGAATGAGGTCTTCGACTGGTCGAAGGAGCCAAAATCCAAACTAATTTAGTTGCTGGACTTCGAGCCTAGAAACTCTTGACTGGTTGAAGATCGTGTAAGTACTATAGTTTATATCCCTTTCTGTTGTCAAATTTGTGGTGTCAAAGACACTAGTATGTAACTTGCTATGTGAAGCTCTACTCAAGATTAAACAAAGATCCACTCAAGATCAACCTTGATGAACAACCAATGCTCACAAGTGTAAAGAAGGAAGTTCTACTCAAGTTCAACTGTGATTGACAAGTATTGCTCTTAAGTCAAGACATTGCAAGATGTCAAGAAGCTTACAAGTTCGATCATAAAGAACTCAAGATACTTTCAAGGATTAGCTGTAACAAGACTTCAAGGTTTACTACTTTCAAAGGTCACTTGTCCTTAAGTTTCAATGTCCTTACTTCACGATTGAGGTTTAACTGACCTTAGGTTGACCTTTAGAGTAGGCCATTTTGGATACATAAGTCATATGTTTGATGTACGTGAGTTTGGTCAGTTTTAAGACTAGTCCTAGACTTTGTTCGACTAGTCCTAGCACTGCTTCGACCTGTCTAAGAAATTCCTGGATCAGTCGTAAGTTTGTTACAAAATCCGGATATTTTCTGTTAGGCTTCGACTAGTCCTGGGGTTTGTTCGACTAGTCGAAGGAACAGTGTCGACTGCATCTAAGACTTTCGGAAACCTACGACTCAAAGTTTAGCGCTGAAATTCAGATCCTACGACCAGTCGAAGGAAACCTACTACCAGTCGAAGGAGACCTACAACCAGTCGAAGGATACCTTCGACCAGTTGTGAAACGGTCAAATCTTATCACGCCCAAATTTTTAAATATCTATTGGTTCTATGACCAGTCGAAGAGCTCCTTAGACCAGTCGAATACGTGATTTGCTCACCTATAAATAGAGCACGAATCTCAGAAGAATTTAATTAATTCAAGCTAATCTAATTCGGCCTTCTGAGAGATAGTTATGTGCTCCATCAAAGCTAAGTGTGCTTATTTAATATTATCTTTCTTTAGCTTTATTTGATTGATTTTGTTTCTAGCATTCCAATCTTATATGAAAAGAGGAATTGTTGTTTTCCTTCTTTTGGAATCAAAATCAATTAAAGTGTAATGACTCGTAATTTTTCGTACTATGGCTCGAGTACCAACTCGACCAAAAATCACTTAGGATTAAATCCTTTAGAAATTTAACAAAGTTAACTAAGTGCTAAACTAGATTAGCCATGAAATCCGTTGGAATCGCTTTAAATACGATCTGCAAGACCCAAAACTTGTAGAATCATTGACGCTAGGTTATCCTAAAGTCTAAGATCAAACTCATTACCCGACTGCTCTCAGGAACGAATTGAAACTCCGTATCAGGTATAGACCGCACATCGGGAGTCCGAATAATATGAAGTTAAGGAATTAGGACCGCCTCGCTGGGCTTGACAACCATCTCGGAAATCAAGTCCAGAAAGTGTCCCACGGCCGTTCGCTCGAGTCCGGAGCGAGGGAGTGTGAAAACTCTTATTTTCTTTTCAAAATAAATATCTTGAATAGTGATCTGGCACGTATCACTTGCGTACATTTTATAAGCAACCAGATCGTCAGAATCTGACCCAAATACACCCTCGGATCAGGAAAAATTTCAGGAACATTTACATGTACTTGGAATTTCGGATCGAGGCCCACTGACCGTTGAACTGAAAATGGTCCGCCACGCGTGATCTGGGAATCCGACCGAGATGAAAACATAATTCCACGTAGATCCAAGGTTAGTGAGCTTAAGTCCGACGTTTGGCTCAAGGAGGGCCGCCAGAAACCCTCTTTTGAGCTGAAACAATGCCGATTTGATTATAATATAAGTATACCTTGAACATAGTCTATTCCAGAGAGTTTTTAGGCTATATAAGGACCTTAGGGCAGCCTCTCTCATAGCATACGAATTTGGGATAAACCCTAAGAAGAAGAGAGAAAAAGAGAGAAAAAGCTTGAGAGTTGTGGGAGAAACTCCCTCCTACTGTTTCCAATCACCACACGGGCTGCACCACCCCTTCCTTGACGCTTTCCCGGCGATACCGACTCCGTTTTAAGGTAAGAAACCCTAACCCTAGATCTATTTGGGAGTGTGAAGGTTATAAGTTATGAAATAGCTAACCAGTTTCACTCTTTAGGCTATAAAACTACCGAATACGGAAGCCCATCAAACCTTGCTGATCCGTTGAGATTCCAAGGTGCAAGGTGATGACTTTAGGTGTATAGGTTACGGTTTTCAATGCTTTCAATGTTAGATAATTATAGATTCATGATTTGCATGTAATTACACATGTACAAAGTGCTTTCCGTTTCCTGTTTCGATTAAAGATGCAGAACATGGAATTTTACATACTCTAGGTATACGTAGAAATACCGTATACGTACAAATTTTGGAAATGTGTTTGCCATGATTATTTGTTGTATGATTATATAGTATATGGATGAAATACTTATTTGACGAAAGGAATCGCCGTAATACATGTTTGCTTATATACACTATGTATGTTGAAATTGTGTATTCTGGAAAGTACTGTATATGTATAAATTTTGGAGATGTAATTGTCATGATTATTTGCTGTATGAATATGATATACATGGATAAAATACTCGCTTGGTGAAAGGATAGCCCTAATACATATTTTACTAACATACGTCATGTATGTTGAAATAGTGTACTCTAAGTGTTTGTGAAAATGCTTGTGAGAGTAAGTGCTTAGATGTTAGTGCCTTAGGTAGGTGCTGAGATGGGGTTCTCAACAACCTTAGAGACATGTATGATTCCCTCCACGTGGTTGTTTACTCTAACCACTCACTTATGAAATATATGTGTTTGTATCCCTATTTGTATAGTGCTCTATAACATGCTTTTTAACATGCTTTGTAACATGTTTCATAACATGCTTTATAACATGCTTAATGACATGCTTGCTAGCATGCTTGAATTACTTTGTTTATCATGCTTTACTTCACATGCTATGGATGAGAATTGATTGAGTTTGGGACTATGTCTATAGTCCAGACATTCGGTACCAGACTTAAGATCGTGGCTGAGATTTAGGTCGCCACGAAGGATGTGTTTGACGAACCCGAGTCATATTTCGGTTGACGATAGTGGTTGGCCACACGAAGTGTTTCTGCGCTTCATATCGTTCAACTTGTTGTGCGCTCGAGCTAGTCGAGCACGTCAAGTAACCCGTGTGTTTTATGTATGTTCACCATGTTTGGTCGCTAATGCTTGAACCTAGGGTACCAAACTTACCAGTGAAATCCCTTTTAACCATGGTACCTCGATCCGCTACGACTCATGAGTCGGGCATGGTGGTATGGGACACCGTGGTCGAGCTGTGGGCCTACGCTGGGACCACGTGCCTCCCCATAGTGACCAGTGAGCAACCAGACTCGCGAGCCGATTATGGTGGTATGGGACACTATATTCATGTTGTCGGCCTACATTGATAAGGTGATGGGGGAGTGGTGCAACGATTCCATGTAACAGCCTTGGCAGCCCTTTGTAGTGACCTCGAGCATACTCTGAATTGCGGTGAGGCGACGAGTTTTGCCGCAGTGTATAGATTATGAAACTAGGCCTGTATCTGTATAGTGATGAATCGTTAAAAAGGTGATGGGGGAGTGGTGCAATGATTCCGTGTAACAGCCCTGACAGCCTTTGCAGCAACCTAGAAAACACACCATCGTCTGAGATTAACTAGGACTGACGACCCTAGAATGGATCATGTTTGGGAATGATACAAGGGAGGTACCTTAGTTTTCCAATACTGCTGTTTGAAATGGACTAATAATAACTTGGTAATCACGCTCATCATGCATTGCATGTGCCTGGAAGATGTGGAGCACTGAGGGATGAAAGCATGCCGCGAATGAAGAGGGTGTCGCATGAGAGAGTATGTCAGTGAGGGCATACATCATGTCATTCATACTTGCATTAATAAGAGTAGTTAGGAGTGTTTGATTTTACTGCTTTATCATTACTGCTTGACTGTATTGATAACATGTTAACCTATGCTTTATTGTTCCACTGAGTTAGCTACTCACTCCCACATTACGGGACGGTGTTGCGCACACCAACCAACTCTGTCACAGGTTTAGACGAGCCGATGACTCAGGAGGCGGAGCCTGATTATGACGAGGACCAGGTGGAGTTCTCTTATATGCAGTACTCTGGCGGCTTCGACTAGGCTGCCGGATTGATGGGATTTGCAGGGATCACTTCTTAGTTTATTTTTGACATTTTGTTCACAAAACAAACATATGTATATGGTGACTCAGATGGATTCATACTCTGGAAAAAGAAATGATTTTGTATCTTTTACATACATGTATATACGTTTTCAGTCTTCCGCTTGCCTTTATACAAATGATCTGGAGTATGAATTACTATTTTTGGCATAATCTCACTCATGTTTATTGCTCTAACACAGACAACATTTAATCAGCATTATTTATGTTGCATAAGTGATGCGTTGGAACTCGGGAGTTGAGTTATACTCGACCCCCGATTTTCAGGGCGTTACATAAAGCTAGCCCGTTGGTTTTAATGTAAAATCTATTAGAACCTAGAACCATTATAAATTGAGTATTGGACATTGATCTTGGACATTCAAATCTCTACTCCAATTTGGTTTTTCCGGGCTGCTACAACGAAGGAGATAATCAAGTATTTTACATTTGTTGCAAATTCTGTTTGATTTTTATTTTGAGATTTGCCAGAAAAATCTCATTGTATTGGTTATCTGAGAAGAGCCAGAAAACTCAGAAGTGAGGTTTTTTTAATTGTGTAAGCCCACAGATAAAGACACAATTGTGAAGGTTTTTAGGTGAACCTGGGAAAACCTATTTTTGTTAGTGAACGCTAATATCCCCTATGTGAGGATATTAGGAGTGAAGTAGCTGTGTGGCTGTTGTTGAACAGTTGGTGTACACACAAGCAAACCACTATAATCCCTTGTATTTTGTGGTTGTTTAATATTCATTTCATATCTTTAATTATTCAGTGTGGGATGTATATGTGAATGTGAATGTTGTAATCATTGCATTTCAAGCTCAGTGGTGAATGTTGTAATAGTTAGATTTATATTTCTGTAATTTATCGCTTACTATTACTTTATTGATTTGAGCTTCTGTTTCTATATTTGTTCTAGAAATAAGGTTGTCCTACCATAAACTTTGGTTTTTGGTGTAAGGTTGTCCTTAGAACAAATTTTGATTGCTTTCCATTCCTATACTGCAATTCAAGTTTAGTGATATAAATTCTTATTCCTTATTCCGCTGTATCTTTTATTTAATTTGGCATAGTCCTATTCACCCCCCTTTAGGACATATAGCTTGGCCATTTCAGATCGTCCTTCGACTGGTTGAGCAGACCACTCGACAGGTCGAAGGTGTAACAGAATTTTCTGTTTCACTCGATTTGTACTAGGACTGGCAGAGAAAATCTTAGCTGGTCGAGCCAAAACTTATACTGGTCGAAACTCAACTAATTACAAGCATAAAAATCCAATTTTAAATATATTTTGAAAGCACCTAAACCTAAGATCTTTTAGGGTTTATAATACCTGTATGAACTGAACTTCATTGTCTTGAAGTAGATTAGAGACTTGAACTTCTCTAAGGACCTTGATCTTCTACTAGAACATTAGTAGGTCTTGACTTCATGTTGTCTTTTAAGCTTGATCTTCAACTTGAGCTTGAGCTTGAACTTCTACTAAATCTTGGTCTTGATCTTTTTACTAGATCTTGAACTTGTTTTGAACCTTGATCTTAAATCATACTTGAAGATCACTTGATAAGATGCTTTGACTAAATGAAATTTGACAAACAAAGTATGAAGTGTGCTTTAAACATTATAGCACTTACACGGCCTCAGCGCCGAAGGGCAAGGAGAAAAGAGTTTCTCTCGTGGCTGTTTGAGTTGTGGTCTGGTATGCCCAGAGGACATGGGGAAGCTCTTCTGCCCAAGATCCCTTAGCTTTCTCGAGTTTTGTTCAGAGATGATTTTTGATAATTTTGTTGACTGCCTTGACCTACTCGTTTACTTGTGGATGTCACGGTGACGAGCACGCATTCTGAATCCTGAGGTTTTCACACATACCTCAGAACTGTTGATTGTCAAACTGTTTCCCATTATCTGAAACGATCATGCGGGGAATTCCATATCGACATATGATGTTCTTCCAGATAAAATCTGTAATTTTCTACTCATTAATCTTGACCAGTGGCTCGGCCTCAGTCCACTTAGTGAAATCTTTGACCACGATAACCGCGAACCTGGTCTGCCCTTTGCCGGTTGGCAGGGGGCCGATGATGTCGATCCCTCATTGGGCGAATGGCCACGGTCCGATCATAGGAGTCAATTACTCAGGGGTTTGTCAGGGGTATTGCCGCGAATTATTAGCATTTATTCGCATTTCTGAACATACTGTCAGGCGTCCGCTTGAATAGTCGGTTAAAAGTATCCCTATCGGATGACCTTATGGGTGAGGGCTTAGACGCCGGAGTGATTTTTGCAAATGCCTTCGTGGATCTCTTTCAGAACGTACTCGGGTCGGAGGCACCTGAGATAGGGGAGGAAGAATCCATTTTTGTACAAGATGTCCTCGACCATGGTGTAACGAGCGGCTCTGGTTCAAAGCCTGCGCACATCTTATCGATCCTCAGGCAACTTTCTCTCCTTGATGTAATCAGTTATCGGGTCCGTCCAGGTCGGCTCTGAATTTATCAGGAGAAATGTGGTTGAGTCAAACTCATTGACACTCAGTTCGGTAAGATACTCAATCGAGATAGAACTCAGGATATCGTTCTCATCTGCAGTGGCCAATTTTGCCAACATGTCTACTTTAGAGTTTTCGCTCTGGGGATCAGGCTGATGCTGCACTTCGGGAATTTACTGATCAGCTCTCGAGCTTTTTGTAGGTAGGCCTTCATTAGTTCCTTTTTGGCCTGATACTCATTCTCTATTTGGTTGACGTCGAGCTGTGAATCGCTATGAACTTTCAGATGTAGGGCTCCCATGGGCCTGCCAACCTAAGCCCGGCCAATAGCGCTTCATACTCTACTGCATTATTTGATGCCTGAAATCCAAATCCTAAGGCATATTGTACACATGTCTGATATGGGGCTTCCAGGACTATATCGGCTTCGCTGCCTTTAGAATTGGATGAACCATTGATGTACAACGTCCACGTCCGCTAGTCTGGGTCAGCCGCTTGATGCTCGGGCTAGGTGGACCCCATGTTGGGGCTAGGCTCTAGCGCGGTATGAACCAGCTTGGGAGGAGCCAGCTCGAAAGGAGACAACTTGAGAATAAAATTAGCCACCACTTGGCCTTTGAACACTGTTCGAGGTTGGTACTTGATGTCAAACTCGCTGAGTTTGATCAGTCATTTTGTAAGTCTTCTAGATGTCTCAGGTTTTTGAATTACTTGGAGAATGGGTTGTTTAGTCGGGACGATGAAGGTATGGGCTTGGAAGTATGGCCATAAGCGTCGTGACGAGATGACAAGGGCCAAGGCCAGTTTTTTTTATGTCTGAATATCTGGTCTTGGCAGAGACCAAAGCTCTGCTGAGGTAATAAACCAAAAGCTGTTTCCCTCCTTGTTCTCTGATGAGGGCCGAGCTAATTGCAGCTGCTGAAACTGTCAAGTATAACAGCAATGGTTCCCCTTACTTTAGTTTGGAGAACAACGACAACGATCCTAAGTACTATTTGAGCTACTGGAAGGCAAGCTCACATTCCTCCATCCACTCTGTCTTCTACATTCCTTTCAATTACTTGAAGAAGGGGAGACACTTGTCAGTAGCTCAGGACACGAAATGATTGAGGGCGACTATTCTTCTTGTAAGGCACTGAATTTCTTTCGTCATCCTGGGGGAGCTCATGTTGTGAAGAGCTTGAATTTTCTTGGGATTAGCTTCGATCCCTCTTTAGCTGACCAGGAATCCGAGGAATTTTTCCGAGTTAATGCCAAAGGCGCACTTACTCGGATTTAATTCACCTGGTACTTGCATAGAACCGCCAATGTTTCCTCCAGGTTTGAAACATGATCTCGAGCTTTAATGCTTTTAACGAGCATGTTGTCGACGTAAACCTCCATAGAATGGACAATTTGTTGTGCAAATATCTAGTTTACGAGCCTCTGATATGTGGCCCTTACATTTTTTAGCCCGAAGGGCATGACCTTATAACAGTAGAGCTCTTTGTCTATGACAAAGGTTGTCTTCTGTTTATCATATGGGTGCATGAAAATTTGATTGTAGCCTGAATAGGCATCCATGAAGCTCTGGAGTTCATGCCCAGCAATTTTATCGACAGGCAAGTCAATCCGGGGAGAGAAAAGTTATCTTTGGGGTAGGCTTTGTTCAGGTCGGTGTAGTTGACACGGACTCGCCACTTCCCACTGGACTTTTTAACCAATACAATATTGGCTATCCAGTTCGGATATTATATTTCTTCGATGAAGCAGGCCTCGATGAGTTTTTCAACTTCCTTTACAATTATGGCATACCGCTCGGGCTTGAACTCTCTTCGCTTCTGTCGGAATTGGTCAGCAGTCGGGGTCCACGTTCAACCTGTGAACCGTGATCTTAGGATCGATGCTGAGCATATATTGATAAGGCCATGCAAATAAACCGACATAACGTAGAAGGAGGTTCATAACCTCGTCCTGTAATCGTGGTGCTAATGATGACCCAATTTGCACAGTTCGAGTCGGGTCGGAGTCATTTAGTGGGATAAGTATGAGGTCCTCCACAGGGCACCCTCTTTCGATTGAATCTTCACGTGGATCAAGAGAGGTGATGATCATTGCTTGATGTTGGCCTCTCAATGCTGTAGAACCAAACCAATGTCATGCTCGGTGGGGAACTTCATCACCAAGTGGTACATTGACACGACAGCTCGGAGAGCATTGAGCAAAGGTCGTCCTAAATTGACATTATAGACAGAGGGACATTTGTAACACCCCGTACTTTCCAGCACTCGGGTGATACCGTGTAATCTAACTTAATCGAATGTTCACCTACATCCTAGCCTAAATTAGGTCGATATGAGATACCTTCGTCCATTCATCGAGTCATCCAACTGTTTGTCAATACCTGGATAGTCATTGAACCCTGTTAGAGACAAACCAAGCCATTCATTAGCAACATCAGGTAGTCCATACATTTGCATTATGACTCCTCAAATAAAATACGGATCAATCACAACGTTCCATTGATCGATTTAACAACTGATTTCCCCAATTTGACCATTGGATTATGAAATCAAGCGTAAGACTGCTTGAGTAGTAGATGTACCTGGGATTGAACACACGGCCCACTAGGACATGATTCTAATCATTGACGACTCTAATCGAAGTTAGGTCCTACAAGATAATAATAATAAGGTTAATAAACAATAAATAAATACCATATCTATGTATGCACATATAAAAATATAATAATAATAATAATAATGAAACCAGAGGTTCCCATGGCAATAATAATATCTTTAACATGTAGAATAGGCAGACCTGGACACACAAAGGATTCCCAAGACCTTTTGACCATTGATGGTAAGATTAGGATTAATTCGACCGTCAGATCAACATAATCGACACCTAAAGGCCGTGAAGCAGTTAGTATGGCCCACCTAAAGCTTTGAATATGCCTGATCTTCGGTCAAAGACCCTTCTTGGGACCTCTAAGGTGAATGGATGGTGTGGATTGTATAGGGAACCACTGTGGACCCCACATTTGATGTGTATGCACCACAGTGGGTGTGCACCTGCAATGTTCTATGCCGATAAACAACGTTTGACCCAGTTGTCCCGAAGAGGAAACCTCCTCTTTCTCTTTATGTATTCCTGCACGAGCCCATTTCAAACGGACAATGTCTGTTTGCGACGTACGTGGTCCACCATGATCGCCTAAATAGGAGATCCGAACCATCCATCTGATAGAGCGCTCACATTCAACCAAAACCCAACACTTTCCCATGTTGAAACCTATGAGCATGTGCACAATTTTCGGCTGAACTGGGCTAGTGTGCGAGCAAAGTTGTGTTTCTAACCCTCTCAAAACCAACCTTTTGTGATCTATATGAGCCACCTTGAGCTGATCTAAACCGTTTAGGTTATAGGCCTCTCAAATCCATCTAGGATGGTGGGACCCTCATAGATGCATGCACACATGCATGTGCAGAAATTCGGCCCAAAGCCACCCTCACATGAGCATTCTATTTCCAAAAATAGAAATTATTCCTTCCCCTTCGCTGCTAACTGTTGCGATTCTTGTGCTCGCTCCCTTTTCCATCTTAGTTGTCCACCCCGGGGCTATCACACCCCACCACTCATAGCAACGCGGTTTAGTGCTCCCTCAATACCAGAGAAAGAAAACCATGGCAGATTTTACGTACCAATTGTTGTGGGAGCTGTTGTAAAACAAATCAAATTCAGATCGTTTAATCTTCATCCAACGACTCTGGATAAATCTAGGGCATAATGCACAGGGAGAATATATAAATACGAATGTGCTCCTCCCCTCTCTTTTGAAAACCCTATAAACTCGTCGTTTTCGTCCAAGCTCGAACCCACCGAGCTAATTTCATTCAACCTCCAAAAACCTACATCCATAAGCTCCTTGGAGCTAAGCCAAACCATCCACAAGCAGTGGAATGGAGAAAAACTTGTTGGGCCTCATTCCGCCATTAATGCATAAGCTTCTTCCTCGTTTGAAGCCAACCCGTTCACACACTAACGAGCCTTCAATCTTAGCTCTAAGTTGTCGAAGTGAGGTCACTTGAGCCCGGGTCTAAAGAAGGAAAGGAAGAAAGTAAAAGAAAGAAAAAGAGTAAAGGAGGAAGAAGGGAGATATGTGGTGAGGTGATCGAGTCCCATGCTGCACCAAGACTTGATCCGAGTCTGCCAAGTTGGGCAGTGTTTGAGTTGATTCTAGAATCATCTGGCCATGCAGGGGCTGGAAAAGAGAGAAGTAGGATGATGAGGAAGAAGATGGTGGGAGGGGGAGTGAGTGCAAGTGCTACTTGTGCTGCACTCGTTGCCGACTCGAGCGAGCTCGACTCGCTGAGGTCTGAATCGGGACAAGATTTTGTCCAGCATCCTTGTTGGATGGGTCAGAGAAAGA
The DNA here is from genome assembly GCA_021015155.1 of Magnolia officinalis. Taxonomy (NCBI): domain Eukaryota; kingdom Viridiplantae; phylum Streptophyta; class Magnoliopsida; order Magnoliales; family Magnoliaceae; genus Magnolia; species Magnolia officinalis. The sequence goes on from JAJHSJ010000017.1 coordinate 26,009,211, forward strand.
AGAAGAGGCAAAGGGAAGGAAGTCAGAGAAGGAAACGAGAGAGAGTGTGTGCATTGTTGCACTAGCTCAACTCGAACCGAGTCGAGACTGGGTCGAGTCACGGCCCGAGTTGGGCCTAGTTCGGGCCATGTTGAGGTTCCAGCAAAGGAAGAAGAAGAAGAATGGAAAAGAAGGAAAAGAAAAGGGAGGAATAGAGAGAGTGAGTGAGCTTGCATGTCGTGCTGCCCCCACCACCGCCGAGTCAGGTCAACTTGCTGGTTGAGTGTGGGCCATCGCTGAGCTCGCCGCGGGTTGATTCTGACTTGGCATTTTGAACCAGCTTGTTTGCTCCAGCATGGAGAATGGTAGGAGGAGAAGCGGATGGAGAGAAAGAGAGGGGGGTAGCAATTCATCAAGTTATTGTTGCCCAGTTGGGATCAACTTTTTGAGCTTTGAGTCGTGTCGTGTTCATGCACTGAGTCGCTAATTGGCAACTCAGAGAGTTACACCTTGTTCAGGGTCGATTTTGACCTGGCCTAAGCAGTACATGATTCCTTGTCGAAGAGCAGCGAGAACCGCTATTGCAGGAAGGTTAAATCAATGTAGGTGAGTGTATTTCATTTCTTTCCACAAATCAGATCTGTCCCTAATTACCTTTATTTTTAATATCATTGTTATTCTATTTAGTGCTAGTGGTTAGTGTCGTTTTATTACTATTGATTAAGGTATAATAGACATTATAAATTTATATTAGATTGTTATATTAACTAGTGTTATTATTACCACCATTGATTATAATTTATATTACAAGTCTTCATTCGTTGCATGACTTAGATTTCAAAATTCCAAAAAGGGCTAACCCTAACTTTAGATTGGAGATCAAAGCCTGAGGTTAAGATCATAACCATAGATAGTGAGTGAAACTTTGATCTAACCATACAATTTGCAATTCATGGTAGGATAGGTGTTTAAGGGCGCACGTACCTCCTACTGACACTAGTAGGTGATTCGAAACATAAGGTGATGATTTCTTCCCCTTGAGCATTCTGCTTTTCCCATTAGCTTAAGTGATAGTTTCTGATTTAATTTTGGTTGATAATTGATATCTCTATCTCATAATTACTTGTGCTAGTTGTTGAAATTGAATTGTAGATTATGTGCTCAATATTTATCCTGCACGAACATCAATATGTTGCACTTGTATATTTTCGCATGCTTGTGGATTACTTGCAGATTGCTTGTGGAACTTGAATTGGTACATTTATCAGTGGAGAACCCAACTTACATATGTACATCCAGACTTGGGATGTAACTTGATTGATTGTGATCATAATGGACCTTCAACTTATTGGCTACTTGAATAACAGGTTAAATGAAATATTGACGTGGGCCTACCATCCATGGGTTGTTATATCTATGTGACCTTTTAGGATGGTCTTTTTATCGCATTGATTTGGTATTTGCCCTATGTGGTATTTGTTTTGATATTTTCCCTATGTGACTTAGTTTTGGTGTTTGCCGTATGTGGGTTCGATATATTATATTTATGTAACCATGCGATGGTAAGTTCCACATGTTGAACTATGATTGGCCACTAGTCGATGAGGTTCTATTAAACATCCCAATGTTGAAGACTCATGAGCCGAGGATGGTGGTATGGGACCTATGCCCGAGCTGTCGGCCTACGCTGGGTGATAAGCCTCCTGTAGTGACCTTTGAGCTTTCTTAAATTGGCTGGTTGTAATCGAAATAATAACGGTTCGGTTAATCATGCATTCATAACATACGAGAGATGACGGGTGACTAATTCTGGATGCTGTAGCATATGCCCTTAGGCCTTAGTTGTAGTATCGTTTCACTAGCTCCCAGACCATCGACTATTGGCCCACTTTGGTGAGTTTGACACTACGCACGTATGTGATGTACTTTCACTGGTGACCGGCTACATGCATGGGTTTCGCCCAAAAGCCAACTGGATGAGCATCTCCAGTTAATGTACATTCACGGGAGTCGATCATGGTCATCGTCTAGTCTGGAGTTGATCATATACTCAGATTTCAAAAATGGGGCATTATAACAGTCCACTACCAGGAAGTTGATCATGGTCGTCGTCTGGTTCTGCCCATCCCTCACAATCATTGGGAGCTGGATCGACCCTTCGATGTCACTTTGTCCCCTGTGAATCTGAACAAGGGCGTTTTAACGGCCCGAAGTTGAGATTGTCCAATCCCCATTTTGTCGAATGCTTCAGCGAATAGAATGTCGACTGAGCTTCCTGTGTCCACCAAAATCCGGAACACTTTGCGGTTAGCTATAGTCATTATGACTACAAGCGCATCGTCGTGTAGGTGGTGGACTCCCCGAGCTTCCTCTTCGGTGAAGGTCAGGTCACACGAAGCCACCCTCTGTTCTTTTGTAGGCCTGTCGGTAATGAAGAGCTGACGTTCCGAGTTGGAATGGTTGAGGCTCCTGGCATGAGCTTTCCAAGCTCGGTTTGAGTCTCCTCCCCTCACGGGCCCTCCGAAGATCGTGAGAATTTCCCCAGTCGGTATATTATCGGTGAGTCGATCATTCTTTGGATCGGCTTGTTCTTCCCTTCTGACATACTCCCGCAACTGTCAATTGCAAATAGGGTTTCAATATCTTCTTTCAGGTCGAAACAATCACTAGTCGAGTGGCCGTGGTCTCGGTGAAAGTGACAGTACTTTCACTTGTCTCGACTACAGGCTTCGGATTTCAAGTTATTCGGCCATATGGGAATTCGTTTCTCTTTGACTTCCATGAGGACTTGTGAAATGGCCAAGCTATATGTCCTAGGGGGGTGGGTGAATAGGACTATGCCAAATTAAGGTAAAATCAGCGGAAAAAAAAATACACAGATAGCCTTACAATTATAAATCAATTTACAATGCTGAAATCAATTCAACCTCAATAAATAAGTATTGAGAGGTTGATACAAATTCAGTTCTAAGGACAACCTTACACCATAATAAACAAGGGCTTATGGTAGGACAACCTTATTTCTAGAACATCTTTTGAATCAATAACTCAATTTGAATAGAAATAACTAAATAGCAAGAAATTGAAATAAATTGCAAAAATAAATATCTAACTTATTACAACAATCCCCACACTTGCTTGAAATGTAAATTGTTACAACATTCACATCCACACGTACATTCCACACAATTAAATGATAAATGATATGGAAATTAAGCAAGCATTTAATCCACAAGACAAAGAGTTATAGTGGTTCGCCTGTGTGTACACCAACTGTATTTCAACAGCCACACAGAATGCTACTCCACTCCTAATATCCTCACACAGGGGATATTAGCGTTTACTATCAAATAGGTTTTCACAGGTTCACCCAAAACCTTTACAATTGTGTCTTTTTAACTTGGGCTTACACAATTCAAAAACCCACACTTCTGAGTTTTATGGCTCTCCTCAGATAACCACACAAATTGAGATCTTTCTGGCGAATCCCAAACAAAAACCAAAATAAAATGGAATTTACAAAATTGTAAAATACCTGGATTTCTCCTTGTAGCAGCCCAGTAGAACCAATCGGAGTAGATGTTCGAATATAGAAGTTCAATGTCCACTACTCACTTTAATATGGTTTTAAGTTCTAATTGATTTTAGATTTAAACCAGTTGGGCGTAGCTATATTTGATTTTGATTCTAAGAAGAAGAAATACAACAATTCCTCTTTTCAAATGAGATTGGAATACAGGAACAAAATCAAATTAAATAAGCTAGCAAAAAGAGAAAGCAATTTTAGGATTGGTCCTGGAACATCTTAGACTGGTCGAACCAGTGCTAGGATTGGTCGAACAAGGTCTAGGACTAGTCTTAGAATAATCCAAATTCATGTATTACAATCAAAATGAATTATGTAGCCAAAGTGACCTACCCTAAGGTCAATCTAAGGTTTATCATACCTGGGACATGAAGTATGGACATCGAAAACGTCATTTGCTTAGATTTTGATCATTACGAAGCTTGAGTTCTTCTTGATATAGCTTGACTACTTCACAAGCTTTGAAATTAATGTCACTTTGAGTTGCACTTGAGTCTCATACTTATATTTGAATCTTGAACTTCCACTTGCACTTGAACTTGAGTCTTGACCCTGAGCTCTTCTTTAATATCTTCTACATTGTAGCTTGAGCTACCATGAAGCTTTGAACTAGACTTCAAGTGTTGACGTGGTGTCTCAAACAGATTTATTAAGATATAAACACAAGACATACGAAGAAGTTTTGACACACAAAATTTGACAATCAAAGAGGAATCAAATCATAGCACTTACAATGTGCTCGAGTGTCGTGTTAAGAGGAGTATACGAGCTGAACAAGCTATCAGGTCGTTTATTCAGGCGCTAGCCCCTTAGTGGTTCATCGCCTTTCCGCTTCTTATTGCCATTGGCCGAGGGAGGTTCTTCTTTCGCCCTTTCTCCATTGGCCGAGCTTCCCTTGCTCCAATTGGCCCTTCGAAAGGCGGCGACTTCTTCGACGTTGGAATATTTCCAAGTTTTATTGAGAAGTCGGCCATTGTTCTTAGAGGGTTTTTGTCAAGTGAGAAGAGGAATCTTCCTTCCCTAAGTCCTCCCATTAGGGCAGTCAGGGCCATATCTTCGAAATGTTTCTACATGTGCATCATTTTTAGATTAAAACGTTTGGTATAGTCCTTCTGTAACTAGCCTTCTTTCTGAATGATATTGAGGAGGTGGGAAGCCAGTTTGAGGCTTTCTTTCCCCCCAATGAAGTTGGTGACGAAGGCTTTGCTGAGCTGCCCAAAAGAGTCGATCGAACATGGCTTCAACTGTCTGAACCAATTCTAGGATGCTTCTGCTATAGTTAACGAAAATGTACGACACATGGTAGCAGTTAATATGCCTTGCAATTCCATCTAGGCCTTGTAGGATTCCAGATGCTCGGCCAGGTCAGCAGTTCTGATATACGGGGCGATCTAAGGAAGACGAAACCTCAGCGGAATCTGCGTGTGCATGATATCAACTGTGAACAGAGGCTCGGTCTCCTCCAAAATCTCCTCCACCAAGATTAGGGCATTTAAACAATAGGCCTGTCGTATATCGTCGATTTGTCCTCCCAGGTAATTAAGGTCGGCTTCTCGGGGGATCGCCACTCTCAACTACAACTTCATCGGCTATTTCAAGTGCTTTGCCACACTTTTTTCTGTCCAATTCATGACGTAGGTCGAAAGACACCAAGGCGGCTATACCAAAGATATGGGAAAGTGGCATTCTAGATGCTCCGAGCTATCTGCTCCTGCGAGAGGTCACAGGGGCCTCAGACGGTTGAGAGAACTCCCAAGTAGTCGGAGCTGTTACTTGTTTGACCCCTTGTGCGGGGCAGGATTGGAGTTGTTCCAGTATTTGCTTCATAGAGTTCATATTATTATTCAACGTTTCAACTTGCTGCTCAAGGGAGATAAGTCGCCCTCCTCAACTACAGGATCGTTGCACCGGTCTTGTAGGTGTGGAATCAGCCTGCAATTGGGACGAGGAGTCCCGGTGACTGATTTGTTCCGGTGGCATGAGATCTAGTGCAATCAAGGATGCCGGGACATTCTTCTTCCCTTTCGCCATTGTTGAACCTTGGTGTGATGGAAACGGCTTTTTATGTCGCTTCCCACAGACGACGCCAAACTGTTGATGTAAAAATCAAGTCCACCCTTTTTAAATCTTAGAATACCTGCATGGGAAGAAGATGAAGGAGACCGTGGCTAGAATAGGGGACCTTCCGATGCCAAAGTTAGGCAAGGAATCTGGGTCTAGTTAAAGTAGAGTTTTTGGGTGGAGAATTGTGTGTACCTTTCACCATTAGCTATGTCCCCTTTTATAGTTGAAGGGGGACGAGAACGTAGGGAAGATCTCCCTGTTAAGTAGGAGGATCCCCTGAGATCTTTGGAGAGGATCTCGAGATCACACCGTGTCGCAGATGACTTCCACAATCTCTGGAGAAGATTTCGAGCATATCTTCCTCGGATAAGGTCGGGCTATCCGAAATCTACCTAGAGTTGTAATAGGAAACCGAGCTAAGACGAATCGAGCTCCCCTTGAGCTCGGACTAAGGGAATGACAACACATATCAGGAAGCTCACCCACGTATACCGAACAAAGTGAAGTCCTTTCGGTTATAAATAAGGTCTTTGTGATGTCCAATTTCTATAGCCCGAAAGGAGGTCTTCGTGATGTCCAATTTCTGTAGCCTTTAACTTTTTCGTGAGTCCTGATAGCCTCTTCGGATTGCTCATACATGGATTTGAGTCAGTTTTCCAATCCAGAGAGAAATAAGGGATCCGGGTTGTACCGACCTAAGGTGTCGACTTGGAGCGCCGACCATGATCGTACCGACCTGCCTACTTAGTTGGCGACCGGGCTTTGCTCTTGTGCCTACGGAGTTTGATATGTTGATTTCCGACCTGACTCTTCTTTCGTAGGTCAGTCTATTTTATCCACAACACAAGGTATTATCTTTTTTTTCTTCCCTTTAAATATGCCATGAATGATCAATTCTAGAATATTTTGTGCAAACCCATAAAGCTGGGACCAATCATATTAATGATTCAGATATTTGAAATATGATCTAATGGTTTATAACTCCATCCCTAAAAAGAAAGGATGATAAACATGTAGCTGAAAGGACCAAAATACCCTAGTCAGAGCAAGATAAGGGTTAGGGTTGTCTTGGCTGGAGAGCTCCCTGTGTAAGAGGATTCCTTTTGGCGGATGCTATGTGAGGCCCACCACGATGTTTGTGAGAAAATCCACTCCATTTATCATTTTGGCTTATTCATGTTAGGATATGAGTCCAAAAATGAGGCAGGGTGCAAACTCGAGGGGTCCACAGGAAAATGGTGGGGATTGAATGCCTAAAGCCACATAAGTTTTTTATTAGGATAATATTTGAGTACTTTATAATTCATCCCAGTAAGAAAAACCTTATGAACGGTTTGGATGGTGGCCCTAAGATGATTTCAACGACTGACATTTCCATCCCTACCATTTCACGTGGGCTCCCCACTTAAGTTTTGGACCTCCCTAAAATTTGAGTTCATCTCCTGACATAAGCTCACAAAAATGATGGACGAAATGAATTTCTCAGGACATGGTAGTGGGCCCACATAGCTTCCCCTAACAGGAATTCCCCAGGGTCCACATTTCGAGAAGTGGGCACCATTTATCATTGCTCTCGATCATTGGTGTTTTACTTTCTATCTTGGATGGACAACTTAGTGACCCATAAAGATCACATAGATTAGAAGATCCTGGTCACTGATCTTGGGATTTTGTGGTCGAATGTGGACAGTTGTCGTATTTCTTAATATATACTCAGTGGGTCACAAATCAAAATTTTAAGATGGTCATATGTTGAAGAATTTTTGATATGGTCCCATCCTAAGAAATAAATCTGACCACTTGTTTAGTATAGAAAAAATGAGCACAGAGAAATGGAGACCTAGCCCCACCCAGCATCCTTGCGCAGGAACTTCTTGGAAAAGCCTTTCCCAAGAAATCTGCGTCCATTGCTCGTGGGCTGGTCTTGGACATGTCTTGTGGGTTATGACTTCTGTCATAATTCACCATCATTTTCTCGCGTAATCGAATTCATTGTAGAGTAGAGTTTATCTCTAAAATCAAACAGACCAAGCAATCCCAGCCATCCTGTTAATAGATAATGAATAAACGGTTGAAAGAAAAACATCTAGTGTTCCAAATCCCAAGTGCAAAATCAGATGATTACTGTAATCTCTTTAGTGTAAAATTTTGGGTCCCACTCCATCCATAATTCGATTGGCGACTTGGATGGTCTGGTTGATTTTCGTACAAGTACACCACATGTACGGATAGAGCATAGATCACAACTCAAACTGATTAGGACAGCCCTATCCAATTGATGATCTTTTTTTTTTCATGGTCTGTATTACCGGAGCATGGGCACCTTGAATTTGACTGATTTTTTTTATATACTTCTTTTTTGAAGAAAAAATGTCTAGTTGATGGTCACCAATTGAGTGGTCCGGATTGCTCTATCGGTGTGCTTTTAATTCAGGATCAGGACCATGAAAAATACCCAAACTACTCCCATGTGTTTCAAACGCGTGATAGAGGGTATAATCTAATGAGTATAGATCTTCGTGAAAAGGGTGAGCTCTCAGTCCTAGAGGGGGGGGGGGGTGAATAGGACTATGCCAAATAAAAATAAATTGAGGAATATAAAAGCAAATAGCTGAATCAAATAATAAACTCAATTGCAATAGTATTGAGAAGTTGATTCAAACGTTGTTCAAAGGACAACCTTACACCAAAAACCAAAGTTTATGGTAGAACAACCTGATTTCTTAAACTCGGTAAGGATCAAAAACCCAAACTAAAATAAGAAGTAATAGAAATAAATCTAGCTATTACAACATTCACCACATGTACATGAAATAAATACAAGCATTCATCACACATTCATCACATACATCATCTTCCACCAAACTCCAAGAATTATAGTGGTTCGGTGTGTACACCAACTGTTCTTAAACAGCCACACCTACTCCACTCTCAATAATCACAACCCACGTGATTTTGGCGTTCACTATGAAACAAGGTTTTCCAAGGTTCACCTTAAAACCTGCACAATTATGTTTTCGATGGGCTATCACAATTAAAAATCCCGCGCTGAGATTTTCTGGCTATCTCAATCAAAACCAATACAAAGATTTTCTGGTGATCTCAAAAACCAAAAATACTTATCTGTAGATTCTGTTTTGATGTAACCCGGCAGAACCGCTTCACTTGAAGATGTTGATGTTCAATGTCCAACACACATATAGAAGGGTTCTAGGTCTAAATGAATTTTAAATTAATCTAACCTTGGGCTACTTTGATTTAATTCCTTGGATCTCAAAAGGGGTAGAGAAGAACACTCTTATCATAAAATCAGATTTAAGCAAAGAGAGATCAAGAAATTAGAAATCAAAAAGTTATGCAAAAGAATCTTAATTTACCGAACAGTAGCTTGACAGTCACGGGGACCTTTTTCTCAGAGTGGTGGCTTGATTTAGCTTTGAATGAATGAAAAAAGCTTAGAAAAGTCGTCTATTTATAGGCTGAAAAACGGTTCCTTCGACTGGTCTAAGGTCAGCCTCGGGTGGTTTAAGGAGCAACCAAATTTCAAAAATTCTGGCTTGATCGGATAAAACCGACCCTCGACTGGTCAAGTGGTTTGTTTGACTGGTCGAGTGGGGCTCAAAAAGGTTGTTGGAGTTTAAGTCGAGCTAGTTCTCACGACTAGTCGAGCAGGGTGCTCGACTGGTCATGACCCTACTAGAAAAATCTAAAAAATTGCTACAAATCCTTAACTGGTCGAGAAAAACCCTGGACTGGTCGAGCCCAAGCCTGAACTAGTCGAACATTGACTAAGACTAGTCCAAGCAAAGCCTATAATTAGCACAATAACCCATATTAAATGTGCAATATGAATGACCTAAACCTAAGGTCTTTCTAGGGTCATTTATACCTGAAATATTGAACATTGAACTTGTAGCTTCACTTGCTTCTGATTGATCTTCTACTTGATGTACTTGAAGCTTGATCTTGTACACTTGAAGCTTTAACTTGATCTTGACCATGTAGTGTACTTAGACTTGATTTTGCATTTGAAGTAGCACCTGAACTAGTACTTGAACTTGAACTAGTACTTGTAGTTGAACATGCACTTTGACTTGAAATAGAACTTGCATTTGAACTATTAGTAGCACTTGAAGTTGATGTAGCATTTAAAGTTGATTTTATACTTAAAGTTGATATCGATAAAACAATCTTCATGACTTGTAGCACATCTTCATATGAAGGTGAACTTTCCATCTTTGAACAAGTCCATCATTGCAAAGTGGTTTGTCACTATGAAATTTTACAACACAAGGTGCTAGATATATAACATAGAACTAACTATCTCCCTCTTTGTCAAATTTGTGACAAAACCAACTTGAAAGAACAACCTATACACAATGCACAAGTTCACAAACTTCACAACTCCACTTCATAACATAACACTTTTTCAAAAAATCCCCCTCAATTTGAGCTTGGTGACTTGTAGAGTACCTGTATTAATAAATACATATTTCTAAACAAAAATGCACACTCTACACCATACAATGAAACTCATGAACATAACCACAAGACTACAAAACTCTCCCCCTTTTGTAACAAAATGACAAAGGAAGATATAAAATAGAGAACAAACATAGTTGTGATTATGATACTAGCAGAGAAAAGTAGAAAAAGAGTTAAAGTTAAAGTTAAAAACATAATGAAGCAGAGTGTCAACATCATCAAGTCATACAGCTAGTAAAAAAAATGATAGTTAAAGTTAATGTTATACATGTCCAAATAATAAGATAAGAAAACTAATCTGATCCAGATGAAGAAGGAGGTGGAATAGTTGGATCAATCTGATGGAGTCCTCTGGTAATGCGATGAAGGTACTTTCACATATATTTCATAGATGAGTTTAGACTCTCATGCAGACTACCCTGAGAAATTTTCAGACCATCCACCTTCTCCTCCAAAGAGCGAAGGCGCTCATCATACTGAGGTAGCTGATAATCAGGGTCAGCCTCAACATCATCTGATTCTAGCTCATCAAATATATCATCCATCATGGTGTCGGTCGGTAACGCATCTTCTTCTTCAACTTCCTCCGTTTCCTCATCCCTTTGGCCAGGATTGAGCTTCAGGTTCATCTTGTTTATATTATAATTGTTGAAAGGAAGAACCGTGATAGGAGCTTCACCAGGTGGCATGACCACATTGCAATGTAAAGCTAAGGTGGTCATCAAGTAGGTGAAAGGAATATATCTGTGGCCCGGAAGAAGATGGAATTAAATGATAATATAACATATTAAGGATGGAAGACAGATGAGAATACCCGACACAACGGAATGCAAAATGCGAACCATGAAAGAAGTCAATTTAGCTTTGTTGCCAAAGCGGGGATAAACATTCGCAATGAAAATGCAATGAAGTACCCTGTATTTGGGCAACATTTGATTGGCCCGAAGCGCATTACCGGAATTCCATTCTGAGTCCATGTTACATAATTTATGGGTTAGTGTACGCCGTTCTGATTCAGTCATCTTTTCAGCTAAACTTGGTATCGGAATACCATCATCATTGACATTAACATCAAGCAAACATGAAATTAAGTATCGATCGACTTGAAATGTACCTTCTCTAAAGCTAATAGAGAAAGTTAAGTCTTCAAGAGATACATCAGTAATGCAAGCGAACATCCCTTGTGCAATGGAGCGGTATGTCAGTCCGCCCCAATTTAAGATGTTTTTCCAACCTACAGTGGTAAGGATGGAAAGGAGCTGAAATTGAGTAAGATGATTTGAATTAACCGACCGCTCAACGATAACCTCGTGATTACGAAGATCCCGCACATACTCGGGGTCTTCTTCGAGAGGATGTGGGGTTCTCACCCTAATAGGAGTGGATCGAGAAGAAGAAGCTTTAGTAGCTTTCTTCTTAGATCGTCCTTCCATTACAAGATTAAAAGGAAGAAATTCAACAAAGGAAATAAGGATTTCAAACCCAATAGATTTTTATCTAAAAATCCTTAGGAAACACAAGAAAAGCTCAAATCAACTCAAGAATCTAGCAATGTATGTATTAAGAAACCCAAATATGAAAGAAAATTTTAAAAAATGGAGCACTTACAAAGCACCAATCGAAGATGGGTTCGATGAGTCGAAAGGGGGCCAGATGAGAAAGAAGAGAAAATGAGAAAAAAAAAAGTGATTTTCTCACTCATAAAGGCTCCCAACTGCGTAACTCGACCGGTCGAGTACATGCTCGACCCGTCGAGTATGTGCTCTACCGGTCGTGCAAGCACTAACAATTCAAAATATTTATTCAAAAATTATTTGCATAAAAATAAAACATGCAAACATGATAACCTCAATTAGAATTACACATACCAATATCATTTTCAACTTTGAAAACCTATTCCTGTCAAGTGGTTTAGTAAATATGTAAGCGAGCTGATTTTCCATTTGAATGTATTCCAACAAAATGCTTTTATCTTCTACTAATTCTCGGATATAGTGATACCGAATGTCAATATGCTTCGTACGGGAATGCTGGATGAGATTTTTAGATATATTAATTGCGCTACAGTTATCGCAATACAATATCATTGTATCTTGCACAAATACATAATCATTAAGCATTCTTTTCATCCAAACTAGCTGGGTACAAGCATTTTCGGCTATAATGTATTCAGCCTCAGCTGTGTATAGTGATACGGAACTCTATTTCTTACTGTGCCAGAAAACTAAACAACTACCAACATAAAAACATCCACCACTGGTAGATTTTCTATCATCTATGTTTCTAGCCTAGTCAACATCCGTATAACCAGCTAATTGAACATTTGTATTATACGGATACCAGAGGCCTAGATTAGCCATACTTGCTTAGGATCACATGAAATGATTTGTTTAGCAGTATCACATGAAATGATTTGTTTAGCAGTATCACATGAAAGATTAGCCATACTTGCTTAGGATCTGATTGACAATACTTGCTTAGGATCTGATTTGCCATACTTGCTTGGGATCTGATTTGCCATCCTAAGTAAGAATGTCCCGGGCTTGTTTAGCAATATCACATGAAATGATTCTGTTGAATTCATTAGGTGATAGTACACAAGTGATTGCATTTAAAGCCTTAGCATTAGCACTGCTCTCATTTTTCTGAAGAGTAATTCACATGTAAAATGGTGTTTCCTTCACGGACTTGGTTCCATCACTGCCTAGAACCTCAGACATCGGTGGATTCCATCTAGTCATCATGGCTTGCCACACGCTCTCATCAATGGATTTCAGAAAAATCCTTATCCTAGCTTTTCAATAAGCATAGTTGGAGCCATTAAATGGTAAAGGCCTAGAAATAGAAAGGATATCAAAATTTGACATACTGAAAGCTCTAGATCGATAAGCTTAGAATATAAATCCAAAAGAATAAGCAACTAGGCTCTGATACCACTTGAAAAGGGCAAAATCTCAGTCCTAGAGGGGGGAGTGAATAGGACTATGCCAAATAAAAATAAATTATGGAATATAAATGCAGATAGCTTAATCAAATAATAAACTCAATTGCAATAGTATTGAGAAGTTGATTCAAACATTGTTCAAAGGACAACCATACACCAAAAACCAAAGTTTATGGTAGGACAACCTGATTTCTTGAACTCAGTAAGGATAAAAAACCCAAACTAAAACAAGAAACAATAGAAACAATCTAGCTATTACAACATTCACCACATGTACATGAAATAGATACAAGCATTCATCACACATTCATCACATACATCATCATCCACTAAACTCCAAGAATTATAGTGATTCGGTGTGTACACCAACTGTTCTCAAACAGCCACACCTACTCTACTCCCAATAATCACAACCCACGTGACATTGGCGTTCACTATGAAACAAGGTTTTCCAAGGTTCACCTTAAAACCTATGCAATTGTGTTTTCAATGGGCTATCACGATTAAAAACCCCGCGCTGAGATTTTCTGGCTGTCTCAGTCAAAACCAATACAGAGATTTTCTGGCGATCTCAAAAACCAAAAAAACTTATCTGTAGATTCTATTTTGATGTAGCCAGGTAAAACTGCTTCACTTGAAGATGTAGATGTTCAATGTCCAACACACATATAGAAGGGTTCTAGGTCTAAATGAATTTTAAATTAATCCAACCTTGGGCTACTTTGATTTAATTCCTTAGATCTCAAAAGGGGTAGAGAAGAACACCCTTTTTATAAAATCAAATTTAAACAAAGAGAGATCAAGAAATTAGAAATAAAAAAGCTATACAAAAGAATCTTAATTTACCGGACAATAACTTGATAATCACGGGGACCTTTTTCTCAAAGTGGTGGCTTGATTTAGATTTGAATGAATGAAAAAAGCTGAGAAAAGTCCTCTATTTATAGGCTGAAAAACGGTTCCTTCGACTGGTCTAAGGTCAGCCTCGACTGGTCCAAGGAGCGACCAAATTTCAAAAATTCTGGCTTGATCGGATAAAACCAACCCTCGACTGGTCCAGTGGTCTGCTCGACTGGTCGAGTGGCCTGTTCGACTGGTTGAGTGGGCCTTAAAAAAGTTGCTGAAGTTCGAGTCCAGCCAGTTCCCACGACTGGTCGAGCAGGGTACTCGACTGGTCGTGACCTTATAAAAAAATTTGAAAAATTGCAACAAATCCTGGACTGGTCGAGAAAATCCCTGGACTGGTTGAGTCCAAACCTGGACTAGTCGAACATTGACTAAGACTAGTTGAAGCAAAGCCTATAATTAACACAATAACTCATATTAAATGTGCAATATGAATGACCTAAACCTAAGGTCTTTCTAGGGTCATTTATACCTGAAATATTGAACATTGAACTTGTAGCTTCAGTTGCTTCCGATTGATCTTCTACTTGATGTACTTGAAGCTTGATCTTGTACACTTGCAGCTTTAACTTCATCTTGATCATGTAGTGCACTTGGACTTGATTTTGCATTTGAAGTAGCACTTGAACTTCATCTAATACTTGAACTTGAACTAGTACTTGTAGTTGAACATGCACTTTGACTTGAAACAGAACTTGCATTTGAACTAGTAGTAGCACTTGAAGTTGATGTAGCATTTGAAGTTGATGTTGTACTTGAAGTTGATGTAGATAGAACAATCTTCATGACTTGTAGCACATCTTCATATGAAGGTGAACTTTCCATCTTTAAATAAGTCCAGCATTTCAAAGTGGTTTATCACTACGAAATTTTACAACACAAGGTGCTACATATATAACATAGCACTTACACTTTGACCTTACAATATTCTCCCTATGAGTTCCGTAAAAAGTGGGTCCATGCTTCAGTAATTCAGGTTGTGTCCGGACGCGGCTTTGATGGATCTATGACTGTGGGGCCCACCGTGATATATGTGTATTATAGCCACATCGTCTATCTGTTTTGTCAGATCACATTTTTAGGGTATTAGCCAAAAGATGCAGCATATCCAAATCTCAGGTGGACTAAACCATAGGAAAAAGCAGTGATTGACCATTAAAAATTTCTTAGGTGGCACAAAAAGTTTTGGATCAAGCTATATTTGTGTGGTCTTTCCATCTAGGTCTTTGTGACCTTATCAAGAGGTTAGATCACAAATAAACTTTTCGGTAGCTCCTAAAAAGTTTTTAATGGTAGACATTCAATCACCACTGTTTCCTATGGTGTAGTCCACTTAAGATTTGGATCTACTGCATTTCTGGTATCATACCCTAAAATGACATTGATAAGCAGATGAACAACATGTATGTAAGACACATATCACGATGGGCCCCACAGTCAAGGATCCAGTGCGGTGTCTACGGAAGCTGCGTCTTGTACATGTGTCTGAGTTACACCGTGGATGAACTGTCCTCCAATGCTCTCGCATATTGGAAGATCTTAGCCACCGATCTTAACCCCTTGTCTCAATTGAATGTGGACCGTTAGAGCTAGCTAAAAAATAAAGGGTGTGTTCCCTATCTATGGTGGGCCCTAGCAAGTTGTGGTGTGGATTACTGAACCATGGGGACCCACACCTGAATGTATTGTGCAAAGCCTTGTGTGTATTTATGATAATTCTTCAGATATAATCTAATCTTCCTTGATCACTGTTCACTTGACATGGGATGCTTGGGAAGAGCCCAATTACAGGGCCTACAACTAGCTGTCTGGCCCATTAGGTTTTAGGTCCTCACACAATGCAGGTTGATCTTGGGCTTGTAATATATGCATGGGTAAGGAATGGACCTGATTTTGAAGCTTGAGTAATAAATGGGCCTAGATTGGGCTAATGTTTTCCAAAAATCTCTCTTAAGTCCTGCCACGAGATAGTGGGCTTGGGCCTGAAATTAAAGGATTGATTACTAATTGAGTGAGGATTGAGCTTGTCTTCACTTTTAGGTGTGATTAGTAATCGAGTCGGGCTTGGTTGACCTTAATGGCTTTTGGGTCCTTAACCAGATACATGTTAGGATTGAGTGTGTGGAAGAGGCAAGGAGTCGGATATGGATGTGGTTTTGCATTTTCTACTCAAGAGGCCTTACATGAGCATGGAAGAGGGCCATTTATGATGACTTTGGTCATACAAGTCACTTATTGCTAACAAAATATAAAGTCGTCGCCAAAGCTTTGTGGCGACGAGTGTTGATCGTTACCAATTTTGACGCAAATACAATATCACAAATTATATTTAGTGATAAAAATAGCAAGTTATCGCTAACAAGTTAACTATTTGCCACAACCTAAAACTTGTCGTAAAATAATATTAACAATGAGTTGACATGTCGCCATTACATATCACAAAACATCACTAAACATGAAACACATTGCTAATAAAGAATTGTGCTATGGCCTATGAATCTACTCGTCGCTAAAAATCTCAAACACATCGCCAAATTCTTTTGTCAATGAGTGTTGTTCATCATGAATTATATTAATTTATTTATTAGCGACAAGTAAAATTCGTCCCTAATACAAATATTTTTTTCCTGTTTGAACCAACTAATCGAACAAAATAACATGTTTTAATCAATATTCATCATCATCCGTTGAAATAAAAAATATTTTAATTAAATTAAAACCAAATTTATAACTATCTAGAATATAAAAAAAAAAGTACACATGTCCAAATTATCTAATAAAAATCAATAATAAAAAAAAAGAAATGTGCGTCCTCGATAATGCGGTGGGGCCTATGAAGATAACATCGGTCTGTAGGAAAATCTACAAAATAATTAACATAAAATATAATTAGTGATTATTCTATACTACTTGCATAATTTACGTATGACATTCAACTTACCACTGATGATATGATTAGAGTTGCTCTGACATGAGGGTACGCACCATCTCCTCTAACTGAGCTTGTCGTGTCTGCATACCATTTATCGTCCCTTGCATGACCTGCACATCAGTCCTAAGTTCAGCCATCGTTGCCTCTGCCTGCTCAGCCCTCCTTGTAGTCTTATCCACATCAACATGGCTACGATGGGTCAATGCAAGCACCTCCCCTTACTCGAGACCACGAAAGTAGCTAGATCCAGAGCTAAGAGCCCTAAAACATGCTTCGTCTGCTATCAATGGTGCGGTGTCCTTTGACTGAAATTGAGTATGAATTTTTACCATTTCATTCTGTAATCTTAACAAAGCATTATCAGTATGAAATGAATAAGTAATAAAATAAATTTAAAATAAGTTAAAGTTATTCTTACATTTAGCGCCTTACAATGCGAAGTCACCCAAGTGTCTGCCATCTTCCTAATGTATGTGTTCCGATATAAAGTAATGAGATCAAGCTCCTGCTAAGTCTCCTTGTCACACTATTCATTTAAACGAGAAATATCAATTTACAATATTATGATAAGTAATGTCATTAATAAAATAAATTAATAAATGTAAGAAAATAAAGTAAATTATACCATCTCATTACGAAGCTGGACAAATGGCTTCGAACTATTAGTGTAGTTCATCATAAGTTTAGAGCGATTCTTTGTGTTTGTCTTATTCATTTCCTACATTAAATGACAAGTTGAAACACACAAAAGCTCTCTCTTTTCTCTCTTACAGCAACAAAAGACAAGTCCTCTATAAATAGGCAAAAAGTTCCAATGGATATAAAATGGTCACATTTATGACAGAGTTTGATATCATCGAGCAGGTTCGATATCATCGAGCATATACTCTCGATAGCATCGATGGTCTGCTTGATGACTCGGACTCAATGTCATACGCTTTTGAAACTTCTTGCCAACTGGTCGATGAATCGAAGATATTGTCGATGTCATCGGATTTCGAACTCTGATTCCATTGATGACAGGATCGATCCATCGACACTTGAAAAATGAAAGAGACTTGACTTTGAAATATTTCAGGATTTCAAGATTGATCGGGGAACCATCGAGATCATCGAAATTAGAGTGTCGATGATATCGAGATCAGAGTCAAGGCATCGATAATTCAGCTGATTTATCTTGAGCTTGCTGGACAATTTATGGCTTTGTTCGATGCAATCGACCTGGTGTCGATATCATCGATATTTGAATATCGATTCTATCGAAGGGCCCCCAATCATAGTTAAGAACAACCTGAAATATCTGCTGTAAGATATACGCGCCCACGATCGATATCATCGATGGACTTTCGATGTTATCGACATTTGAATTCAGATCATATCGGAAGAGCATCGATGCTATCGAAGATTTTTTAGATTTTCTTTAAAAAACAGGGGCGCCAGAAAACTGTCTGTTGATCTTATCGAGCCACTCTCGATGGAGTCGAGATTTGAATATCGATGATATCGATAAGTGTATCGATACATCAATAATTCGTCTAGATATGTTATGAAGTTGCTGGACATATTTGTACTTATATCGATGATATCGATATGTGTATCGATCATTGATAAATCCGTCCAGATGAATATTTAGTTGCTGGACACTTTTGGTCCTCTCATCGATAATATCGTTAAGGTATCGAGGACATCAACAGAACAGGTCGATCATATCGAGGGTGTTTCGATAAGATCGACAAGGCGAGAAAAACATAGAGATTTTTCTATTTTGAAAAAGTTTTCTCACCACGAAAACCGTAAGATGTCTATCTTGTTTTAAGGGTTTTAATCACCTGGTGTTTTGAGACATGGGATGTGAGACTATGATTTACCTATTGCAAGCTTCCACACGTCCGGTTGAGGCTGACGCTTGAAATAATCTTCCTATCAAGTTCTGTAGCCAGTCTGACTTACCATTCACGTAACTTGACAAACCAGGGCACAAGTAGGTGCACTTTCATTATTCATTTCCTACATTAAAAGTACAAACAAGTTATTACAATACTTATAACAAAGTTATTGAAAAATAAACATTAATAAAAATTGGATCTCACCAAGAATGCATCAGACTTGAAAATACTTCAAATTTTATCAAAATCCTCAAGGAAATGCCATCTTACGGGTGTTGTCATGCCTCCTCACGACCCCTTTTTCTTATAGTAGGAATGACATTCGTTCTTATATTGCCTAAACCGGTTGCCCAAATACATCTTGGGCTCATTTTTAACATTACTGAATTCCATGTTAATGTCAAATATATCTTGATAAATAATATATTACACGAATCAATAATTTGTAAATAAATTTAATGACACAATTATTTAAAAGAAAGAAAACTAAAATGAGATTTAGTCTTCAGTTACCAATATTCAATTGCGTATAACCACCTTGTCAATATCAGGCACGGACTCCCAAGACCCACAGGTAAGGGGCACCCACTGTCGACATATCACTCCACCTTGGTTGCAAAAATGACCGCCCATGACCCCATCGGTCTATACTTCTCCGGTGGGAAAGTGATATAGGGTCGTTGGCCCGTCACCTGCAAATGCCTAACGAGAGCAAGTCCCCTTGACCTGCCATGTCCTTTCTAGACGCGTTGGAAGTTTCATATGCAAAATGAAAATAATACAATTTAATAAATACAAAACGAACGTTAATAAAATGTAAGAGACAATGCCTTATAGACACTTAATTTTTCGTTGAAATCCATAAATACTTTTAAAAGTAGATTTTTTTGGAAATTGATGAAAACTTAGGTGTTTGTACAGAATTGTCTCTAAATGTAAACGTAAGAATAAAATATATGTAAATCTTACCAACACCAGATAGATCTGTAGATGCCAGCGCTGCCCCATGGGATTGGCTTGCAATGTCTGATGGTGACTGTTGGGCAGAGGAATGATGTACAGAATCTGGAGGAGGGATTTTGGGCGGTGGGAGTGTGGCCCAAGCATAACTGGGGTAAGAATGTCATGCAGTGGAAAGCTCACTAGGGGATGACTAGGATGAGGCCAGTATACATCTCTTAACACCATCGCTGGGGGCCATGGCTGCTAGATCTGGAGATTCAAAATACAAATAATACAATTTAAAGAACATAAATAAATAAATGACATCATACGAAGAAAATATTAAACATGAAGAAAATAACTATTATTTACAATTTTAAAATATTATACAAGTTAAAACTTACATGGCCATTTCATGTACCATGATCACTGCATAAAAGTTGTACATCGTCATCGTAGTCATCTCCACTATCATTTTCATTATCATTGATGAAAATTTTATCTTCTTCGGCATTTATTTCATTGACATCAATATACTCTGAGCCCATGTCATCCCTAAGCATCAAGTCAACATTATGATCGTAATCTTGGACAGTCCCATTAACCATATATTAACTTCAGGGATTTTCATCTTCCTCCTCAACTTGTTCATCTTCCTCCATATTTGGAATATCATACCAGTTTTTAGGTGGTGCCCTCAGAACAACATGCCAATTGCCTTTCAATAGTGTTCTTAAGGTAAAAAAACTTGCTCAGCCTAAACAATTAATGCAAATGGGTCATCCTTATACCATTTACGAGAGGAATTTAAGCTCGTGAAATGATTCTCTTTGTATTTCCGTTTTGTTATCACATTTAAAAAGGAAGACCTGATTTCCTCCACAGTAGTTTAAAACAATAATGTCCATCAATATACCAAAGAAATCAAACTATAAATTTTCTTCATGATCTCCATTCACAACCACGCCACTATTTTGAGCTTTACTGTTTTCATCGCGCTCGTTGGTAGGGAACCTAATTCCCTTGACAATGTAACCATTATATTGAATGACTCGTGAATTAGGACCGCATGCTAATGAATACAGTTCATCCGTCGCTTCAAGCGATTTATGTGCGTGCAATCATTTCATTTATTGAAAACAAGTGTAAAAGAGATTAATAAATTATAATAACAGTTTATAAATATTTATAAGGATTTTTAAGTAAACACAATCTTGATGACTTACATGTTCCTCAAACCAATTTGAAAATTGTTGTTCTTGCCTCTGTTGCACATTAGTTGTGCACTGTCTCACGATATATTGCTTGTGTTCCCTACATATAAAGTGAATAAATGTTATAAATTGAATGCAAAATATATGAAATATGAGTAAAAATCAAAATACCTTATTTACATTAGATAGTCATTGATCTCAAGACTATTATCCAGCACGTACATTTGTGCCTTTGCGAGCTCAGTTACACCCATCTCATCATGTGTTGCAGCTCCTAAAGGGTGTGCATTTTGTGCAAAGACATAGTCCCCCGTGCTGTTGTCCTTGAACAATATCATAATTCGTTCTTGTCAGTTGAATCTTGTCTTAACATCTTCAAAATACATCAAACAAAATTCATACACCCGTTATTGATATAGGTTTCCGCTATGGAACCTTCTGGCCTTGCTCTATTTCTCACATACGTCTTCAAAGTGTATAAGAATTTGTTGACATGCATCATCAAACCCATAAATGTAATTAATATATAAGCATTATTAATATGACAATTGAATAACGGTCAAATTTAAATTTATACATTACCTTTCGATTGGATACATCCATCGAAATGACACAGGTCCAACAATGATTGCCTCACGAGGAAGGTACATAATTAAATGTACCATGACATCAAAAAATGTAAGCGAAAATATCTTTTCGAACTTACATAATATTATTGGGATGTCCTATTCCAATTGCTATAATGCTCTCAAATTCAACGTCTTAGAACACAACTCATTGAAAAATAATTCCAGTTCAATTAATGCATTGGAGACATCCTTACGCTTGAACCCATGAATTGCCACTGGTAGTAGTTGTTGAAGAAGAATATGACAATCATGACTTTCCATGCCCGATACCTTACAATCTTTGATGTTTACACATTGAGCGATGTTTGATACGAACTTATCTGAAAACTTTACATCCTTTAACAATTCGCATAAACACTTTTTCCTATCCCTAAACATTGTGAAGCAAGCTGGTGGTACCATATATTTATCACCATTCAGAACTAGATATTGAATACATAGATCATGGTGGGCCCTATGCTAAGGGCCACACCGTCTTGGAAATATGACCTTGGATATTTACATTCTTAACCATTCAATACATGTCCACTAATCCAATAGTCAGATATTTACATGGTATTATCTTTTTTTTTTTTTCACTTTAAACATGCTGTGAATTATCAATTTTTGAATATGTGTTGTTTAAACCCTATAACATTGGAACCAATCATATTAACGGTTTGGATCCTTGAAATATGATATAACGTTTTACAACTCCATCTCTAAAAGGAAAGGATGGTAAACATGCAGCCGAAAAAACCAAAATACCCTAGTCAGGGCAAGATAAGGGATGTCCTGGCTGGAGAGCTCCCTATGTAAGAGGTGAAATTGCGGTGAAGACCGCTTCAGTTGAAGTCGGGATATGTCAATATGTCCTAGAGGGGGACGAATAGGACTTTTTAAAGTTTTTACAAGTTTACTTAGAAATCCTATTTCACTAATCCTATGAATATGCAATTATCAGGATTACTCAAATGTAACTCTACTGGCTTCCAAGCCTGGTAGAGGATCCAATCACAAACTATTCAAGAGATAGCAATATATAACTTAGTTTATGATGGATATGACTGTGTATGTGTGTGAGGTGTGATCAATATATAAATATGAATGCATTGACATAAATCACACACACAAAAGAAGAACAATCACAAACACAGTCATTTTTATAGTGATTCGACTACTTGTCTAATCCACTCCCGGTAACCGCACTCAACACTTAAGTGTACCGGATTTCACTAAGGAGTTTTCACAGCAGTTCACCTCAAACCTAAGGTTTTAAATCAGGTTCACCTTCAACCTTTACAACCTACATTGAGGCTGACTGTTTATGCTCTCACGAGCAAGGGTCAACACAACGCACCCACTTTTAGGTACACTGGCCAAGGATCTTCTATAAGACCCTACCGGAGGTTTCTACACGGTTCACCTCAAACCCGAGGTTTCACAACGGCTAACCTTAAACCTAAGATTTTGACTGGTTCACCTTCAACTAAATGTTTATGCTCTCCACAGAGCAATGGTCCACACAACGCACCCACCACGTACACTCCCGCGAGAGGCCTCCTTGAGGACTTCAAAGGGTGAGAAACACCTTAGACCCAATCCTACAAAGGAATGATCAAAAGGTTCCTCTTGGACTCTAGATACTTACAAATAAGTGATGAGTCCTGATAACCACAATGCCGAAGATCTCCTCCTCCTTGTTGACGAAAAATCTTCTAATCCCTTGATCCGCAACACAAAAGATGTATCGATATATGGTGACGGGTTGGGCCAAGGTTATGATGGAATCCTACTCTCTAAAGGTTTTCCTATAAGAAAGATAGAGTAGTTCCAATCATCTAGGCATTTAAGGCATCCCAGCTTAATGCTTTGCCATTAAGGTAGTAGCTGGAGGATCCTTGAATGCGAAAGTTCATTCCCCAATCTACTCTATTAAATATCAATGGTAAGGGTGGATTGGAGGATGAACTTCCCTGAGAGAAAAGGCTTTGGGTATATGATCTAAGGTTAAACACTCAAAAGCTCTCTCTACTTTCTCTCCCAGCAACAAAAGACAAGTCTCTCTTTAAATAGGCAAAAGGTTCCAACAGATATAAAACGGTCACATTTATGACAGAGTTCGATATCATCAAGCGGTGTTGATATTATCGAGCGTATACTCTCGATAGCATCAACGGTCCGCACGATGACACAAACTTAAATGTCATACGCTTTTGAAACCTTTTGCCAACTGGTCGAGGGCATCGATACTTGTGTCGATGTCATCGGATTTTGAACTCCGATTCCATCGATATGAGGATCGATTCCTCGACATTTGAAAAATGAGAGAGACTTGACTTGAAATATTTCAGGTTTTTAAGATATGATCGAGGGTCAGTCGATGTCATCGGAATTTGCATATCGATGCTATCGAAGGCAGTGTCGATGGGATCGATAAATCTTATAGATTTACCAATAAGCTCGCTGGACAGATTGTGTCTAGTCTCGATCCAATCGACTCTGCCTTGATATCATCGACATATGAATATCGATTTCCTCGAATGGCCCCCGATCAAAGTAAAAACCAACCTGAAATATTTGCTGGAAGAAATGCACGCCTTCGATCGATATCATCGATGGATTTTCGATCTTATCGATATTTGATTTCAGATCATATCAGAAGAAGCATCGATATATCGAAGGAATTTGAAATTTTCTTTTAAAAACAGGGTGCCGAAAACCCGTTTGTCAATTTTATCGAGCCATTATCGATGGACTCGAAATTCAAGTATCGATGATATCGATATGTGGGTCGATAAATCAGTCCAGATATACATGTGGTTGCTGGACACTTTTGTCCTCTTTTCGATGATATCGTTTAATCATCGAGGACATCGACAGAGCAGATCGATCATATCGAAGGTGTTTCGATAAAATCGACAAGGAAAGAAAACTTAGAGATTTTCCTATTTTGAAAAAGCTTTCTTACCTAAAAACCCTATGAAGTCCTATTTTGTTTTTAAGGCTTTTAATATACCTGGTGATTTGGGACAAGGGATGTGAGGCTCAGATTTACCTGTGGCGAGCTTACACACATCCGGTTAAGGCGGATGCTTGAATTAATCTTCCTATCAGGCTCTGTAGATGAACTGACTCAACACTCACGCTAATTGACAAACCAGGGCACTTTCAAGAGAATTCCTATTCATGGAAGATATTTGAGGCCCACCACGATATCTGTGAGAAAATCCACTCCATTTATCATTTTGGCTTATTCATGTTAGGCTATGAGTCCAAAAATTAGGTAGGCTGAAAGCTTGAGTGGTCCACAGAAAATGGTGGGGATTGAATGCCCACTATTGAAATGTTCATGGGCCAAAGGTCAGGGTGATTTTCCGGCCCTCAAGCAATATAAAGTCAACGAGTCTCGCCACTTGCCTCATCTGTCTTATACATTTGTTTAGTTCCATTTTACCCGTAACAACATATATAAGAAAAAATGGGATAGAAATTGTAGGCTCAAATAAACATACTATAAAGACAATCGAATTTGAAAACAGAGGATATCTAGTTTAACTGACTGTTGGGATAAATAAGAGCCAATAATAGCAACAATGGCTATAAGATTGGGGCATTCTACAAACCATCTTTCTTGCCAAAGGCATACATAATTGAATTTGAAAATCACATAATTGAAACCATTGATAGAGAATATAATGAAAAGCACAATGTGCATCATGTGCCCAGGCATCATTTTTCATAAATCCATATTTCAACAATAAATTTGAGACTAAACTGATTCACACACCTTTAGGGAGATCTGCCACCTTAGACCTTTCATGTAGATCATGCCCTATATTAGTTGCAAATTTTGTGTTGTCCATACATGCATGTAAGAATGATTGTATACTTTTCTGGAAGAAGCATGAAAAGGATGATATGTGTCCAAAATGTAAAAAGTTCATATACAAACGAGTAAATGTTAGGGGTAAGAAGATCTCGCACAAGGTCATACATTACTTCCCATAAAAACCAAGGTTGCAAAGATGGTTTATGAGCAGGAAGACAACTTCTGATATGAGATGACATAAAGAGAAGTGCATCACGGACCTGGGGGAGAAGGTATTGAGGTATCCAATAAATTCTGAAGCCTGGTAAGAATTTGACAAGAAGCACGATTGGTTTGCCGACGATCCTCGAATTGGACTGGTCAACGATGGTTTCAACCCATTTAGAAATATGAGTACTGCTTACAACATGTGGTCGGTTATACTTATTCTGTATAATCTATCGCCTTGGAAGTACATGAAAGGGCTATTCTTAATGATGCCCTTGCTTATTCTTGGCCCAAAGTCTCCTGGAAATGACATTGACGTGCATCTGCGCCCGTTGATGGATGAGTTAAAAGATTTGTGGGAAGATGGCGTAGAGATATATGATGCGTTGAAGAAAGAGAATTTTCGATTACATACAACATTATTATGGACCATACTTTCCTACCTATGGAAACATTTTCAGGTGGAATACAAAAGGCAAGATGGCATGTCCTACGTGTAACAAGGAAATAACTTCTTATTTATTAAAGAATGGGAGAAAGATTTATTATATGGGCCATCATCGCTTCCTCCCTCCGCAGCATAGATGCCAAAAAAGATGTAAAGATTTTGATGGTAAACGGAAAATGCGGTTGGAACCTAAGCGTCTATCTGGAGACGATATATTAACTAAAATGGAGGCAATTAAAGATATATAATTTGGAAAGAGACTGAATACTAAGAAGAGCAAGATTGTTGTAAACAAATTGAATTAATGGAAGAAAAACATTTTCTTTAAGTTACTATATTGGTGAACACTAAAACTGAGGCATAATCTGGATGTGATGCACATCGAGAAGAATATTTGTGAAAACGTCTTGGGAACAATAATGAATATCAAAGGAAAAACAAAGGACATCTCAATAATATTATACCACCAGCTTGCTATATAATGTTTAGGGATGAGAAAAATAGTTTATACGAATGGTTAAAGGATGTAAAGTTTTCGGATGGGTTCGTATCAAACATCACGCGATGTGTAAATGTCAAATATTGTAAGGTATCGGGCATGGAAAGCCATGATTGTCATATTCTTCTTCAATAACTACTACCAATGGCAATTCGTGGGCTCAAGCGTAAGGATGTCTCAAATGCATTAATCGAGCTGAGATTATTTTTCAATGAGTTGTGTTCCAAGACGTTGAATTTGAGAGCATTATAACAATTGGAATAGGACATCTCAATAATATTATACAAGTTCGAAAAGATATTCCCGCCCGCATTCTTTGATGTCATGGTACATTTAATTGTACACCTTCCTTGTGAGGCAATCATTGTCGGACTTGTGTCATTTCGATGGATGTATCCATTACTTGCTTTAGAAAATTCAAAATTTATTAAATGGATGTAAAGAGTGTTTTTTTAAACAGCGATCTGCATGAAGAAGTTTATGTTGAACAACCAACGGATTTTGAAGACCCTAAGAATGCTGATCATGTCTATCACCTAAAAAAAGCTCTCTATGGTTTGAAACAAGCTCTCAGGGCATGGTACGAAAAATTGACTAAGTTTCTACTAAGTCACAATTTTCTAATGGGAAGTATTGATAAGATTCTTTTTGTTAAGAAATATAACGATCATATCTTAATAGTGCAAATCTATGTTGATGATATTATTTATGGATCTACCTATACTAACATGACTGTTGAGTTTGCAGATTTAATGAAATCTAAGTTCGAAATGAGCATGGTTGGGGAATTGAATTATTTCCTAGGGTTACAAGTAAAATAACAACCTGATGGTATTTTTATCTCTCAAACCAAATATGCTTTGAACTTAATTAAAAAGTTTGGATTTGAGAATGGGAAAAATTTTGATACTCCTATGAGTACAACACTAAGACTCTCAAAAGACTCTACAGGTAAAAGTGTAGATCCTAAATTATATCATAGTATGATTGACAGTTTACTTTATCTAACTGCAAGTAGACTTGATATTGCTTTTAGTGTTGGTATTTGCGCTAGATATCAATCTGACCCTAAAGAGTCTCATCTAACTGCTGTTAAGCGGATTATGCAATATGTCACAAGTTCAGCTAATTTGGGTCTTTGGTATTCATATGATACTAGTGTTCAGTTGGCTGGGTACACAGATGCTGATTGGGCTGGTAATATCGATAATAGGAAATCAACTAGTGGTGGTTGTTTCTATATTGAAAATTATTTAGTTTCTTGATTTAGCAAGAAGAAAAGTTCCGTATCACTCTCAACTGCTGAGGCTGAATACATCGCAGCTAGAAATGCATGTACTCAGCTTGTATGGATGAGTAGAATGTTAAATGATTACGGAATTGTACAGGATTCAATGGTTTTATATTGTGATAAATCCAGAGCAATAAATATATCTAAAAATCCAATTCAGCATTCACGAACTAAGCACATTGACATTAGATATCACTACATTCGTGAATTAGTGAAAGAAAAGACAATCTCTTTGAAATACATTCCGACCGAGACTCAACTTGCTGACATTTTCATTAAACCGCTCGACAAAAGCAGGTTTAATAAATTGAAATTTGATCTTGGTATGTGCAATTTGAATTGAACATTTATACATTTCTGTATCATATTGTATATATTTATTATTTTAAATTAATAGAATTTTAAATTATGTGAAAAATGCATATTTTTGGATGTGCACGACCAGTCGAGGACGGACTTGACCAGTCGTGGCAACATTTACCTCCAGATGATATAAACATGGATGATATTTTTAATGAGATTGAATCAGATTCTAAGGCTGACCCTGACTATCAGCCTTTTGTTTTTTATGAGAGATTGCATTCTCTTAAGGAACAGGTGGCTCAAATACGTGTAACCCAAGATTCTCAATTTTCTTATATGCGCAAATATATAATGCGCATTAACAAGGGTTTACACCAAATTGATCCATCTATTCCTACTCCCTCTTCTGGATTTGATTAAGTGTTTTCTCATATAGCCCGTAATAACTCTTATGATACTTTGCTTTCTTTCAGTTTTTTAGACTGTTTTTGGATAAACTTGGGTTATGTTGGTTATGTTGGTCTATGAAGGTTTATGAACTTGGTTTATGATGATTTATGTTGGATGAACACTGTTTGCCTTTATATTTCATGATTTATCTTGACTAGTTTGCTCCATTCTACCTCTTTTGCTCCCTTATTCCTTTGTTTAATTGTGACAAAAAGGGGGAGAATAGTTCTTATGATTTATGGTTTGTCATGTTTGCTTATTACTTATGGTTATGGATGGAGTAGTAGGAGTAGTTGGCATGGAAATGGACATGGATTGTGCTACTCAGGAGGAGTAAGTAAAAAAAATTTTTAATGTGTTCTAGTTATTATAACTAGTGCATGATTCTTTATTGAGCAAGTAATGCTTCTCTTTAACTGCTGCATGATTCTTTATTGAACATGTAATGCTACTCTTATTTTTTTTTATAGAGTGTGTTTTGTCGCAAATTTGATAAAGGGGGAGATTGTAAGTGCAATGGTTATTTATTCCTTTGATTGTCAAATTTTGTTGTGTCAAAACCACAGTTTGTGTCTTGTGTAGCACATTGATATATATGTTCAAGACAATGCATCACATGTACAAGGACAATGTTTCAAGTCAAGAACAATGATCTCCTTCAAGAAATGCAAGATCAAGTACATTGATTCACCTTTAAGCTTCAAAATTCAATGATTTTAAAATGGACATCAAGAGACAAGTTAACTGTTCATTCTCAATACTCAAAGTGAAGCACGATTCAAGTATTACAAAGTCAAGCTTCAAAAGATCTCAAGTACAAGCTTCATGAACTTCTACGATCTTCTTTCATCTGAAGAAAAGAAGGTTCAATGCTCATATAACATGGTAAAGGTATGGAAGACCTTAGATTGACCTTAGGGTAGGTCATTTTGAATACATAATTCAAATTGAATCATTTTATAGGTGTTTGGTCTGTTCTTCGACTAGTCCCGGACTTTGTTCGACTAGTCCTACCACTGGCTCGACCAGTCCAAGAAATTTCACGACCAGTCCTAAGTTGTTGCAAATTTTCAGAATTTTTTGGTTGAGCTACGACCAGTCCTGGAGATTGCTCAACTGACCGTGTGAACAGTGCATGACACGTTCACGACCAGTCCTGCAGCTACGACTCAAAGTCCAGCAACTGATTCAGCCTTCTCACGACCAGTCGTGGACATGTCACGACCAGTCATGGAGACAACACGACCAGTCGTGCAAGGCCTACGACCAGTCGTAGAACGGTTTTATCCGATCGCGCTCAAAATTTCAAAATGTTGTTGTTCCTACAACCAGTCGTAGATGTGATTTTTGCATCTATAAATAGAACACGATTTTAAGAGTTTGATATCCAATTCAAGTAAAATCAAGGCATCACTCTGAGAGATAAGTTTGTAAACTTCTTAAGCTAGATTGTGCATATTTAATATTATTTTTTTATTAGCTTTTTATAGTTGATTTTGTTTCTGCATTCCAATCTGATTTGAAAGAGGAATTGTGGTATTCCACTTCTTGGAATCAAAATCAAATAGAGCTAGCCCAACTTAATTTAATTTAAAATCAATTAGAACCTAGAACTATTTCAAAGTGAGTGTGAACATTGAACTTCTATATTCGAATTTCTACTCCGTCTTGGTTCATTCGGGCTGCAACAAAAGGAGAAATCCAGGTATTTTACATTATTATAATTTCCATTGCGTTGGTTTCTTTTGAGATTAAGCCAGAAAAATCTCATTCTATTTGGTTATCTGAGGAGAGCTAGAAAACTCAGAGTGTGAGGTTTTTGAATTGTGTAAGCCCACTTGAAATACACGATCGTGAGGGTTTTAGGTGAACCTGAGAAAAACCTATTTTCATAGTGAACGTTGATATCCACTGTGTGAGGATATTAGGAGTGGAATAACTGTGTGGCTGTTGCTGAACAGTTGGTGTACACACACGCGAACCACTATAATTCTTTGTGTTTTGTGAATGTGTGATTTATTTTCTATATCATTTATCATTTAAAGTTGTGGGATGTATTTGTGAATGTGAATGTTGTAATATTTTTATTTCAAGCATTGTGGGGAATGTTGTAATAATGTAGATTTCAATTCTTGCTATTTTATTTCTCTTCAGTTTGTGTTATTGATTCTTAGGCTATTCTAGTAAGGTTGTCCTTGCCATAAACCCTTGGTTTTTATGGTGTAAGGTTGTCCTTAGAACATCTAAAAATTTAAGGTTGCTTTGCATTTCAGAATTGTGGTTTGTTTAAAGCGTTATTTTTCCTTTATTTGATTAAATTCCGTTGTTATCATTTTAATTTGGCATAGTCCTATTCAACCCCCCCCCCCCCCCCCAAGGACATATAGCTTGGCCTTTTCACATAAATCGCTTGAAGCGACGGATGAACTGTATTCATTAGCATGTGGTCCTAATTCACGAGTCATTCAGTATAATGGTTGCATTGTTAGGGAAATTAGATTCCATACTAACGAGCGCGATGAAAATAGTAAAACTTAAAATATTGGCATGGTTGTGAATAGAGATAATGAAGAAAACTTACAGTTTAACTTTTTGGTATATTGACAGACATTATTGTTTTAAACTACTGTGGAGGAAATCAGGTCTTCTTTTTCAAATATGACAGGTAGGATGTTAGTAATAACAAAACGGGAATACAAAGAGACAATCATTTCACGAGCATAAATTCCTCTTGTAGATGGTATAAGGATGACCCATTCGTACTAGTTGTTCAGGTTAAGCAAGTTTTTTACCTTAAGAACACTAAATTGAAAGGCAATTAGCATGTCGTTCTGAGGGCACTACTTAAAAAATGGTATGATATTTCAAATGTGGAGGAAGATGAACAAGTTGAGGAGGAAGATGAAAATCCCTTTACATCATATATGGTTGATGGGACTGTCCAAGATGATGATCATAACGTTGACCATATGTTTAGGGATGACATGAACTCAGAGTATGTTGATGCCAATGGAATAAATGTTGAAGAAGATAAAAATTTCATCAATGATAATGAAAATGGTAGTGGAGATGATTGGGATGACGATGTACAACTTTTATGTACTGATCGTGATACATGAAATGGCCATGTAAGTTTTAGCTTGTATAATATTTTTAAATTGTAAATAAAAGTTATTTTCTTCATGTTCAATATTTTCTTCGTATGGTGTCATTTATTTATTTACGTTCTTTAAATTGTATTATTTTTATTTTGAATCTCCAGTTCTAACAGCCATGGCACCCGGCAGTGATGTCAAGAGACGTATATTGGCCTCCACCCAATCATCACCTAATAAGCATTCCATTGCACGACCTTCTTTACAAAAGTTACGCTTGGGCCACACTCTAGCCTCCTAAACTCCCTCCTCACAGGCTTTTGTCCATCATTCCTCTGCCCAACAATCACCATCAGACGTTGCTGGTCAATCCCATGGGGCAACGCTGACATCTACAGATCTATCTGGTATTGGTAAGATTTATATATATTTATTCTTATATTTATATTTAGAGACAATTCTGTACAAACGCCTAAGTTTTCATTGATTTCCAAATATATATATATATATATATATATATATATATATATATATATATATATATATATATATACTTTTAAAAGTATTTATGGATTTCAACGAAAAATTAAGTGTCTACAAGGAATTGTCTCTTACATTTAATTAATATTTGCTTTGTATATATTAAATTGTATTATTTTCATTTTGCAGATGAAACTTCCAACACATCTAGAAAAGGATATGGCAGGTCAAGGGAACTTGCTCTCGCTAGGCATTTGGAGATGACGGGCCAACGACCCTATACACTTTCCCACCAGGGAAGTATAGATCGATAGAGTTATGGTCGACCATTTTCACGACTGAGGTGGGGGTGATATGTTGACGGTGGGCGCCCCTTACCTGTGGGTCTTGGGAGTCCGTGCCTAATATTAACAAGGTGGTTATACACAATTGAATATTGGTAACCGAATACTAAGTTTTGTTTTAGTTTTTTTTTTCTTTTAAATAATTGTGTCATTAAATTTATTTACAAATTATTGATTCGGGTAATATATTATTTATTATGATAAATTTGACATTGACATAGAACTCAGTAATGTTAAAAATGAGCTCAATATGTATTTGGGCAATCGGTTTAGGCAATATAAGAATTGGTGTCATTCCTACTAAAAAAAAGAAGATTGTGAGTAGGCCTGACAACACCCGTATGATGTCATCTCCCTCAAGGATTGAGATAAAATTTACAGTATTTTCAAGTCCGATGCATTCTTCGTGAGATCCAATTTTTATTAATGTTTAGTTTTCAATAATTTCTCTATAAGTATTGTAATAACTTGTTTGTACTTTTAATGTAGGAAATGAATAAGTCAAACACAGAGAATCGCTCCAAGCTTATGGTGAACCACACGACTAGTTCGAAGCCGTTTGTCTGGCTTCTTAATTAGATGGTATAATACTTTATTTGTCTTACATTTATTAATTTATTTTATTAATCACATTACTTGTCGTAACATTGTAAATATGATATTTCTCGTTTAAATGGAATAGTGTAAACAGGAGACCTAGAAGGAGCTTTATCTCATTACTTTCTATCGGAACACACACATTAGGAAGATGACGGGCACTTTGGTGACTTCGCGTTGCGAGGATCTATATGTAAGAATCATTTTAACTTATTTTAAAGTTGTTTTATTACTTCCTCATTTTATACTGATAATGCTTTGTTAAGATTACATAATGAAATGCTACAATTCCATACTCAATTTCAATCGGAGGACATTGTACCGTTGATAGCAGACGAAGCATGTTTTACGGTTCTTAGCTCTGGATCTTGCTACTTCCGTGGTCTTGGGCATGGGGAGGTCCCTGCATCGACCCATCATAACCATGCTGATGCGGATAAGGCTACAAGGAGGGCTGAGCAGGCAGAGGCAACAACGGCTGAGCTTAGGACTGAGTTGCAGGTCATGCAAGGGACGATAAATGATATGTAGACATGACAAGCTCAGTTGGAGGAAATGGTATGTACCCTTATGTTAAAGCAACTCCAATCACATCATTAGTGGTAAGTTGAATGCCATATTTAAATTATGAAAGTAGTATAGAATTGAAAAGGCCAAGCTATATGTCCTAGAGGGGGGGGGGGGGGGGGGTGAATAAGACTATGCCAAATTTAAAATAAAATTAGCGGAAATAAACTAAGCCAATAGCCTTACTATATGAATCAATTCACAAAGCTAAATTTAAATCACCTTGATAAATAGGTATCGAGAGATTGATGCAAATTCAGTTCTAAGGACAACCTTACACCATAATCAGCAAGGGCTTATGGTAGGACAACCTTATTTCTAGAACCTCTTTTAGATCAAGGACTCAATATTAATATTAGTAAATGAAATAGCAAGGAATTGTAATTAAATGCAGAAGTAAGATCTAAATTATTACAACAATCCCCACACTTGCTTGAAATGTAAATAATTACAACATTCACATCCACTTGTATATTCCACAAGATTGAATGATAAAAGATATGAAAATTAAGCAAGCATTCAAACCACAAGTCAAAGAGTTATAGTGGTTCGCTTGTGTGTACACCAACTGTTTTCCAACAGCCACACAAAAAGCTACTCCACTCCTAATATCCTCACACAGGGGATATTAGCGTTCACTAACAAATAGGTTTTCACAGGTTCACCAAAAACCTTTACAATTGTGTCTTTTTCACTTGGGCTTACACAATTCAAAAACCCCTCTTTTCTGAGTTTTCTGGTTTTCCTCAGACAACCAATACAATGAGATTTTTCTGGCTCAACCTCAAACAAAACCAGTACAATGAGATTTTTCTGGCTTAACCTCAAACAAAACCTGAATTTTACAGAATTGTAAAATACCTGGATTTCTCCTTTTTCGTAGCAGCCCGGTAGAACCAATCGGAGTAGATGATTTGAATGTCAAAGTTCAATTTCCAATACTCACATTCATAAGGTTCTAAATTCTAATTGATTTTAACTCGTTGGGCGTAACTATATTTGATTTTGATTCCAAGAAGAAGGAATAAGATAATTCCTCTTTTCAAATACGATTGGAATATAGAAACAAAATCAAATTAAATAAGCTAGCAAAAAGGAATATTAAATAAGCACAATCTAGCTTAAAATAAACACAGACTTATCTCAGAGTGATCACTTGAAAATTTCTTGAATTGAATAGCGTTGAGGTTATGAAAACTTTGAATTTCGTGTTCAATTTATAGAAGCAGAAATCGCTCCTACGACTGGTCGTAGCTCTAACAGATTTTTGAAAAAATAAGCGCGATCTTTGAAAGCCGTTCTACGACTGGTCGTGAGTACCCTACGACTGGTCGTGGGTCACCTACGACTGGTCGTAGATCCCTACGACTGGTCGTAGGACCAGTGATATCGTTGCTGGACTTTAAGTCGTAGCTCCACGACTGGTCGTGGATGAGTCGAAGCCACACCTACGACCGGTCGAAGGACCTCCAGGACTGGTCATGGGCGTACCAAAAATTCCGAAAAAATCTTCAACTACTTAGGACTGGTCGAGGAATTTCTTGGACTAGTCGAACCAATGCTAGGACTGGTCGAACAAGAGCTAGGACTGGTCGTAGAATAGACCAACCTTGTGTAAAATAAATATTTGATTAATGTATCCAAAGTGACCTACTTAAAGGGTCAACCTAAGGTCATTCAAACCTGAACCATGTCGTATGGACATTGAACTTCAACCATTCAACGAATGTAGATAATTTGAATCATATCAGGCTTGAGATCTTGAACCATATCATGCTTGAGATCTTAAACCATATCATGCTTGAGATCTTGATCAACATAGAACTACTTCATGCGTTGTTTCTTTAGATTTGAACTTCAACATTGTAACTTCTTGAGGCTTCAACATGTAGCTTCTTGAGGCTTCAACATGTAGCTTCTTGAAGAGTTTAAGCAGTGTCTTGAATACATATAAATCATCATACAAGCACAGGACACAGATAGATGTTTTGGCACACAAAATTTGACAACCAAAGGAGCATGAGACCATAACACTTACAATCTCCCCCTTTGTCAAATTTGTGACAAAACACCCAAATTATAATACCTCAAATTGAAACGAAGTACTCACAACATATTCACAACAAGTTCAACAATAGAGAAGCATACACACCACAAGTTCATCAATAGAGAAGCATGCATAGATATATAAATAAGTATAACTAGCATCATTCTCATAACTACCCCTGAACCCCCATTGAGTAATAGGTACCCCTGAGAAGCTAACTCCCCCTGAGTAATAGATAATAGGAGCACATCTCTCCCAAAACTTCTCCCCCTTTTTGTCACAAAATGACAAAGGAAGAAGGGCAGCAATAATAATGAATATAGCAGTTAGTATATAGATTCAAGAGAGCTTTAGTGCATAATTCAAAAAGTCAGTGAGTATGTAAAGTTAAAAAAAATATTACAGACCCATAAAAAAAATTCAATCAGAACCCGAGGATGGAGCAGGATTAGAAGGATCAATTTTGTGTAAACCCTAGCAATACGCCTCATATATTTGCGTAGATAAGAGAATTGCGTATCTTGGGTAACACGAATTTGAGCCACTTGCTCTTGAAGGGAATTCAATCTCTCATCAAAATCAGAGGGCTGAAAATCAGGATCATCAGCCGAGTCTGACTCAAGTTCTTCAAATAAATCATCCATATTCACGTCTTCAGTAGGATCACCAGCTTGACCTGCATCTCCTGCTTCAGCACCACCGCTACCAGCATCCACTTGGCCATCAGCCAATTCTAAAGTCATCTTGTTAATATTGGAATTATTGAAGGGGAGATGATGGATGGGTTTTTCTCTAGTAGGCATAGCAACGAGCATATGATTTGCCAGCATAGTCAACAAATAACCAAAGGGTATATCACTATGTCCAGGATGTTGACGAGACAGAATAATGGAATGACAAATTAAAGAAGGTAAACAATTTTTGCACCAGAGATGACAGAATGCAAAACACGAACCATAAAAGCAGTGAGTTCGGTTTTATTACCAGCACGAGGATAAAGATTAGAGATGAAAATCCTATGTAGTACTCTGTGTCTGGGTAACAAAAATCTTGAGGGAAGTGCATGACCTTTATGAGTCCAATGAACATCCAAATTACATAAATCTCTAGTAAGCATTCTACGTTCAGATTCAGAGAGACTGTCATGTAAAATATTAATTGGAATGCTCTCATCATTGAACAGGTATTTCCATAATATCAGCAATCAAATGTCGATCCACTACAAACAATCCTTCTTGAGTATCAACTTTAAAAATTAAATTCTCAAGAGAAAAATCACAGATACATGCAAACATGGATTGGGCAATGGACTGGTATGCAGCTCCACCCCAATGCAAGATGTTATCCCATCCCACAGATTCCAACAGAGGAGGGATACCAAATGAAGCAATGTGATTAACATTCACAGGACGCTCAACAATAATATTTCGCATACGCAAATCCCGAACATTTGGAGGATCATTTTCGGGAGACCGAAGATGACGTTGTACAATAGAAGTTGATCTAGAAGAAGAGGGACCTCTAGTAGTTTTCTTTTTACCTCTAGCATCCATTTTCAATGGAGGATTTCAATGAAACAACAAGATGCAAGATAGAAGAAATGGGTTTTAGGTAGAACAGATTTTTCAAGATAAAACCCCAATCTTGCAATGAACGACCAAATAATTCTACAAGAAGTGATTTGAAACACTAATATCAAGAATCTATAATAAAAATGCAAAGGAACCACTAACCTTGAAGAACTAAGAAGGTGGGTTCGACCGGTCGTAGCTAGAGCCGTTGGTGGAAAAAAAGAAATGAGGAAGAAGAGTCAAAATCCCCAAATTAAAGTGAAATCCCGAGTTTCACGACCGGTCGTGTAAGTGTTCGACCGGTCGTAGCACGACCGGTCGTGTACACTCACGACTGGTCGAGTACGACTTAAAATTTGCAATTTTTTTTAAAATAATTTTCAAATTTAAGCAAATAAATCATCAAACTATGTACATTATGATACACCAAATCATGCAAATTCAATTTAAATTGCACATACCGAGATCAAACTTTAATTTATTAAACCTGCTTTTGTCGAGCGGTTTAGTGAAAATGTCCGCAAGTTGAGTCTCGGTTGGAATGTAATCCAAACATATTACCTTTTCTTCCACTAATTCACGAATGTAATGAAATCTAATATCAATATGCTTAGTACGTGAATGCTGAACTGGATTTTTAGAGATATTTATTGCACTGGAATTATCGCAAAATAAAATCATAGAATCCTGAGTAATTCCATAATCGCTTAACATTCGTTTCATCCAAACAAGTTGAGTACATGCATTTCCAGCAGCAATGTATTCAGCCTCAGCTGTTGATAGCGATATAGAACTTTGCTTCTTACTAAACCAAGAAACAAGACAATTTCCAATGTAGAAACAACCACCACTGGTTGATTTCCTATCATCAATGTTTCCAGCCCAGTCAGCATCTGCATACCCGGCTAATTGAACATTAGTCTCATGTGGATACCAGAGACCCAGTTTAGTAGAACTTGCGACATATCGCATAATCCGCTTAACAGCAGTTAAGTGAGATTCTTTAGGATTTGATTGATAACGAGCACAAATACCAACACTCAAAGCGATATCTGGTCTACTAGCAGTCAGATAAAGTAAACTACCAATCAAACTACGATACAATTTAGGATCCACATCATTACCTGCAGAGTCTTTTGAGAGTCTCAAAGTTGTACTCATAGGAGTATCAAAATTTTTACCTTTCTCAAATCCAAATTTCTTGATTAAACACTGAGCATATTTGGTTTGAGAGATAAAAATTCATCAGGTTTTGTTTTACTTGCAACCCTAGGAAATAGTTTAATTCTCCAACCATGCTCATTTCGAATTTAGACTTCATCAAATCTGCAAACTCAACAGTCATATTAGTACAGGTTGATCCATAAATAATATCGTCAACATATATTTGGACCATTAGAATATCATCGTTATACTTCTTAACAAAGAGTGTCTTATCAACACATCCCATCTGAAAATTATGACTTAGTAAAAACTTAGTCAGTTTTTCGTACCATGCTCTGGGAGCTTGTTTCAGACCATAGAGAGCCTTCTTAAGACGATACACATGATCAGTAAATTTAGGATCTTCAAACCCTGTAGGTTGTTCAACATATACCTCTTCATGTAAATCACCATTCAGAAAGGCACTCTTTACATCCATTTGATAAATTTTAATCTTTCTAAAACATGCAATGGAGATAAAAAGTCTGATTGATTCAAGACGAGCTACAGGGGCAAATGTCTCATTATAATCAATACCTTCAATTTGCGTATATCCCTGTACAACTAGTCTTGCTTTATTTCGAATAATATTTCCAAGTTCATCAGATTTGTTTTTGAAAATCCATTTTGTTCCAATAATATGTTTATCTTTAGGTCTAGGAACAAGATACCAAACATCATTTCTGACAAACTGATTAAGTTCTTCTTGCATCGCAAGAATCCAGTTTTCATCCGAAAGTGCTTCTTTTACGTTAACCGGTTCAATCTGGGATGTAAAGCATACGTAGTTACATATGTCCTCTAATTGTTTACGAGTGCGCACACCAGTGAGAGGGTTTCCAAGTATTTGAGAAGTTGGATGATCTTTAACAGTCCTAAATTCAGAATTAGGTTCACTTGATGAAGTTTCTTGTTTTTCAAGTATAAGCACTTCATCATTATCTGAACTAGGAACAGGTGTATTCAAAAGATCGTCAATCACAACATTTATTGACTCTTGAATCACACCGGTCCTGTTGTTCAGAACACGATATGCACGACTGTTTAAAGAATACCCTAAAAAGATCCCTTCATCACTTTTAGTGTCGAATTTTCCCAAATTTTCACGGTCACGCAAAATATAGCACTTGCTGCCAAAAACTCGAAAGTATTTGACAGAAGGCTTTTTCTCAAACCACATTTCATAAGCCGTTTTATTATTAGATTTACAGATATAAACACGGTTAATAATGTAGCAGGCTGTATTCACTGCTTCAGCCCAAGATTCCTAGGGAGCTTCATGCTATTTAACATAACATTTCCCATTTCTTGAAGCACTCTATTCTTCTCTCGACAATTCCATTTTGTTGAGGAGTTTTAGGTGCAGAGAATTCATGCGATATTCCCTGATCGCTACAGAATTTCTCAAAACCGCTATTTTCGAATTCGGATCCATGATCACTACGGATCTTGTTGACTTGAGAACTTTTTCAGTTTGAATCCGTTTTATAATCTTTTTCACTTCATCAAGGGTTTCTGATTTGTCTCTCAAGAATGAAACCCAAGTGAATCTTGTATAATCATCTACAATAACTAAGATGTATTTTTTGCCACCTCGACTTTCCGTTCTTGTTGGTCCTATAAGATCCATGTGGAGAAGCTCGAGTGGTCTTGTGGTGGTATTGGAGTTCACCTTTTTGTGAGAGCTCCTAGTTTGTTTACCATACTGGCATTCACCACAAATCTTGTCTACTTTTTGCATCTTAGGTAGACCTCTAATTAGTTCACCTTTGCTCAATCTGTATAAATTTCGATAGTGTACATGTCCGAGGCGTTTATGCCATAATTCTGTCTCATCGGTATGGACCATGTAACACGTTTGTTTAGATGAGCTACTATCGCTTACTATATAGCAGTTTTCAGAAGTTCTGCGACCAGTTAATATTACAGAACCCTTTTCATTTATAATTTCACAACCTTGATTAGAAAATTTAACATTATGGTTGTTATCGCATATTTGAGATATGCTCAACAGGTTGTGTTTTAAACCCTCAACATATAAAACATTTTTAAATAAGGGAAGGTTATAGAGTTGGACCGTACCTTTGCCAATTATCTTGCAGTTGCTACCATCACCAAATGTGACTGACCCATCAGTCATATCTTTAAGATCGGTGAATAGTGCTTTGTCGCCTGTCATATGTCTGGAGCATCCACTGTCTAGGTACCATTTCGAATGGCTTGTAGCTTTGAAAGCAGTGTGAGCAACCAAACAGGCAACCTTAGGAACCCATTTCAGTACTGTTTTGGGTTAGGAGAATAATTGGTCTTCTTTTGTTTATAGTTGTAAGAGTGACCTACAGAATTAGATTTTAATAGCTCCTTAAGTAAATCAATAATTTTTTCAGCTAGTGGGTTTCGAATCTGATTTTTAAAATAGCTGCTTTTGGGTTTAGGAAAGTTTTTGTATTTTTAGAAAAAACTTGACTAGTACCTTTTCCTTTTGAGTTAGAAGTCTCTCCTTTCACAAAATTGGAAGGAGTATTCTTCTGTTTAGGAGATGTGTTTTTATCATAACCCAACCCGGATCGATCGCCACATTTTCTTGATCCGGATAACAATTTTTCTAATTTTGGATCACCTTGGGCATATCTCCATGTGTCCTTCAAACTCAAAAGAGAAGATACTTCATTTTTAAGTTTCTCATTTTCAGATTTCAAATTTTCAATTAGGGAGGTTTTGAATTCTAGATCACACTTAGACTTTTCAAAACTATCTGAAATTTGAGATTTTTCTAAAATAAGAGTTTCAAAACATTCTTTAAGTTTATAAAACTTTTCTTTTTGAAGTTTAAGTTTGACAGCAATTTTACAACTTTCCTTATATAAGGCATTGTAAGCATCTTGAAGATCTTCATCATATTCATGATCACTATCCAAATTTTCTTCACTTGTTGAATCATCGTGATCGGAAAAAGTAAACTTGGCTAGAGTCATAAGGGCCTTAAGTTCACTGCCCGACTCGGTTTCTGAATTTTCTGACTCAGAAGAGGCTTCAGAATCAGACGATTCATCCCAAGTAGCCAACATACCCTTCCTTTTGAATCTGTCCTTTTTAGGACATTTGTTTGCTAAATGCCCATATTCTTGACAGTTGTAGCATTGACTATCTTTCAATGATTTCCAAGTTTTAGACTTAGGTTTGGAACGTTTCTTTTCATTTCCCTTTTGAAAATCGACTCTTTTCTTACTTTTGAAAATCTTATAAAACTTTTTCGCCAAAAGGGCCATATCATCTTCAGACTTTTCTGAATCTGAATTTTCTTGAATAATACTTTTAGATGACTTCAAAGCAATAGATTTACCTTTAGGAGCTTTAAAACTTAATTCATAGGTTTGTAAAGAACCAACTAATTCCTCTACCTTCATATTATCCGTATCACGAAGTTCCTGGATTGCGGTTACCTTTGAATTGAACCGTTCAGGAAGAGAGCGTAGTATTTTTGCACACACTTTACTTTCTGGGATCTTATCGCCAAGACCCCACATTGAGTTTACAATGTCATTCAATCTAGTGTAAAAGTCCATAAACATTTCATTTTCCTCCATATGAATTTCTTCAAATTTAGTTGTGAGGAGTTGGACTTTAGATTTCTTGACAATTGATGTACCTTCGTGTGTCATTTCTAAAATATCCCAGGCTTGCTTTGCAGTATCACAGGATATGATTCTTTTGAACTCATCCGGTGATAGTGCGCAAGTGATTGCATTTAGTGCTTTAGCATTAGCACTACTCTCATTTTTCTGAAGTGTGGTCCATTGGTAATACGGTGTAATTTTCATAGATTTTGAACCATCAACACCAGTTACTTCCATGATAGGAGGTTTCCATTCAGTCACTGTGGCTTGCCACACACTTTCATCCATTGATTTGAGGAAGATCCTCATTCTGGCTTTCCAATAGGCATAGTTGGAGCCATCAAAGGGAGGAGGTCTAGTAACTGAAAGGCTATCAAAATTTGACATCTTTTTATATAGCTTAGATCGTTAGCTCAGGAAATAAATCCAAATAAAAAGCAACAAAATGAGCTATTAGGCTCTGATACCACTTGAAAAGGCCAAGCTATATGTCCTAGAGGGGGGGGGGGTGAATAGGACTATGCCAAATTTAAAATAAAATCAGCGGAAATAAAATAAACCAATAGCCTTACAATATGAATCAATTCACAAAGCTAAATTTAAATCACCTTGATAAATAGGTATCGAGAGATTGATGCAAATTCAGTTCTAAGGACAACCTTACACCATAATCAACAAGGGCTTATGGTAGGACAACCTTATTTCTAGAACCTCTTTTGGATCAAGGACTCAATATTAATATAAGTAAATGAAATAGCAAGGAATTGAATTAAATGCAGAAGTAAGATCTAAATTATTACAACAATCCCCACACTTGCTTGAAATGTAAATATTACAACATTCACATCCACTTGTACATTCCACAAGATCGAATGATAAAAGATATGAAAATTAAGCAAGCATTCAAACCACAAGTCAAAGAGTTATAGTGGTTCGCTTGTGTGTACACCAACTGTTTTCCAACAGCCACACAAAAAGCTACTCCACTCCTAATATCCTCACACAGGGGATATTAGCGTTCACTAACAAATAGGTTTTCACAGGTTCACCAAAAACCTTTACAATTGTGTCTTTTTCACTTGGGCTTACACAATTCAAAAACCCCTCTTTTCTGAGTTTTCTGGTTTTCCTCAGACAACCAATACAATGAGATTTTTCTGGCTCAACCTCAAACAAAACCAGTACAATGAGATTTTTCTGGCTTAACCTCAAACAAAACCAAAAGTAAATGAATTTTACAGAATTGTAAAATACCTGGATTTCTCCTTTTCGTAGCAGCCCGGTAGAACCAATCGGAGTAGATGATTTGAATGTCAAAGTTCAATTTCCAATACTCACATTCATAAGGTTCTAAATTCTAATTGATTTTAGACTCGTTGGGCGTAGCTATATTTGATTTTGATTCCAAGAAGAAGGAATAAGATAATTCCTCTTTTCAAATAAGATTGGAATATAGAAACAAAATCAAATTAAATAAGCTAGCAAAAAGGAATATTAAATAAGCACAATCTAGCTTAAAATAAACACAGACTTATCTCAGAGTGATCACTTGAAAATTTCTTGAATTGAATAGCGTTGAAGTTATGAAAACTCTGAATTTCGTGTTCAATTTATAGAAGCAGAAATCGCTCCTACGACTGGTCGTAGCTCCTAACAGATTTTTGAAAAAATAAGCGCGATCTTTGAAAGCCGTTCTACGACTGGTCGTGAGTACCCTACGACTGGTCGTGGGTCACCTACGACTGGTCGTAGATCCTACGACTGGTCGTAGGACCAGTGATTTCGTTGC
This sequence comes from Magnolia officinalis, assembly GCA_021015155.1. Lineage (NCBI taxonomy): Eukaryota > Viridiplantae > Streptophyta > Magnoliopsida > Magnoliales > Magnoliaceae > Magnolia > Magnolia officinalis. The sequence goes on from JAJHSJ010000017.1 coordinate 26,053,097, forward strand.
TGGACTTTAAGTCGTAGCTCCACGACTGGTCGTGGACGAGTCGAAGCCACACCTACGACCGGTCGAAGGACCTCCAGGACTGGTCGTGGGCGTACCAAAAATTCTGAAAAAATCTTCAACTACTTAGGACTGGTCGTGGAATTTCTTGGACTAGTCGAACCAATGCTAGGACTGGTCGAACAAGAGCTAGGACTGGTCGTAGAATAGACCAACCTTGTGTAAAATAAATATTTGATTAATGTATCCAAAGTGACCTACTTAAAGGGTCAACCTAAGGTCATTCAAACCTGAACCATGTCGTATGGACATTGAACTTCAACCATTCAACGAATGTAGATAATTTGAATCATATCAGGCTTGAGATCTTGAACCATATCATGCTTGAGATCTTGAACCATATCATGCTTGAGATCTTGATCAACATAGAACTACTTCATGCGTTGTTTCTTTAGATTTGAACTTCAACATTGTAGCTTCTTGAGGCTTCAACATGTAGCTTCTTGAGGCTTCAACATGTAGCTTCTTGAAGAGTTTAAGCAGTGTCTTGAATACATATAAATCATCATACAAGTACAGGACACAGATAGATGTTTTGGCACACAAAATTTGACAACCAAAGGAGCATGAGACCATAACACTTACAAGAATAATCATTAATCATATTTTATTTTAATTATTTTACAAATTTTCCTACAGACTGTTGTTATCTTTATAGGCCCCACTGCATTATCGAGAATGCACATTTTTTTTTTTATATTGATTTTTATTGGACTATTTGGGCATGTGTAATTTTTTTTTTTTTTTTTTTTGTATTCTAGATAATTATAAAATATTTTTTATTTTAGTGGTTGATGATGAATATTGATTAAAACATGTTGTTTTGTTCGATTAGTTGGTTCAAACAGGAAAAAATATTTGTATTAGGGATGACTTTCACTTGTCGCTAATAAATAAATCAATATAATTCACGACGACTAACATTCATTGACAAAAGTCAATGGCGATGTGTTTGAAATTTTTAACTACGAGTAGATTTATAAGCCATAGCACAGGTCTTTATTAGCGACAAGTTTCAACTTTAGCAATGTTTTGTGATATGTAATGGTGATGTGTCAACTCATCGTTAATATTTTGCGACAAGTTGTTAGGTCGTGGCAAATAATTAACTCATTGGCGATGACTTGCTATTTTTATCACTAAATGGAATTTGTGACATCGTAGTTGCAACGAAATTGACAACGACCAACACTTGTCGCCACAAGCTTTGGCGACGACTTAACAAGGTCATTTTAGGGTATGACATCGTAGTTGCAACGAAATTGACAACGATCAACTACCGTAGATACCGCATTGGATCCTGACTGTGGGGCCCATCATGATGTGTGTCTTACATACATACTATTCATCTGTTTATCAAGGTCATTTTAGGGTATGATACCAAAATTGCAGCGGATCCAAATCTTAAGTGGAACACCATAGGAAACATAGGAAACCGTGGTGATTGAATGCCTGCCATTAAAAACATTTTAGGAGGTACGGAAGGTTTATTTGCGATCTAACCTGTTGATAAGGTCACAAAGACCTGGATGGAAAGACCAGACAAATATAGCTTGATCCAAAACTTTTTGTGCCACCTAACAAATTTTTAAGGGTCAATCACTGCTTTTTCCTATGGTGTGGTCCACCTAAGATTTGGATATGCTGCATCTTTTCGCTAATACCCTAAAAATGATCTGACAAAACAGATAGACGGTGTGGCTATAATACACATAAATCATGATGGCCCCACAATCATGGATCCATCAAAGCCGCGGCCGGACACAGCCTGAACTACTGAAGCATGGACCCCACTTTCTATGGAACTCACAAGGAGAATATTGTACGGTCGAAGATCTATACTCATTAGATTATATCACGCGTTTGAAACACGTAGGAGTGGTTTGGGTATTTTTCATGGTCTTAATCCTGAATTAAAAGCACACCGATAGAGTAATCCAGACCATCCAATTGGTGACCATCAAATAGACATTTTTTTTTTCAAAGAAGAAGTAAAAAAAAAAAAAAAAAAAAAAAAAAAAAAGATCAGTCAAATTCAAGATGGCCATGCTCCGGCAATACAGACCATGAAAAAAAAAAAATCATCAATTGGATAGACTGTCCTAATCAGTTTGAGTTGTGATCTATGCTCCATCCGTACATGTGGCGTAGTTGTACGGAAATCAACCAGACCATCCAAGTCGCCAACCGAATTATGGATGGAGTGGAACACAAAATTATACACTGAAGAGATTACAGTAACCATCTGATTTTGCACTTGGGATTTGGAACACAAGCGGTTCTACTTTCAACCGTTCATTCATTATCTATCAACAGGATGGCTGGGATTGCTTGGTCTGTTGGATTTTAGAGATCTACAATTAACTTGGTTGCGCATGAAAATGGTGGTGAATTATGACAGAAGTCATAACCCATGGGACATGTCCAAGACCAGCCCATGAACAATGGATGCAGATTTCCCGGGAAAGAAAGACTTTTCGAGGAAAGTTCATGTGCATGGATGCTGGGTGGGGCCAACCACCATGTTTGTGAGAAATCTACCCTGTTCATCCGCTTTGAGGGCTCATTTTAGGCTATTACACAAAACTCAAGTGGGCCACATGAGAGTAAACAATGGGGATTCAGTGAGAACGATTGAAACATTCCTGTGGCCATAAAAACTTTGTGTTAGGCTAAATTTTATGTATTTTCACTTCATTCCAGTAGTAATAACCTTATAAACGGTTTGGATGGCATATAAACATCAAGGTGGAGCCTAAGAAGATTTCAACGGTAAGTATTTCTTTCCCCAATTTTTCCTCTCGTGTGGCCTAGTTGAGTTTCGGATCCAACTCATTTTTACTTTCTTGTCCTAAAATGATCTCACCAAATAGATGAACGGGGTAGATTTCCCACAAACATAGTGGTAGGCCTCACCTAGCATCCTTGAGCAGGAACTTCATGCTAAAGCCTTTGGCAAGAAATCCGCGTCCCATGAGCAAGTACCTAGACCTAGGTCCAGCCTATCAAGCCTATCTACTATCAAGTAAGCATAAGGGCTCAGACCAAGCCCAGCCCATGAGCTAATTACCGTGCCCGAAAATGGATTATCCTATTGGGCCCATATGGATGTCTGCGATCAGGCCTAGGTCGATCATTTACTGGGCCAGACGCTTGTGCCCGTCCCCACGACAGTTTCCTGTGCCGTGGCCCACTTGCGCTCTCGTCTGGTCTGATTTTGGGGATGAAGACCATATATGGTGGGCCACACCTGATGGACAGGATGGATTTGAGATATACATTCGGGACCGCGAGAGGAAAGGGCACAAACTGAATGAGGGGTGGTCCCCATTTCTCCATGCTCATTTTTTCTATAATAAACAAGTGGTCAGATTTATTTCTTATGATGCGACCATATCAGAAATTCTCCAACATATGACAATCTTAAACTTTTGATTCGTGGTTATTGAATAGATATTAAGAAATACGACAACTGTCCACATTCGACCACAAAATCACAAGATCAGTGACCAGGATCTTCTAATCTGTGTGATCTTTATGGGTTACTATGGTTTCCATCCAAGATGGAAAGTAAAACACCAATGGTCGAGATCAATGATAATTGGTGCCCACTTCTCAAAATGCGGACCCCAAGGAATTCGTGTTAGGAGAAGCTATGTGGGCCTACTACCACGTCATGAGAAATCCATTTCGTCCATTATTTTTGCGAGCTTATGTCAGGAGATGAACTCAAATTTTAGGGAGGTCCGAAACTTAAGTGAGGAGCCCACGTGAAATGGTAGGGATGGAAATGCCAGCCGTTGAAATCATCTTAGGGCCGCCATCCGGACCATTCATAAGGTTATTCTTACTGGGATGAATTATAAAGTACTCAAATATTCTCCTAATCAAAAACTTCCGTGGCCCATGGGCATTCAATCCCCACCATTTTCCCGTGAACCAGAGTTTTCAGCCTCGCTCATTTTAGGACTGATATCCTAACATGAATAAGCCAAAATGATATACGGAGAGATTTTTCTCACAAACATTGTGGTGGGCCTCACATTGCTTCTGCCCAACAAGAATCCTCTTACATGGGGAGCTCTCTAACCAAGACAACCCTAACTCTTATCTAGCCATGAGTGGGGTATTTTGGTACTTTTCAGTTGCATGTTTATTATCATTTCTTTTTAAAGATGGAGTTATAAACCATTAGATCATATTTCAAAGATTCAAATCTTTAATATGATTGGTCCCAGTGTTATGGGTTTACACAACACATTCTAGAATTGATCATTCACGGCATATCTAAAGGGAAGAAAAAAAGATAATACCTTGTAAGTTCAAATATTTGACTATTGGATTGGTGGACTTGTATTGAACGATTAAGAATGAAGCAATCCAGTAGTTAGGTGGACCATACCTTAGGAAGCCATGGTAATTGTCTATTAATGAGCCACTAAAGTTTTGGATCAAGCTAATATTTAGTTTTTCGCTTCATTTATATTCACGTGACCTTATCAATAGGTTGGTTGGCAACTAATCATTACATAAACATTACAATGAGTCCTAAGAAGTTTTCATAACAGGTCCTTCAATCATCATTGTTTCTTATGATATGGTCCACTTGAGTTTGGATCTGCTTCATTTTTTTGGATGATATCCTATAATGGTATGGAAAATGATTGAACACCGTGGATGTAGAATATATACATCAAGATAAGCCCCATGGCAAGGGCTGCATCTTCAGGTGAGGCTGGGCACAACCTACACCAATGGGATCGTTAAACCAACTTAACAGGGATCGTTTGGCACTATGAATTTTGAGGAATTTGAAGGGATTTCAAATTCCTTTTTTGTTTGGCACCTCAAAGTGGTTGGGCATTTCAAATCCCCTCAAATAAAGGGTTTAAAATTCAAACATTTCAAATCCCCTAAAATAAAGGGTTTAAAATTAAAAGTGTAAGCTAGGATTACATCTTAAAATTCTCTCATGAGTCACATGTGTAACGTGTGTCGTTAGTTTACTAATTTACTGGGCACATGACCTGACTCACTGATGATATTGCAAAACAATCATATTATCACCTGCATCACTAAAATTACTTGAATATAAATTTTGTCTAAAATATATATTTTAATGGACTTATTAAAATCATTGTCTAAAAAATTTACATACATATACTAATTAGAAATATTTAATTTGATTTAGTATATAAATTAAATCAAATACAAAAGAAGGATTCCAAAAATCCAAGGTATTTCAAATCAGGTATTTAAACTCCATGGTGCCAAACCAGGCTAGGATTGTGATACACAGTTGTGTAAAATGTTCTAGTCCTGAAGCTCAGGAAAAATGACGCGGATTGCATCCTTCCCCCATGGTAATTCATCCGGGTAGGGCTACGTGGGGCCCACCGTGATGTATGAGCAAAAAATGAGGCAGGTGTAGAGCTTAAGCGGGCCACAAAGTGAGGATTGGACGTCCACCATTAAAAACTTTTTGGGAGTTGGAGACGTTCCGGATCAAGCTGATATTTGTTTTTTCACGCAAGTCTACGTAACCTTATGAATAGGTTGGATGGTAAAAAACATAGCGGTGGCCCTTAGAAAGGTTTCAACGGTGGGTTTCATGATAACTGCAGCTTCCTTTGGTGTGGTCCACTCATTTTTATGATGATACCTTACAATGATACGAATAAAGCGATGAACTGCGTAGATAAAACACTTACATCACGGTGGGCCCCACATACCCTACCTGTACGGACTACTGTCCAGGCGGGGGGTAGGACGCAATCCGCGTCTTAGGAAAAAACCTCAATTTCATTCGGTTCCACGGAGCAGCGCAAAGCAAGTAGAGAAAGAGGAGAGAGATGGCAGCATTGAGAGCGGCGGTGTCTGGCCGTATTGGTATCACCAGACGCGTCTTCTCGACATTTCCCTTCTCATCTCCAGCTCCAGCTGCAACTCCTCAGCCCGCTGCCGAACCTTCCACCAATCTCTTCGTTTCAGGCAATCTCTCTCTCTCTCTCTCTCACACACACACACACACACACACACACACACATCTCTGCCCGCTTGTTTGCATGGGGCCAATCTATCAGGACAGTCCCAGACGGTCCTGATGCACACGGCAGTGTGATAGATCACTGCCGGGCCCGGACGAGCAAAATCAAGACTTTGATGAGGTTGGGTTTCATCGTGTCAAAATCCTACCTATATTACACGTGTTAGCTTCCTGCCTGCTTGTTTGCAGGGGGTTGATCCATCAGAACAGTCCTACACGGTCCAGATGCACGCGGTAGTGCGATAGGTCACTGCCGGGCCCGACAAGAAAAAACCAGACTTTGAAGAGGCTGGATTTCATCATCTCAAAATCGTACCATAGATTACATGCGGCAGCCGACTGCCTGCTTGTTTTCACTGTCCAATCCATCAGGACAGTTCTAAACGGTCCTGATGCATATGGCATGGTGATAGGTCACTGCCAGGCCCTGACAACCAAAATCAAGACTTTGAAGAGGCTGGATTTCCTAGCATGAATCTGGGTCGTTCATCTGTTGGGTTCAAGATCATTCTGATTGGAGGATGCCCTCTGTAATTCCAGTTCTAAATCCCAGTGATCGACCATGATTCATTGACCCAAACCAGGCCTGGTAGGGATGAACCCGACTTGGCCAGGTTGAGACCTAACCAGGGTTGACTCGGATGAGCCGACTTGTTCTTTCAATATTTAAAACCACGCATTGGACCAACCATAGGAAGCCAAGGTGGTTAATGGCCAATATTCTGAGTGGAGAAGTGGGAGATGTGAACTCTAGTCTTATCCAGTCATTGCTACTTTGAGCATGGTTTGTTGAAAAGGCCGTTACGTAAAGGTAACGGTGGCAACCGTTATGCATTACACGTTACGGAAAAAAAGAGAGTTGTAAAGGCTGTTACAACCCTAGTAATGGCCCGTTACGCCCCATAATGGTCTATTATGGGGTCGATACAAGTTCTTCGGTTTTTTTCTATAAAAATAAGAGACTGTAATGGCTGTTACGAGGGACGTAATAGGCGTTACAACCCGTATTGTAAAGGTAATGGTGGTGGCCGTTATGGCCACCATTGCCATTACGGAATACCCTGACTTTGAGTTATCTGCCTTCCATGTGGGGCCCGCTAGATGGGATGTCTAATTTCTATATGTACAGTGGGGATGGGTTGCTGTCCAACATGTCATTGTTTGCATTTCTCATGCAAACATGTCCATCAGTGATACACATTGTTTGAAGTATCTTCTATATTATCAAAATATCCCTGATATTATCCGTATCTCCAGCTCGACGATACCGATAATACTGGTAGTATTAGATATGTATTGATATCGTCAATGTATTGCCAATATTTTCAACCTATAAATTCCAAGTGACCCTTGTATCGTCAGTGTATCGATGATATTTCGAAATTTCACCAATGTATCGATATCGCCAAAAAATTTGTCTATTAATAAAATTTCCATTTCAAATTTTTATAGGCGCATGGTTGTATGCAGTGTTAAATTTGTTGACGATATTACTATCATCACAACATGAGCGCCATTGATACCATAATCTTTTGTTTCCTTTTCAATTGTTGACGATTTCTCGACGAAATATCTTGTGTTGTTGATATTCTGAAATATCGATGGATGGGATGGAAGTATGGATGGATAAATGGGATGGTTGGACTGATTTGTTGTAGATAGATGGGATAGTTGGACTGATTTGTTGTAGATGGGTGGGATGGAAGTATGGATGGATAAATGGGATGGTTGGACTGATTTGTTGTAGATAGATGGGATGGTTGGACTGATTTCTATCAACAACACATGCTTTTAGGCCTGCATTAAATGGAAACTTATTATGTATGCATTTTTTTTTACAATTTTTTATTCCTAAATATGCAAATATATGTATTTTAACATATCCTGAAGTTTCATTGAAAAATACCACCGTTTTTCCCATATTTCCCCAATGTTTATCCGCATTTTCTGTTATTAGTGATATTATCAACGATATAGATATTGTTTTCATATCTTCGGCCAACAAAACTTGTAGCAATACCGATACTTCAAACATTGGTGATACAAACAAGATTTTGATTTATCTCCTCTAAGGACCCAACTTCAATGCTCCAAGGGAGCATGGAGGGCTGGTGTGCACATTATCTTTAACCATCTAAAGACAGCTGGTGCCTTGGTGGGATTATGAGCATTTCACAATTCAAAATGCATGTTGAGATCAATGTATCCAAAAGCAGTCACGTAATGGCCATATATAATGGTAACGGTGGTAACTGTTATGCTTTATGGGGTCATAAAGGTCGTAAGCTAGAACTGTGAAACATATCAGACTATCACTACTTTGGATCAATACTCAATAGTGTCATATCATGGAACATACAAAATAAAGAAAATATATTGGTTTTAGTTTGTGTGTGTGTGTGTGTTTTGAGTCTTTTGACACTATTGATGGTTTTGTTTTGTTTTTTCTCAAAATACTGATAATCTGATATGTTTCAACTGATTTTTGTAACATTGTTTATGAGATTATTTTAGTTAATTAACAATCTCTTCAAGTCTTCTTTTTGTTGTTTGGTTTCAACTAAGGAGGTCCTTCACTGTTCCCTTCACATTCATTACAAAATTGGTGAATTGAATGTTAGAGAGGGCAATAGAGAGGGTGTTTGTCAGATGCTTGAAGGTTGCGATAATCCCATCTCTAGTTTGTTATTGTTGCCTTAGTTTTTTATTTTTTATTTTTTGTGCTTGCTAACTTTAAGTTTTCATTGGATTTATTCAAATGTTTTTATGGATTTGGTTGGTAGTTAGGTATAGTCATTTGTTCCTAAGCTTGAGAATGATAGAAAAGTTGCAAATGTATAGCAATGGTAATACAGGGGCATTTTCACACCAGGCTCCAGTGGGGGATGCGGGGGCACACTCAGGGTGGGTGGCTCATGTGATGTGGGTGACTCGTGTGAAGTGAGACCCATGTGATGTGGGGCCCACGAGGGGGTTTGGCTAAGGACCTAACCCATGGGAAGTGGGGTTTGGGCTAGGAGATAAATGGATTGATTTGCCATGCTCTATCAGTTTGAGGTTTAGAGCAAATGGTTAGTTGTCCTGCGTCAAAAGTGGTATCAAAGCAAGAGATCTCGTTTCTGAGTTTCCTCACTGGTGGTGATTAATACAGGTGCATTTGCACACTGGGCTTGAGTGGGGCGGCTTGCGTGAGGCAATGACACACTCGGGATGGGTGGCCCGTGTGAAGCAAGACCTATGTGATGTGGGGCCCACGAGGGGGTTTGGCCGAGGGCCTGACCCATGTGAAGTGGGGCCTGTGATATGATATAAAGGAATTGATTCGCCACGCTTTATCAGTTCAAGCTTTTAAAGCAAGTGGTTAGTTGTCCTATGTCAAATGGTTTTTCCATAGTGTGATCATTCTAGCAGGCATTTTCAAGTAATTAAGGTGATTATCTTTCCTATGGTAGGGGGCGTGATGTGTTCCCTTATGGCCTTATCTCCAAGAATGTTGGCCTTTTGATTAGTGCATATGTTACTCGACATGGATGTTAGTGTTGGTCATATGGGCATGGATCTACATGTTGCACTTGCTTGATCCCTAACTTTAGGGCACCGGGGCAGTGTAGAGTATTAATTTTTTAGTATGACTATTTTATTTTATTAGGACATTTTAAAATTTTTAATATTTTTAATGTATTTTTTATTGTCTTAATAATTTTGGCAATCCCGAGATTTGAGAGCTTCTCACTGCTCCCAAGACCAGTGCTCACATCCTTGCTGAGAGGATGGATAGTATGGTCCATTTGAGCTCTGGTTTAGCCTTAATTTTGGGCCCATGTGATGGGGACATCACGTGCACACGCGCACGCACGCCGCCCCCTACGCACGTACGGAAGGAGAGGGAGGGCCCTACCGTCGATCTGGCTCGATGACGACGTCCAGGGAGAGCTTCCTAGTTAGAAGACTGAGTTTTGGTTCATTAGATTGGGCCCGATAGTCAAGAAAAGCGCATCATGGGATCTCATGATCGTGGCCTACTAGTCGGATTGATTTCATATTTTAGGTTTTGATTATTTATGTTATTTAGAATATCGTGAACGCTTTATATTTCTTTGATTAATTTTTATTTTAGTTTATTTCATCGCCAAGTAATAGGTTGCGCACATGGCGCGAGTTTTGAGGTATAAGGTTTTCTTGTAAATAGGCACCCCTTGTAGTTCTTTTGATTAATTGAAGTTGATAAAAAAATTCCTGCGTGTTTATTTTATTTTATTTTATTTTATTATTATTATTATTTTTTTTATACTCTCTGAAATTGTGAGTTGTGAAAAAATTCAGGTGGGTGCGAAGCCCTCCCTTCATCGAAGGGCTAACTACTGTGGTGCGAAGCCACATCTATCCCAATCTGTCTCCATCTCATATCATCCATATTTCTCCCATTCTACGATCATCCTTGCATCAAATCCGTCTGTTTTGCAGCCGTTCATCTTCTTATAGTCAGTTTCCAGAATCTGGCTCTGTAGGAGGGTCGAAACTTTGACGGAGCACTGCGCCCTAACCGCACGTCGGAACACCACGAGATTTGGAGGGTTTGTAGTCCCCCCTGGCCGACCAGATCGTAGAAGGCTGTTTTGGGATTCGAGCCCTGAGCGCACGTGCGGCCAGCCTCCTGCGCACATGCGACAGGTCCGGGCCGTGGTCCGCACGCGGGAGCTGTCGTTTGGTTCAGGTTTTCTTCCTATTTTTCCCTTTTACATTAGTTTTTCATAACCCTAACCCTAGATTGCATTATCCCTAATTGATTTGCCCCCTTTCTCACCATAGGGTTCCTTGAATCGAAATTGGGGAATTCCTTGGATTAGGGACTGATTGCTATGCATATGTGGTTGATTTCTACTTCCCTTTGAACATTGTTTGATCCATAATTTTACTGATCCAGTCCTAGCCTGTGTAGGCCTGGACCCGTGTAGATTCTCCTTTACTTGAATGTTTGAACTTTTGTGTGGGATGTGGAATTATTATGTGATCGTTCTTCATTAGTCTGATCTAAGCCTGAATTCTTGTATATCATATTTAAATTTCACGTCCTGCATCACCACGCCCTAGGTCAAGAGGATGGATGGCATGGATATAGCACATACAACATGGTGGGCTCGATTTGAGCCTAAAAAGAACAAGGCTAGAGCGGAGCGAGATGACTCACCTAGTGTGCAAAGCGACGATTTTCCTCTCTCTATTAGTTTTGGCATGGGGGAGCATGGGAGGAGATATGAGAGAGGAGAGGGAGTAGTATGGGATATATATATATATATATATATATATATATTATATATATATATATATATATCTATATATATATATATATATATATATATATATATATATGTATGTATGTATGGGCTAGGTATGGTAGACGAGGGGGGAGTGATGTTATGGGTAAGGGAGGGGGGTGTGGGTAGAGAATTCCTTTTCTTTGTTGACTTAAACTAAGTCTAAGCCAACAAAAGCTAAGCGAGGTGTAAAGTGAGGGTTGATGTGGCATATGGGGTCCATTTCAAGTCTATGGTCAATAAGTCCAGGTCTTTGGTCAACAAATCAACATGTAGGGATTTGTGTGTGTGTGTGCGCATGTGCTATGAACATGTGCAAGAGTAGGTACGTGCGTGGGGTAGTATACTTGAGCGGGGTTATGTAGTTTGGTGCACACATGCGGAAAGTACACATGAATAGTAAATCTTCAACTCCAAGCATATATATCGAAAGTCCGGAGATTACAATATACCCTCATAAAAACAAATCGTCCTTGAAATTGAAATCACAAATACAACAACTAATCAAACAGATGAGCGTATCTCTCTCTAATTTGGCCTCGCGCTCCCAAGTCGCCTCATCTCACTGTGATACCCTCACTGGACCCTCACAAGAGGTAAGCAGTATGGCCTTCAACACCTCTCGCAGGTAGTAAACTGGGTATCTCCTGTAACACATTTGGAAACTTGCAAACTACTGGCAACAAGTCGATATTCAACTCTGGCTGTTTGTCTCCTTGTGAGAGCTAGAAGGCTCGCCAGTGGTCCCTCTCTCAACATCCTCAGGTATTAGAATAACGGCTGCCCATGAGTGGAGAAAGTGATTGTCTTCTCGCAGTAGTCTAATTTGGCGTGAAATGCTGACTGCCAATGCATCCCTAAAATAACTTCCTATTACAATATCTTCAGGACGATCATGTTGGTGGACAACACAAAATTTGCAACTAATATAGGGCAGGATCTACATGAAAGGTCTAAGGTGGCGGATCTCCCTAAAGGTGTCCCTACGACTAACTGCTTCACAAGGGGCTCAAAGAATATACCCAAAGTATGTGCAAAAGCATTAGAAATAAAAGAATGTATACCTTTGGAATAAAAAAGAACCTTAGCAGGGGATGCAAAAATGACTATGGTACCTTCCACCACGAATCAAGAAGCATTCGGGTCTCCCTGCATCAAGGCAAAAACCCAGCTTTGGGATGATAGGCACGAGGCTCGATCTCTCTTCTGTTGCTGATGCTGTTGCTAGGGTCTCAACTGCTGCTGCTGAAACTGCAGCCTCAACGAGTACTAGAATTACGACCTCTGTTGAATTGGTGGCCTTTACTAATACTGTAACCCTTGCACTTGCTGCTCTCGCTGATACGACCTCTGTGCTCCTAAGGAAATATTAGACTAATGAAATGTGCACAATGGTATGCACATGTAGACTATTGTTCGGGTATACTTAAGTGACACATTTAACTTATGTGATATACACCTCTATGATGTGCAATTAGCCTTGTTCTAGTACTTCAGTGAAATGACTGGAATCCTTCTGTAGCATAGAGGCCTAGTGTGGTATGGCAGATCCTTGTAATTGATCTTGCAGACCGATACAAATATTCATAGACCTTCGGATCATGATATTATGAATTGTGAGTGGACTTGTGTTATGTACTACGAATGTGTACCTTGACTTTAATAAATGATGATTTCAAAATTATATGATAGATTCATGTAGTTGATCTACTGTATGGATACGGATATTCCTAGACCTCTGAATCATGCTATTGTGAATTGTGAGTGAACTCATATTATAGATTCTAAATATGTACCTTGACTTCGATAAATGTTGATTTTAGTATTATTTGTAGACTTGCCATGTATTGAATGTATTTCAACCGTTACATCATGATGACTCATACATGGGCATCATGGTTACTGTTGAGGGTGGTGGATTTACGGGAGTGGGATGTTGGGACCTTTTGATAAGTCGTAAATATTCATACAGTTGTGCATTGAGACCCTCATCATCGGATCGGGTGGGTCATTGACTTGAGGGCACAGATACCCCATTGTCGAGATCGAGTAGTGGCGGAGTAGACGTGTAACAAGCCTACCAAATGCATCTTTTCCAAATGTGTTTTACCAGTGGGCCGGGTGGGTGAGTCCGTTGAGTACACTGATACGCCATCAACGAGGTTAGATATAGAAGAGATTTGAGAAGCCTACCTATTGGGCCGGGTCAGGTGGATGTATTTTGTAGAGTAGGGTCCTCGAGTGTTGAGGTAAGTTAGGGTTATCACGAATGCGTCCCTTCATCATCGGGCTGAATATGATAGATATGCAAACCCGCGGGAGTCTTATTGCCGAGGTCGGATGGAGTAGAGGTATAACAAGCCTACCATATGTGTCATATCTAAATGTGATTTACCATTGGGTTGGGTGGGCGAGTACCTTGAGTGCATAGATACCCCATCACCAAGGTTGGGTAGTGGCAAGAGAGTTAGGCCATGTCAGAAGGGATGTCCCCGTTATTCACTCAGATTGACAGTATTGGGATATGTGGAGATGGGCCATATTGGCATTGCATTCATGGCCTATTGTATCGATCACTAGCATTATGACTCATGTATTACATTCTCATCATATTGTTTATTGTGTTTCCATTATTTACTCATTCTTGCATTTCCATTCATGGCATTCATGGCCTATTGTATTGGGATATGTGGAGATGGCCCATACTTGCATTGCATTCATGGCCTATTGTATTGATGACTAGTATGATGACTCTTGTATTACATTCTCATTATTATGTTTATTGCATTTCAATTATTTACTCATGATGAGATATACCCACTGGGCTTGTAAAGCTAACTCCATTATTGTTAACTTTTCAAGGAACCTTAGCCAGTCGAGGTAGCTGGATGAGTAGCGGATTTCCTTTTCATCTTTTGCTTACTCTTTCATTTAGGAATGTAATAATGTAATTGAATCGATATATATTTTGGATGTTGTCATATCATTGTTAAGGGGAGACGCTACCAAACCAATAATAATAATAAAAAAAAACTCACCAAGTCACACCTCAAGAGTGGAGGTAAGGGCCCATGCACCATTTTCTGGGTGTTATAGAAGCTCTAGGCTCTAGGGCAACCAACTTGCCCTCAATCTGACTCCTTAGTCCCTGTAGGAAACTACACACTCGGCGTGGTTCGTCTGCTACTAGATAGGTGGCAAAGCGAGACAACTTCGTGAACTTGGCCTCATACTGGGCCATCGTCATATCTCCCTGCACCAGGGCCATGAACTCTTGTGCCTCTTTCCGGGCGAATTCCAGAAAGTACTTCTCGTCAAAGTGTTTGCAGAAACAATCGGTGTTTCAATAATTCAAGAATGTCGGAGGTTGGGATATTTAGCAAAGTCCTAATTTTGTTCAGGGACCGGGCTTCTTAGGAATAGTGCTTTTTCTTTGGGGGTTTTGCCAGCCAGGGGGTTGGGATTATATAGTTTTTTTTTTTTTTTCTTTTTCTTTTGCTTCCCTTGTTGTGTTGTTGGTTTTCTTGTTTTCTCTTAATAAAATTTCATCTTTCAAAATATTAATAATAAATTTGGTTATTTTAATATAAAAACTTTGGTTATAAGAGAGCATTCGTCTCAAAGATCTCTTATCGACACCTAAGTTGTCACCACCATGGATATTTTAAAAGAATACAGATCAGTCCATGTGCATGTATTGACTTTAGATAAGTTACCCTCATGGACACACATGTGGATTGTATAAGCAGGCAGTAGCGATAGTGGATTTACTTCTCTGTTATGCTTTTGTTATAGTGGTTCAAGATGCCTTAATAGCCTTGTTTAGTATGATGTGCCCATGTGCATGTATCAACAACAACTGAAGACCTCATTGATGTTTGTTGCCTTTCTCTCGTCTTGTAAGAGGTTTAGTTCTGGTGATCTACCCATTTGCAACATGGTTTGAAAAATCATCCGATACGCACTGTATCTTTTTGAGCCATATTGGTTCGGTCCAAAATGGAACAAGTCACCACACTGATATGGGACAGAAATTGGATTGAGTCAGACCAGTTCGGTCCCAAGCTTGTTGCACTCTGAAACTGCTACTTAATTCCATTATCATAAGTCTACGGTATATGTAATGAAAGGTGTAAGTGGACATCAAAGACACTGGCTAGATGGAGTATCCATGTTAGTAGAGAGGCTAATGTTGTGGCAGATTTATTGGTTACATACATTATTGGAAGTATTCCTGACATTATCCATAATCTCCAGCCCGGCGATAATGATAACACTGGTAGCGATATTGATAATATTGGTAGTACCAGAAATTCTACGTATCAGCGATGTTTCGCTGAGTATCGTCAATGTATCGACATTGCTAATATTTTCAATTGTGTAAATTCCAAGTGTCACTTGTGTCGCCGATATTTTCGATTGCATAAATTTCAAGTGCTGCTTGTGTCGCTGATATTGTCGATTGCGTAAATTCCAGGTGTTGCTTTTACCACCAGTGTATCAATGATATTTCGATAATACTACCAATGTGTCGATATTGCCAAAAATCTATTTATTAAAAAAAAAAAAAAAAATCAAATTTAAATTTTTTTATGGCACATGGTTGTATGTAATGTTCAAATTGTTAATGATAATATCGCGATATTATCGTTATTGCAACATGGGCGTTATTGAGGCCATAGTCTTTCGTTTCCTTTTCAGTTGTCGACGAGATATTGTGTGTTGTCTATATTCTAAAATATCGATAGATGGTTGGATGGTTGGATGGATAAATGGGATTGGTGGGATGGTTGGACTAATTTCTTACGACAACACATGCTTTACACTCCCATTAAATGCAAACTTATTATATATACATTTTTTTTTTTTTTTTTTTTTTTGCAATTTTGTTGCAATTTTTTTTTTTATTCCTAAATATGCAAATATATGCATTTTAGCATCTCTTGAAGTTTCACTGAAAAATTCCGCTGTTTTCCCCACATTTCTGATTATCAGCAATATGAATGTTGTTTCCATATCCCTGACCAATGAAACTTGTCGCGATACCGAGACTTCAAACACTGGTTACATATAGTGGAATAAAACATTCCCATACGTCGTGGACACTCATATTCCCTCCCTCTGTGCTTAGTCACCTAATCCTTCTATGCTGATGCCACTCCTACTTCTAAATGCAGTTTGGATTCATGTTCCCACTCTTGCTCACTTCTTAGCCATTAAAGGCTTATCTAGATTGGGGGTTAACTAGGAGAATGCAAGGCAAAGCAAACTTGTGACATAAACGGATGACAAACTGACTTCAGCACTAGGGGAAGTAAACCCTTTGCACTTGTTCATTTTGCTAAAGAAAAGTCATGGAAAATGCTCTGTCTTTGCATTTGAGTGTTTAGGTTGCAACTTGCAACTCCGCAAAGGAAAACCTCGTCTCCCTCCAATTTTTTCATTTAAAATGTCGCATCAGAGGCAAACTCTTTTACCTCCATTTGACTTTTTGAAAAAAAGAAGAAGCTACACTTGTTGAGGTGGGGAAAGCAAAGGCAAACAACATATTGTGGCATCCTCCACTTCCCAAACAAGAGCAAATGTCTTGTAGACACAAATTGAATGCTGCCCTAGTTTACCCTCATACAAACGGGCCCTTATAGTTTCTAACATTTTGAAACAAACACTTCCTTCTCCCACAACTGAATCCTTCAATTTGCGTGGGAGAACTTGTGAAGATCCATGTTTTTGCGTGGGACCCGCATGAACTTGAGATTGGGGCCTACACAATGGTTTGAGAAATTTGAAAAATATGGAGGAAGCAGAAGAAATTTCTGCCAAAGTCGCGTTCGCACATGTTTGACAGTCTGCCCATGATAGTTGAAGTCTGTTTTTTTGGAGGCTTTCAAACAGCAAGTGGGAAAAAGTTGACAGAGAGACCGAAGCACCTTTTTGACAGGTGGACATGTTAGCTGTGCAAGGATGCAAAAATCATGGAAATCCAGCTTGTAAAGATTGAGATATGAAGGCCCAAAGTGGGCCCTCAAAATTTCTGCATGCACTTGGATTTCATTTGTATGTAGCTTAGGCCTGCCTTGGTGGGCTTTGGTAAGATTTGGGCTTCAATTTCTGTCCTGGGCCACTTGTCATCCGCATACTTGGATACTCCACTTGTCCATGCTTCTTGATTTGTTGGAGAGCGGCAGGCCATACATGGATCTGACCTTTTGCTGTTGATTTGTGCGAACGGCTGGCCCATTTTATTTTATTTTTAAAAAAATCCAAATGATCTACATGGTCCAACTGCTGGAAGACGGTCCAGATGTCCTCCAGGTGGACTTTGATGTCCTCGCTAGATTGTATATGGAAACACAATATAATTAGGAGGAAAAGATTTTTCTTGAATTAGTTGTATTTGTCATTTGGGAAGTTGGTGTCTGGACTTTCATAAGCAAAATCCTTGATTATAAACCACCAAAAGTGAGCTTCATCTCCTTAGAATCATCAAAAAATCTTCAGAGGATTGGAGAACAAACATATAGATATTGAGTTCTCAAATGGTGGTGGTATGACAAAATAAAGTCACTAAGGGCATATTTGGATTTGGATTGGAGGAAAACTAAGGAAAGCGAATAGTATTCCTTTGATCTAAGTTTTCCTCTGTTTGAGAAACATAAAAAGAGAAGGAATTGACCATTTCCTTAGCAAGGGAGTAAATCCTTTTTTAAAAAGCCAATTGGTGGGAAAAGAAGTTTCCCATTGATGTGACGTTTTAAATGGAAAATTGGAGGAAAAAGAAATTTTCCTTGAAAAGTGCTAAACCAAACATCGAAAAATGCAAAGAGCATTTTCAGAACTTTCAGTAGCAAAACAAATAAGTGCAAAGGGTTTCCTTAATGCTGTTGTTAGTTCACCATCTGCTTATGTCACAGTTTTCTTTTTTCCTTTCCTTCCCAGTTTACCCCCATTCCAAACATGTCCTAAAGTTCCCAAATTTGGGATTGAGGAGAAAGGGAAAGAACGAACAGATTTGGGATGGTCTTACACTAGATTACAACCCAACAAACCGTTGAAAGACTGAAAAAAAAAAAAAAAACAATTGGAATCTGATTTTTACTTGAGTGTTCTACAAATTTCTTGAATTCTATAATGATTATTATCACCATCATTGTAGCCTGTCCCCCAGTAATTCGAGGCCGGGTCTTAAACTGTAGATCACCAAAACTTTTATGATAAGCTTCCTACTAGACACCAACCTTCCCCATTTATCTTGGCTTTTAAATTGGCGAAGGCAAAGGTTCACACTGACACTTGCCAGTAAGGTCCCACCCATTATTTGCCCCAACCCAGCTATTACATGAACTCCCTAAAGAACAATAGGCAAAGTAGGTCATGGAGGTGTCATTGCTAGGCAAGCCACTAAGCACGAAGCCACGCATGTAGGGTTGTGTTTAAGCAATTGTCTCAAAATAGTAGGGAAGCCACTGATGCATGTTTACCACACACCATCCACATGCAAACACAATCATAACCAGTGTTCGAAATATCGGTATCACATTACGTATCGCAACTTTGGGATACGGATACGTATCGGTTATTGCATGGGATATATCAGTTGTATCGCAAAATGTATCGTTGTTGTTGGAAACATGGGAAAACATTGGAAATTGGTAGATTTTTTCAATGAAATTTTACTGATTGTTAAAAAAGATATCAATACACACTTAAAAATCAAAACATTACAAAAAACAAGTGAATATAATGGGTTTTCTTTGTATGGGGTCCTAATCTATGCGTTGTCTAACTAAATTGATGCAAGTATATTCAAAGTTTATTCATATAATTTATAAATGTAAAAAGATGTGTGGAAACATAAGCAATATATTCAAAAGTAAAAGAAGAATCACTAAATCAGGTTACATACATGTTTCATTTTATGTTTGGACACAAAGATTGCAATCAATTTGCGAGAAATTGGGATTTTTTTTTATCAAACTTTTGCAGCTTGGTCCTTCTTCTACAAATCTCAAAATCGAAGCTCCCAATCCATGATTTTTCATGCAAGACATGAAAAAACATGGATTTGTAACAATTTGACACTGATTTAACATGATTTACAAAAAAAGAAAAGCATCGAGACTAAAAAATGTTTACCGGATCAAACATGTGGGATATATCGCACTACTTGTGTGTTTCGTATCGCACAGGTGGGATACAAGAAATATCGTGGGATATATCGACTGATATCGTCGATATTTAAAACACTGATCATAACCAACATTGTACTTCCGCCTAACCATGTTTGTGCATTATTTGGAAAGGGGAATTTGCTAAAAAAATTGAGGTCTCTATCATGCAGTGCTAGATAAACTCGCTAGGCATGATTGGATTTGTTACCCATTAAAAAAATCCTGGATTTGGTCAAGTTGGGAAAGTTGCAACAGGCTGGTAAGTATTGGATGATTTGTCATGTACAATAGAATAACCAAATTATATCCGTGATTTGTCATGGGTCTTGATGGAATTGAGTTAACTCACTGACTTTTCTAGGTACTGAGTTGAGTTGTGAAGACAATGGCATGCATAAGTTGAAAGCACCCATGTAAGATGCCAGAAGATTGACAAGCAACCTTAAGCTGCACGTGCACCAATGGCAATCTTGCCCCCACTTGCCAACTATTGCATCCTTGTGTAGGATATAACATATCATAGAAGTATAGACTTCGGCTAGAATATAACTAGGATCATATTAATCTTCCATCCGTATGAACTCTAGAAGGCTTATGTGTGGCATGCCAGGACTATGTATGTCTTGAGCATAAAATTGATGCCTGAATTTGGTTCTCCCAATGTCTTGATGCTTCATCTTCAAATTGAGTAGGATTGATGCTTGAATTTGTTCTCGTTGATGTGGCGCTCAATTGCCTTGTGAAGGAGTGTCTTACCTTGTGTGTCTTACTTGATCTTCAAAAGGGAATTGAGGAAGGAAAAACAAGGGAATAATTCTCCTTCCAAAGGTTTCCGAAACCTTGGCTAACCCCCCCGAAGAGTTACTCGTTGGCCTTGGGGGAGAAGAACTCCCAAAGCTACTAGTTCTTGGCTCAAGTTCGCCTTCTCCACTGCTAGCAGAAATTTTCTTACCGAGAGTTTTTTTTTTTTCCCTCCCAAAAAGGGCCTCTAGAGGAGAGGGTTGGTAGTGTTGTAATTAGGTGATCTAAAAGATAGTGAATCGTTAGATGAATGACAAGTTAGGCTATGGGTTGTTGATTGGGTGATCAGACTATAAATTGTAGAGAATTGAGGAGTATTGAGTTTAAGGGAGGGTTCTAGGAGGTTTCTAGAGGGTTTGAAGTTGAATGGTTAGGATTGAGACACTTGTAATGATCTTGGAGCTTGGGAAGGGTAGAATTGGGATTTCATGTTTGTAAGGTTGTTAGGGGGAAGTTTTGTAAAAAGATTATAGGTTAAGGTCAAACTAAGTCTTTTACAGTATTTTGGTAAAAAAGGGTCAACGGCTCAATGAAATTTCAAATTTGGGTTTTGGATAATTTCATACATTGTTTTACCTGCACACCTACCTCTCAGCTTTTCGGTCATAACTCGGTTCTCAGGCGTCGGGGTTTGGATGTTTATAGCTTGTTTGAAAGGTAATCGGATAGGCTAACTATAGTTTTGATTTGAGGGTCAAATTCCTAGGGATTAGGGAGATATAAGGTCTACAAGTCGGATCAACTTTTCAGCTTGCAATAATCAATTGATCTCATGCACTGTTTGGTTTTTCAATCATAACTTGGTGCCCATTGGTCTGATTGAGCTGAAATTAGGTCCATTGCAATGGTAATTTGATGGGCAACAAGATGGACATATCAATCAAAGGAAGTGGACATGGAAAACCTAAAAAATCAGAGCCGAAGACTGTTAAAAGAGTTGGCATTGGCCTTGGGCACTGAAAAAGTTTGTCCGTGTACAAGGGCCCTTATTTTGTTGCCGAATCCCTGGAACGCTGAAAAGTTTTTCATGCATGCAGATATTGTGTACAGAAAAGTGGATGTGGGCCCCTACCATGGTATTAAAAAATGGTAACTTAACGGCCATTAAGTAATGGTAATGATGGGAACCATCAGGCGATATAGGGTTGTAATGCCCGTTTTAAAAGATGGACCATTATGGGCCCGTAACGGTCTGATACAGGGCAGCTACATTTTCTTCCTTTAAAAAGATTTTCACTGTTAGAGGACCATAATGGCCATTGCTACCATTATTGAATACCTTGGCCCCAAACCTATTCCAGATTGGGTCCCACACCACTTTGGATTGAGTTGGCCCTCATCCCCTATGCTGGGAATGGGGTTTCTGTTGAAGTTTGATTCTGACCTAGGTTAGGCTAGGCTTAGATTGAGGACATGGATGCTCACACGATATTGTGCAATTTATGGATTGAATCGATGCAAGACCTCCTTAAGGGTGGATTGCGTTAGTTAACTTATATACTCTATTGAGGGGTGATATCTACTGGAATCTTCTGATGCATCCAAGCCACACATCTGTTAGATGGGTCCCAGATGGTCCTATAAGCTAGCCAATTCATGATCAAGCCCATCCAAGGGTGCCCGATCAAAGATCTGACAAATCCAACCATCCAAAGATTCAATTTTTAATATTCGGATGACATTGGTGGTCCAAATTGTCTTGATTTAGGGTTTTGATCAGATCCATGTTCTGATGACAGGTCTGGACCAAATCTATGGTCTAATTACATTGAGGGACCCACAGATTTAGTTGGGAGCCTATACAGTCTAATGATTGTACCATGGGCCCCATATAATCAATTGGGTCATTGGGTGGCCAGATATACCAATCAGATGCTATTTCCTATAGTTTATTACATATTTCCAGCATAGTGTTTTCTATATTCAGCATCTATTTCCAACAATATCTGTCTACAGATTGTTATTTTTAGGTGTATACAACCAGCTGCAGCCATTATATGTCCTATTCAACTGGTATTATTTATTTAATTGGCATTATTGATTTTGTATAGTGGATTTGCATTTTTTAAGCAATATTTTGCTCTCTAATATTCATTTTTTATTTACAAAGTTTCTTTATGGCAGTAGAAGGGAGTTGTCATTGTTGCCTTTCAAAAAAAAGTTATCATTGTTTTAAATAGAAAGAAAATTTATGGGCTGTTTCAGTGAGGTATTTGGGGCAGGAATTTGCAAAATCCATGGATTTATGGGATGCCCCAAAATCATGCTGATCCAACCATCAAGTGGGCCATCAAACGAATTTCAAGGTTTCTGGGTGATTGGTCGTTTTTCTATCATGTGGTCAACATGATGATTGGATTCACATGAATTTTGGGCCAATCTATTTTCATGATCGGGCAACCCTGTTGGATGGATTAGATGTTGTACATACCCCATGGCTGGCCTCACATGCAGCTAGTTGCACATTTTCTAATCTATAATTTGCATGTGAGTTTGTCCAAATCCATGGATTTGTAGTTTGATTCCCAAACATTGAACTTTGGAATTTGTCAAATCCAAATCCAATGCAAATCCAATTAAAAGGTCGTTTGGTTTCTTCGGATCCAACCCTTGGGAAATGGATTCCAGTAGTGAGAGGGTGAATTTATGTTTGGGTGCTAGGAAAACATGGGAAATGAATTCCCAAAATTATGATTCTTATCTTTAAGATAAGTTGCAAAATTTTGGGAAATCAATTTCTATCTAAACGTCATATTTTTGAAAAGGATAAAAGGCCTCTCCTTTCCTAACAACTGTTTCCCAATATCCAAATACAAAATTGGATTTTCCTAAGAATCAAGGTGTTCCATAATGGTAACAGTTGCCGTCACGGCTACTGTCATTACCATTTTGATACAGCCATTCCGGCCTTTCCTTGTCATTTTTCTATAATGGCCGTTTCGGCCTAGTAACGTTTCGGGACTGTTACTGGTCAATTTTCGATAATGGCCGTTTTTCTATAGTGGTAACAGTAACTGTTTCGGGAATGTTACTGGTCATTTTTCTATAATGGTAACAGTAACTGTTTCGGGACTGTTACTGGTCATTTTTCTATAGTGGTAACAGTAACTGTTTCGGGACTGTTACTGGTCATTTTTCCACTATAGTGGTAACAGTAATCTGTTTCCACTATAGTGGTAACAGTTACTGTAATCTGTTTCCACTATAGTGGTAACAGTAATCTGTTTCCACTATAGTGGTAACAGTAATCTGTAACAGTTACTGTAATCTGTTTCCACTATAGTGGTAACAGTAATCTGTTTCCAGGAAATAGTTTCACATCCGTTTAGTATTCCATGGAGCCAAACAGTAACCATTTTTCTATAGTGGTAACAGTAACTGTTACTGGTCATTTTTCTATAGTGGTAACAGTAACCATTTTTCTATAGTGGTAACAGTAACTGTTTCGGGACTGTTACTGGTCATTTTTCTATAATGGCCGTTTCGGCCTAGTAACGTGCAACGGTTACTGTTACCACTATGTAACGGCCGTTACATAATTGTTTTGGCTACCATGTTAAGAATAGCTTTCCCAGTACCCAAACACCATAGACAAAATCTCTTTCACTGGGAATCTGTTTCCAGGAAATAGTTTCACATCCGTTTAGTATTCCATGGAGCCAAACAGTAAGGACTGGTCAGGGGCTTATAAATGCCACAGCCTCTCTCTATGGTGGGTGATGATCATTTTGAGTGAAATGGCTATTTAACACGTGTTGCTTGATTTTCTGATACCATTAGTTGCTAGGCTCCCACACCTTCATCTGTGGTATTTCTCAATTGTATGGCCTAATTGTCGAGTTTGTAACAAGTTGGTCTTTGAATCTGGTATGTACAATTTCAGATTTATGATCATTTTGATCTTGTTGCGTCTACCTTGTTGCACTTGCGCAAAGAGTGAGAGGGAGTAGGAGAGAATTTGGGGGTGGGTGTGTGTAATTATCAGATTCGCGAGAGTGAAGAGATTTTGAATGATGTTACCCATAGAATTCAAGCTGGTGTGCCTCTGGAGTTTTATGTGATCGTCGTGTAGCACTCAAACTGAAAGGGAATTTTATAGAATAGCTATAAGACCAGGCATGATTTATGGGGCAGAATGTTGGGCAGTTAAGGAACAGCATGTTCATAGGATGAGTGCAGCTGAAATGAAGATGTTGAGATGGGTGAGTGGCATGACAAGGAAGGGTATAATTAAAAAACAAATGCATTCGAGAGAACTTAGGAGCAGCACCAATAAGTAAAAAGATGAGGGAAAGTAAACTTGGGTGGTTTGGTCATGCACAACGAAATCCAAGAACTGTGCCAGTCGAAAGGGTTGAGTTGGTACAAGTTGAAGGCTCTAAAAGGTCAGGGGAAGGCCCAAAAGGACGTGGATGGAGGTAGTAAGAAATGAATTGATGACCTATGGTCTAACTGATAGGTATTGCCCTGGATAGAGTGGACTGCCAGAACAGGATTCTTGTAGCTGACCCCAATTAACTAGCATAAGGCTCAGATCATGTTATATAAACACAAACAAAAGACCTATACATAAAAAGCATTTTCTGCACATGCCAGTAATCTTGCTACTAAGGATTTCCCTGGCTCAAAAATCAGGCTGGTTCATCCATTAGGTGGCTGTGTTTTGTATGTCGAATATAGACAAGTGGTTATTTATTAGTCCTTTTTGTTCATACATATGCGTTGCCTGCATAGGAGTAGATCAGCCTGATTTTGGGCTGGGGTATGTATGCCTGATCCAATGAATGGCCTGGATTTTGCACATGGGCAGAGCCTTGAAACATATCCTATGAGGATCCTCTTCGCTCCTCCTTTGATTAATCTCCTTCCAATTTCTTTTTATAGTATTGATACTTGGAAATGTCTAGGAATCCAATCTGTGCTCTACCAATCAAGCATGCTGATAAGATCTGCAAATCTTTCTCTACATGCCTTCTGCAAAGTCCTCCCTTAATTTGGAGCTGATAGCATCAAGAGATCTGAAGAATCTAATGAATAGTGAAGTTTACTCGTCAAGTAAACTGCATTCACTTGTTTGCTAGTTGGGGAGGATATTGATGGTAGACGTTCGTCGCGATATTGCATCTTCTTAGAAGCGAATCCATCTATTTTCAGTTTGGAATTCTCTAATGAGGCAATGATAGACTCCGGGGTTTTGGTTACCTATAACTCGAACAATGGAAAGGGGGAAAAATGTACTTTTATCTTTCTCAAATCACCTAATTGTGCCCCACAATGGATGGCCGATGCCCCCAGAAGCACTCTGACTGGAGGTGCAACTCGGGTGGGTTGGGTCGGGTTGAGGTTCGACCACAGCCCAACCCGACCTCAAGAGGACGAACCCGCAACCCAACCCAACCTGAATTCCAACCTATTAGGCTATACCCAACCCTGAAGTCCTCTGTACTCAACCCAACCCGAACTGACCCGACCCAAATCCACGTGATCATTCCCAACATAACCTAACCCAACCCGAATTTGCTCAATGAACGCAACCTGAATTCAAATCAGGTTGGCATTTTCCAACACAAACCTGACCAGAGGACCTTGACAACGGAAATCAATCTGAACCGCACTCGGGTTGGTTCAATTGCAGCTGCAACTCTGGCAAGACAGTATTAACCCTTCCATTGGTACCTTTCAAATAGATGACCAGTAAAAGAAATACAGCAATGGTCGACATTCAAATAAAAAAAAAGTGTCTGGTTGGGTCGGGTTGAGGTTCAATTCGGGCAGTTTGGGTCAGGTTGAGGTTTGACCAGAGCCCAACCCGACCTCAAGAGGACAAACCCGCAACCCAACCCAACCTGAATTCCAACCTGTTAGGCTGTACCCAACCCCGAAGTCCTCTATACTCGACCCAACCTAACCTAACCCAACCCAAATCCACATGATTATTCCCAACCTAACCTAACCCGACCCGACCCGAATTTGCTCAGCAAACCCAACTTGAATTCAAATCGGGTTTGGCATTTTTCAACACAAACCTGACCCTAGGACCTTGACAATGGAAATCAATCCGAATGGCACTCGGGTTGGGTCAATTGCAGCTGTAACTCTGATAGGACAGTATTAACCCTTCCATTGGTACCATGCAAATAGATGACCGGGAAAAGAAATACAGCATGGTCAACATTCAAATGAAAGAAAGGGTGAAATATTGTCTGGCCTGGATATTCCTATTTGGCAGATGTTAAGGGCATGATCGATTCACTCTGTGACCCATTATCTCCTGTCTGGATTACTGATCAATGAGCCCTGCTTGTACAAACTGAGAACCAGACGATGCTATCCTAACCTAGAGTCCCTGACCAAAACATCTGCTGGTTAGTAGAATTAGTCACCTTTGACTGGACTGGATTGCCATGGCAACATGGGTGAAACTGATACATTCTTACCAAGAAGAAAACAAAACTTATTATGATTATCTGATTTCATGCTTATGGGTTAATGATTTACTAAGTAGTAAGCAAAACGGTTATTTTTGGGGATTTTTACTGCAAAATTCCTCACTATTTCTAATTTTACCAAAAAATGCCTCCTAGAATCAAAATTCCCTCGATGTGCTTTTGGAGAGGTGAAATGTTCAAATTGCCTTCTTTATTTTCTTCTTTAAAAAGTGGTAAATGCAATAATTATTGGGCCCAGGTGGTTTATGTACGACATCCAACTTGTCTAACAGATGCACCCTACCATGATGATCAACTGAACATAAAAATATGGCTGATCCAACGAGGAGGTGGGCACACAATGAAAAACAATGTACACCAGCCAAACACATCCAAATTCGCATTTAGCTCATCTGATTATTTGACCGGCCCGATTTTTGGTTCGTCTATCGTCATGTTGGGTTGCATATTATGGATGGGTTGGGTGTGGTGCACATACCACGTGGTCCCCACAATTCTCAACTTTACCACTTGTTAAACAAGAAAAAAGAAGATGAGGGCATTTTGGTAATTTCTCCCCACAGAAAGGCACCGGACAAATTCTGATTACCAGAGGCATTATGCAGTAAAATTATAATTACTGAGGAATTCTGTGCAGTAAAAATCCCTTCTTTCTTAACTGTAATCGTCAGTTGAGTTTGTACATGCTATGCCTAAATATTTCTCAATCTTGGGAAATGGTATTTTACACCCGCTTGTTAACCTTCATTTTTTATTGCTTTTTAATAAATGTTGATATACAGGGCTTAGCAAACGTACCACATCAGAGGGTCTTAGAGAAGCCTTTTCGAAATTTGGCCAAGTTGTCCATGGTACGTGCTTCACTTCTAGAATTACTGTGAAATTTGCATCTTTGAGAATACCAATTCTCATATGATACTTTGATTTGCAGCTAGAGTTGTAACAGACCGGGTTTCAGGATATTCTAAAGGTTTCGGTTTTGTAAGATACGAAACCCTAGAAGATGCCGCTGAAGGTATAAAGGGCATGGATGGAAAGGTTAGCTAACATCACCCTTAGCATTTACATAAGTTATACATTTCACTGTGCGAGATTATGAAAAGTTAGTCATCATCACAACTAGGCTCGTACCGACTCGACATTTAGAATGAAAGAATATTAGTGAGAAGTTCCAAGGTGATTTTCATGGCATGGGTGTGCGAGATGCTGACCACCATGAACATGCACATGGCCCATTTGATGACTGTATCTCAAATGGGTGTGTTTTTCGCCTGAAGAATGGACTAGCCTGATTTTTGGTCCAAGGCACGTTCATGCTGCGCCCCCACCCCCACCTGATAAAACCATGAAAATTTGGCATGTCATGCTAATTGACTTGCCAATCTCTCCTTGTGTGGGCACCTCAAGATTATCTTTGAGACTAGCAGTCTCTAGATTATTTTTCCCTCACCATGTTTTATGATTTCGAGATACTTAAAAACTGTTAACATGTCCATATCATATCATGCTCAATTCTTCAATTTTAGTTGCAGAAGTCATTCGTGTCATGTCCACAAAGGGTGGTCCAGCCCGGGCGGGTTGAGGGTCAACCTGAGTCCAACCCAACCTGAATCTCTAGAGGACCCAACCCACAACCTTACCCTACCCGAATTCCAACCTGAGGTGCCCACCATGAACCCAACTTGAATTCCTCTACAACCCGACCTGACTGGACCTGATCCAACACAAATACATGTGATTGTTACTAACCCAACCTGAATTTGCTCAACCCAACCCAACCCAATTTCAATTTGGGTTGGCATTTTCCATCCCAAACTCAACCCAAGGACCTTGACAACCCAACCCAACCTGACGCAAATTTGGGTTGGGTCAATTGGGTCCAGGTTGAGCCAAACCCAAGTTGCTGCCCTAATATCCATGCTGAATCCGAGCATCTTAGACCATACATCGGGATGATGAAATTCTGGATTGCTTCTTTTTGTATAAGAATCAGCATATGATTTTGCAGGAAGGTTTGAACCTCTTGAATTGGTTGGAACTATAGGGTACCATGACCATCAGGGTATAGTGTCCAAATGCCCGTGTGTGCAAGTGTGGCTTATGGTTCATTGATCCATTTCATTGTTCTGATGGGGGGCCACCTTTGACGGAAGATTCCCCAAAAATCCTCCAGATTGGGAGACTATTGGATCTTTGGACTTCTCTCCATGCCTTTGAAGGTCTTTCTTTACAGGCTGCTGATTTAAGGTTTGGGATCTCGTCCAGACTGGAGATTTTTGGGGCATCTCAATCCATTAGGGTCTCAACCAACGGTCTGGATCACTAAATCACAGGCCCCATTTGTATGTACCAGGTGCATCAGAGCACTACACGCACCCTAATTCATCAGGACCTTAAAATTCCTCATGAATTTATCTAATTACTAGACACATTGATTTGTCAGTGCCCGTCATTATCACTAGTCTTTATCCCAATTAATTGGGGTCGATTTGTTAATTCCAAAACAAGAAAACCATATTTTCAACAAAATAACAGAAATGCCCACTTCCTTTCAGCTGCAGTGCAGCCCCGCTTTCGTTTTCATCGCATTACTAGTCTTTTGAAACGATCACACTCTGCTTCAGTCTTTCATATTGTAGAAAGTCCAAGGAGGGCCTGTTGGAGACCATGAATTCCATGGGAAAAGAAAATAGTTTCCCTTGATTTGACATTTTTTTTGCCATTCGATTTGTTAACAAAAATGGATTCCACACAGTCATTGTTAGGCTTTTTCACATTTCCTTTTTTCTAACACCCGAAATGAGGTAACAGTTGTCTAATGAACACGGGATTTCACATGAGTTCTCCTTTCAAATCAAACACAGCCATATCCATTATTTTCTTCTAACGGTGAAATCATCATTGCCTTTTCTTTTCTTTTCTCCTGGAATCCATGATTTCAAATGTGCCCTAAGGTTATTTCCACCATTCTATCTTTTATCTTATGTTTCGTATCTCTGATATTTATTTTCTTCTCATGTAGTTCTTAGATGGTTGGGTAATTTTTGCGGAGTATGCAAGAACCAGATCGCCGCCGCCGCCGCCGCAGACCAATGGACCTTCTCCATCGGGCTTTCCATAACTCGAATTATTATTTTCAGAGATGTTGAACTGTACCGATATGAACAGACTTATGGGTTTGTGTTCTCTATTTTGTCTTAAGAGAACTCTATGATTTGAAGAATAGCCATGAAAGAGAATTCTCTTTCACACAGTGAAAACGGTTTGATTAGTCAACGGATGGGTAGGAAGGAGTTTCAACATATAAACATTTATTATATAAACATTATAAAACTTTGAATTATTGGAGGTTTGTAGTAATCAATTACCCTTTCTGTTTTAGAGGAATTATAAGATTATTGACCGGAGTTAGTGCTGTGCACTTAGTTTCTCAGTTCTTACAAGTGAGCCTGTTGTTTGGCAATCGAGACCCCTTTGATCTGTTCCAAGAGTCTTCCTTGCGGTTAGTCTTGGGTCATTTTCTTCCATTGAATACAGACCATGGCAGTATTTCTCTTCATAACTGCAGGCCATATATTTGAAATGTAGTGTTGCTGTATTGTAGGGGATTTTTGGAGCATGGTCCATCCACAGTTGAATGTGATGGGCCGGTGTCTTGATCATCCAACCATGACCCCATTTGTAAATACTGGAAATCTGAGTATACTGTGCAAAATTTGTTTGAGGATCTTATGATTCCTGAGCTTTACGCAGCAGAAATTCTTTTTATTTTTTATTTTTTTTATTTTTTACAATTTCGGTGTGAAGTTGTTTTTTATTTTTTTTTTTTTTTTTTTTTTTTTGATCCATTTTTAAGATCGATATTGTGTGGTTCCTCACCAATCTGGCCCATGTCGCCCTAAATCTGGCTGTTTCGGGCCAACATGGGGCTGATACAGCTGTGCTGCTGTTCATGGGCAATACTGCTACAACACATGAACCTGGTTTTATCCATGGTTCCAAAACTCAGTGACTCATCCTCGACTTGAAACTTGGCTGTGTCGATTCAGCAAGATTTTGGGCCGACTCACAAGGAAACTCGCTCATGACTCAGTTGAGAGTCGGCAAGAGAGTTGACTCGGTCGACTCAGTGTGCCTAGGCATGACTCGGACCGAGTCGCTCAAGGTGAGCGAATCTTTTTTCAGTAAAAGGATGAGATTTGAACCCACAGCCTCCAGACTCCAGAACGAAGGATATCGAACCCCCATTTTATTTTCTTTTGGACATTTGTACCCTTCAGCCTCTGGGATTGTATTTCTCATTCGGCACACGTGCCAACCTGGCCTGTGCATGGGACATTTGAGCCGTGCATAAAGTAGGGCCCACAATGCAGATGATCCATTTAAAATCAAGATGACCTACATGCACAGTATATATAGCCTAAAAATTCTCTCAAATATTTGTTCTTTTATGCAGTGGCAGCCCACCTGATGAGCTGATCGGCCTGACTCTCTGCTTGTCAACCTAATGCACGGCTCAGGTCTATCACGTGTGAATATGTGACAGGTTGGCACGTCTCCCTGTTCCTACACGCGCCAATGTGGTAGATGTGAGATCTATGTTGGTTATCTAGCAGCCCCCAGTGTATGTGGTGGGCGCAAAAATCAGGGTCTGGTCGCTGCATGGCTAGTGCATAAGAAATGGATGGATGAGAAAGCGGATTAGTATATCAGGCAGTTTAGTGGCTCACGTGAGATGGGCAGATGCTGATGTGGCACGTGCCAAAAGTGCACCCATGTGTACAGTATTGAACACTCATCAGTTGTGGCCCACCATAGACATGCCATGGCTGAAAAATCTGGCCAGTGCACTCTTTAGATAGGCCATGCACAAAATATGGACCGAGGATTGCCCATTTCTAAGGCATGGATTGGATGGTTAGGATTGCCATATAAGAGGTTAAAGATTACAAGGCTAAAATTACCCATTGGCTTATTTTATATTAATGATCTTGACCGTCCATTTTATAGGCATTTGATGGAGGAATTAGAGTAGTCCGATCAGTGTTATCTTTAGCTGGGTCCCCCATGAAACGTGTACCGAACCTAATGGACGCTTTGGATCGATTAAGTGTCTTGATGCGGTTCGGGCCACTAACTAAAGGTTCTCGTGGCGCGTGAGATCATTTTGGTGTGCTGAAGATATTCCCAGGGAGAGATGCGACATGAAAGAGGAGAATCGTTTCACATGTGCTAATTTGGAACACGTGTGAGAGATCCAGGCCTAGATTTTGGTATCCACCGTGAAAATGCCCTGGCCGGGAGTCTAAGGGTCTGATATACTCTCATCATATGGGAAGATATGGTAGTCCAGATCAAATCGCCCCCTGAATCCACAAGGTGATGGGTAATAGGAAGTAGGATTTGACGCCAGATATTGATTTATTACACGGTCAGTTAGATTTAGAGTTCTTTTATTTTATTTTTTTCAATTATTTTCATGTAAAGGTATATAAATGAATAATGATTAATTACCAATGTAATTTTGCATTTTTTTTCTACACTGATAATGAAAGCTTGCTTTTTGGATATTAAGGGCTTATTTGTTTTCCTAGGGATGTAGTAAATGCATCTTCTCGAGCATTTATTACATCCTGTGTACTTTTGGGTGAAATATCTCCTCCCATCATAATGAATTTTCCTGAGAAATTTAGGACCGTGGACCCCGCCTTTTAGCCAGCTGTTTTTATGTAAGAAGACAAACCTTCTTTTGTAACTTAGACCTGCACATGCGGATTACGAACTTCAGGACGAAAATACCACTCTTCTTCACTGCTTAAGCATTTCCTCTCCCTTCCTCACTTTTCACTGTTTGCTTTTCATCTCCCTTTCTGCTTTTACTGCCGTTGCTTTCACCCCCTTTCCTCACTCCGTTTCCACGAGAAAG
This sequence comes from Magnolia officinalis, assembly GCA_021015155.1. Taxonomy (NCBI): domain Eukaryota; kingdom Viridiplantae; phylum Streptophyta; class Magnoliopsida; order Magnoliales; family Magnoliaceae; genus Magnolia; species Magnolia officinalis. The sequence continues at coordinate 26,085,862 of JAJHSJ010000017.1, forward strand.
ACCAGTAGAATTCATTTTGTGGGCCCCCCTTATCAGCATTTTGTCTTCTTCTGAAAATGGTCGGTCCAGTGAAGAAATCACGCACCACAGATATATTTTACACTCAATTGGGCCCACACCAACCCTGTGGCTGGTGGTCAGTGCTCTGTGGGCCCCACCAATCACAATGTGTTTCATCGTTTCCGTTCATCCATTTTTACAGATCAGTTTAGGGCTTTATCCTAAAAATAAGAGGGATATAAATCTTAGATGTACCACACTACAGGAAAACAATAGTGATTGGATATCCATCATTTAAATCCTCCTGAGGCCCACTGTAGTGTTTATCTGAAATCCAATCTGTTTATTAGGTTATAAAGATCCAGATGAAGGCTAAAAAACAAAGATCATCTTGATCCAATACTTTTATGGCTCCCAAAAAGTTTTTAATAGTCGATGTTCATTAAACACTGTTTCCTGTAATGTGATCCAATTGAGATCAGGATATACCTCATTTTTTTGGTATAATACCATAAAATGATCTATAAAAATAGATGGACGTCATGGATGAAACACATACATCATGAGGGGGCCCACAGAGCACCGAACACTAGCCATTGGCTGGTGGCAGGGGGAGTAGCCAATCCGTTTCCTGTAGTATATCTACGCCGTCCATCGGTTTTTCATCTAATTTAAGGTGTTGAGCCTCAAATTGAAGCATACCAAAATATCAAGTGGATCATACCACTGGAAACAGTGGGCATAATGATTTTCGAGTTTGCCTCGCTGAATTTCATGTATGCCCCGCTGAATTTCTAGTTTGCCCACTCAATTTCATGTTTGGCTCGCTGATTTTCAAGGTTGCCCTACTAATTTTTTAGTTTGGCCCGTTGAATTCATAGTTTCCCTCACTGAATTTTCTGTTTCCCCCGCTGATTTTCATGTTTGCCCCGTTCAATTTCATGTTTGCCCAGTTCAATGTCTAGGTTCCCTCCCACATATGGGGTTTTGGTGTATACATAATCCGATGATCATGATGTATTACAAATAAAACATCATTGTGGGGAGTAGCAAGCGTAATCGGATTGCGTACTGAGTTAGTCAGTACGCTCCCATTGTACTAAGTAAACTCAGATGGGCCCACATTGAATGTATGTAGTATATCCACGACGTCCATCCGTTCTTCCATCTAATTTTAGCGGTTTTAGCCCCAAACTGAAGCATATCAAAAGATCAAGTGGATCATACCATGGGAAACAGTGGGCATAATGATTTCCACCGTTGAAACCATAGTGGGCCCAACAGTGATGTTTGTTTGTTATCAATCTTATTCATAAGATCATATAGACATGGATTAATAGAAAACACAATTATAAGCATGATCTAAAACTTCTGTGGTCCCTAAGAAATTATTAACATGAGAAGTTCAATTCAAAATTTTCATGTGGTGAGGTCCATTTGAACATTGGATACGTTTAGTTTTTTGGGCTCAATCCATGAAATGATCTGTTAAGTTTGCACCGCTGATTTTCTAGTTTGCCCTGCTGAATTTCATGTTTCCCTTGCTCAATTTCATGTTTGCCTCGCTGATTTCCTAGTTTGCCCCGCTCAAGTACAAGTTTCCCCCACTGATTTTGTAGTTTGCCCCGCTCAAGTGCATGTTTCCCAAGCTGAATTTCTTGTTTGCCCCGCTCAAATTCTTGTTTGCCCCGCTGAATTTCAAGTTTGCCTCGCTCAAATTCAATTTTCCCTCGCTGAATTTCTAGTTTGCCCCGCTCAATTTCATGTTTCCCTTGCTGATTTTCTAAGTTGCCCTGCTGATTTTGTAGTTTGCCCCGCTAAATTCATAGTTTGCCCCGCTCAATTTCATGTTTACCACGCTGAATTTCATCTCTGCCCAGCTCAATTTTCTGTTTTTCCCGCTCAATTTTCTGTTTCCCCCGTTGAATTTCATGTTTGCCCCGTTCAATATCTAGGTTCCCTCCCTCAATGTCTAGGTTCCCTCTCACATATGGGGTTTTGGTGTAAACATAATCTGATGAACATGATGTATTACAAATAAAACATCATTGTGGGGCGTAGCAAGCGTAATCGGATTGCGTACTGAGTTAGTCAGTACGCTCCCATTGTACTAAGTAAACTCAGATGTATTACAAATAAAACATCATGTATGTAGTATATCCATGCCGTCCATCCATTCTTCCATCTACTTTTAGCGGTTTAGCCCCAAATTGAAGCATATCAAAAGATCAAGTGGATCATACCACGGGAAACAGTGGGCATAATGATTTCCACTGTTGAAACCGTAGTGGGCCCAACAATGATGTTTGTTTGTTATTAGATGTATATAAATTGGCCAACCTAATCATTATTTGTGAAAAAAAAGAGAGTTTATATTCTTCACACACATAAAAATATCATTATCAAGTATGCCTTTCAAATGATGCAAAATCTTTTTCCCTACTTGTAGATGAATCTAACTTGAAAATTTCATGTGCTAGTTAAGTAATTCCACAATATACTACAAGATGTTTAAGATAGTATGAGTCAAGTATTGAAAACTTCTAATCGACAGCTTGAAGCCTTTTAGGATCTATTAGATTGTTTAGGATAGTTCCACAATGCATTCTCTGATTTTCTTTGGACTTGAAAGGTTCTCAATTTCATGTTCACCCCGCTGAATTCCTAGTTTGCCCTGCTCAAATTCCAGTTTGCCCCGCTCAATTTCTAGGTTGCCCCGCTCAATTTCTTGTTCGCCTTGCTCAAATTCCAGTTTGCCCCGCTCAATTTCTAGGTTGCCCCGCTCAATTTCTTGTTTGCCCTGCTCAATTTCCAGTTTGCCCCGCTCAATTTCATGTTTGCCCCACTCTTTTATTGTAGCTGAGATCTTGTCTTAATTCTTATGAAAATCCTTCCAAAGAAAAAAGATTCCTAAATAATACACTTGAGAAAAGAACAATTGGACATTTTTTAGCTAAGACATACGAGGAAACATAATATTTTACATATATAGTGAGGAACTCATTTACTTGTTAATGAAATAACATGTTCATGTCCACCAATTAATTGACATGAAAAAATCAAGTGCCAAAATGAATGATATTGAGAAAGACTTGTGCTAACATATGTTACTTAATAAACTAATAGAGAATGGTTACGAACCTCTGGATTTCTTGACACCCAGTACATGTCCCCATCAATATCACTACTCGCCATCTCATCTGCCAATGATCGTGGCCGTTTGGTCGGAAAGAAAATAGCATATTTAGAATTTCCAACAACATTTATCAAATCCCCGATATAAGTCGCAGTGACAACATGAATATCTCCAAAGTGTAGTCCATGAGCCTTGTATACTAATATATTTCCCGAGATTTGCCCATTCTATCAGTATTTTAGTGAGAAATAAAGCATGGAAATGTTAACTATATATGTAACATATGCAAACATAGAAATTTCACAGAGAGTCATTCTCAACGTAAGAAAATCATCCATGTCTCCGTGATTTAATGCAGCTGCAATTGTAAGGACTAGTAATTAGTGAAATTTATCATAGATGGTGTCAAAAATATGTTCTTAAAGAACAAATTGCCCAAAGAACATTTTTTAGGTAATTCAACTGGAACATTTTTTTGGATGTATCAACGATACAAGTAGGCACTAATATTGAGTAAGGAGGTGGACCCAACTTTACAAATGTCAGGTGAGACTCAACCATGGATAGACTTTTAACTAGCATCAAGTTCAGCTTTCGCTTAGATTTCTCCATGGATAGGTTTAGGTTTAAGTTAGATTTCTCCTTAAACCCTAACCTTTAATCTAACTTAAACCTAAACCTATATTGTACACTTGTAACCTAAAACCTAAATATATTCTCAAATCCCTAAACCTAAACCTTAACCTATTCTCAATTCCCTAAACCTTAACCTATAACCTAACTTATTCTCAATCATATAACCTTCATGACTTATAGCCTAAAACATAAACCTATAACCTAAATATATTCTCAAATCCCTAAACCTAAACCTTAACCTATAACCTAACTTATTCTCAATCCTATAACCTTCACTTATAACCTAAACCTAAACCTATAACCTAAATGTTTTCTCAAATCCCTAAACCTAAACCTACACCTAATCCTAATCTCAACACCTTAACCTAAACCTAAACTTGAAAACCCAAACCTAAACTCGGTCCCGAACCCGATTTCCTAAACCTAAACCTTAACCTATTCTCAGTTCCCTAACCCTTAACCCACAACCTAACTTAAACCTAAACCTATAACCTACACTTATAACCTAAACCTATAACCTACACTTAGATGGGCCCACATTGAATGTATGTAGTATATCCACGCCGTCCATCTAGTTGAGCCCCAAATTGAAGCATATCAAAATATCAAGTGAATCATATCACGGGAAGATCAACGGAATGATTTTCTAGTTTGCCCTGCTGATTTCATGTTTTCCCCGCTCAATTTCATGTTTGCCCCGCTGATTTTCCAGTTTGTCCCGCTCAATTTCATGATTGCCCTGCTCATTTCCGTGTTTGCCCCGCTGAATTTCATGTTTCCCCCACTCATTTCTGTGTTTGTCCCGCTGAATTTCATGTTTCCCCTGCTCAATTTCATGTTTCCCCCGCTCGATTTCATGTTTCCCCTGCTCAATTTCATGCTTGCCCTGCTCAATTTCATGCCTGCCCTGCTCATTTCCTAGTTTGCCCCGCTCAATTTCATGCTTGCCCCAGTCATTTCCTAGTTTGCCCCGCTCAATTTCATGTTTGCCCCCACTCAATTTCATGTTTGCCCCCATTCAAAACCTAAACCTAAACCAGCGGGGTAAAACCTAAACCTAAACCTGAAACCTAAATGTATTCTTAAATCCCTAAACCTAAACCTTAACTTATTCTCAACTCCCTAAACCCTAACCTATAATCTAACTTAAACCTAAACTTATATTGTACACTTGTAACCTATAACCTAAATATATTCTCAAATCCCTAAACCTAAACCTTAACCTATTCTCAATTCCCTAAACCTTAACCTATAACCTAACTTATTCTCAATCCTATAACCTTCACTTATAGCCTAAAACATAAACCTATAATGTAACATCCCGGATTTTTGTCAACCTGAAATTAGACATCCTTAGGCGATGGGTCAATCCTAACACAGGTTTAACTTCCCAAACGCTCAATTAAAGCCTCAAATCCCTTTTTAAACCATTTTCTTCACAAATCCCACCCTTCACTACCTTGTGCTTTCAATTTTTCAAAGCACTTTCGCCCTAGACACTAACTTAAACTAGCTAAGTAGTAAAACTTGGATCACTTTATATACAAACTACAAAGGCCTAAGTACCATCTCAGACATAAATCTTACAGTACTAAATCCTTTAAAAATTAGGCGAGAATTAGCTAGTGCTAAACTAGAGTGCCTGTGAAATTAGCACCAATCGCTTTAAATACGATCTGCAAGACCCAAAACTTGTAGAATCATTGACTCTAGGTTACCCTAAAGTTTAGGATCAAACTCATTACCCAGCTACTCTCGGGAATGACTTGAAACTTCGTATTAGGTCTATACAGCACATCGGAAGTCCGATTCAAATGAAGTTAAGGAACTAGGACCGCCTCACTGGGCTTGACAACCACCTCAGAAATCAGGTCTAGCCGATGTCCCACGGCCATTTGCTTGAGTCCGGAGCGAGGGAGTGTGAAAATCACTCTTTTCTTACAAAATAAATATCTGGAATAGTGATCTGACACCATTCGCTTGCGGATCAGTATTAAGCAACCAGACCGTCAGAATCAGACCAGATTACACCCTCGGATCAGGAAAAATTTCAGGAACATTTACATGTACTTGGAATTTCGGATGTGGCCCACCGACCGTTGAACTGAAAATGGTCCGCCACGTGCGATCTGGGAATCCGATCGAGTCGAAAGCGTAATCCCACGTAGATCCATGTGTTGAGAGCTTAAGTCTGACGTTTGGCTCAAGGAGGGCCACCAGAAACCCTCTTTTGAGCTGGAAAAGTGCCGAAATACCTATAATAGTCGTACCCCTTGAACAGGAGTCTATTTCGGTGAGTTTTGAGACTATATAAGGACCTTAAACCCTCTCTCATGGCAGTCATACGAATTTGAGATTTGAGAGAGGGAAAAGGAAGAGAAAGTGTGGGAGTTGTGGGAAGATCTCCCCGCCGCTCTACCCTACTGCTATCGGTGCTTAACCACCTCATTCTTGTCGCTTTTCCGGTGATTCCGGCGTCATTTCTAGGTAATAAACCCTAACCCTAACCTGTTTGGGGGATTTGATAGTTGTAGGTTATGAAATAGCTAACCTATTTCCTTCTCTAGGTCGCCTAGTTGCCGTATACGGAAGCTAGACAAACCTATCGATTCCGTTGCGATTCTACGACAAAAGGTGCGGACTTTAGGTGTATAGGTTATGGTTTTCAATGCTTTCAATGTTAGATAATGATAGATTCATGATTTGCATGCAATTGCACATGTACAAAGTGCTGTCTGTTTTCCGTTTCGATTAAAGATGAAAAATATGGAATTCTACATACTCTAGGTATTTGTAGAAAGTACGGTATACGTATATTTTTTGGAAATGTGTTTGACATGTTTATTTGTTATATGGATATACGATATATGGATAAAATACTTATTTGGCAAAAGGATTCGCCTAAATACATGTTTACTTATATACACTATGTATGTTGAAATTGCGTATTCTAGAAAATACTGTATACGTTTAAATTTTGGAGATGTATTTATCATGATTATTGTTGTAGTAATATATTATACATGGATAAAATACTCGCTTGGCTAAAGGATAGCCCTAATACATGTTTTGCTAACATACACCATGTATGTTGTAATAGTGTATTCTAAGTGTTTGTGAAAATGACTGAATGAGTAGAGAATTCTCATTCGTGCTCGCCATGACTAATTGTCATGGATTCATGATTGATGTATTGGCGATGCCCCTTTGACGAAAGGATTTGCCCTAAGTCACGCCACGGCCAATATACACTATATATGCTAAAATGTGTGGCCCAAGTGTTTGTGGAAATGGCTGAATGAATATGGAACTTGGATTCCTGCTTGCCATGACTATCCGTCGTGGGTGTACGCGTGTTATGATTGGAGCAACTCCCTAGTGAAAGGATTTGGCCTAATGCCTGTGATCGACATATGTCATGTATGTTGATGTATGTTTGTTTAAGTGTTTCTTGAAATGTCTAAATGAGTAGTAGTTAGCAAATTGTAATGTATAAGGGTGTTGAGATATGATTCTCAACCTCTTTTAACTATGTGTATGATCTCCTTGGATAGTTGTGTGATTTGGAATTGAACATGTACAAACTCATGCTTGTGTTGTGATTCATAACATGCTCAACTGCTTTATGATTTTAACTATGTAATGCATATGTTTAAATTTATATTTACGTTGTATGATCCGTCATGGGTGATGGGGGAGCGGAGCAACGAGTGCGTGCAACAGCCCTGGCAGCCCTAAACGGATAATACCAGACCTTGATTGTATAAGTTGAATCTTGATCCATTACTGCTTTATCTATCTGCAATTGATTGTGTTTGGGGCTATGATTATAGTCCAGGCAATCGGTAACGGGATTGAATTCGTGGCTGAGATTCATTTGCCACGTGGGATGTGTTCGACGAACTCGAGTCGTGCGTTGCCTGTCGGCAGTGGTTAGGCCACACGAAGTTGTTTATGCACTTCATGTTGTGCAGCTCAACGGGCGATCGTACTAGTCGAGCTCGTCAAGTAACCCGATCTGCCTTATGCATGTTCACCCCGTTTGGACGCTACTGCTTGAACCTAGGGTACCAAACTTACCAATGAAACCCCTTTTAACCATGGTACCTCGATCCGCTAAGACGCATGAGCCAGGCATGGTGGTATGGGACACCGTGGTCGAGCTGTCGGCCTACGCTGGGGCCATGTGCCTCCCCGTAGTGACCATTACGCAACCAAACTCGTGAGCCGAATACGGTGGTATGGGATACTGTATTCGAGCTGTCGATACTTACGGCGAGAGCCGAGTACGGTGAGACCTGTACTCGTGCTGACGGGCGACAAGTCCTCTGTAGTATCTTCGAGTATACTCCAAGGTCTGTGATTGGCGACGAGTCTTTCACAGCAACTAGAGTATGAGTGGAGCTGAGTACGGTGAGACCTGTACTCGAGCTGACGGCTAATGATTGAGCCGAGTACGGTGAGACCTGTACTCGAGCTGACGGTCAGCAATTGAGCCGCATACGGTGAGATCTGTATCCGTGCTGACGGGTGACGAGCCCTTTGTGATGCCTTCGCTATGCCTCTCAAACCATAATATCGTATGAGATTAACTAGGATTGACGATCCTAGAATGGATCATGTTTGGGAATGATACAAGGGAGGTACCTTAGTTTCCCAATACTGCTGTTTGAAACGGACTAATAACAACTCGAAAATCATGCGCATCATTGCACCGCATGTGCCTAGTAGATGTGGAGCACTGAGGGAGTTATGCATTCGCGAACGTAAGATGATGTCGCATGAGGGGGTTTGGCAAGGGCATACATCATGTCATTTCATACTTGCATTAAATAAGAGTAGTTAGAATTGTTTGATTGTACTGCTTTATCATTATTGCTTGACTGAGTTGATAACATGTTAACCTATGCTTTATTGTTCTACTGAGTTGATCACTCACTCCCACGTTACGGGACGGTGTTTGCAACACCAACCAGATTTGTTGAGTTTCAGGTGATGGCGATGCTTATGAAGCAGAGCCGAACTACTACTATGATGTTGAGGAGGAATTCTCCTACACGTAATCTCTGACAGGTCTATGAAGACCTGGTATTGTATTGACGGGGCTACGGTACTTGGGATAGGAGACATTACACTTCCTCACATTTGGTATATTTTAGAACTATACTTGTAATTAGTTAACCTGGTAAGGTTATCACACTCTGGAGACTCATCATAGTTTATATATTTTATCTATTTATCACAGTCTTCCGCTTGCAAATTTAACTGTCTCTGGAGTATGATATGCTGTTTTGGCTTAATCTCACTCATGTTCAATGCACGAATATAGTCAACATTCAATCATCATTCATTTTGTTGCATAAGTGATGTTCTGGAACTCGGGAGTTGAGTTTATGCTCGACCCCCGATTTTCAGGGCGTTACATATAACCTAAATATATTCTCAAATCCCTAAACCTAAACCTACACCTAATCCTAATCTCAACTCCTTAACCTAAACATAAGCTTGAAAACCCAAACCTAAACCCGGTATTGATGGTTGGCTATGAAAAAGATGGACTTTTCGGGAATCTCAAGAATTGCATTGTGTGATCGCCATATACAATCGAAACCGCATGCCTGTATCTGTATCTATATGTGCATATGCATATCTATATATCTCTATAAGTATCTATGTTTGTATATGTGTATAAATTTATAAATGCACCATCATCACCATTATTATCTTAGTCTTCTCCTATGAATTTGGGTTGACTTTTAGGAAGAACATGGCGGAGGTTTCTACATGGAGGACTCTTTCATGTTTACCCCCGCTCAATTTCATGTTTCCCCCGCTCATTTTCTAGTTTGCCCTGCCCAATTTCATGTTTCCCCCGCTCCATTTCATGTTTGCCCCGCCCAATTTCATGTTTCCCCCGCTCCATTTCATGTTTGCCCCACCCAATTTCATGTTTCCCCCACTCAATTTCATGTTTGCCCCGCTGTTTTTCCAGGTTGCCCCGCTGTTTTTCCAGCTTCATATGCATTGAATTTTTTATAGTTTGACCCATTGAATATCTAGCTTGCCCTGCTCATTATGCAGTTTGCCCCGCTCAATTTCATGTTTGTCCCGATCAAATTATAGTTTGTCTTGCTTACATTGGTAGTTTGGCTTGCACAATATTCGGTTTTTCCCGTTCCAGTTCTATCTCCATTTCATATGAAGCTTGTTCAAATTAATGAAATGCTACGTTTTTTGCAACGTAGTCTGATTTTATTCACAACGTTTATCTTGTGAATTTTATGTTTGATATGTTTTTTAATTCATCTTTGCAGGCGACGAATATTCTGTCAAAATCCCCAACCCAACATGTAGGTGCACACTCACATGGTGGTTTGACAAGGTGAAGGGTGGACTGGAGAAGTACGATAGTTGCCTAAATTTACTTAGGAAATCTTCTTTCTCGTTTCTATTGCATGTTAGATCCTTTAGATTTTTAGAGGCTCTATTTCACCTTCTTTTTGTAAGATACAAAGGTGATCTAGCATTTGAGATCAAGGGGAGGCGATTGCACTTTACCGAGATGGACTTCGCCCTCATTACCGGTCTTAAGATTGGAGATCTAACTGTACCGAAGAATCGTAGCAGTACGACTACATTAAGAGACAAATACTTCAAAGAATATCCAGTATTAAAGAAGCAACTAATGGAGGTGTTTGAGATATTAGTTGAGTGTTTGAGATATTAGTTGACACCAATGAGCATGAGGACGTCGTGAAGGTTGCCCTACTTCTAGTTGTGGAGCACTTTCTCAGGGGAACTGAACCGAAAACCATGTGCAACATGGATTATATTTACCTAGTTGACTCGCTAGATGATTTCTATAGGTATCCCTGGGGTAGTTTGGGATACTATATAATGTCGCAAGGAATCGAATCTGCTGTTGCTGCATCAAGTTCCCCTCGGTATACTGTATGTGGTTGTGTCCTTCCTCTACAAGTAAGAACACCTTTTACTTTGTATATGTTTTCCCTCTATAGTCAATTATGGATTTATAACCTGATGCAATTTCATTCTAATAGGTATGGGCAGTAGAGATATTACCGGCCCTATAAGACTGTGTTATTTCGTACGTGGCGCATCAAATTCCACGCTTCATAAACTATCGAGGCTGGAAGGGTTGGAGGTATAACAGAATACATGCTATTTTCGAGAGTAAAGCTGTAAGTTTATATATATATATATATATATATATATATATATATATATATATATATATATATAATATATATATATATATATATATACCCATAATTTACTTTGCTATTTTTCTTGACGTATATGCTATTTTATTTAACATTACTCTTTGTTCTTTTGCAGACAACAGTAGTAATGAAATTAGAACCAGTGCTACGAGAATGGGAAACGGATGCCGTTCGCTCTGTGAATGACAGTTTGTAGGTGACATGTTACGGCTTATGAAATATAATTTCATGTCTGCCATTGTAAAGTTATCCTTACTCTAACATATCCATCTATATATTTTTGTAGCTTACTGAGACCCAGGAAGATGAGGAGGAGGGTAGGAGGGTGACGAGTCAGATGATAGCAATGAGAAAGGCGTGGAGGGAGAGGGACCGAGGGGTGGTATACCAAATGTTGTTCTTATGGAGGAATATAATAAGGAGAGGGAAGAGTTGAAGAAGGAGAGAGAGGAATCGAAAAATGAGAGGTACGAATTGAGAAAAGAGAGGGCAGAGATGAGAAGGAAAGAAGCACTGTTTGATGACAGGGAAACGTTACTGAGGAGGGAGAAGGATTTGTTCTTTATGGACAAGGAATGGTTCTTCAAGGACAAAGAAAAGTTAGCGAATGAGATGGAGGAGTTTAATAAGAAGAAGGAAGGTAGTTGTACACAGAGGGGACGTAATGTGATGGAGGAGGGTGAGGAGTTGAGGAATAGAGTGGAAGTAAATGATAATGAAGCTAAAGAACCTGGACATGTGGATCTTGATGTGCAATCGTATACTAATGTCAAAGGTAATGTATGAAATGAATCCACTTCTCATGCCGTTTATGAAAGGAGAGCCAAAAGGATACCGAAGCCGTCATATTACAAGATTTCTCCATACGTGTCCTTGTCTGCATTCGATACAGCCCCAGTAGTGGACAAGGAATCGTTCTTCAAGGACAAGGAAAAGTTAGTGAATGAGAGGGATGAGTTTAATAAGGAGAAGGGAAGTAGTCCTAAACAGAGGGGGCATTTTGTGATGAAGGAGGAGGGTGAGGAGTTGAGGAATAGAGTGGAAGTAAATGATATTGAAGATAAAGAGCTTGAAGATGCATCTACTTCTCCTCCTGTTTATGAAAGGAGAACCAAAAGGATACCGAAGCCGTCATATTACAAGGTTTCTCCATACTTGTCCTTGTCTGCATTCGATACAACCCCTGGGGCGGTTCGTGAACCCGAGCACATAACAACGTTTGCTACTTCTCTGATACCATTTCCTATACAGATGGATCCTTTCAGGATACTATCTGCACAGGAGGTGAAAGAGGCAGAAGACTGGTATGAAGCAAAGAAGGACATGTCAGAGGGAAAATGGTTCAGAACGATATGGATGAAGGATGCCTGGGTTGATAGCGAGGTAAACATTACTAATTTTTTCTCTATATGCATCGATTGCCATGTAATTAATTGTTATATGAATCTATGACGAAATCGTACTATCCTATTGAATAGGCTATCGACACATACATCGACTTCCTTGAGAAAAGGCAGAACGCCCTCTCAATAGCATATCCTCAAGATTACAAGTTCTGTCCTACGTATTTTGCGGTAAATGTTTATTATGACAATCCTTAATCTGTTTGAAAATTTTATTTTATTACATGTATTGAACTTTGATGATGTTTGTAATAGCAAAGCCTCGAGGGGTGTTTACCAGTTTTGATCGCCTACCAGGCCTCCAATTCGGCGTCAGAACGGTCGTCGCTATTGAGAGGCCAGCTGACCACGGCCTACGCAATTGTCAGGCAGCCAGATAAACCATACGCCAGAGCGATGTGGTGTTATGAACGGGTAATGCACTCGTCACAGAACATCATCTCTTACTGTTACATGTTCTATCATGTTTTGACAAATATATTATTTTGTGAATCATGGACAGGTTTACACGCCAATAAATCATGACAATTCACATTGGTTTTTGCTTGTCATCTATCCTAGAGAAAGAGAAATCGTTATTGTGGATAGTTTATACACTTATCTAACGCCAAAGTTCAAGCATAAGATGAAGAATATGACCGATGCACTCTCTATTTTCTTCCATGCCACTGGAGACAGTACTGCGCTTGAAGGGAAGAAGTGGACCTTCAGATTCGATGAATCCACGCCAAAGCAGGACAATGGTTATGACTGCGGCATATTCGTGATGAAATTCATTGACATTTTGTGTAACGGTCTCGCCTTGAAGGGAATGACATGCAAAAATTCACCTCCGATTGGAGGAAGTCAATAGCATATGATTGCTTGTCTGTAGTCAGGAGATGATATTTGTGTAGTGCATGGGAGAAAATTCGTTGTAAGAATGTATTATTCGGAGGTTTACAGTAATCTTCACCTGCTGAAAATTTTCAAGTATGTGCATTTCAGTGCGAGTTCCTTCTGTAATCACGATAGCCTTGGGAGGGTTGATCTGAATTCCTCTCAAGTCTATCGTGATTAGAGAAAGAACTCGCACTGAAATGCATATATTTGGAAATTGTCTGCATACTTGCCGGAAGTGCAAGTTTCGATGTATAGCATACTCTGTAATTTTAGTGAATGATGAAATGAACTTTATACTGTCCCACAATTTTTTTCAGTTTGTCTCGATATACTCGTCGATCAAGTACAATGCACATGGAACTTGATGCTTGGCAATTGCTCTAGATCAAGTTCAATGTCTCGATATTATACATTGTATCAGTCAACATAACACAACTCACTTGACTCGGCATCACCCGATAGTTTGTCACTTCCTAGGCCACATGGAAGGAATGAGTAGACTGAATAATATTTCTGCAAGAGGTTGGATCCGCTGCAACTTCTGTACAAAAGCATTTTTCTATGTATCCGCATCAATCCAAACTAGTTCGGAGGAAGAGGAGTCACCGTATTAATAAGAGGAGCCTTGTGGCCAAAAGATTAGTAGCCTAATTTCACAAACATTACACATGCAACTCTTGAAATGATTTTAAATGTAATCCAAGCTTTCACCTTGTATTTCAAATCCCTTGGATTTGAAACCCCCCCAATTACGTTGTGGTACGAAACATATTAGTAGATTTGAGACGCATGTTTTTAAAAAAAAAAAAAAAAAAAAACTTTAGATTTTCATTCATCATAATCCGCAAATAACTTGGGCCCATAGGGAAATATAAATTCAGTCAAAAGATCCAAATACTGCAAAAACTAGATTACTTGATACAGACAGGGCTGTTAAACAAAAACAGGAAGGAACAACCACTAAACAGTTCTAAAACTGAAAATACAACTCACCAGGCCAATCTAACATGGTTGATTGAAAAAAGAAGAGAAGAAAAAGCACTCAACGCTTCTTGGAGACACCAACAGTCTTTCCTATGCGGCCTGTTGTTTTGGTGTGCTGACCACGAACACGGAGACCCCAGTAGTGCCTCAGACCACGATGGTTCCTGATCTTCTTCAGTCGCTCCAAATCATCTCTCCACTTCATATCCAGTGCATTTGAGACAACCTGAGAATACCTCTCATCCTTGTATTCCTTCTTCCTATTCAAAAACCAATCTGAAATTTTGAACTGGCGGGGGTTGGCAACAGTCACCATGAGGTTCTCCAGTTCTGCCGTAGATAATTGACCAGCCCTCTTGTTCATGGCGACGTCAGCCTTTTTGCATATGATGTTGGCGAAACGCCTCCCGATAAACAGGCCAGAGCGAACATGATCTTCTGCTTTCCATTGATGTTCGTGTTCAGAACACGAAGAATGTGCTGGAAATCTGCTCACATGATCTTCCTTGGCTGGTTGCTAAAAAATACAAGCACTAAAAGCAAACAAGGTACTGTATTATTATTCACACAACAAATTCAAGAACACATAACCCCAAGTTCTCGTACAAATGCACAATTTCAAATACTCCCAACAAGGATGGAATTTAATCATCTTCGCATCGTTCCCTAGTGGGGATGGCTAACGTGGAGGGAGTGTACTGACATGCGTGTATACAACAAACAAACCCAAGCAAAATTTATTTATTTTAAAAAAAAACTTTAAAAAAATGCAAAAGATGTAACTATCGATATCATCTACATATCGACGATATTATTAGCATAATTCATCGATATATCGACAAGATATCGATATATCGACATAAAAAAATAAGAAATGTAAAGTCGATTTAATCGACATATAGTCGATATCATCGACGTAAGTCATCGATATCATCTACATAAAATCGATATTATCGATGTAAGTCATCGATCATATCGACAACATGTCGATCATATCGAATGTGGAGGACAATTGTCCAGTAAGCTTTGATGCATTGTCGTATTTAATCGATATATCGATACCGTATCGATATATCGATACTAGATACATATCGATATATCGATATTCTGTCGATAATATCGAATGTGAATGAGAATTGTCCAGCAAGCTTTGGTGCATCTTCATATTTTATCGATATATCAATAATGTCTCGATATATCGATAGTAGATACATATCGATATATCGATGTTCTGTCGATAATATCGAATGTGGATGAGAATTGTCCAGCAAGCTTGCGTGCATCTTCATATTTTATCGATATATCGATAATATCTAGATATATCGATAGTAGAAACATATCGATATATCGACATGTTATAGATAACATCAAATTAGTTATGTAAGTATCCAACAACTAATCAGGAAATATTCATATTTACTCGATATATCGACAAGTTATCGATAATATCGACGATGTCGATGCATACATCGACGAGATGTCGATGATATCGACGTATGAAAAAATCATAAATGTAAAGTAGATTTAATCGACATATCGTCGATATAATCGATGTAAGTTATCGATATCATCTACATATGATCGATAGTATCGACGTAAGTCATCGATAATATCAACAATGTGTCGATAATATCGAATGTGGAAGACAATTGTCCAGTAAACTTTGACGCATTTTCCTAATTTAACGATATATCGATAACGTCTCGATATATCGATGGTCGTAAGTCATCGATATATCGATAATATCAAATAAGGGGTGTAAGTGTCCAGCAATCAAATATGAAAATGGAACTTGATGATATATCGATAGTTTGTCGATATATCGAAATTGAACTTGTCGATATATCGACAAACGATCAATATATCGACAAATGTCGGTTTTGAAAAAAAAAAAAAAAACAGCACTAACTGCATTCACCAACCATCATTTATTACACCAAACGCCCATTTATTTGCAATCCTTCTTCTCTATCCTTCCCTCCACTTCATCTCCGGCGGATTTCTCCACCTTAGCAACCTTAGGGCGATTTCTGCTAATACGATCTCGGTAAGTTTGTGTACATTGTAGTCAATATGAAATGTTGAGTTTGTCGATGATAGAAATTCCGTTTCCGCTTTCTTTCTTCTATTATTCAAACTGTCATTCGGATTTTAACTTCTTTATTTTAATTTGAAAATGGAAAATATAGATGTTATGAAGTAAATGATCGTACACCCTGTTAGACGAAATAGAGATGTTGAAGTAAATATTCCTTCCATGATGGTTGTAGTTTGGATACCACTTGAAGGATTTTCCAGGACCCATAAAGTTTGGATCATCATAAGGAAAAATTAACTTCAATATTCAACTATGATATTATTAAACATCCCCATAATCTATCTTAAACGCAAACAATGCGTTTAAATTGCGGGTGTGACTTACCTGATCCTTTTTGTTCTGTTTGGCTAGTTTCGGCATTGATTTTACTTCCACGTGGAATATGTATAGATGATGATGGTTGCACACAGGAATATGTATCGAATTAGGGCTGTTAGTGTCCAGAGCGACCACAAGTTGTGCTACAATTGCCCATGCGGACCATCGTTACATGATTTATATAGATACATTATTTAAAATGTTCAATGATAAATCATGAATTGGACAGGTATATATATTCTCAATTGAGAGTTTACTTTATCATTTCCTTTATTTGAATCAGGAAAAATCATCGCAACAGTCATAATGACTAAGGATAAAGGAAAAAAGCCTATAGTTGGAGAGTCATCTAGGGGAGTTCGTGCAAAAATCCGATCAAGACCTAGGTCGGAACGAACAGAGGAACAAACTTCCCCTCTCGAGTCGTCAGTTAGGCGAGCTCGTACTCACAGGAGTGCTCCAATTCAGGACCCCCCTCAACCAATCCAACCGGAACAACTGACCCCGCAGGTTCCTCCTCCTCCTACGAACATGTACGACAAATACCGCGCCCGAAAAATTGTATATGAGAAAAAGATCGATCGAGGGTGCATCACTGAGTTTGGGATTCCACAGATTTTGGAGAATGTTGGGTGGAGTTCCCTCTTAGATTTTGGAGGGATGGTTCGGAATGAGTAAGTGATTATATTTCTATCATATTGTCACTCGTCGGTATTACACCCTCCTTCATTTCAGGTCACCATTGGAGAGAACTCCACCACCATTAATATTGGGGTAGTTGCACAACTTTTAGGGATTCCATTCACAGGTCGAGGCTTAACTGATCACGACATCGATGACGCAGCTGTACGGATAGAAATGACAAAATATTTTTGTAACGGTCAGAATGTTCTGTGGAATAAGGGTAATGCACTGAGAGCAACGCACCTGGAAGCCAAGTATAAGGTGCTGCACAATATCTTCTGCTTATATATTTATCCGAGGGACTCGAACAGGTCTGACATTACTTCGTATATGTTAGACATTCTATACAGCATCTGTCATGGTATTCGTCTGTGTCTGCCCACCATCATTACTCAACTAATCGCCGACAGTATAACGACCACGAGAAGGGATGCCATTCCATTCCCACACCTATTATGTTTACTCTCCCGTCATGTTGGCCTGCTGCCCACCACTGACCAACCCAGACCCGTGAAAATGCTTACAGAAAACAACATCAAGCGCATGAAACTGAGGTCCAAAGAGGCTTCGACGTTAGTAAGGCACAATGAAGATTTTATGGGAGAGACAAAAGCAGAGGCAGCGGAGACAGAGGCTGCAGAGACAGACGCGGCCGAGACAGAGGCAGCCGATACCGACTATCCTACAGAGGGAGAGCAGCCACGATCCTCGTATGGTCATACTAGTCGAAGGATGCCATACCGTAACCGCAGGGCATACATTGTCAGGCACATGGATGAGCAGGACAGACGACTCACACGACTGGAGTGGCTTTTTGAGGCCATCTAGAAGGGTACGGAACGGGTCGAGCATAAGATTGACACCCTTATTGCCACAATCACCTGCCGGCGTGATGATGTCGCTCCACCGGATGACGGTCCGTCCAGCTAGACTGCATTTAGTCAGGTCTGTTGGCTTTTTAGGATGCCAAGCCTATCAGATATTATTGTCGAACTATTTCTTTAAATACTGGCTCTACGAGTACTTTCACTGATGCAGGGGACTATGATTCTTTTTTGGTGAACCATGTTTACTACAGCTCGCCAGCTAAATTCTTTTTTGGTGAACCATGTTGCCCATGGCCTCACCATGTCCCTTTCAAACTATTTATCTCTGACAACAATGAAGTGTGATTATAAATGAACTTCCTCGCTGACCTTGAATCTTCACCTTATGACTTTTGTGATTACAGTACCTGGTGTTATGAATTTGTTGTCTGCCTGACAATTTTATATGTTTTCTCATGATATGTGAACTTGCTGCATTTGATGCCATTTTGGATGCTTATTAGCTTCTGGCTCCGATTGATTCCAGTCAGGTTTCAAATAGTTATCAATGTGCATAATGAAGTGCATATATGATTTCATTCCCTGAATTTGGTAAAGATTCAACTTGTTCGTTTCCCTTACATATTACATATTTTTATGGTACAATGAGAAATTTCAAATTTGGATCTGATGACAACAAGATTACTTGATACATTTTATATCTCCTGTTCATCTTCTCGATCTCTTCTCAGTAGTGGACAAATTACCCATCCAGGAACCCTACTACCGAATCAGTTACAGGTTTGCTTGCTTTCATGGTCTAGGAATGCCGATTATAGCATTTTATACTCCATTAGGAATGCCGATTAATGCATCAACAACAACAACGGTAGCAGCAGCAATGGTGAGCTTCAAAACCCTCTTCCCTTCCCCTTCTACTAACATGTGCCTTGGGTGCATTGATGTTTTGGTTATCTCTCATTTTTCTCTTAGCAAGCTATTTCTTTTTCTTTTTTTTTTTTGTATTTTTTTTAAAATTTTTTTTCATAAGGATAGAGCTATTTTGGGTTTCTGTTCTTTTGTCATGGGTGTGCAAGTAATGGGATTATTTTTGAATTTTTTTGAGGTATAAGGGTAGAGTTGTTTTGTGCCCCACTTAATTTGTCTTGGTTTAGCTTGTTTTGGTTTGAATTTGATTCATACAAGTTATTATATGTTGTCATCAATGTTTTGGTATCTCTCATATATTTCTTTTGGTAAGTTATTTTTCTTTTCTTTTTTAATTGTCAAAAGGACAGCGCTGTTTTGGCATTTTAGGTTCTGTCATTTTGTCATGGAGGTGGAATTATGGCATGTGTGTGACATGAAAACTGTCCTGTAGGGTCACATCCCCACCGTGAAATAGGATGCCTTAAAAGACAAACCAATCCAATTAGCCACACCATAGAGAACAATGGACAACTGCCGAAAAACCTTCAAACTCATGTGGGGCCATTCAATCCATTCAATAGTTGTAAATGCCAGGTATTTAAAGGTGTCCTGTTATAATGGTGGGGTGACCCACTGGAGGATGGGTTATAGTTGCAATAACCTCATTGGCATTTCCATCACCCATCCAAACTGTTCATCAAGGCTAGTGAACTCTCCAAGGCAAATGTGAAAAATTAGACTAATTGATGATTTATGTGACTCAGATCAGACAAACACATTTAGTTGCCCCTCTTGACACGCATTTTTCGGAACTATATACCATTCACACAGATCATATATCAGAGGATATTGATCATAAGGTATGCATCATTACTTCGTAACAGTTACCGGAATCAATTTTACTCCTCTTGCCAAGATTCTTCAGTCCGCAACCTCTGGTTTATACTAGTCGAAGTGAATTGCAATTTCTTGTCTTTTGTACTACTGCAATGGTCATAAGACTGGTTGCTAACCTTCTTTCTGAATTGAACTTGAATGTGCGGGAGATCCATTCTAGAAAGCCGCAGAGCTATAGAACCAGGGTTGGAGATGAGTTCCGGAAGTCAAAAGGTCTTATTCTTGTGACTTCTGATGTATTTGCACGCGGTGTTGATTATCCAGATGTCACCCTTGCTATGCAAGTAATATAGTGGATAATTTCATTTTACAATACAAGGGGGCATTATGGAATGCATGTATAGATAGGGCTAACAATTGGTGCATCAGTATACGATATGCTTTACATGAAGATCAACTAGGAGTAATATATAACTTTCAATTGTATGTATCATACAAAGTACATAAATTACATAAATTACACGATATGCTACACACAGGGTATCGGAAACTTGCACGACCGGCGATTATGCTCGGTTTGTTTGCATCGTCCACACTTTACTGTTTTCGATTCCTCTCCACGCGATGAAATTCTAAGCTTTTTGGGTCTTCCAGCTGACCTCCTCTGTCTTGGGGGTTGCGCGCAATACTCCTTCATCCCCGCTGAAATTTCCCACTTGCTATTGTCGCGTACTGGATACACCGATTCACTATATGTGGCCAGGTAATTATGCGCCGTGTAGAATGGAGGGCAGTATAAGTAGTGATCCAGATTGTAGTTTATGCAGGCTGACAGGACATGCATGCAAGGGTACCCATTCACGCCAAACTCACAACATGTACATGAAACTCACTGAGCTTCACCATATCGTTATAATCTCCAACCACATAGTACTCATCTCGAGAAATAGCATGGCAGCGAACATCTCACGCTTTCTGCACGATATCCTTTAACTGTTTCTCCGCCCATGGTGTCAATGGACCTACAAATGATGCCGCAGATTCTCGTCTCTTGTAAAACAATTCTTGTATCTTCAGTATTATAGCCTCTATCAATTTCGTAACAGGGTATTCGCGTGCTTCTTTGAAAAGGGCATTAACGCACTCTGAAATGTTCGTCGTGACCAAGTTGAGTCTTCTTCCTGAAAAGTGCGAAGATGCCCATCTCTCGTACCCGATTTCTGTCAGCCATGCATGTACTGGGGGATTGACCATTTCGATATCATGCATTATTTTTTCAAATTCGGCCCTCCTGCAAGTCTTCACAGCCATCCAGTAATACATCTCCAACGACTTGTCCTTAGAAGTGTCCACCAAGTTTCTGTAGATGTGGTACGCACAATACCTATGGATTGCACACGGGAAGACTTGGGG
Source organism: Magnolia officinalis (assembly GCA_021015155.1). Taxonomy (NCBI): domain Eukaryota; kingdom Viridiplantae; phylum Streptophyta; class Magnoliopsida; order Magnoliales; family Magnoliaceae; genus Magnolia; species Magnolia officinalis. Next base: position 26,107,233 of record JAJHSJ010000017.1, read on the forward strand.
AACCTCTTTCATTAGACCTTTATGTCGGTCGGATATAATGACAAGACCCTCCACAGACCCTAACACATTGTTAAGGTGAGTAAGGAACCAATTCCAATTACTGCTGTTCTCTGATTCCCCGATGCAAAACGCAAGTGGAAATATATGATTGTCCCCATCTAAGGCCGTGACGATGAATAACACACCCTTGTATTTGCCCTTTAAGTATGTCCCGTCAAAAGTCAATACCCTCCGTAATGATTTCTGAAAACTTCGTATGCATTGTCCGAGAGCTAGAAAACATCTCTCGAACCTCCAAGTCTGTTGGTTTACAGAAACAACATTCACTGTCCCTGGGTTGGCCCTCCTCAACTCATGCAAATACAAAGGGAGTTGATTGTAGGAGTCTTCGTAAGACCCCATCACATGATTAATTGTAAGCTCCCTAGCTTTCCATGCCTTCAATAACTGATACGAATATTATATTTCTCTTGCATGGTGAAGATAATGTCAGCTGGCCTCAACCCTAGGCATTGTTCAATGCGGCTAATAACCAGATCACACGCTAGCTTACTGCTGCCTTGCCGGTGATCGCTCTTCATCCATGCCATGTCGCATGTGTGTTTTGATTCATAAGTTCGTATTTTGAATATACCCGTATCATTCTCCCGAGATGCATGAACTCTCCATTCGCATGTATCTTCGAAGCACACCATGGTAAATCTCCTGAAATTTGAGTATATTACTCTATACTGGAAATTATTTCGAATTGTAAATTGACTCAAAACATATTAGCACCGACTCTTGTTCTTAAACGTTTGCCCAATAGCTATATCGGTCGGTTCACATAACAAATCAGTATATTCCAGCATTTTTGCATTAGTGAATGCATCATCATCAAATGACGTGAGAACTTGACGAGTCATGAGGTTTGATATATCGGGAAGGTCTCGAAGCGGAATGTCGCTTACACGCACAGATGGGATGGTGGATGATGATGGCAGATCCGCTGTTGATGCTAACGGCGGTGTCTTGTATTCATAATTACTTTTAATGTCAACTGTACCACTGACTTGCGTAGTCACAACGTTAAATGTTTGCGGCGGCTCGGGTAATTGATCATTGCTTACTACCACTTGTAATGGAGAGGGATTGTATTTGAATTCCACGCCATACTCATCAGCCACACTGTCCACGTATGTTGTGGTATTGATGGGTTGGATTGTATCGATGACTAATGGGATGAATTTATCCGAATGCTTAAACTGGTAAGACAAGAAATCTTTGACGTCATCGTCGTCTTCAATTTCGATTGGAGGCATTGATTCGTTAGTGCAATGATTCAATACTTTCATCTTAATATCACAATCTTCTTATTTGCTCTTAATAATCTTGTAAATTCTAGATCGAAGCTCCTCGTACGTAGTCTCGAGACGTAGCATCATTTGTTTCGATGTTCCACCCGTGTATGAGTATCGCTTGTTTTCAAATTCTAACTCCCTGCCAAAAGAGCAAATGATTCTTGCAGCCATTATCTGAAAACCAATACAACGACACATTATCAGTGAATCATAAATCAACGGAACCATGCCATATGACAAAACTTGATTAAATAACAAAGGACCTTCGTCGTTAACGAATGGTTTCAAGTGGTGCTTGTTTAATTTTGTGACGCTATCTATCATGCCATTTAGCAAGGGAGGCATTATCAGTTTGAGCGGAGCACACATGAAATTCAGTAGGGCAACTTGAAAATTGAGGGGGTCAAAATAGAAATTCAGCGGGAGTAACCTGAAATTGACCAGGGCAAACTTGGAAATGAGCGGGGTAAGCATAAAATTGAGCAGGCCAAGTATGAAATTGAGCGGGGCAAACTACGAAATGAGAGGGGTAAGCATGAAATTGAGCAGGGCAAACTAGGAAATGAGCGGGGCAAGATGAAATTGAGCGGTGAAACTAGAAAATGAGCGGGGCAAACATAAAATTAAGCATGACAAACTAGGAAATGAGCGGGGGAAGCATGGAATTGAGCGGAGCAAACTAGGAAATGAGTAGGGTAAGCATGAAATTGAGCGAGGCAAACATGAAATTGAGCGAGGCAAACTAGGAAATGAGCGGGGCAAACATGAAATTGAGCGGGGCAAACATGAAATGAGCGGGGCAAACATGAAATTGAGTATGGCAAACTAGGAAATGAGCGGGGCAAGTATGGAATTGAGCGGGCCAAACTAAGAAATGAGCGGGGTAAGCATGACATTGAGCGGGGCAAACTAGGAAATGAGCGGGGCAAACTAGGAAATGAGTGGGGTAAGCATGAAATTGAGCGGAGCAAACTAGGAAATGAGCGGGGCAAACATGAAATTGAGCAGGGCAAACACGGAAATGAGCGGGGCAAACAATATTTTGAGCGAGCATAGCGTGATATTGAGTTGGCCAAACATTTCTTCAAGCAAGCATAGCATGATATTGAGCAGGGCAAACATTAAATTGAGCGAGCATTGCATAGATATTGAATGGGCAAACTGTAAATTGAGCGAGCATAGGATAATATTGAGCTAGGCAAACAGTAGATTGAGCAATCCTACCATGAAATTTATCGCGGCAAACATTAAATTGACCTTATCTACCATGAAATTAAGTTGGGTAAACATTACATTGAGTGATCCTAGCATGAAATTTATCGCGACAAACATTAAATTGACCTTATCTACCATGAAATTAAGCTGGACAAACATTAAATTGAGCGATCCTAGCATGAAGTTTATCGCAGCAAACATTAAATTGACCTTATCTACCATGAAATTGTATGTTGGGCAAACATTAAATTGAGCGAACCTAGTATGATATTTATCGAGGCAAACATTAAATTGACCTTATCAACCATGAAATTAAACTGTGCAAACATTAAATTGAGCAATCCTAGCATGAAATTGAGCAGGGTAAACATGGAATTCAGCGAGCATAACATCAGATCAAGTGAGCCCTAACATAGAATTGGGTGAGCTTCAAATTGAATTAAGCAAGTTTGACATGGATTCAATCGATCAACACATAAAATTAATTAAGACTAATGCATGAAATTGACTAAGCCTAACACATGGAATTGACCAAACTTCGCATGCAATGTCATTGTACGTGTGTAGCTTCTTTTTTTTTTTCAAGATCTATACCTCCAATTGCCGCATGGTTACGTCAAATGCAGGTTGAAGAGAGGTGCTTTGGAGTGAGGGAATATTTTCAACATTTTCAAGGAGATGCAACCAGGTCGTTGGATTTCACATAACCCTAGCCAAGATGAAATATGGAAAATGTAGAATAACGATATCTAGATGGATATCTAGATGCTTCACAGAGATTTCAGTCAGGAAAATGAGAAGAAAACCCTTCGTACTTCACTTCTTCGTTCGAATAGAGTATAGGGGAAGCACCTGGTTTTTTTTTTCGTCATGGGGAGTGAAAGGGAGAAGAAAAACAGCAGCAGTGAAAAGAGTATGCAAAAAGAAGGGTATTTTCGTCCTGAAATTCGTAATCCACACGTGCAGGTCTAAGTTGCAAAAGAAAGTTTGTCTTCTTTCATAAAAACAACTGGTTACAAGGTGGGGTCCACAGTCCTAAATTTCTCAATTTTCCTATTTTAAAAATCATACTTTCTGTACAAACCACAAATCATTATTCTTTCCCATTTTTGAAAAGCAGCTAAGAAAATGTCTCCACTGACACACGTGTAGGACCACCAAAAGTGCCAGAGATACGCACTTACCAGGGACCCAGACGATTCGTCTTTTGGCTGCGGATTTGATGGATCTAGGGAACCACCTGGCTGGGTGGATCTGTGACTTTGGGGCCCATCGTGATTGTGTTTTATATTCACTGTCCATCCCTTTAGTCCATTTTAGAGCATGAGCCCCAAAAAGAATAAAAAATCCAAACCTCAAGTGAACATGCATTATGCCCACCATCAAATGATACTTGTGGGCCATGAAAGTTTTTGATCAAGCTGATTTTTATATCCAGTCTATCTATTACGAAGATGTTTGATAGCAAATAATGTAATGGACCAATGGCATGCGATCTTGAAAGTTAGTGGACCCGTCTGATTAGCGGCTTATATGAAATGCTCTCTAACAACCGCTTCACTCATTTACCAAACCAGCATCTAAGCCCGACAACGGAAAAGCTGTCGAACCAAACCATGGGTCCAGCTACTCTTCTCATACAATCCCTTGCAAACCATTGAAACTATCAGTCACCACCGTTTCTTGTAGTGTGGTCAATATCAAATTACGATCAGCTTTATTTTTACTATCCTGCCATAAAATGAGCATTCAAACTGGATGGATGGCATGGATGTAAGGAACATACATGAAAATGGCCCCGCAATATGGGATCCACCGCAACCACATCATACGGACAGTTAAACAACAATATTCATGTGCATATGCCTAAACAAAACCAAAAAACCAAAAAATAAACTTGTCCAAAATTACAAATCAACTATTGGACCACTACTATATTAGTACTATGATGCATCCATCGACTAGAAACATCAACGACAGAGGATCATTAGCTGAAAAACCATAACCATAACAGCAATACCGAAAATAATAAACAAAACCAGCATCGAGTCACAATTAAAGTCACTACAACCAATTGCGTTCCCAGGGTTGGTTGCATGTGTCGTTGCTGGTATCATGGGAGCAAGCATATCAGTTGTGAAGTAGTAACCGAATGCCTCGTAAATGCCAATGCTTGCCTGATTCGGAACGACATCACCTATGAATGCGCTCCACGTAAGAAATGCTTCCTCCGCATGCTTGTATGATCTAAACTGAGCATGGCTGTACCCCTTAACTTGGACCATGCATTCATCCCATGTGTAATATATTTTTGGTTGTCTTCCTACGAACACAACGTAGAATTTGATCATTTGTTCAAAAGAAGAAGTCATTGCTCATCGATAGATTCCATAATTATAAGCAGTTACATACCGGGTAATATATCACCGTAACAAGTGTCGTTGTGACTTGCGCATAAGTTAAACCTGCATGTAATTCAAATAGATAACAATACATTCCCATGATTAAACTACAAGAAGATCCAACCAACTATGTATATTAATGCACTTTATGTGTTAAAATACCAGAGTGGGAATTTTTTCTAAAAGTGCTCTAAAAAATAAGTGTGCTATCCAAAGTTATACAAGTCCAAAAAGTATTATACTAAAATATTGTCCGGAAAGCAAAGCCTATGAATGACCGATTCGACATTCAAGCCAGGCACAATGTTCCTTCATATGTGGGGTCCATCCCCATTTAGCAACATCCTTACAAATGAAATTCTCTTCTCTTTGGCAAAGTTAAGGAAGGCGGACCCATATTGTAAGACCCGTATCCTAGACCGTACCGTTACATAGGCTTCCGCGGTCTTCCCGGTCGAATTCCGGCAACCTTCGACCCTTAACCGGCAATTTCGCTCGACCCTGCGTCACATGCCGTCAACCCGAGTCAACTCAACTCAAGACTAGTACCGATGCGACCGCGCCGTCGCCGCGGTTCCGATGCCGCGACTCGCGCGCCGAGGCGATACTTTGGCCAGGAGATCTGGGCCAGCATTCGGTGCGAGGAAAACGCCGCGCGTACGAATTACGAGAGAATCTCTACAAAAGGTCACATCAATCAATCAACAATCAATCCCATCAATCCATCACCTCTCACCCTTTCCCAAGCAACCCCAAAGTCAAAAAGGCTCTTACACACCCATACCTTTCTTACACAAATCTCCTCAAAAGTCAACAAAGTACACTCACCCCATCACTCACCCTTACAACCCTCTCTCACATCTCTCTCCCTCATTTTCTCTAAGCAATCGGCCAAGGCATGAGAGCTCCATTAGAGAGCTTTGTATGGCCCACTTCCAACCTTCCATCTCCACCATCCAACCGTCTAATGTCCATCATCCTCCGTTAAAGTCGTACCCGAGGAGCTAGGGGTTTCATCGGACCAAGTAGAATCGACAATGGTGGGTGCTTCTTTATCTCTCTTTTCCTTTCTTTTATGATGCATGTAATATCCTTACCGTCCATCTAGTGGGATCAACCCACCTTGCTACCCTTTTTATTTTTTTTGAAGGGTCTAGGTGATGGGAAAGTGCAAGCATTTGGTGGACCCCAACACAACCAGGTGGGCCAGCCCAGAACTTCCTGGACGTCTGTTGTCCAGACCGTCCAGAAATGTCAGGACGTTGCTGTGAACATAACAAGAATATTAGCTTGGTTGAAAGCTTTGGGCTGAGCCTCTCATGCAGGCCCCACCTTGATGTATTGCTTAAATCCACGTCGTCCATTTCATTCACCAGCTCATTTTAGGCATTGAGCCAAAAAAAAATGAAGCCAATCCGATTCCCTGGCGGGCCATATCATAGAAAACAGTGGGTTTCACCGTTAAAAATTCACTTTGACCTTCGTACACGCAAAAATACTTTGAATATTGGACTTGTTTGGTCCGTCATGATCCATAGAATCCCACCATTGGAGTGGATCCACCTGATGCGGGCCCCGCCTAGGAAAAACTACACAAAAACATAATTTAAAAAAAAAAAAAAAAAACATACATGTAGCAGAAGACGCTGCTGCTGCCATCCAGAGGACGGCGCAACAGCGTCCTCTACGTTTGGGACGGTGGCCAGGGATCGTGAGTCCCAACCGTGGGCCCCACCGTGGTGTGTGACGCACATCAACACTGTGCATTTGATGGAGCCCCATCTAGATAGTGGGCCTTCCAAGAATCAGCCGTATACGAACTCAGGTGGCCCCACGGTAGGAAAATAGTGCGATTGAACATCTACCATTGAAACGCTTTTTGAGTCACAGCAGTAGGGGACCACCTTCTGCATGTATTTAATCCACACCGTCCCTCCGCTTAGCTGGGACGGGCAGGAGCTTTGAATAGCCACCTTGATGTATGGTTCAATCCAAGCCGTTCATCTATTGAACGCTTCACCTGCAACCCATCACCACACAGCTGCTGATTGACGTCAGCAAGCTGTGTGAGCCTGATCATGATGTATGTGTTAACCCACGCCGTCCATTCATGTAGGGCCTACAACCTTAGGTGGGCCCCTTCCATCCAGGCCGTCCAGTGTCTCTGGACGCTGGACGCTGCCACTACATGGCTCACACACACACATATATATATATACACTATATAATATAATATATTATATATGAATGTTGTGGTGGGCCACTGTTACGTGGGACCCACCTTTATCTTACCGTTTAAAGATATATTATATATATAATGTTATATTATAAATGATAATATATTATATATTTAATATTATATATGATATTATATTACTATGTATATATACTATAGAATATAATATATTATATATGAATGCTATGGTGGGCCACTGTTACGTGGGACCCACCTTTATCATGAAGCCTACACCGTCCAGATGCATGTGGACGGTGGGTATGGGTAATCTGCTGCCACGTGCAGACATATATAGTATATAATATCATATTATATAATATTTTATATATTAATAATGTATATTCAGCGGGCCACCTAGACGGGTGTATGGTGGCCCCATGTGTGACCCACCTGCTGATGGGATGGCTGGTGTGCGTCACCAGCTGCATTCACATCAGGAGGTTCCGTGGGACCCCTGTGATGTATGGGTCTTGCACTACACCGTCCATCCATTCATCTGGCGAGCCGTCTTAGGTGGGACACGTGGGTGGACCCCACCCCTAATGTATGAGTTTCATTTCACGCCGTCCAACTATTTTTTTTCCATCTCAACCGTCCATCAACTAGCGTGCCCTGCCAGGTACGGCCCCACCATGATGCATGTGTTGTATCTCTACCGTTCATCCTCTTGGCAACCACGTCTCATGACTTGAGACTAAAAAAAAAAAATAAGACAGATTTATATTAAGAGGACCACACTACATAAAACAGTGTTGAGTGAACGTCCACCATTGAAACCCTTCTCGGGTCACGACCGTTCTGGATCAATTTGAAATTTGTTTTTCAACTTAATTCAGGTCTGTGTGACCTTATAAACAGATTGTATGGGAAATAAATGTTATGGCGGGCCTTGAGAATTCTAATGATGGGAATCATTATCACCACTGTTATTTGGAGTGCAGTCCATGTGATTTAATTATTTCTTGTTAATACTCTAAAATGATCCCTAAGAATAGGCGAATGGGGTAGATGATGCGACCCCCCTCCCTTGATGAAGGTTGGGCCCATGCCATGCAGCCCTTGTGAGGTGTATTGGGCCCATTAGTGCGGCCCATATAATGCGGCCCATGTAATGCTGCCCGCTTGATATTCAAGGCCCATGGGCGAGGCCCAATGTGATATATTCAAGGCCCATGGGCGGGGCCCATTGTGATACACTTGAGGCCCTCGTATGAAGCCCAATGCGACATATGTGAGGCCCAATGTGATGCTTGTGTAGCCGCAGCATTACGTATAAATCCCTTATGTGGGCCACTCCTTGGGAACAATGTTGGTTACATGTCCACATTGATGGGCAATGACGGTCGAAAGTCCTCATGTGACCTTCTCTTAGGCTTTTGGTTAGGTCGACTATTAATTCTGATTGACGTGACCGATTTGCCGATTCCGACTATCGATCGGTGCGATTGCTGTGACCGATTTGCTGATTCTAATTACCTTGACCGATTACCGATTTTGATTAACGTGACCGATTTACTGATTCTGACTATCGATCGGTGCGATTGTCGTGACCGATTTGCTAATTCTGATTACCTTGACCAATTGCCGATTCTGATTGACGTGACCGATTTGCCGATTCCGACTATCGATCGGTGCGATTGCTGTGACCGATTTGCTGATTCTAATTACCTTGACCGATTACCGATTTCGATTAACGTGACCGATTTACTGATTCTGACTATCGATCGGTGCGATTGTCGTGACCGATTTGCTAATTCTGATTATCTTGACCAATTGCCGATTCTGATTGACGTGACCGATTTGCCGATTCCGATTATCGATCTATTTCGAGTATCAAGGCCAATTCCGATGATTTCGATTTGTCGAGGCCGATTGTATATGCCGATTCTGATTGTTGAGGCTAAGTATCGAGGCTGATTATCGATGTCGATGCCGATTGTCGATTCTGACTCCGATTGTCAAGGCCGATTGAGGCTGATTCCGATTCTGATTATCGAGGCCGACTCTGATTTGTCGAGGCCGAATGTATAGGCCGATTCCGATTGTCGAAGCCAAGTATCGAGGCTGATTCCGATTGTCGAGGCCGCGTATGGAGGTCGATTCCGAGTGTCAATTCGATTGTTGAAGTCGAGGCCGATTGACGAGATCTATATGATGTATATGTGACCCGTAGTTGGGGCCCACTATGACGTATTCATATATGGCCTATGGGTAAGGCCCATTGTGATATGTATTAGGCCCATGAGCAGGGTCCACCTGTTGTGTGTATGTGGCCCTTGAGTAAGGCCCATCGTGTTATATATTAAGCCTTTGTGTGAGGTCGTGGGCTCATTATATGTTTGGCTCTATGTGGCCATTCCTTGGGGGCAATGTTGGTTAAATGTCCACATTGTCGAGGCCGATGGTTGATGCCGGTTATTGATACCGATTATGAGTATGTGACAGCATATCATCATAATACATGCCCATACGCATCATCTGCATGTTTGTTATGAGATGTGGTTGGTCATTGCACATGTCATTGAGCATGTTGTTATGAGACTCCCTGATAGGCGGAGGTTATCTCACATGAGCGCACGGTATGCGCAGGATTGATGCATGACTGGATTGTATGGCTCATGCATCTTGCATTGTGTGCTGTGATTACTATACGCCCTAGCATCATCAGGGTCGTAGCCTCCACAGGTAGTTCGTGGATGGCCAGATGGGACACCGGAAATCTGTTCTACATGGGGTGCTATAGATATCCCTGGGTGAAAGTCCCTAAACCCTCTTGGTTCCAGAGGTTGCTCCAACGTCTAGACCGAGTGGATGCATGAGCGCATGAGGGCCATATACCGTTAGGCCGCGTCTCCCACTGTGTCGTGGTCGGTTGGAAGGGGGTACGGCCTTACCCGCCCGAGAGGAGGGGGCAATGCTAGGCTGAGTCTGACCAGCTCGAGGAATGGGTCCGCTATCGACGAGCCGGGCCCGATATTGGCAGGCGGATAGTGAGGTCTCTTCCACTCACCTTGTTGCGCGCGATGGGGCGGCGACCTGGTTTGGAGTGTAATAGACCCCGGTGATTTCCCAGAGAGGAACCGTACTGATATGTGGACTTATTGAGTAGGATATGCATGCTCATTCATTCATTTATTCACTATCCACTCGGGCTGGTGGTGCGCAACTAATTATTGTGTACCTTCGTTATGGCAAAGATTTCGGTTGGGCGCGCGACTAACCTGAGATCAGGAGTTTACCACGTTGAGTCTGACTATCCAAATTTAGGTATGGGACGGGTTTGGATAGAAGTCCCTTGTGGTGGACCCCATAGCCTGCGATACTACGTACTATCATCCCGACTTCACACTCCAGCATGGTCATTTCATTCACATCGCATATTTCATTACATCCGCAGGCATATGACATATTGGGTTGCTATGTTTCTGCACTTATATGGCCTAGACAGACTTAGCAGGATTTGTATATTGCACTGCATCTTCGGCATATGATATTTGGCTCCTTATGACTCCTTATTGCATAGCTGTTCTATATTGCGTATTCTGATATTGATTGACTTGTGGGCTTGTCCATACTTTCGCTTACTATGTTATCTGATAATTCATGATCTTGTCAGTATTTCTGCTTATTCCGATAATGTACGATTTATGGATTACCAGTAATTTCGGTATTGTATGATGATGGCATTGTATTGAATACTTGACACTTTGTGCACACATTTACACCACCCTCTAAGCTTTCTATAAGCTTATGCACGATAGATGCGTGCAGGTGATGTTAGGTTGCAGCAGTGTTGAGCTTGGAGCGTGCAGCGGTCTTCTGGAGCTTGATTTTCGATTTATGTATTTCCCTTTCAGCATTGTACTCAAATGATTATATTAGTGGATATGTGATGATGATATTGCCTTTGTGATTTGGGTAAACTTGTGGTTATGCTTATTACGAGTTAAATATACATTGAAAAATCCTCCTTGTAGGATCCCAGGATCGGAATCTGGCGTATGGACGCTAGGAGCCGAGAATGGGGTACTACGGAGGCTGTCGGCACCGGATTCGGCGATCGGGATTCCTGTGAATCCGATTTCCGGGATTTGGGGCGTGACACATATGATTCCTCTTTAGATAGCAATTTCGTCGCTCATGGTACCTCATCAGCCGTGAGTCCCTCCAACTCTTCCAAAGCGGCTATAATCCATGACATCCAACCAAAGTTCTTACCCTTATTGATTGAAATCGTAATTGACTTCGTGGCTCCCCTAATATTAACCATCCCAGTGCCAGTTATATCAATCGGTTGCTCCACTCTCGGTCTCTTTTTAGAATTAACTGTGGAATTCGTGTTGCCGGAGGCATTCCCATTCTGCATTGGGCTCGGATGGGGAATATTGTTGCCTCTATGGCTGTCGTAAGACCAATGGATTTTCGGTGCGATGTTGCCAAGATCTTCAGAAGATATAATGTTAATATCTGTGTGGTTGAACGAAACCTCGGTAACTCTCCATCGAGGAGTGGTAGCGCCAGGAGGGAAGTTGTCAGTGACACATGCTTTACCGGTAGCCCTGTTGTTTCCGAATATGTACTCATGATCATCGTACCTTGGCATTGGTTTGCCATGAAACTGAGCAACATCTAGATGGGAGTAGACATAATACAAAAAACAACCGGTCATTAATATTGCATAGGCATGATGAAATATAATTTAAACTGAATTCTAGTTATACCTTAATCTAGTCCATCCACACTTCATCTGAAGCGGCGATAACTTTTAGGTCCGGGTCCCATCCAAATCCAGACGCACTGTGCAGATCTTTGACAGTGAAGTAGTTCTTTTTCACTGTGTGGATGCGATTTTTAACGTTCCCATTATTGATCTTGAGGCCTAATTTCAACCTCATGTTGTCAACTACTCCTGTATAAGGTTCTTTTTTAAAGCCAGCACCACTTTTTCGTCCAGCAAGGACCAACTCCATCAGTCCATTGATTAGGATGCCGTCCATATCATCCGTACAACAAAGAACACCCCAATAAGACTGGTCCTTAGGTGATCTGTTCATGGTATGCTTTCTAGGAGATCTACGTGGGGTACTAGTAGGTGAACCTAAGGGATTTTTCATCGGAGTAGACAGTACAGATCGTCTATTCGGTGACATGGAGCCGCTTCGGTCTACCTCAATCTACAAGAAGATCAATTAGGAATGCAAGTAGAAAAAATTGTCATTATTAAGATGATATATCACATCCTTTAAATAAATTAGTAGTGAACCATACCCCATTCAAAAAAAAGTCGACTGCATATTAAATAAAATATGGAACAACAACATGGGTAATCTAGTAATGAGATTCCTGAATGCTACTTCAGGAATGATTGAACATGTTCGTCTTATTACACTGTATCTAATTTATTTGACTCGCTGGATGAGTTTGGTTCCACATTTTGGACGTGATTTCATCATGTGTTCTTGCCCACTCATCTCTTTCGTGTGTGGTGACATTAAAAAGCACACGACGACGGATACTTCTGTAGGTGGAGTCACACCATCGGCACCACAGCTAGACGGCCCCTCAAACTCAATCATGTCATCGTCTTCTGATATCCTTATGAAGTTGTGTAACACACAACATGCTAGCATTATCTTCACTTGAGTTTGTATCGGATATTGTGGAGTAGTCTTCAGAATTGGGAACCTGACTTTCAAAACTCGATCCAAAACATCTTTCTATTTCGTTATGTAGTTGTGCATGGCAATAATTGAATAAATCCCAAGCATTGGATAGTTTTCGGTCTGTACGATACTCATTGAGATGGTAATGTATACCATGATATGGGGCCATGAAACCGGGAGAGTGCGCATATCCTGCATCTGCTTTGTAGTATTTACCTACATTTTGAAAATAAATTTTCATCAATAACAATCCTTATTCGTTTGATGTTATGAACAATTCAGCATGCTTGATGTTCATGGGTGTACCACAGGGGATTACGAAAGGATCGTTTGAGTGAGTCAAGCACTTTTCAAAACGGGTGCATCTGATGCGGAACCTTCCCATCCCGCTAACACATAAACAAACTTCATGTCAAACTTTCAAGCTGCTATGACATTTTGGGATATGAATCCTTTCCTATTTCGATTGACAACACTATCCACAGATGCTACAAAAGCAGGAATGTGTGTCCCATCTATCGTAACGATACAATCCTAAGTTAAACTTGTCAAACGTTAGGTGATATTGGCATTTATATTTTGATGACGAAGGACCTTATACAATTGCAAAAAATATATGTCATATCATACCTGAAAGTATTGAGCCCAATGTGGGTTCGATGAAATCTTGACTGTGGTCTTAAGAGTAGGTAGTGTAACAAAATCTGCATATAAAGAAACGACTGCATCCAATACTCGATTAAAGTATCGACTTACTGTTTTGCCTGACCTTACAAAATGATGTCCAATCACTCGGTTCTAGACATTATGACTTAATGTATGGAAGAACATGACAAACTGCTCTTCCATACTTACATGCTTCGCATCCGCCAAAAGACCATTGTCTCGTAAAATTGAGTAAAGATTGAAGAACGTTGTCTTCTTCATCCGTAGTTGTGAAATGCAATCAGTCTCCCTTGCCCTAGTAATCCCGTCGATAATATGGGCACGGTTATAATCAGCAGACCTAAGAGGGTTTCAAAAGAGGTAAGTGCAACAATACTCCCCTGCTGCTATTGTAGCAGATCTCACAGCCAATATTACTGCAAAGAATTCCAACTATTCATCCGTCCAGTCGCTCCCCAGCCATATAATTCACCTCTCTCTATATAGGATGCATGTGAATTTGATTAAAATGATGACACTATATTTTATGAATGACTAACTATACATCGACCGGACTAACTGAATGTATCTAATTCAGTGAGGTGGCTGCGCACGGTAACTTTCATTTTATTTTCAACAGGATGTTATTGACCTTTTCCAATTCCATGTTCCACGTGCAAATATCCTACACGAGTGTAAGATCTGAGCTTTCTATCAGGTTGGAAGTAATGCTTAGATTGTATATCTTTCAAAATAAGAGAACTTCACTCCCCAGATCGGCCACCAAGTAAGTACATACAAAGTAAACCGATGGTTGAAAATAATTTCTCTAGACATATGTTAATTTCACTCTGTAGTCCGATTTTTATGTCAGAAGATCTAAAAGGTGTATCTCCATATGGAAAGTTCATATTAAACACACGTGCCACACTTGAAACTTGGCCCCGCCTGTGGATGCATGTGTACCACTGACAGGGTACTTGTCGAATTAAGCAAACCTCTTGCTGATTCCACACACGTGTCACGTATGGAACGTACGTGTAAAATCCGGAGCTTTTTTTCATCTGGATGGAAACAACATTTGAAAATCTAACAAAATCCGGAGGCATTCCCAGAATGCGTCGGACTCTCCATTTCATCTGTGCCATGTGGTCCACCTGAGGAGTGAAATAGTATGATCTATTCTTCTTTCTTTTTTTTTTTCAAAAAAATCTAACTAATGTAGCCCACTTGATGGACGTATATGATCACGAAAATGTATTTTATGTTGGCACGTGTCCCTGGTTTGGATGGGCAGGACGCCCAGATGCGTGTGGAATTAGCAAAGCTCAGGAAATTTGAATTTGACGGTCGAGGTGTGTCGCGAATAACGCTTTATGGGCCGCGGATTGCGTGTTGAATCCAACACCACGCCATACATCCATTTTTCCATCTAATGTGTTGATCCCAAAATTAAAGCTTATCCAAAGCTCATGTGGACCATACCATAACAAACAGTTGAAATAATGATTTCCACCGTTGAAACCTTTCTAAGGCCCCACAGTGATGTTTATTTATCATCCAAACTGTTCATAAGATTTAAAATAACATAGATGAATGTAAAAAAACAAATATAATCGCGATTCAAAACTTCTGTAGCCCCCAAGAAATTTTCAACTGTATGCATTCAATTCACACTGTTTCCTGTGGTGTGGTCCATTATAGCCTTGTATATGCTTCGGTCTTTAGCTAAGGCCCTAAAAATATCTTATAAAATGGATGGACATACTGGATAAAATGTGGAAATCACAGTGGACCCCACCGAGTTTACTAAGTACGCAATCTGCGACCCGGTCATTCCAGCACGAGCGACAGTTTTGTGGTATGAAATCGGATTGCGTACTGAGTCCCTCCGCAATCGCTCTCATATTGTTCTGAATTTAGAAATCGGATTGCGTACTGAGTTACTCAGTACACTCTTATCGTACTGAGTGTACTGAGTAAACTCTGTTGGGCCCACTGTGAATTCATGTGGTTTATCCACACCGTCCATACGTTTTTCCATATCATTTTAGGGGTTGAGCCCAAAAATGAAGTATATCAAAAGCTCAGGTAGGCCATACCAAAGGAAACAGTGGAAATATTGATTTCCACCGTTGAAACATTTCTAAGGCCCCCAATGATGTTTGTTTGTCATACAAACTGTTCATAAGATCATGGATGAATGGAAAACACAAATATCATCTTCATCTACAACTTCTGTGAGCCCCAAGAACTTTCCAACCGTACACTTCAGTTCACACTATTTCAGGTGGTGTGGTCCAGTTAAACTTTATATCTGATTAAACAGTTAAACTTTATATCTGATTAAATTTTGGTTTAGAGCCCTAAAATTATATGATAAAGTGGATGTACGGAGTTGATACAATGCATGAATGACGGTGGCCCCACAGAGTTTACTCAGTACGCAATCCACTTCCCTGAATTTAGGCGGTTGGGCATATACACATGAGTAAAAACGGTTGGGCCCACTGTGAATTCGGGGTTTATCCATGCCGTCCATCCGGTTTTGCAGATCATTATAGTGGTCGAGCCCAAAACTGAAAACTCAGTTGCAGTCTCAGCATGACAGTACACCTATATCCTACTGCTTATACTCAGTTGCTTCTACTGTGAATGTGGATGGGCTATCCACGCTGTCCATCCGTTTTTCCTTCTAATTGTAATGGTTGTTCCGAAAACTAAAGAACGCCAAAAAGCTCAAGTGGGCCACGCAAGCAGAAACTATGCAAAAATTGACTTCCAACGTTTAAACCTTAGTAGGACCCACAGTGATGTATATTTGTTATCCAACCGATTTAAGATTACAGAGACATGGATGAAGGGAAAACACAAAAAACAGATTGATACAAAACCTGTTTGGCCCTAAGAAATTTTCGATTGTCCAATTTCAGATCACTGATGATGCATCAACGGTGTGGTGCACCCGGGATTTGAATAATCTTCGTTTTTTGACTGAAGCCAACAGATTATCTGTTGACCCCACGGACTAGATAACCTATGTAACTCATGGTGGACCCCATGGAGTATACTCCTTACGATGAGCGTGCTGAGTTTACTCAATACTCAATCCGCATCTCCTAGCATGACGCTTCCGTTTATCCATGCCGTCCATTGATTAACTTTATAGTGGTAAGGTGCGTCCAGAAAGATGAGGTAGATTGAATATTCAAGTGGACCACACCAACCAATAATTCTTCTTCTTACGACAGATGCAAGAGATGTGATAAACAGCGTGGATGAAAAAACACGTCACGGACGGAGATTCCCCACAAAGAGGTGAGAGACATGCTCGAGTGCACTACCCATAATCCTTTTGTGGCTACAAGTGGACAAAGATTCCCCACAGAGACACGTATAAAACCCTCCTGTTGGCCTCCAACAGGAAGGGTGCATTCATGTATCGTATTGACTGTACATCATCAAATATTACAGTCAAAACGGAGAAGATGGAGTTCAAAGATCTGGCCGAGACTGCATACCTATAAATGATTTCTTCCTCTTCTACCCATCTGAGCTCCGCAACAATGGCCAGAATTTTCCACCAACAAAACCAATGATACTCACCTGTGAGGACGAAGATATTGAATCAGTTATAAGAAACGACTGGTATTATCTATGACTTCTCAGAGCACATGACTAGATATTGCAGTTTTTCTTTGGAGCAAATGAGATAAAAATACTTGCGCCGAAGTTTGTCGCAGGTAGAAGCCTCCAAATAGAGAAAATGGTGTAATATAGGAAGCAAAACGACGACTTCTCGAAGGTGCTTCAGCGGACCACCGGGATTGGGTTGTCTTGTTGATGCCTCGAGCCAATCGCAAATTTCGCGCAAGATTTCCCTTGGAAATTGCCGAGCTTACGTATCAGGAAATCGCATTTGCAGGCTGCCCTTATAAGGTGCATTTACACTGCTTGCCAAATGTGAGACGGGGTCATGATGACCGGTTTCCCTGCGCTTTCACCACCTGCTTGAAAAACAAACAGTCCCTAATATCAAAGAGGGCGCGAATTTCATGTAAGCCCGCTATGATACATGTGGCTTATCCACTGTCCATCCATTTTGTAGGCTGATTTAATGACATGAACCTAAAATTGGGGTAGATCCAAAGCTCAACTGGACCATGCCACACAAAACAATGGGTTGAGTACCTATCATTAAAATCCTTTTATAATCATGATTTCTTATGTTGTGGGCCACCTGAGCTTCAAATTTGCCACATTTTTTAGCTCATACCCTAAAATGTTCTAGTAAAATAGATAGACATAATACGTCACAAACATCAGTGGGCCCCATGAATTTAAGTTGATCCACATCAAATGGCTTCTCAAGGATGAAATACTTTGTTTATGTCAAACAAAGGTAAAAGCTAATAATTAGCTACTTGCATGTATTTACGGTAGAATTGAAAAAATAAATATCCCCTAATTTTGATTAATGCACGGAATGGGGAACCTGACCGAACCAATGTCTCTCTCGACTTCAGGTTCAGGCCAAAGTCGGAGTGGCTTGGACACAAGTCTAATCTCCTGACATTTATAACCTTCTCGAATGTTGCTGTCTCTCAGAACGTCTTTACAAAGATCTCTCATTTTGGAAGGATTATAAGAGATTACCTCATCGAGAATATCATCACTACAAATTTGTTGCCGGAATTTTGTTTTTAAAACGGTTTTAAGCCGTGCCTAATTTGGAACGGTCTTAAACCATGTTAAAATCTGTACCTGTTTTCACAAATAACGTTGCTATTTCTGCTGTTTTGTTGGTGTGTCCCACTTGAGTTTTGGATATTTTAAATTTTTAGGTTATTGTTCAATTGTTATATTTTAAAACAGATGGACGGATTGGATTTGATTAGGAGACTTCGGTGGACCCCACATGGCCCTAGAGGCACAGTAGTGTATATTTGCCGCAGCCTACCGAATCCATTTAGTCATTTTTTAGGCTGAAACCCTCATTCGCACTTTCCGTCTTGAACTTTCTCACACGATCTCCCTCTCCCTCTTCCTCTCTCGATCTCCCGATTTCGACCCTCTCTCTCTCTCTCTCTCTCAATCTTCGTCTCTCTCGATCTCTCTCTCCCTCTCCCTCTCCCTCCCATCTGTTCAATCATACCTTTCTTTTCTTTATTTTGCAGTGGCACAACTTACAACAAAAATCAAGCATCTGTTATCACAGCTGCATAAAAAGGTAACTAGGGCTCCATTTAGGTTATCTTGCTGTTCCGTCATAAAAAGGTACTTTTGACGTGAATTTTTGGAAGCAAATCGCTTGGCTGATTCATCATGTTTCTAGAGTCTTGCTTCGTAGAGAAATTACACCCCCATTGTAATTTGCTGCTCGTCTTTAGTAGTGTTACTAATTATCAGAAGGGGAAAAGTCCTGGAAGTTGTCAGATCAAGTTAAATATGGCGAGCAACTTTATGAGGTTTTGATTTGTTTCTCAGGCCATGTAGCACGAAGAACAAACTTGGATCAAGATAAACTAGAACCCTAAACAATGAATTGACTCCTTACCCTCAAAACCCTTAGCTTTGTTGAAGTTCAAAGCGGATTCCATGATAGAGTTGTACCAGATTCAATTACTCAGTTATTTTTATTTTTTATTTTTTTTAAAAAAATTGGAGAACTGATCACCCATACGCAACCCTACTTCTTGTTTTCGATAAAATTGATATTTTTGTTTTCCCTTTATCCCGGTGAAATTTTTAATTTTGAATTCAAAATTTAAAAGATTCCTAATATGATATTTGAATTCAAAATTAAAAGGTTTTTAATAAATTCAAAATTTATTTTATTTTTCTATTAATTTGAATTTAAAAATTAAAAGTTCCATAATATGGTGGGCTCTAAGATGATTTCAACCATCTTCACTATTTACAGTGGTGTGGCCACCTTGAGTCCTAGATTTGCCTCATGTTTGGGCTCATGTCCTAAAATTCACTAGTGAAATTGATTTCCAAAGTGGATATGATGGGCCACCCAAAGCTTAGATTTTACTAATCTTTGATTAACTAAATTTCAGGTACCTTCTCCTTATACATCAAATCTACCCATTGAAGATGATACAAGGTCTCTAGAAAATCGCCAAAATGGCCACAAAAGGAGAGGACTATTGAGGAATCTCATACTCTCACCTCTCTTATTTGGCTATCTTCATCATTCTCATCTGCATCATAGAGAGAGAAAAGCTATCCCAAGATCCCCTGAATTTCAATGTTTGTCTTCAACATCACCAGGTAAGTGTTTTTTTTTTTTTTTAATTTTTTAATTTTTTTACTTTTTTCTTTTAACTTATTTATTTATTTTTTAAAAATCCTCTTGAGATTTTTCTATTATTCTTAGCTACCATTTACCAAACATGATATGTACATGTGTACATATAAGAGAATCCGATCGTTCATCTTTTGGGCTGTATAGTGGATGGGCCATACCCCAAAAATCATAGCTTTGAGACGATCTTAGCTGCCAACTTGGAGGATTTTTGCCCATCGAATGTTCATGATCGGTTGGAGTTTTCATGAACCATCCATTTTTAACCATCGAAAGTCCTACCTGTGGTTTAGATCATATGACCAGAGTAAGATTTTTGGGGAATGACTCGTGCAGGACAGATGAACAGTCCAGGTGAAGAACATGGTGTGATCCTGTACATGAGTGACGTACACATCTCTGTAGACAAAAGGGTGGTCTTATGCATGAAAACTGAGCCACTCATCCATTGATCCCACCCCAAAAACTACAGAGGTCAGATGATCCTAGCCAACTAATGTGTGCTCCATATAGTAAGGGCCCACAAACACTACACCAAAATCGTTTATTAGGAATGGCTAGTGCTTTGGTTCAGGAACAATTTTAAGCCGTTCCTGATTGTGAACTCTGGGCACATATGGAGAGCGGTAAGAGAGTTCAGCTTAGGCTGGTTAACTCTACAGCATATGGTTTTGTTTTGAATTGCGTTATGGCTTTCTTTTGTGCTCACATAACACGCAAGTCTGTCCTATTTCAGTTAGAACTTTTTCAAATTCTAGTTTAGTGATTAAGGGCCTTTAGGAAGTACCTCCAAATTGGGATTGGTTCAGCTTAGAGAACCAATCCACTGTGTATTTACAGCAGCTCAAATACTGCAAACAGCAGGTGGGTCTGCTTTTTCCCTTCCTTTCTGCAAGTTGTACTCAAGTTAGACATGTGGCCAGAGAACCTTCGTCTTTCACATAGCTAGGAAGTCTAGTACTGTTGTTCCCAAGTATCTATTTCTGTTGTAAATTTGAAAGGTGTACCTGATATGTAGTGAGAAGGCCACCCGTGGCTATCCTGAAATTGAAGTCATGATTCAGAATGAAAAAGCCATTTCACTTGCACTCTAGGTTTTATCATTTTAGAAGAAAGAAATATCTCTATATATGCACCTTATGTTATCTGAGCTTCTTTATATTCTATTCCACAATATGTTATAAAACCAAAAGTGTCTTCTTTTTGTGCAGAGCTCGCTATGAGGATGCTGGGTTTTCTATCAGATGGACAGATAAAATAAAAAATAAAAATTGCTGAGTTCCGAGGTCAACTGAATGGGATTCTTTTTCATGTAAGTCAGGTTTTTCACATAGCTTATGATAAATATGTTTTGCCTCTATTAACTATCTCATGCCACACAATGATGTTGGGGGACTCAACTAAGAAAAATAAAAATAAAAATTGGAAACTGATTTCTGACTATTACAATGAATACCTGGGAGGAGGGCAATACAAGGGATGAAAACAGAGGTTTGGAGAATTATATTTTTTCAAATACTTTTAAACAGGGCGACCATTCCAGCAAGTACTCTAGTAGCTTTTGGAGTAGGAAATCTGAAATGAGTACTTCTGAGTAAATTTCCAATAAGGAAAAGAAAAGAAAAAATGCTATCCAGAATGAAGACACTGGTGAGGTAATAAATAACATGGACCTTAGCACACTAGCCTGGTATGCTGGGTCTTAAGTTGATTCAACAGGTGGTTGCTCTGTTACTTTATGGCAATACCCAAATTTACAACAATGCGGGCCACAATTTGTGGCCTGCTGTGGCTGACTAGCTTCAACATGCATTGGTCTAGTATCAGCATAGATTGTTTTGTTACCGAATTTTGTGAGTTCTCTCTGTTGTTATGGCGGCTGCTATTCTATAGTTTTTTTTTTTTTAAAAAAAAAAAAAAAAAACATATGCTGCTGATGTTTTGTAGATGCACATAATTTGTATGGCTGGTTTTGGAGACTTCTATAAAATTAATACTGGGCCCACAACAGCTAGGTACTACCACTATCAGTGGTGAATTGGTGATACTGGTATCATGTGAGTGTTTTCCTATATGTATGCATGTATGTATCTGTGTATTTATGTGTGTGTTTCTTCTCAATGTTCTTTTGTAAAGTGTTTTTTGGTGTTTTCAACTGAGATGTTTATTTTAATTTGGCAATCACCTCTCTAATGTTTTGCAGTCTGCAAAGCCTAGTGAGTCAAGCTAGGATAGTCCTTGGGGCCCTGGAAGACCAGGATGGCAGGGTTATGTTGTTGATAATTCCATTTGCTGAGAGTATTATCTTGAAGTGTTTTTTTCTTTCATGCTGATTGGTACGAGAGTGGGTTGGAGTGTCATTTCTGGAACTTGTGCAGCTCTACTATGCTTTAGTGTGATGTTCTCATACCTGGTTTTGAGTTTTAAATGGCTTTTGCAGATGAAAAGTCTTGTGGGGACGAAAGTGGAGTGGCTTTACTATATACTTCAGGTTCACACGACTGACCGTGAATTTTTTATTTGTGTTTCCTGCATGGGGTTTTGTTTACATGTTCCAGATGAGCCCGTAATTGCTTCATTCTTGCTGGTCTCACTTTGGAATCAATTTAAAGTCAGTGGGTTTGAGAGCCCACCCTCTGATTGGGAACATGTGCTGAAGGAAGAGCTAAAATGGTAGGAGATTGACCGTTCAATTCTGAATGTTGGTGACTTGACCTGACATTGCTTGAAATGGATTTTTAGCATCTGTATTAATAAACAACAAAGACAGTTATGGTTGAAACATTGAGATTTTGCGGTGTAAATGTTCTGGTTTTGAACTGTAATTAGTTGAAACTATTTGAACCATATTCATGAAATAGGTGTCTATATCTATCTTAACGTGATTAGATCTTACCGTACAAATTTGATTTATGTTCTAAATGCATGGGTGGGCCATGATTTTATTTGGGGTTTTTATATTTTTTCATTTTTCATTGGTTTGGATAGAAAAATATTTTTATAATTTCCATTTAATGGGGTTCTAAATACTCTAGTTTATATTTTTATTTACGGTACAGTTTTTGCATTTTTCATCATGCAAATTGAGCTTAATTGCTTATAATTTGGCGAGGATTCGATCTGGATACACTTCTTTGATAGATTTTGTGTTTTTCTGTGTTTGAGATGGTCCGGAATGATGCAATGCTATTGAAATTGGCTTATGAAAAACCTACCTGCACACACCATCGTTTTGGTTGGAATTGTGGCTACTCCCACTTAGTTCATTTCCATTTCATTCAAAGTACTCTTTAAAGAAATTGACACATCAACACTACACCAAAATCGTTGAATTGGAACGGCTGGAATTTTGGTTTTAAAACGGTTTGAGAAATGAGCTCATGCTGATGGTCTAATTCGAGCTTACAACATTCAGACGTACGATGTTCATCATACATTACAACGTAAGATGAGAATAGTAATTTCTAATTTTAGTTTAGTTTTAAAATTTTTAAAGTATCTTATTTTCATCTTGGTTTTTCTGTGTAGTTGATAATACTATTAAGCTCATTTTGATCCAGCTTTGGTTGAACTGAAGCATCTTCAGTTATTGGACTTGAGCTACAAAGCTTTTAATGATATCCCAATTCCACAGTTTTTGGGTTCCATGAAGGGGTTGAGGCATTTGAACTTGTCATATGCAGGGTTCAGTGGGAGAATCCCTCATCAGCTTGGAAACCTCTCTAAACTCATTTCCTTGCAGCTTTCTTCATATTATTACCACTCCCTGAGTGCCAAAAACTTGTGGTGGTTGACAAGCTTTCTTCATGTGCTGCTGGAGTATCAAATAACTTCCTAGTGTGCCGTTTGGTATGAATTTTTTTTATTTATTTATTTATTTATTTATTTATTTATTATTATTTTTTTTTTTTTCCTTTTTTGGATATCTAGGCCCAGAAGAATTTCAGCTGAAATTGGGTTGGTCGACAAGGCACAAGATATGTGTCGAGATAGCTAGAAGTTTGGAATATCTCCATGAAGAATCAAGATTGAAAATTGTTCACAGAGACAATCCTTGACTAAGTAGAGAGTTCTTAAGGCAGTTGCTTTATGATATCACTAAGCAGTTCTGTTTGAATGGGTGCAGAGTTGTGCTAACATTTGGATTGAATGCGCTCTTTGGGAGAAAGAAGGCAAATGCAAATCCAAAAGATACTCTTTACATAGGCAATTGGAGCCCGTCAAACACTTGTGCTTTCATTCAGAACATCCTCTCAAAGGGACAAAAGATCGACTAATGGGAATTCGGCTATCATAATCACAATCATCAAACATCCCATGTCTTATTTTATTTATTATTATTATTTTTTTAAAGTTCTCTCTCTAATTTTTATATGGTCCACTTCCTTCAACTTCCTATTAGGGAACGAACTCTGTGGAGGCGGAATTGCTCATGTTTGTTGGGAGAGTATTCAGTTTTTATTTGTCGGTCATGTTTGTTGTGTTCATCTCATTTCAAAATTATTCATCATTCATCAAAAAATGATTGCTCCATATTCACGCATATTCTAACCAACTTATTGTTAGAAAAGTGGTTTCATGTGTTCTTTATTATCTTTTCTACGAGATCATTTCCATTATATGTAATGTTCTACTTGCTTCTTCTTCTTTTAGTTTTTTGTATATACGTATACGGTCGATCAAGGTTTTTTTTTTTTTAATCTCAGAAAAAAATCCACAAGTTGTCTCCTAAAGTATGGCCATTTGCTTTAATTCTCTGTTGCAGGTCAATAACACTGATGCAGAAGGTAGACTAACGCTTGCAGATGCTTTAGTTTATGCTTGTAAACAAGGTGCTAAGAAGGTATTGTCACCTCAAAAAACACAACTCTATTTTGTTGGCTGGTTCTGTTTAGGGCTGTCAACGGGCTGAGCCTGGGTTGGTGTTGGCCCGGATTTTGAACTGTTTCAGGCCAGGTTGTCAGACCGGCCCTATTCAAAATTTTGATTTTGCAGGCCCGAACCCGGCCCATTGACACCCTAGTTCTGTTTATCTTTTAGAATTAATTGTGATCAGCTATCTTAATAAATTATTCTGATATGTATAAACAATTGCAATTCATGGTGGGAATACCTAAAATAAATAGAAGCTAAGCTTGTCAAGAAAAAAAAAGAAGAAGAGAAGAAGATAAATAGAAGTTGATTCTATTTAATATAGTTACTCATTGTTTCTCAAGTTTTAAACCACTGGTTTCACGAAATACCTCTGAAATATCTGATAGGAACATGTGTAGAAGACACCAAACACCAGTTGTATTGTAGTTCACCAAACACCAGTTGTATTGTAGTTCACCAAACACCAACAGTTGAATAAACACTGAACCCCATCCTAGAATTGAAGCTGTAGAAGTGTTGAGTTTGTGGCCTTTGCAGTACAACTTTGTGGGCCGCCTCCTTGGTCCTAGAGGGAACTCTCTCAAGCGAGTGGAGGCAAATACCAAATGTCGTGTCTTGATCAGAGGGTGTGGCAGCATCAAAGATCCAACTCGGGTAGTGATATTCTTTGTTTAAAGATATGGAAAATAAGGAGAACGAGACTTAAAAGAGTGATATTCTTTTCTAATGTTTTAGCTACTGAAAAGGGTGAGCTTAGCAGTCCTAAATTGGGGGGGGGGGGGGGGGGGGGGGGGGGGGGGATAAAAATAAACTTGTGATTTTAAAGGGCTTATCACAAATAAAAATAAACTCTCACTAGTGTTGAAATAATAAATAAATCAGGAAATAAACTCTCACTAGTGTTGAAAAATTGATTTAAACTTAGTTCGTAGGACAACCTACACCCAAAACAAAGTTTAAGCAGGACAACCTTATTTCACGAACAATCGTAGAGATTAAGATCTCAAACCAAAGTAAGATCCAATAGAGCTATCTATTACAAGCATTCACCACATTTGCATAAATAAAATTACAACCATTCTCCACATGCAAAAAAGTAAACATTCACCACAAACACCAAGAATTATAGTGGTTCGGTATGTACACCAACTGTTCTCAAATAGCCACACCTACTCCACTCCCGATAATCACAAACCACTTGATATTAGCTTTCACTATAGCAAGGTTTTCACAGGGTCACCTTAAAACCTGATTCAATTGTGATTTTAAAGGGCTTATCACAAATAAAAAATCCCACACTGAGATTTTCTGGCTATCTCAGTCAAAACTAATAAATGAGATTTTCTGGCTATCTCAAAGAAACCAAAATGTAAAGAATAGAAATATACTTTTCTTCACCTCGAAGACATATCTCTTGATGTAGCCTGTAGAACCGCTTCTTTTGAAGTAGATTGTTCAATGTCCAGTCACATAAACAAGGGTTCTAGGCTGAAAAGTTGTTGCTTCGACTCGTCTAAAATCTAACAAAATTTCAAATTTTGGGCAAGATCGGATAAAACGGTTCTTTGACTGGTCAAAGGCCCTATTCGACTAGTCGAGGGCCCTGTTAGACTGGTCAAGCATGGGCTTCGACTAGTCGAGGGTGACAGATTTTAGTTGTTTGACTTCGAGTCGAGCAACCCTCGACTGGTTGAAGGCCCCTCTTCGACTGGTCGAGCAGTCTGCTCGACTGGTCGAGGAAGCAACAGAAAAATCTGTTTTTTGGAATTTAAACTTAGACTGGTCGAAGATTTTCTTAGACTGGTCGAGTCACAGCTTAGATTAGTCAAAATTAAGCATAACAAAACTATAAAAACCCATATAAGTTTGTCATTTGAAAGCACTTAAGTCTAAGGTCTTTCTAGGGTCTGTTATACCTGAAAAGACTGAATATTGTAGTTTGAAACTTGTTCTTTTGCTTGATTCTTCAATAGAACTTGTAGTTGAAGATGGAATTTGATCTTCTACTTGAAGTATAGTAGAACTTGAACTTTCCATCTTAATCTACTTCATGACTTGAACTACAGTAAGGTCTTGAATCATAGTAGATGTTGAACTTGCTTGACTTGAAGTGAGGACTTGAACTTTCCATCTTGATCCACATTAGACGGACCACTTCATAAGCTGTTTTGTATAAACGAAATTTGACAAACAAAGGTGTGTTTTATACAATATAGCACTTATAACTGTTGGACGTCGGCTAGTGGGGCCCACTTGTGAGCAATCACTAGTGGGTACGTCCCATGTTTTCTCCGGTCTCTTCCTTTGAATTAAATTTCAAATTCAATTATGAATTTGATTTTTAATTGAGGATAGGGATTCGATCGGATTATTTGGCCTTATCCAATCCCACCCAAACTCTCCTTCCTTTCCTATATAAAGGGATGCATTTCTCTCGTGTAATGCATTGAATCATACGAAACACCGAGAGTATACAAAGATATAGTGTGCACTATAGTTTATTCATTTTAGCTTGTCCTTGGGACGATCTGATCCATAGATCGTAATTCGAGGCCACTTATACCATAGGATCAGAGGTGTGAATAGATCCATCTGCTCCAGTAGTAGATAGGTGGGCCGTTGGAGCATCAATCTTCAGCTTTGTGAGGGTACCAATCATCGTGTAGACCGTCAGATCTTGAGGGCTCACCTTCCACGCTTCCCTACACTGGTATCAGAGCAAACTCAACGGCGGATCTCCGATTTATAATTTTCATCTAAAAAGGTAAGTGGCCCTTTTTTAAAAAATTATTGGATTCATGCTCCTGGCTTTTGAATTGTATCAGATCAGTGTACACTATGACTCTTGATATGCAAATATGCACCGAATGGGACTACATAGATGTGCATAGATGTATACACATGACTGTGTACATAATGTGCATGATGTAGACACTATATATATATATATAATATATATATATATATATATATATATATATATATATATATATATATATATAAAGGCCCTTTTGACGTGAATCTTGTATCTGTATAACATATATCTGTACACGTGTATCTATACACACATGTATATTTACACATGTATTTGTACACATGTTGGCTGTACACACATATATCTATACACAAGTTTAGCAATAATTACCATGGCTTTTGTACACATTGGCTACTATATACATGTTCTTTTGTGCACATGTTGTTTTGTACACATGCCAACGTGTTGTGCTGTACATATGTCAACACGTTGTTTCTGTTAACATGTAGTTTACAGCAACACGTTGCATGTTGTTATATGATGTACTATAACACGTTGGTTATATGTTGCATATTGTTGTATGATGTCCTATAACATGTTGCATTGTTTATGTTAACATGTTGTTTACAGCAACACATTAGCATGGTGTTTACACATGTAGTTTATAGATATACACATGGAAGGATATAGATTGTTCACAGTACACATGGATGGCTTACTGTACACGTGTGATATAGTTGGCTGAATATAGATGTAGGCCATGTGATCTAGTGCTTACAATACACATGTGGCTTCACAAATACATGTAGTTTAAATGATGGTGTGGATGTTGTGCACGTATAAAGCATGCAAGAATAACACATGTAATGTAGCCTACTATATCATTAAACATATTAACTACAAGCCATATGTTAACGTGTGAGGAGAGCTGACGTGTTGTACTTTAACTAAAATATATACATCATCATATGATTGTACGTGGAAGGTTTCCATTTAAGAAGGATGGAATGGTGGGGTCCACTTGTGATGTCATCTTGGGGATCCGCTCTATTCATTATTTTCTCTGTGTCATCTAATGATATAGGGTTAAAAATGAGGCAGATCCTCTATTCTGGTGGACCACGCCACATGAGTATATGTTGAAGTACTTTAACATACAATACATGTATATATTCTAACGTGTTAAAATATGATACGTCAGCCTACAAGATGTTCATCATACGTCAGTCTACATGTATACATCACACGTTTCCTACATGTTGTACGTCAGCCTACATGTTGCTGTACACGTTGCTAATATAAATCCAACACGTTTAATGGTACACATCCGACATGTATATCTGTTGAATAATGATATGTACATTTCACGTGTGAAGCAGATGGCATATGTGTGAAATAAATCCAAAAATCAGCTCGTGGCATACATGCCTCCCTGCTGTGTGAAGCAGATGGGCTGATGTACATCTCACGTGATTAGCTAACGTACACGTGTTGGTTGATGTACACGTGCAGCAACTATGTTTTAGTTTTGCTAATCCTACATGTGTAGATCAGTTGAAAAATGAATACACATGTCTGATGAATTCATGCTTAATCTACAAATCAATGATTTAGCCCATATTCAGATATATTGCAACCTGAATGTGTTATCTTGATTTTTTGGTTTGATAATATATATGAGATGATGGACACATATCAAGTATGTTGTTTCCTTTATTATATCTTCTTCACTGTTGATCTAAAGCTCATTAGTGAACGAAACGATCATCAAACATGATGATCAATGTTGATGAACGGATCCATCATCAACAATGATCATTAACAGTAATGATCAGATCCATCACTAATGGTCATGATCACAGGTGAAGAATGTACTCTCTTGATATCTTAGCACTTGATTTTTCCTTTCTGATGATGATGTTAATATGTATGAAAATATTCGGCTTGATGTGTTTAGATCTTAGCTCCCTACATTTTCTATTAGAAATTACAAAACTTAGTGCTTAGATACTCCCTAAAATATAAAGGTTGTGTATAACTTAAGTGAGAGTTTATTCTCCTCCACCAAATGATGCATGCAACCATGCAATGGAGGGTTGCATGTTATACAATTGTAATTTTATAAAAGTACCAATTTCATCTTAAATAGAGAACTTGATTGTTCTACACCGCCCATTCGGGTATGTGGACTTTCAAATCTTATTAAGATGTGTTGACACTTTTATACTCTGAAAATTTTATAACACGCAGAAATGCTGATGATTAGAGTCAATACCTTAGATCTTAGCTAAGTAATGTTACTCATGCAATGTAGAGATGGCCACTAAAGTGTTAATCACTGAACAGCTGAAAGGACAACATTTCAACGGCAACAACTACGAAGACTAGTCCCACGCGGTGCGATGCCTTTTGGACGAGGACGACATATCGCATACACTCGATGGAGCTCAAGAGGAACCCATATTGGCTGAAAATGAGAATTTACAAGAACATAGGGTTGCGATGACTAGCTATAATAAGTGGCGAAAACAGAATCGTTCAGCTCGTAATGTCCTTCTTAGCACTATGCACAAAGAACTCATACCTACGTATGAAGTGCATGAAACCGCTAAGGGAATCTGGGAAGCACTGACACATGCCTATGCGCAGAAATCAGTTGCGAGAGTTAGAGCAATGAAATTAGAATTTCAGGGGTATAGGATGCCTGTCGGCTGCCCCATCAAAGATCATATTCGTAAGATGAAGCAAATGATAGGTGCCCTTAGGAATGTTGGGTGTAAATTGACTGAAAATTAGAAGATTATACTTATGTACCGTTCCTTGCCTGAATCTTGGGCCCAAATCAAAAGAATTCTGAATCATACTGATTCTATCACTACGTTCAGAGACTTTTGTGGCCACTTGGTACATGAGGTTGAAATGAATGCAATTTAGCCAGGTTAGGCCAGTGCTTTTGTAGCAAAGACTCATAAGCGGAAAGCTAACCATAAACAGTCCAAAACTCGCAAGAAGACGAAGAAGAATAATCAAGAACAGAAGACCACAACACCTCAAAATATCAAGACGGGGAATGGAAAGAAGAAACAGAAAAAGATAAACATAATCTACTTTGTCTGTGGAAATTTCGGGCATTATGCTCGGCAATGTGCCCATAAAAAGATGATAATTTCTCATTCACTAGATACTTTGTATGTAGGCGTTTGTTCTGAAATTCTTTCCGTTGATATTATATCTAACGAGTGAATTTTGGATTTAGGCGCAACAAAGTACGTGACAAGCAGTCATCGAGGACTCGAGGAATTCCGTTCTGTAACTAAGGGAAGTTACAAGCTGTACATGGGAATAACGCTCTTGAAGACGTACTAGGGATTGACGTTTTCCATCTCCGTACGCGCATAGGGCGAACAATAATCCTCCGTGATATTCTTTATGCACCGGGGATGCGACGGAATTTAATTTCTGTTTCTAGGTTATTATTTGATGGTTTTGATATTCGATTTTGCGGGACGAGTTTCTTTGAGACTGAATAACCTCATCTTTGCATGAGGAAATTTAATTTCAGATTTATTTATTCTGGACGTAGATTGTGATAATGCCACTCTTGCTTTATCTGCTATGTCGAATGAAACTGTAGTATCTGAATCTCAAAAATAGCACGCGAGGTTAGGTCACATAGGAAAGGATCGTATGACAAGATTAGTACATTCTGGTCTGTTAGACTCCTTATCCAAAGTTGATTTGCCATTTTGTGAACATCGTGTGTCCAGGAAGACTTCGAAGAAACCATTTCCCAAAGCGGCCAGGTCAAAGGGCAAACTACAGATAATCCATTCAGATATCTGTGGACCCTTTAATGTACATGCCAGAAACGGATGTCAATACTTTGTCACTTTCATTGACGACTACTCGTGCTATGGATATGTGTATCTCATCTCACACAAATCTGAGGCTTTTGATTGTTTTCTTAAATATAAAGCTGAGGTAGAAAATCAGCTTGAGAAAAAGATTAAAATCCTTTGATCTGATAGAGGTGGCGAGTATACATCTGAAACGTTTAAATCATATTGTGAAAACGTTGGTAATGTTCGACAGTACACAATAGCTTACACTCCACAACAAAATGGTGTTGTAGAGAGAAAGAATAGGACACTTTTGGACATGGTTAGATCGATGATGGCACAAGCCAATCTCTCTACCACATTCTGGGGAGACGCACTGTTAACAGCCGTCTACGCCTTTAATAGAGTCCCATCCAAATCCATTCTTAGGACCCCATATGAGATGTGGTCTGGGAGGATTCCTTAGCTAACCTACGCCCTTGGGGATCTTTAGGATATGTTTTGCTACCTATTCCGCATAGAGGTAAACTTGATAGTAAAACCATTGAATGCGTGTTCATTAGGTACCCTATGCATTCAAAGGGATACGTTCTAGTTTATGAGGACCATGGACGATGGATTGAGATAGAATTCCGGGACGTGACCTTCGTTGAAGATAGATACCCAAGCCGAATGAAGCAAAAGGTTCCAATAGAATTTTTTGAAATACCCGATGTATCTCAAGAGAGTGGGAGTTCTGCTTCTCAAGATGATGATACTCCTATAGTTCATCAGGACAGTGGGAGGACATCTCGGTAGGCTCCTGAGTTACGTTGAAGCGAAAGAGGATTGATTCTCCGAAGATACTTCGATATTGAAGGGCAAACATTCTCTTGCGTTGCGGTTGATGATGATGAACCTGATTCGTATTAGGATGCATTATTATCTTCTAACTTGGCAGATTGGGTGAATGCTATGGACGAAGAGATCACTTCTATGGAGAAGAATAAGTCTGGGAACTTGTTGATCTGCCTTCCAATCGCAAAGCGATAGGTAATAAATGGGTACCTAAGGTCAAAAGAAAGGCAGATGGTACAGTGGACAAGTATAAAACACGTTTAGTTGCTAAAGATTTTACACAACAAGAAGGCATTGATTACGAGGAGACCTTTTCACATGTTGCAAAGTTCTCCTCAATCCGCATGATCTTGTCCATTGTCGTAAGTTTAAACTTAGAGTTATATCAGATGGATGTAAAGACCGTATTCTTAAATGATGACTTGGATGAAGAAATATATATGCAACAACCCATGGGTTATGTGGATAAAAAACATCCAAAGAAAGTCTGCAGATTGTTGAAATCTATCTATAGGCTGAAGTAATCTTCAAGACAATGGTACATGAGGTTCCACTTGGCCATCACCACTTTTGAATTCACGATGAGTGAAGAAGGTCATTGTGTGTACCTGAAACGGTTTGGAAGATCTTTTCTGATACTATCTCTATATGTAGACGATATCCTGTTAGCTAGTAATGACACACAATTGTTGACATTGACTAAAGATTGACTATTCTTAAACTTTGAGATGAAAGACCTCGTGAAGCCAACTTTATTCTTGGGGTAAAAATCATCAGGGATCGTTCTAAGAAATTTTTAGGCTTGACTCAAGCAACCTATATACAAAAGATTTTAGAGCGATTCAGGATGGAAAATTCAAAAGCTGTTGAAACCCCTATGGATAAAGCTACCAAGTTAGATAGGAAATCGTGTCCCCAGACTGAAGCTGAGAAATTGGTTATGTTCTCAGTACCTTATGCAATCGCAATAGGAAGCTTAATGTATGCTATGCTTTGCACCAGACTGGATATTAGCTATGCAGTTGGTATAGTTAGCCGTTATCAGAGTAATCCGGGACAGTCTCATTGGCAAGCCGTCAAACGTTTATTCCACTATTTTAGAGGAACAAAAGGCCTAATGTTGTGTTATGAAGGCACAAGTCTCGAGCTCAAAGGATATTCTGATGCTGCTTGGGGTAATGACGCCGACGAGGGAAAGTCTACTTCAGGGTATGTATTCTTACTCGGAGGAGGAGCTATCTCATGGTCGAATAAGAAACAGACATCCACAACTCTTTCATCTATGGAGGTCGAGTATATTGCATGTTGTGCTGCAGTTTAGGAGTGTGTATGGGTTCACAGATTTCTATTGAGTCTGGGTGTTGTATCGAGTGTTCGTCAGCCTATATCGCGGAAGATAGACAATACTTCCGCCATTGACTTGACAAAGGATCCTAAACACCACCAGAAATCTAAGCACATTGAGATCAAGTATCATTACGTCCGTGATCAAGTGAGAGATAAAAAAGTCACCCTCAGCTACATTCCTACTAAGGAGATGATGGCTGATCCCATGACGAAACCTATAGCTAGAGATCTATTTCAGGTTCACGTCAGGCAGATGGGATTGAGGAAAGTTTGACTGATGTACTTGTTTTGTAATACATTCGATCTTTAATGAATAACACATTCCATTTATTCAGTATTGAACACTAATATAAACTAGGTAAGAAGATCATCAACATTTACCTTGAGATCATGTAGAATTTCTATTTTTGTCGGCAGGCCGGTCACCCACTCGCATGGGTTGACGAACCTTGAATGTATAAGAGAGGTACATTTGGGGCCATGTTTATACATTGAGGTATGAACTTCTCTTTATTTTGAATAATAACGGATGAGGATATGAGTGAGTCGTATCCGCCTACAATCTTTTAAGATTGAAGATGAGACTGATAAAGTCGAATAACATAATCACACCATTTTTTTTTTCATGCGATCAATGTTATGCCTTGAATTTAAAGCCAGGTTATGAGGTTATGAGATGAGTCGTACCTCATGTAGAATAACCTGCGTATTGTAGACCTGACATACACCTAGCATTGTCTACTTTACGACGTGGATTGTAGCCACGTGCTGGGACCTATTACCTACAGATTGCTTTGATTCGATTTAATCATTGCAACGTGTGAGTAGCCAGTCCCATAGGTGACCCTCCTTAGCTACCCTCCTCTTGTGTATATGAGGATGAGATTGAGTGTCGCTACTTTAGTGTACTATGACAAAAGGTCCTTGATTGACCAAACTCAGTTACGCTAGGAAAGCGGCTTGATTAATTTTAAATTACACATCTGCGTGGGGAAGATCCCGTGACAGCTACACCAAGTTTCTAGAACTATAAATACGCACTTGAAGACTTATCCGCCGGCAGTATCGAGTTGTTTTTATTAGACTTTTACAAACAATATTTTTCTTAAAAAGCATATATATATATATATATATATATATATATATATAAATCGGCTTGAAGTAGTGTCACACAAAATTCAAACTAAACTTTTGAAAACAGAGAAAATAAGAAGAGAAATATCACTGTTGCTTGCTAGTCAAGCTCTCTCTAGGACTAAACATTCAGTTCGCTATCCGAACTCTGAATATAAAAGAAAGGGAAGTCCCTTTAAATAGAAAATTACAAGAACTATTACAAAGTGGATTTACAAAACAAGGGGTACAATCTGTGGGCGAATAGTACCCAGATTTGGAACTGTATGGTTTTACTATTTTGGTTTTACTGTTTTGTTTAGTAAAAATGAACAGTAAAAGTGCTACAGTAATTTTAGCGTGATGCTATAGTAGATTCGCTACACTAGACTCTTTTGTCTTTTTGGAGGACGTGGCTTTTGTCAGCTTTTGAAAATATCTTCGCTTTGTGGAAGAATGATTCTTTGTTTCAAAATGGCGTCCGAAATTGTCGGTGCTTGCATTTGGCCTGACGGTAGAATTTGGCTTCAATTTGGTTTTGGCTTAGAGAGCTGCATGGCTCGGGCTTTGATCTTTTTATAAGAAGATGTCTTCATTTTCATCTTCTCCTTGTGCATCTTGCAAAGGAAGGGCAGAAGAAGAACCTTCAGATTCTACTAAAGTCGTAGAACCATGTCTGCTAGCAACTTCTTCTTTGAATGAAAGGAACGCAGCTTTGAGTGTTTCCAATTCAATCCGGAGTTTGACAGCACTTTCAATATCAGCAGGAGTTCTGTGGAGAGAACATCTTTGAAAGTTTTTGGTAAAATTTGTTTGGATTTTGATGTTTGATTTGTGGCTTTGAGAACAATACCACTATCAAATTTGTTCCACCACTTAACATAAGTAGCTTGGAACAAGATTTTGGCCTGTTGATACTCAGAAGATAGAATTTCATAACGCCAACGGAGGATCCAGGGAAGCCCATATCTGGCATAGTAATTCATAAGAAAAACACCAGGAAATTGGGGCTTATGATCTTTCTCAAGGCATGCATGATGACAAAGCAAATCATTTGGTAGAATAGTTAAGTTTCCACCAAAATTAATCCACCATTGGGCATAAAACCAAGAGGGGATGTTTTTGGTATATGGCCGGTTAAAATTCAAAAACCAAAATAGCCATGAGTTGAATTTTGGAAAAGTAGAGCATTTTCCATGCTTCCATGTAGTCCAAATATGAGAAAGAATGAGATTTTCCATCAGGACTCTTTGATAGTTTGAAAATCAGACAATGATTTGCCCCATTCTTTTGGACAAATAATATTAATGATTTTCATTTTTGAGTAAGAAATTTCATTTTGGTTTTTGTTTGTGCAGTGTTCAAAGAGTGCACTATTGGTTTGGGCAAGAATAGCTTCATAGAAGTTTCTTGTGAGAGTTGGATGTCTTGGATGGAAATGGTTATTTGGAAGAAATATTTTTTGGATAAGAACCTCTTCTGAGAGTTTGGAGAAATCAGGGTCTAAGGTTAAAACCTTGTTTTTTCCTTTTGGTTGGTAATCTTCATCAGATGAAGATGAGGCTTTTGGGGGATTGTGAATGGTTTTGGGAGGATTTTGGATAACTCTTTGAGGCGTTTGGGTCACTTGTTGTTGGCTTGGACTTTTTTCTTTGATTTGGAGTGGCGTTTGGAGAAGAGGGAAGAAGGTATTAGAGATTTGAAAGTCTTGACTTTCAGCTTTGCTTTTGCCTTTGTTCTTGATTTTTGGAGGCATTTTGGCTTTTGAGATTTTGGCTTATCCTGTAAGAATTCACGAGAAAGGAAATCAGGCAAGGAATTCTTCTCTCCTGGGATAAATTCGATTTCAAAATCAAAAATTGATAAAATTGCTTGCCAGCGGGCAAAAATCTGTTTTGAAGCAAGGTTTTTGAATTCTTTTTTCAAAACTTCTTTAGCTGCTTTGCAATCAACGCGTAAAACGAATTTTTGATTTAGAACATCTCTTTGGAATTTTTGGATACAAGAAACCATTGACAAAATTTCTTTTTTAATAGTAGAATAATTTTGTTGAGTTGGGTTCCAAGTTCCAGAGGTAAAACGAACAAATTGTTCTTTTCCTTTTGGAGTTTTTTGTAAAAGGATTCCTCCATATCCAATATTGGAAGCATCAGTTTGGATGATTTTTTGAAAATCAGGATTGGAAAGATTAAGACAGGGAAGATGCTTAATCTTTGATTTGATATTTTGGAAGGCTTTTGTATGATCTTCTGACCAAGGAGATTTTGGAGTTTTAGTTAAAAGATTTTGTAAAAGAGCTCTGTCTTTGGCTAAATCTTTATAAAAATCAGAAATATAATTTAAACATCCGAGAAATCTTTGGAGTTGCTTTTTATCTGTGATTTTGTCAGGAAAATTATCTGAAAACTCAATGACTCTTTGGATAGGTTTTATTGTATTTTGGAATATTTTAAAACCTAGGAATTGAATTTCAGTTTGAAAGAGCTTGATCTTTCTAAGAGAAAGAACAAGGCCGTTTCTTTCAATAACAGATTTAAATATTCCTAAATGTTTCCAATGTTGATCTATATTTTGGGAAAAGACGAGAATGTCATCTATATATGTGAGAATGAAATCTTTATATGAATGAAAAATATCATTCATAATTTTTTGGAATTCTGAGGGGGCGTTTTTTAGACCAAAAGGCATTACCGTCCATTCGAAATGTCCAAAAGGAATAGTGAATGCGGTTTTATATTGATCTTTTGGATGGATTTGAATTTGCCAGAATCCAGATTTAAGATCAAACTTTGAGAAGAGATTAGCTTTATGTAATCTATTCAGTAAATCTTGTTTATTTGGAATTGGATATCGAATGGTTTTTAAAACTTGATTGAGGGGTTTGTAATTAATTACAAGCCTTGGAACTCCTCTTTCAAGTTTTGTGGCCTTCTCTACATAAAAGGCAGCACAGCTCCATTGAGATTTTGAAGGACGAATTAGTCCTTTTTGGAGGAGAGATTTGATTTCTTCATCACAGAGTTGAAGAAGTCGAGAGTCCATTTGGGAAGGACGAGCTTTTGTAGGTATTTGGTTTTCATTAAAGTCTTCTATGTGTGGTAAGGAGACTAAATGAGTCTTTCTGTACCAGAAGGCATTTGGAATGTCTGAACAAAGATTTTCAAGGGTTTTTTGAAAAGCTTTTAATTGAGATAAAAATTTTGGATGGAGAAGTTGTTTTTGAATTTGAATGTGAGAAATTTCATTTTTCAAGAATGTAATTTGTGTTTCTTTATGAGAGACACAATTTACAACTTCAGAAAGTAATCCTGTTTGAGGAGGTTTGAGAAATTCAAAGAAAACCTCAACAAAATTAATTTTGGTTTGGATGCCTTTACTAGTTGTTGTAAATGGTTGAATTTTTAGGATGAAAGGAGTGCCAAAAATTGCATCATGTTGCAAATTCTTGACGATGATAAATGAAAGGGGAATACATTCTCCATTCTTGCAAACATGGACATTTGGGAACTTGTATTCAATGTGCGATTCTTGACTATTAGCAGTATAAATAGTGCTATTAGTCTTTTCACAGAACTGGGTTGGAATTAACCCTTCTCGTAGACAATTTAAGTCAGCACCTGTATCTATTAGGGCAATGACTTCTTTTTGGAAGTTTGGAGATGCCAGAGTAATTGTGGTAAACCATTTTTGGAAATGGTATGTTGTTAATGTACTAACAACCTCTGGAGTGAGATAGGCATCTATTTCGCCTGAAACATCAAATTCAGGATTGTTTAATTGCAAGAGTTCTACTTCTTTTTTAAGAGTAGACACTTCCTTTTTAAGAAGATTTACTTCTTTATAAAGGTCTTGCAAGGTGATTTGAGAAGAAGTTGTCTGTTTGAGACGATGAATTTGAAGACGTTGATATACGTCTTGCATTGTTGTTTGGTTTTCAGGTTTTTTGAAAATAGGTTTATCTTTTTGTTTAAAAGATTCTTGTTGAAAAGCATTTTCAAGTGCTTTTGTCAAATATTTGGATTTTTCTTTAGGGTC
Organism: Magnolia officinalis; assembly: GCA_021015155.1. Lineage (NCBI taxonomy): Eukaryota > Viridiplantae > Streptophyta > Magnoliopsida > Magnoliales > Magnoliaceae > Magnolia > Magnolia officinalis. The sequence goes on from JAJHSJ010000017.1 coordinate 26,145,848, forward strand.
TTGAATTTGATTTATTAATTCAAGAATTAATTGTTCTTTGGCGGTTATCATGGACACTATTAGTTTTGAAGTAGAAGAATGATCAGATTCTTCTTCTTTTTCGGTAGAGAAGTTGCATTTGCACTTATCGTAATCATTTTTAGAATTAGAAGAGGAAGGAGATTGTTGTTCTACAGCAATTTCTCTTATTCTTCTTTTTGGAGTATTTTTGAAGCAGCGATTTGCATAATGACCTGGAAGGCCGCATTTATAGCATCGGGAAGAAGAAGCAGGCTGTTTCTTCTTTTGATATCGCGGCTTTGGTTTTGAATATGTTTTTTGGATTGTTTGGCGAGACCTATGTTTTTTATAGGTTGGAGAAAAAACATTTTTCTTATAGGGATTGGATTTTGTTTTGGAGGGGGAAATGATTGGGTCATATCCAAATTGATAGCAAAAATTTCCCAATTCTTTGCGACCACTGGATTTTTCTCGTTGCAATTGTTTTCGGTACAAATTCCTAAACCGACTTGGCAAACTACTTGAATTAGTTCGCCAAAAGTATATCGATTATAGTTTAGGATACCATAATTTGAATCTTTTAATTTGGCTTTTACCTTTTCACCAAAAAGAGGAGGTAATCCTAAAACAAATTTTTCTTTCCAGATTATATATATATATATATATATATATATATATATATATATATAAGTATTGCTTTGAATTGGTTTTAATCGAAGTTTGTAAAAAATCAAGTTTTCAGAATAACTCGATAAGTTGGATAAGTGCGTATGTTGGCCAAGTACTCCAGATCGGGAGTTAACTCCATCTGGTGTGGTCATGTGGACTAGGACATGCATTGCAAAGCTTGGGTTATTGAGTACTAGTCAGGTGGTTACTTAGTGCTTAAGCACCTGTGAGAAAATTATGGTGATCCAGCTGGTCCCATGCCTCTAATTCTTTTGATCGCGATGTTTGGTTCTTTGATTGTTATTAGGCAAGTTAGATGGACAAATTTATGTGCCTATCCCACAATGTGATTGAGTGGGAGATGTTGGACATAGGCTAGTGGGGCCCACTTGTGAGCAATCACTAGTGGGTACGTCCCATGTTTTCTCCGGTCGCTTCCTTTGAATTAAATTTCAAATTTCTATTCTTGATTATTCTTCTTCGCCTTCTTGCGAGCTTTGGACCATTTATGGTTAGCTTTCCGCTTATGGGTCTCTGCTACAAAAGCCCTGCCCTAACCTGGCTGAATTGCATTCATTTCAACCTTACGTACCAAGTGGCCACAAAAGTTTCTAAACGTAGTGATAGAATCAGTATGGTTCAGCATTATTTTGATTTGGGCCCAACATTCACGCAAAGAACGGTGCATGACTATAATCTTCTGATTTTCAGTCAATTTACACCCAACATTCCTAAGGACACCTATCATTTGCTCCATCTTACGAATATGATCTTTGATGGGGTAGCCGACAGGCATCCTATACTCTTGGAATTCTAATTCCATTGCCCTAACTCTCGCATCTGACTTCTGCGAATAGGCATGTGTCAGTGCTTCCCAGATTCCCTTAGCGGTTTTCTGCACTTCATACGTAGGTATGAGTTCTTTGTGCATAGTGCTAAGAAGGACATTACGAGCTGAACGATTCTGTTTTCACCACTTATTGTAGCGAGTCATCGCAACCTATGTTCTTATAAATTTCCATTTTCAGCCAATATGGGTTCCTCTTGAGCTCCATCGAGTGTATGCGATATGTCGTCTTTGTCCAAAAGGCATTGCACCGCGCGGGACCAGTCTTCCTAGTTGCTGTCGAAATGTTGTCCTTTTAGCTGTTCAGCGATTAACGCTTTGGTGGCCATTTCTACATTGCATGAGTATCACTACTTAGCTAAGATCAAAGGTATAGACTCTAATTATCAACATTTCTGCGTGTTATACAAATTTTCAGAGTATAAAAGTAGTCAACACATCTTAACGAGATCTGAAAGTCCACATACCCGAATGGGCGGTGTAGAACAATTAAGTTCTCTATTTAAGATGAAATTGGTATTTTTATAAAATTACAATTGTATAATATGCAACCTTCCATTACATAGTTGCATGCATCATTTGGTGGAGGAGAATAAACTCCCACTCAGGTTATGCACAACCTTTATATTTTAGGGAGCATCTAAGCACTAAGTTTTATAATTTCTAATGGAAAATGTAGGGGGCTAAGATCTAAACACATCAAGCCGAATATTTTCATACATATTAACATCATCATCAGAAAGGAAAAATCAAGTGCTAGGATATTAAGAGAGTACATTCTTCACCTGTGATCATGACCATTAGTGATGGATTCGATCATTACCGTTAATGATCATTGTTGATGATGGATCCGTTCATCAACATTGATCATCATGTTTGATGATCGTTTCGTTCACTAATGAGCTTTAGATCAACAGTGAAGAAGATATAATAAAGGAAACAACATACTTGATATGTGTCCATCATCTCATATATATGATCAAACCAAAAAATCAGGATAACACATTTAGGTTGCAACATATTTGAATGTGGGCCAAATCATTGATTTGTAGATTAAGCATGAATTCATCAGACATATGTACTCATTTTTCAACAGATCTACACATGTGGGATTAGCAAAACTAAAACATAGTTGCTGCACGTGTACATCAGCCAACACGTGTACGTTAGCTAATCACGTGAGATGTACATCAACCCATCTGCTTCACACAGCAGGGAGGCATGTATGCCACAAGCTGATTTTTGGATTTATTTCACACATATGCCATCTGCTTCACACGTGAAATGTACATATCATTATTCAATAGATGTACATGTCAGATGTGTACCATTAAACGTGTTGGATTTATATTAGCAACGTGTACAGCAACATGTACAACAACATGTAGGTTGACGTACAACATGTAGGAAATGTGTGATGTATACATGTAGACTAACGTATGATGAACATCTTGTAGGCTGATGTATTGTATTTTAATACGTTAGAATATATACATGTATTGCATGTTAAAGTACTTTAACCATATACTCATGTGGTGTGGTCCACCAGAATAAAGGATCTGCCTCATTTTTAACCCTATATCATTAGATGATACAGAGAAAATAATGAATAGAGGAGATCCCCAAGATGACATCACAAGTGGACCCCACCATTCCATCCTTCTTAAATGGAAACCTTCCACGTACAATCATATGATGTATTTATTTTAGTTATAGTACAACACGTCAGCTCTCCTCACACGTTAACATATGACTTGTAGTTAATATGTTTAATGATATTGTAGGCTACATTACATGTGTTATTCTTGCATGCTTTATACGTGCACAACATCCACACCATCATTTAAACTACATGTATTTGAGAAGCCATGTGTATTGTAAGCACTAGATCACGTGGTTTACATCTATATTCAGCCAATTATATCACACGTGTACAGTAAGCCATCCATGTGTACTGTGAACAATCTATATCCTTCCATGTGTACATCTATAAACTACATGTGTAAACACCATGCTAACGTGTTGCTGTAAACAACATGTTAACAGAAACAATGCAACGTGTTATAGGACATCATACAACAATATGCAACATATAACCAATGTGTTATAGTACATCATATAACAACATGCAACGTGTTGCTGTAAACTACATGTTAACAGAAACAACGTGTTGGCATGTGTACAAAACAACATGTGCACAAAAGAATATGTATACAGTAACCAATGTGTACAAAAGCCATGGTAATTATTGCTAAACTTGTGTATAGATATATGTGTGTACAACCAACATGTGTACAGATACATGTGTAAATATACATGTGTGTACAGATACATATGTGTACAGATATATGTGTATACAGATACAAGATTCACGTCAAAGAGCCTTTATATATATATATATATATATATATATATATATATATATATATATATATATATATATATATATATATAATATATATCAAAATGCAGTGTCTACATCATGCACATCTATGTACACGGTCACACATGAAAATAGTTCTGTATGGCTACATCATGCACATCTATGTACACAGTCACATCTATGCACATCTATGCTCTATGTAGTCCCATTCGGTGCATATTTGCATATCAAGAGTCACAGTGCACACTGATCTGATACAATTCAAAAGCCAGGAGCATGAATCCAATAATTTTTAAAAAAAGGGCCACTTACCTTTTTAGATGAAAATTATAAATCGGAGATCCGCCGTTGAGTTTACAATAGCTACATATTGCTATGCATTTGCTGAAAAATCATTCAGTGAAGGAAAAAAAATCATCCAGTGCACGGAAAAAAATTTTCCTCCACACCTTACATTAAAATCCCCCAATTGATAACTAGGACCATCTTTTAAAAACTTAATAGAAATCATCAGAAAGAAATACCATACCTTATTCTGTTTAAATTCCTATCAAAGATACCAAATTAACAAGGTAAAATTCTCATCCCTTGAGTACTCTTGTTCCATGAATTGGATTTCCATGGCTCTAGAAGGATGGAAGACTAAGGGCTTGTTTGTTAAATCTGAAATCTGAAGTCTGAATCTGAAATCTGAATTTGAAGTCGGAAAACTAATCTCATATGGATTTCAATGGGCCAGGCTTGGGGTCAGCTTCTGCCCTGATTTTGAACTATGCAGGCTGGACCTATTCAAAGTTTTGATTTTACTTTGCCTCATGCAGCCCTTTGACAGTCCTACTTCCACATAATATGATTTAGACTTCCAAAATCATAACCAACCATTTTAGCTCTCCTACTTGATATGGTTTTCAATTTTGACCCATTGGTTTTAGATTTCAGATGGGCTAAACAACATTGCATTTTAGCCATTCCAGCATTTACTGTGAAATGTTAGAATATCTTGCTTCCATATCAAGATTTCTTATTTTTCTGTTCACTTTTTTGTGTGTGTGTGTGTGTGTGTGTGTGTTTTCACTGTTGTACCTTCTTCTTTGAATTCTTTTATAACAGTTAGCATGTTGGCAAATAGTTCTTAAATTCAGATGTTTCCAGTTGTAGGCAAATGCTTCTTATCTCTGCTAATTGGGATATCCATTGGTCTGGATTATCGAACATAGGCCCCATTTCAAAGATTGCCTCATCTATACGATGCTCACATGATGGAGCAATGCAAAGGCACACGATTTGGTGAGCTAAGTCCACATGTTTTTGCAGTTGCAAATGCTGCTTACTGGTAGGATCATTCTCATGTTTTGCAGTGAAACATATTGTTTCTTCTTCTTGTTTAAAGACATGATTCATTGGAAACAGGGCAATGATTATTCAGGTGATTAACAACAAATGTTATGATGGGGCTAAGGCAGATCTCTGGTCATGCGGGGTAATCCTTTTTGTTCTTATGGCTGGTTACTTGCCTTTTGAAGAAACGAACCTTATGGCATTATATAAAAAGGCGAGTTTGGATCTATGAGCCTATGTACACTCACAAATACATACATGTATATGTGTGGCTGACATAACTGCATTTGTTGCAGATCATTAAGGCAGATTTCACTTATCCCTCATGATTCTCTACCAGTGCAAAAAAAGCTAATCAAAAGGATTCTGGACCCCAATCCTTTGAATGTATGTACTTTTCCTTTTTGTGCTTTGACACAAGCACCATGCCTTCTTGTTAGAATAAATTGTTGAAATTGTAGCTGGGTCTCTTTGCAAGCATCTTATTATAGAGGAATGCTATTGGTACACAAATAGTGGAGTGCACATGATGGGCAGTCCAAATAGTGTGCCTGTCTGCCATGTGTCCCCCTGGGAACTTTGCTGCAAATTTTCATGTGCAATTAGGCATTCTAAATATGGTGCACCTCACAGTGCAACAAGAATTCCACACTTGGATGCTCAAACTACATTTTGCTATTGTTCTTCTTTTAACACATCTGTGACTGCCATTTTCAGAAAGCTTGCATTTGGTAGTTTTCTATGCTGAAGTTGGGCTAAAAGGCTTTCTTCACATCATAATTAGTTGCAACTTGTTGACAGATGTGTGAAGTCGTGCGGGATGTTGCAAACTATTTCCCAACGGCAATAATTAGTGGAAGATGTTGTGATAAGGTACTAGAGCAATTAGCTACTTTGCATGGAAAATGATCCAATTTTGGACCTGTTTATCTAAGCTATTGTGCATTGCATTTCCATACATTTGGCATGCATGTACTATTCATCTGCAAGGCATTGTCACGGATGGCACATCGCCCAAATATGCTAGTCAATGCAGGGACCAATAGGCTTCAAGACTTGGCCTTTTGCATTTAATAAGTAACTGTAAAAGAGGCTATACATATGTGGCTTTTGGATGGAGCTATTATGCATGATTTTGATAACTTAAGTGAACGTGGGTTCCTTTGTTTTCTTGAGATGTGAAATTTTATCCAGAGGTAACACTCTTCTCAATCCCTTAGACGAGACTCCTTATGGTTATTTCTTGGCGGTGAGACTCCAGCGTTCTCCCTTCTATTCTATTCTATTTTTTAGAGATATCAGATTAGATCCTGATTGAATCTGTTGGACTTGGATGATTCTGGACATGGATGGTCCAGTTTATATAGCATCTGAGGTGTGAACCATTGATAGGTGGTCATCAATAGTTCAGAACATTTATGAAATGTTTCTAACTGTTGGCACTAGTTTTTGAACATTTCATACCATTGGAACAATGATATGACCATTGGATCATCAAGGCCTGTCTATTTTTGGACCATTTTTTACTATGATTGATGATTTTCTATCCATTGATCCGAATGTTTCCAGTAGCCTATAAAACCTAGACAATTTCACACTTCTCTTCTCGCATCGCGATCCCACCGTCTTGTGATGGTTTGCATAAGGTCGCAAGGGAGTGACCACTTTATGACACGATGCGCAGTGCAAAGTGTGCCATCTAGCACCACTACAGTCACACTGCTCGCACCCTCACCCATGCTCATGCCTGAGTGCGAGCCCCCACACACGCACATGCTATGCATAGCACTGGAACACACAAATCATATTATCCTCCATTTCTCCAAGTAATCATTAAGTGTGGACCGTTAATTGAGATCAGGTTCGTTTTGGGCACTCGTTAAGAGAATTTTCAAGATAGGCCAATATAAATTTTGGATCACCAAGAAAATCATATACCCCAACTTTATTTGATGACCTTGACATAATGAACGAATTATATTTAAAGAAAGATCGTCAGAAAAGGAAAAATTGGAGAAACCCAATCCAAGTGGGATGGGAAACACACCCCTCTCACACGCCCACTCCTTTATAAAAGGAGTGTGCGTCCCCTCTCCACTCACATGCCCATACCCCCTACGTCCAAGGAGGAGAGAGAGAAAGAGAAATATAAAGAGAGAGAGAAAGAGAAAAAGAGAAAGAAAGAAAGAGAAAGAGAAGGAGAAGCCTAGACGCCCACTTTATTCTCCATATGTATGGTGTCTCGCTCCCTCTTGCTCAAGTGATGTCGTGATTTATGTGGAAGCTTTTCATGTAGAAGCTTTCCTATATGGATATCTCCCTAGAGTTTAGATCTAATGCTAAGGTGAGGGATTCCTTTAAGTTTGCATTAATTTAAGTTGATATGAGTTATCTTTCCTTTTATCTGTTCTCATGTTACTATAATTCTCTCTATGCAATTGTTTAATTTACCATCAACAATTATTTACCCTTTAGGTTATATTATGATGTTAATTACGAGTGATCTTCACTATTTTTACGTGGGGCGATGGATACAAGTCTTGCCCTTGCCTTTACCAATTTGTTGAGTTAGCCCTTGCTACTCTCCTTTTATTGAATTAGCCATTGCCACTCTCCTCTTTGTTGAGTTAGCTATTTTTACTCTTCTCTTTATTGAGTTGGCCATTGCCACTCTTTTCTTTGTTGGGTTGGCCATTGCCACTCTTTTCTTTGTTGGGTTGGCCATTGCCACTCTCCTCTTTATTGAGTTAGCTATTTTCACTCTTCTCTTTATTGAGTTGGCCATTGCCACTCTCTTCTTTGTTGGGTTGGCCATTGCCACTCTCCCCTTTGTTAAGTTAGCCATTGCTACTCTCCTCTTTATTTTGTTAGCCTTGTGTTATCTACCTTTATGGCTTATGCATGTGTCTTGGTATTTTAAAATCCCCATGATTCAGTTTATATTCTTTTTTATTCAAGTGATGTGTTGAAGGTATCACAACTAGTGATTCAATTATTATGTCATGGACGTAATACGCTTCGGGTAGAGACCCTCTTGGTCGATATATAATTTCATGGGTTTGGGTAGTGGTGCACAAATCGATGTAAGTAATTCACAATGCGTATTACATCACTTCTGGGATTGGATGTCGCAAATAGTCACTCCATGAACAAATCGTGTTACGTAATTCATTCGACTCATGTGTTGTGCCGTCTCGAGGTATTCATGTAAATCCACGGTAGCGTTGGACATACCAACAAATCTTCGGAGTGTGAGAATGCGGGGCTAGCTGGGTTTTTTATGAATTGTATTTCACATTGTAATGATCACCACGTATGATGAGCCGCACACACTTTGCTAGGCATGCATCTTATGTAGGTTATTTGCGCATACTAACACCTCTCGTAATAGTGGAGTACGTGAGTATAAACTCTAGCTGCGAAAATTTGGGATGTTACAATATGTATGGCCACCTCTTTGTTCATTTAGAGTCTGCTTAAACTCTAAGGTATGTTTAAGCATCGTTCCTGCATTCTTTTGCATTCGTTGCTCATACACTTGCAACGATCCCATGAACTCTTCAATGGACAATTTTTCCAAGTCCTTTGATTCTTCGATTGCCGCAACCACGTGACCACGTGATCAAACTTGGTTGTGAGAGATCGCAATACTTTTTCCATGACACGTATGTCTTCAACTTTTTCACCATTTCTTTTTAAATTGTTAGTAATAACACGTAGACGTGAGAAGTAGTCAAAGATACTTTCACCTTCCTTCATGTGTGCCGTTTCGAGCTTGACTCTTAGTGTTTGAAGGCGAACCTGCTTCACTCGATCAACACCTTTGAAGATGGTGCTAAGGGTATCCCAAGTTTGCTTGCTTGATGTTGCTTCGGTAATCTTTTCAAAGGTTGATTCATCTAACCCTTGATAGAGGAGGAACAAAGCCTTGTTGTATCTCTTCCTTTGATTTTTTAGAGCGGTTTTTTCCTCATTGGTGAAGGCAACTTCTTCCTCCATAGTGGGTTCTACATACCCATCGGTGATGATCTCCCATAGATCTTGCGATCCGAACATCGCCTTCATTTGAATGCACTAATTTTCATAGTTGTCTTTTGGCAACTTAAGAACCTGCGGTTAGATTGTGGTGGCCATCTTTACACAAACAAGCTTTATGGGTTAGACGAATTAGCTTTACAAAGCCTTACGAAGACCCAGACAATTTTTTTGATGAAGGAAGGGCTGATCTTTTAAGGAAGGGAGAGGGATGGAATAGAAATCTGATTTTTTAAAATAGATTTTTCTGAAAAGTATAAAAAAACTTGGCTGAAAACTGCTGCAACTTCAACTAGAAAAAATGGCTCTGATACCAGTTTGTTGGCTGTACAAGTTAGATTTTATTTGCTTCAAGAGGAAATTACTGGCTTTACAAAGCCTCTAGACAGCTCTAAAAAGAACTGATTCTTTAGAACGAAGGAAGAGAGAAGAAAACAAAACAAAACTTATTTTCTTTATTTTTTTGGATTGTTTTACTGCTGCTTGCTTCATTCTTGCTTCTCGCATTGACCGGATACACAAGGTGCCCTTTTATAGGCATTTGAGTGAAAGGTGAAAAGACAAAAATACCCCTACTAGGAGCTTCCAACATTAAATATTTCTAGAAATTGCACAAGGCTTTTCATCTTCCAAAACACCTCCATGGGAATCGTTGTTGTGCATTGGAAGATCAATAGTCACCAGCTGTTGCTGGAAAATGGGTTTTGGTTTGCAACTCTAATAAGTAGAATCCCATGTCAATATATTAAAAAAAAAAAAACGTAAAATGATTTTTTCGTACCTTTCTTATTACAAAGGAAAAAACCTCTGTATCTAAATGGAAGAGTGATCACCACGGAGGAAAAGTTCAAGGATAAATCTCAATGATGGATTCCATGGCCTCCATGTATGTTATCTTATAACTACTAAAACCAGTGCTTTCGATGAGTTTATTCCATTCCTCCTTAGTTCTTTCCTTCCCTCCAATGAGCAGCATCATCATCTCCATGCAGAGCCTAGCACCAACAAGTCCATCCGTCGCGTCTGTGTCCAAAACAATGTCCACCAATATCACTTTTCCTCCCTTGCTAGGGATCGCTTCTTTGCATTTCCTTAGAATCTTGATACAATCCTCATCATTCCAGTCATGCAAGATAGACTGCAATTGTCCAGTTAAATAATTACGGGAAAGCACGAAAATGTGGAGTCTATCTTTCAAATTTTCATAAATATCCTTCTAATATTAGTGCATACCATGCCACTCATGGCATTACGTGGAAATCATGTCCCACCATAATTTTGCTGTCGGATGCAATGGGTCCCAAATCCTCTACAACACCTCAGAATCTCCTCTTACATGTGTAAAATTCATTCCATCCAGCAGGTTCCATCCTCAACTCCAGGATGGGGATTAAAAATCAGCCCCATCCATAGCTCACGTGGGCTAGACAATAAAGAACAATAAGGATGGAATGCCAACAATAGGTTTGTTTGTGGCGCCACTATAGCATATATATTTCATTAAACCCAGGTGTGACTCACTATGAAGAAGTGAAGATACAACAATCAGCCTGATAATAAAAATAAAAAATCAAGAAGGCCACACTAGCTGAACTTAAAGTTTCAGGGGCATTTCACATTGTTCTCGTCGATGCGGCTCATAAGAGTTTTTTGCTGGGCTGATCCAGTGTATGTACAGTTAAAATAAGGGTTCTGGTGGGGTTCAATCCATGGCTAAGGGCTAGATAAGAGTCTGTTTCAACACTGAGGTCATGGGTTCGTGTGCCCATAAGGTGGGTAAGCATGCATGCGTCTGAGTATGTGGGTGTGCATGGTATAAAAGAAAAAAGGGTTCTCATATACAACATGGTGGGTCCACATGGATTGTGTGTTTTACGCAGATGTGTAAAACGATTCCAGTCCTGTGTAATGGGTACATGTGACGTCTGGGCACATATGATATCTTTCAATAGTATATTATAAAAAGAAAAATGTGTGTGCACTAATATCATCACTATTAGACCAGAGGTTTTCTAGAATACACACCAACGTTTTGCAAGTGGATACATCTGGTTACCTGCTGGATCTAGCTAAGTTCTTTTTAGTGATCCAAAACTGTTTATATGATGGGACTGACTTTTGGATGGATGATGTCCAAGAACTGAAATATTTAAATCCTTTGATTGTAAAAGGTTAATAGGCCTGTGAATGTATTCACTGGAGAAGAATCAAACAAATGAAGGGTTAAAATATTCAAAACTAAGAGTGTTTAGGTTTTGCATGTACCTCATCCTATAATAATAATACTTCAGAATGTATTGTAACAATCTCTTTGGTCATATAGAATTGAATTTCATCGCTTTTGAGTTTTGTCGAGTTTAGCATGGTTTTCTTGAGTTTCGATCTAAGTCATGATTGGATCGAGCTATTCCCAAAATCTTGGTGAAATCCAGTTGAGTCAAGTCAAAATTTTGATCCGTGTAATTAGGGCGAGTTATGGATTGCTTACTATTACAAAGAATCAGTTTTGTTAACCAATCACAACCAATCCATCCATGGTTTATAAAAGAGATGGCTATAGAAAATATGGCCAAACAAAAGATGATAGGATAATGTGATCGGTCTCTCGCTGCTGAAACTTCGGGAACTAGGGTTTTGAGAGAGCGGGAGAGGGAATAGCTGCTAAGATGGTGGAGAAGACGGCCAAAGGGAGAAAGGATGAGGTAGTGACAAGAGAATACACTATCAATCTCCACCGGCGTCTCCATGGATGCACCTTCAAGGAGATGACTCCCAAAGCCATAAAAGAGATACGGAAATATTTTGCATAGAAGGCAATGGGGACAACCGATGTTAGGGTCGACGTGAAGCTAAACAAGCACATATGGAGCAGGGGTATCCAAGGTGTGCCTAGACGTGTTTGCGTGCGCGTTGCTAGCAAGAGGAATGAAGAGGAAGATGCTAAGGAGGAGCTTTATTCGTTGGTCACTGTAGCAGAGGTTCTACCTGGAGGGCTCAAGAGATTGGGAACCAAGGTCATCGAAGAAAGAGATTAGACTCAGTAAACTTCAGTTTTAAGAGGTACTTTCTTGAGATTTATGTTTTGATATGTTTTTTTTTTTTTTTTTTTTTTTTTTTTTTTTTTTTTTTAAATAAAAATAAAAATAAAATTATCAATGCATTTTGGATGTATTCTAGGTTTTGAGATTGCCCTTTGAAAGTTATGTTGAGTCAGGAAAAAAAAAAGAAGGATAATGTGATCGGTGGTATTTTTGTACAGTTGTTCATTAAAGGCTTATTTGGTATGGCTCTCATAAGTAGCTTTGCAAACTTATGGTAGTTAAACAGTTACTTTTTTAATTTCAAGTTAGTTTGGTAAACACCATTTCGAAAGTAACTTAAAACCTTAAAAATATTTCTAACTACCAGTAAATTTTTATTTTTATTTTTAATTTTATTATTATTATTATTTTTGTACTTTTTAATTTTCTACTTTCTCTAGCTCTCTCTCCAAAAATCTAGAGTCTATGTCAAAAGTAACTCTGCTTAATGGATGGCCCACATAATGGACCGTCCACAGTGGGCTCCACATGATGGGCAATGGACATTAAAGGTGGCACTGTGGGCTCCACATGATGGGCAATGAACATCAAAGGCAGACAGATTTTGGACGGAGCCCTCATTGCCAACGAAGTTCTCCACTCTTGTCATAAATCTAACACTCAAGGGATATTTTGCAAGCTGGACGTTGCTAAAGCATATGATCATGTCGATTGGAATTTTCTTCTCTACATGCTGACTCGTATGGGTTTCGCAATCAAATGGAAAAGATGGATTAAGGCTTGTATCAGCTCTGCTCATTTTTCTATTATCCTAAATGGATCCTCAAAGGGTTTCTTTAAAAGCTCCAGAGGGCTTCGCCAAGGGGATCCCCTCGCCCCCCTTCTCTTCATAATCGTTGGAGAAGCGTTGTCCCAGATGCTGCTCAGAGGGCAGGCTCATGGTCTCCTGCGTGGTATTACGATGCCAGGCTTGTTGAATCCCATTACCCATATTCAGTTTGCAGATGACACTTATTTTTTCCACTGCTCTTCGGACTGCATCAGTAACCTCCTTCTTACTTTGCGTTGTTTTGAAGCGGTGTCTGGTCTAAGGATCAACATGAGCAAATCGAAGATCCTAGGGATTAACGTGTCCCATTCGACGACTCAATCTTTCACCGATTTGCTCAGGTGTTAGGTTGATTCTTTTTTGAATTTTTTCTTGGTCTCCCCCTGGCCGTTGGACCCCCTCCTAAGCATATGTGGGACAGAGTTGTCAGCAAGCTACACAAAAATCTGTCGACGTGGAAATGCTGATATTTATCATTGGGTGTGCGTTTGACGCTGATCAAATCTGTCGTATCTAGTCTTACTCTCTACTTTATGTCTCTGTTCCGATGCTCGGCCATAGTTAGGAAGATGATCGATAAAATTAGAAGGGACTTCCTCTGGTTCGGAAATGAGAATCAAAGGAAATTTCACCTGCTGGAGTGGAACGAAGTCTGCAAATTATTCAAGGAGGGAGGAACCAATGTTAAAAATCTGAAAGTTATGAATGCTGCTTTGCTTGGGAAATGAGCTTCGAGATTCATGATTGAAAAGGATGCGTTATGGACCTCGACCGTTAAAGGGAAATATGGCTCTTCTACAGGCGGATGGTGGCCGAAAGATTCATCGTATTACAAGGCGTCACATATTTGGAGAGGCATCCTGGCTGCTAAAAATCCGGTGATTGAAAACTGCGGCTATGTTCTTGGTAACGGCTCCTCTATCCGTTTCTGGAAAGATCGTTGGGTGGGGGAAAATCCGCTGATTGTCCAATTTCCTCACATTTATTGTCTTTCCCCAGACAAAGACATTTCGATCAACAGATGTTATTCCTCATCTTTGGTCGCAAATCATCTGGTCTATCAGATGCATCAGGAATCTTAAGGATGAAGAAATCAACGAATTTACGAATCTGCATGACCTCATCTCTAAGTCTATGCCTCTCTGCAATCAGCCCGATGAAGTTGGGTGGAAATTAGACAAATCTGGCTTATTCTTTGTAAAATCCCTGTATTCTTTCATCCTCCCCTCTGTGCCTTCTCTCGGTCAAGTCAACCCTTTCATTTGGAAATATCTAGCTCCTCCAAAAGTCATTTGCTTTGGATGGCTCACGGGTCGTAACAGAATCCTCACGGTCGACAATTTGGCCAAACGTGGTATGCAGATAGTGAATATATGTGTGTGCTGTATGCAGGAGGCTGAAACTCTCAACCATCTTTTGGTTCTTTGTTCTTACTTCTCGTCGTTATGGACCGATATTTACCAGAGGTTCTCGATCTATTGGTGTAACCCCGAAGCAGCCGCCGATCTCCTTGCGGCTTGGCATGGGCCTAAGTTTGGGAAGCTCAACTCCATCGTCTGGTGCATGGTTATCCTCGCCATTTGGTGGGCCATTTGGACCGAAAGGAACGACAAATGTTTTAATGATAAGTCCTCCCCTGTTACTTCTGTGGGTGCTAGGGCTAAGAAGATGGTTATAGAATGGGCTGCTAATGTGAGGGATCTGTCCAATTTTGATTTCAGCTTTTTAGGTTGCTAGGGCGTTGCTGCTATCTCTGCAGTTTCGCCTTTCTGTTCTTGTGTTGTTTTTTTTCTATTCTCTTCCTCATGTATCCTTTTTTCCTTTAATGAATTTTCTGTTTTGTTGCCTTAAAAAAAAAAAAAAAAAAAGTGGGTTTCACATGATGGGCAATGAACATTAAAGGTGGGCCCCACATGATGGATATTTAACATTGATGGTGGGCCCACATGATGGATGACCCACATCAAGGTGAGCCCCACTTAATGGGCGGGTCACATCAAAGGTCGGCCCCTAATGATGAATTGCCCACATCCAAGGTAAGCCCTGCATGATGGACGACTAGCATCAAAGGTGAGTCCCATACAATGAATGGTCCTCACCAAAGGTGGGCTCCACAAGATGAGCAATGGATAGTGAAGGTGGGCCCATGTGCTAGATGACCCACATCAAGGTGGGCCCAATGGATGGTCCACGTCAAAGGGCAACCCCTAATGATGAATGACCCACATTCAAAGCGGGCCCCTCATGATGGAGGACCAACATCGAAGGTGGGGCCCACACAATGGATGGTCCACATCAAAGGTGGGCTCCACATGATAGGTGGTCAATATTGAAAGTGGGCCTCATAGGATGGACAATAACATTGATGGTGAACCCCACATGATAGATGACCAACATCAAGATGGGCCCAGCATGTGCATAGTCCACCTCAAAGGTCGGCCCTTAATAATGAATGACCCACTTCTGAGGTGGACCCAACATGATGGACGACCCATAGCAAAGGTGGGGCCCACATGATGGATAGTCCACATTAGAGGTAGGCTCCACATGATGGGCAATGAATATTGAAGGTGGTCCCCACATAATGGACAATAACATTGATGGTGGGCCCACATGGTATATGACCTATATCAAGGTGGGCCATCAATCGACCTCTAATGATGAATGACCTCCATTTAAGGCAGCCCCACACAATGCATGACCCAATACAAAGTTGGGCCTTGCATGATGGATGATCCATATTAAAGTGAGCCCTGCATGATGGACGCCTTACATCCAATGTCTGCCATGATGGAAGACCCACATCCAAGGTGGGCCTCGCAAGTTGGATGGTCCATGTTGAAGGTAAGCTTCACACAATGGACTGTTCACATTGAAGATAGGGCCAAGTTGGGCCTAACATAATGAATGGTCCATGTCAAAGATAGGCCAGGGTGGGCCTAACGTAATGAACGGTCTACATTAAAGGTTGGCTCCACATGACGGATGATGGATATTATGGACGGACCAAAAAAATGGGATAAGTACTTATATGATGTTGGAAACCAAACATGCTTTTCTATATTTTTGGCTAATAAGTATGTTGTGTACCAAACATACATATATGTGAAATAAGCGGAAACCAAGATAAGCTAACTGAGGTATAGGTTAGCTTGCGGGTCGTTGGGGGAGGTAAATGGAATCCATTTTACATTTACTCTCACTTTTAAGTGTTAATGACTTAGTTGTCTTTAGATGGGAGTAAATGAAATGCATTAAAATCCAAATTAGATGGGAGTAAAAGGGAGGACTTGAAATGCATTGGAAACTTTTAATATATTCACAAGAACATATGTGATATCCCAAATCAGCTTTATTATCCCAAATTAGTGTACATATGTGGTATTTGATAGAATGATTATAATAAGCCTATTAAAATATATACTTCGGCCAAAAAGGAAAAAATTCCGAGCTTCAGGAGGGTTGCAAATGTAAGGATCATAAACAAGCAACTTACCAATGTATTTTAACTGTCCATTTAGATGTCCAACTATTTGAGTGATGTAATCAGTAATTGATTTTTTTTTTTTTTTTTTGGAGTATCATTAGTGTGCCATGTGGACCGGGGATATGTGCATATGCACACCTTTATTTACTCTATGCGCACCTTTGTTTACTCTTGTGGCCCTCGAGGGAGCATAAAAAGGCATTTCACCCCCATTTACCAAGGAAAATCTCCTCTTCCAATTTCAAATCAGCCCATTTACTACCAATTCCATTTACATTCGTTTACTCTTTGGGCTTGTTTGGTTTTTTTGGCTCAAGTGTAATTACCTTGTAAAGGAGTATCAGTATTTACCAATGTAAATTACTTCATCTTTCCCAATGCTGACTTGACCAGTTACTTTTTAAGCACTTCAACTGAGAATTTATAAAATAAAATGGGGCACACCATAATGTGTGTGGCTTATCCACACCGCCCATTCATTATGCTAAATGAATCTAAGGCATGAGCCCAAAAATTAGGCAAATCCAAAGGTCAAGTGGACCACACCGCACGAAATTATGAGATTGAATGCCGACCATTAAAAACTTGTTGAGGCCCTTAGAAATTTTAGATCAAGCTTTATTTATATTTTTCACTTATCCATGTCTATGTGACCCTATAACGGGTAGATGGTGGTGAATAAACCTCAATGTGGGCCTAGTAAAAGAATCAACTTTCAACGGTGGACAAATTAAGTCCATGTTTCCTTTCATGTGGGCTAATTGAACATTAGATCTTCCTAATTTTTTTGGATCAAATCTCAAAATATTCTAATAAAATAGATGAACGACACGGATATATTATATACATTATGGTGGGGCCCACGAATTTAAGTCAACATTTTTGGACCGGCTTTCTAAGTGAAATTACTCACCCGTTTCCAAACAAGAGAGAATGTAAGGGCTTGTTTGGTTTTTTGGCTCAAGTGTAATTACCTTGTAAATGAGTAATCAGTATTTACCAATGTAATTACCTTCATCTTTCCCAATGCTGACTTGACCAGTTACTTTTTAAGCACTTCAACTGAGAAATTTATAAAATAAATATGGGGCACACCATAATGTGTGTGGCTTATCCACACCGCCCATTCATTATGCTAAATGAATCTAAGGCATGAGCCCAAAAATTAGGCAAATCCAAAGGTCAAGTGGACCCACACCGCACGAATTATGAGAATTGAATGCCGACCATTAAAAACTTGTTGAGGCCCTTAGAAATTTTAGATCAAGCTTATATTTATATTTTTCACTTATCCATGTCTATGTGACCCTATGAACGGGTAGATGGTGAATAAACCTCAATGTGGGCCTAGTAAAAGAATCAACTTTCAACGGTGGACAAATTAAGTCCATTGTTTCCTTTCATGTGGGCTAATTGAACATTAGATCTTCCTAATTTTTTTGGATCAAATCTCAAAATATTCTAATAAATAGATGAACGACACGGATATATTATATACATTATGGTGGGGCCCACGAATTTAAGTCAACATTTTTGGACCGGCTTTCTAAGTGAAATTACTCACCCGTTTCCAAACAAGAGAGAATGTAAGGGCTTGTTTGGTTTTTTGGCTCAAGTGTAATTACCTTGTAAATGAGTAATCAGTATTTACCAATGTAATTACCTTCATCTTTCCCAATGCTGACTTGACCAGTTACTTTTTAAGCACTTCAACTGAGAAATTTATAAAATAAATATGGGGCACACCATAATGTGTGTGGCTTATCCACACCGCCCATTCATTATGCTAAATGAATCTAAGGCATGAGCCCAAAAATTAGGCAAATCCAAAGGTCAAGTGGACCACACCGCACGAAATTATGAGAATTGAATGCCGACCATTAAAAACTTGTTGAGGCCCTTAAAATTTAGATCAAGCTTATATTTATATTTTTCACTTATCCATGTCTATGTGACCCTATGAACGGGTAGATGGTGAATAAACCTCAATGTGGGCCTAGTAAAAGAATCAACTTTCAACGGTGGACAAATTAAGTCCATTGTTTCCTTTCATGTGGGCTAATTGAACATTAGATCTTCCTAATTTTTTTGGATCAAATCTCAAAATATTCTAATAAAATAGATGAACGACACGGATATATTATATACATTATGGTGGGGCCACGAATTTAAGTCAACATTTTTGGACCGGCTTTCTAAGTGAAATACTCACCCGTTTCCAAACAAGAGAGAATGTAAGGGTGTTTGGTTTTTGGCTCAAGTGTAATTACCTTGTAAATGAGTAATCAGTATTTACCAATGTAATTACCTTCATCTTTCCCAATGCTGACTTGACCAGTTACTTTTTAAGCACTTCAACTGAGAAATTTATAAAATAAATATGGGGCACACCATAATGTGTGTGGCTTATCCACACCGCCCATTCATTATGCTAAATGAATCTAAGGCATGAGCCCAAAAATTAGGCAAATCCAAAGGTCAAGTGGACCACACCGCACGAAATTATGAGAATTGAATGCCGACCATTAAAAACTTGTTGAGGCCCTTAGAAATTTTAGATCAAGCTTATATTTATATTTTTCACTTATCCATGTCTATGTGACCCTATGAACGGGTAGATGGTGAATAAACCTCAATGTGGGCCTAGTAAAAGAATCAACTTTCAACGGTGGACAAATTAAGTCCATTGTTTCCTTTCATGTGGGCTAATTGAACATTAGATCTTCCTAATTTTTTTGGATCAAATCTCAAAATATTCTAATAAAATAGATGAACGACACGGATATATTATATACATTATGGTGGGGCCCACGAATTTAAGTCAACATTTTTGGACCGGCTTTCTAAGTGAAATTACTCACCCGTTTCCAAACAAGAGAGAATGTAAGGGCTTGTTTGGTTTTTTGGCTCAAGTGTAATTACCTTGTAAATGAGTAATCAGTATTTACCAATGTAATTACCTTCATCTTTACCAATGCTGACTTGACCAGTTACTTTTTAAGCACTTCAACTGAGAAATTTATAAAATAAATATGGGGCACACCATAATGTGTGTGGCTTATCCACACCGCCCATTCATTATGCTAAATGAATCTAAGGCATGAGCCCAAAATTAGGCAAATCCAAAGGTCAAGTGGACCACACCGCACGAAATTATGAGAATTGAATGCCGACCATTAAAAACTTGTTGAGGCCCTTAGAAATTTTAGATCAAGCTATATTTTATTTTTCACTTATCCATGTCTATGTGACCCTATGAACGGGTAGATGGTGAATAAACCTCAATGTGGGCCTAGTAAAAGAATCAACTTTCAACGGTGGACAAATTAAGTCCATTGTTTCCTTTCATGTGGGCTAATTGAACATTAGATCTTCCTAATTTTTTTGGATCAAATCTCAAAATATTCTAATAAAATAGATGAACGACACGGATATATTATATACATTATGGTGGGGCCCACGAATTTAAGTCAACATTTTTGGACCGGCTTTCTAAGTGAAATTACTCACCCGTTTCCAAACAAGAGAGAATGTAAGGGCTTGTTTGGTTTTTTGGCTCAAGTGTAATTACCTTGTAAATGAGTAATCAGTATTTACCAATGTAATTACCTTCATCTTTACCAATGCTGACTTGACCAGTTACTTTTTAAGCACTTCAACTGAGAAATTTATAAAATAAATATGGGGCACACCATAATGTGTGTGGCTTATCCACACCGCCCATTCATTATGCTAAATGAATCTAAGGCATGAGCCCAAAAATTAGGCAAATCCAAAGGTCAAGTGGACCACACCGCACGAAATTATGAGAATTGAATGTCGACCATTAAAAACTTGTTGAGGCCCTTAGAAATTTTAGATCAAGCTTATATTTATATTTTTCACTTATCCATGTCTATGTGACCCTATGAACGGGTAGATGGTGAATAAACCTCAATGTGGGCCTAGTAAAAGAATCAACTTTCAACGGTGGACAAATTAAGTCCATTGTTTCCTTTCATGTGGGCTAATTGAACATTAGATCTTCCTAATTTTTTTGGATCAAATCTCAAAATATTCTAATAAAATAGATGAACGACACGGATATATTATATACATTATGGTGGGGCCCACGAATTTAAGTCAACATTTTTGGACCGGCTTTCTAAGTGAAATTACTCACCCGTTTCCAAACAAGAGAGAATGTAATCGTTACTTTTTTACCGCGATTTACAGCGATTTACTTGGATTATGGAAAACCAAACAGCCCTTGTCTAAACTATCCCGACTTCTTTGATGGTCCAATCAGTCAATTGGACTATCCAACATGGTCAACCCAAGATGACTAGGTATCCTCCTTAGCTGGAGGAATTGTGCTACTGTGTATCGAAACATTTTCTAAGGTTTCAATCTATCCCGATGTTCGCCCATTGAAGTTCCTACACCAAGTTTTGCAGAGAGATCTAGAGAGAGAGAGAGAGAGACAGAGATCACCTTCATAAATACAACATCGGCTTGAGGTATAGAGTCGAACATGTCCCCTTTCACGATGCTAACCATTGGTGGTGGCTCACTGATGGAATCCACAACATGGGCGAGCTCCAAAACTCTACACTTCACATGTGGGAAGGCCTTGGCAATGGCCCCTGCCACCTGGCCCGTGTTCCCCCCTACATCGACAAGCGTCCCCACCCCATCGAGCACACGCGACTTCTCCATCCTCCTTACCACCTCCTCGATCACCAGGTTCGTGTGCCCCATCATGACTTTCACAAACTTGGCGTTACTATCCACATTCTCACCCACCCAATTCCACTTGTCCTTCTCGTGCTCGATCCCCAGAAACCGTTGAAGCAGCGACATGGGGCCCTTCAAGCTCTTACTTATATGCTGCATGAGCTGCGTTGACTCAGGGCGGATCATGAACATCACGAACGGCGCAAGGCTCTTTTCTTGGCCTTGCATTAGGAGCTTCGACGCTGGCGTCAGTGCATACTTGCACTGACCGTTTTCTTCTACAACGCACAACAAGTTCATGTGGACCAAGTACCGGAGAATCCGGTACAAGCAATCTTTGTTTAGAGAAGGGATCGGAAGTACGATCGCCATCTGATCGAAGCTTGTGGACCCACCGTGATCATGGATCAAGTCAGGAAGGCCCAGTTGGATCATGCATCGAAGTGCAGCCGAATCTATGAATCCACGTATGTGCTTCCATAGCTGAACTTGGGCTGTGATTGCTTCGTCTCCAGCTAGTTTGGGCTCTTGCTTGCTCTCCTCCATTTTTGGTTGATCGGCTTAGGATTGAGTTTGACGAGATGAATGACTAAGCCGACTCAAAGTGCAATGGTTAGGTTTTGGTTTTTGTATTGGACCGTCCATCTGATGAGAAGAATCTTAGATGTCGTGCAGTAGAATAAAAAAAACCGCGGTTGATAAGCGTTTTGGCCGGCGATTTGTCTTCTTCGAATGGAGGGTATCCACATTTGAGAGGGAAGTGTGAGGATACTCGACGGTTGATTCACTCAAGGGAGCGCGGGTAAGAAAGCGGATTGCGTCCTAACCCCGCCAGTCTCTGGAAACGGATTGGCTACTCCAGCCGCCACCAGCCCGGTGGCTGATGGTCGGTACTCTGTGGGCCCCACCATGATGTATGTGTTTCATCCATTCCGTTCATCCATTTTTATAGATTATTTTAGTTTTTAATCCCAAAAACGAGAGTGATATAAATCTCAGGTGGACCACACCATAGGAAAACAATAGCGATTGGATATCTACCATTAAAATCCTCCTAAGGCCCACTGTACTGTTTATTTGACATCCAATCTGTTGATTAGGTCATACATACCCAGATGAAGGGAAGAACAAAGATAAGCTTGATCCAAAACTTCTATGGCCCCAAAAACTTTTTAATGGTCGGTGTTCATTCAACACTATTTCCTGTGATGTGGTTCACTTGATATTTGGATATACCTCATTTTTTGTATCATACAGTAAAATGATTTATAAAAATATATGGACGGCAGGGATGAAACACATAAATCATGATAGGGCTCACAGAGCACCAGCCACCAGCCACTGGCTGGTCCAGGGGAGTAGCCAATCCGTTTCCCCGGTCTCTAGCTGGGGACAGGCAGGAGCTTTGAGTGGCCACCGTTATGTACGGGTTTTATCCACACCGTGAACAAAATTTAGGCAGATCCAAGACAGTAGACCACACAATGAGGATTAAGCTCTTCCTATTGACAACTTACTGGAGGCCACAAAAGTTTTGGATCGTGGTAATATTTGTGTTTTCTCTTCATCCAAGTCTACTTCATGAATAGGTTGGATGGAAAATAAATATTACAATGGGCCCTAAGGAAAGTTTCAACAGTGAGAATCATTATCACCACTTCTTGTGGCATGGTTTACTTGAGCCCTCG
Source organism: Magnolia officinalis (assembly GCA_021015155.1). Taxonomy (NCBI): domain Eukaryota; kingdom Viridiplantae; phylum Streptophyta; class Magnoliopsida; order Magnoliales; family Magnoliaceae; genus Magnolia; species Magnolia officinalis. Next base: position 26,168,881 of record JAJHSJ010000017.1, read on the forward strand.
AGCTGCCTAACTTTTGGCCTTCTCCTATAAAATGCTAAAATGCCACGAAAAAAGAAGAAGAAGAAGAAGAAGAAGAAGAAGAAAAAAAAAAGATGGACGGTAAAACCCATACATCATGGTGGTCACTCAAAGCTCCTCCTGTTCTGGCTAGAAATAGGTAGACTCCCCGAGTAATAACTTAGTGAGTGCTACCCTTATCATACTAGCACTGTGGTATGGTTAAAACCCCAAAATGGAAGGAATATTTCAAATATTCTTACGCTAGTCATCTGAAAGGTTTTGAAAACATTCTCAGACCAAATTGCCTTTATTTCTAGATCAACAGGTGAATGAATTTTGAGTGGAGAAGAAGTTACGTAGTATCTAATCTTGATAAAGTGACGTCAACGAGATTGATTATTAGGCCTACTGGAAGGTAGATCCAATTTATTCATTTTCTTTATAGCCTTCTATTTATATGAAAAGATGCTAACTTTTCTTGCTGACATTATCTCTCTGTGTCCCACAAAACTTGATAACATATAACAGTGTTTGTTCGATATGAACTATTTTCTTGTGATGTGGTCAATGTGACTGGCGGATGTTAATCATGTTTCTAACGCGCAACCATGGCCTTCCATGAAATTCTAAAGTTAATGGATGGGGTGGATTCCGCACATATGCGATGATGGACCCCACAGACAGTGTACGAATACCTTTAGAAGTTTTCTTGTGGTGTAGTCCATTTAAGAAGTTTTTGACTGTAAGTGTTCAATCACCATTGTTTCTTGTGGTGTAGTCTAGTTAAGCCTTTGGTCTGCCTCCTTAGGCTCATGTTCTCAATTGTTCTGTTAAGAGAAATAGATGGCATGGATTAATTATATACATCACGATGGCCCATAATAACCGATAACAGTGTTCAGTGGCGGTTCACACCTAACTATTTTCTTATGGTGGGGTCCACCTTATATGTGGATGTAACTCATTCTTTGGCCATAGAAAGTAGTGAAATTGAAAGCATACCATGACATTAAATTAAATTTTGAATCCAATTGACGGAATAGATCTTCGACACATATCCCATGGTGGGCCCCACAACCCTTAACACATGACAATCTCGACCCTTAACACATACTCGATTGTGGGCCCTACATACAGTGTCCTTATAGTGTTAAGGGTCAGGGTCGAGGTTGTCTTGTGTTAATAAGGGTCGAGGTTGTCAGGATCGAGGTTGTTATGTGTTAAGGGTTGAGGTTATCAAGATCAAGGTTGTCAAGGTTGATGTTGTCAGGGTCGAGGTTGTCATGTGTTAAAGAGTGAGGTTATCATGTATTAAGGATTGAAGTTGTCATGCATTCACTACAAAAAATGAACCAAAGGCTATGGACTAAATTTGTAGCGAAAGAAGATATGAAGATCACATTGCACATATATGCCGATCGCCTCAACTCCAGTACTAGCATGGTTTTCATTTTCACCCCGACAACTGCCATATTTATGGACTCAAGGGGGCATCTGCGCCTCAATGTCAACAATTGCCTCATCTCCACTAGTCACAGAGCCAAGGATCCACACCTCATCGAGTCTACAAGTCACCTCCATAGCATGTGACGCCATCCATGCACAGATTGTCTTCACTGTACTTTGTAGCACAACTTCCCTGAGCTCATCTTTGCCGTATCCACAAGGATCACCATGACAATTTCGACAACTACATCAACGACCTCCATTGTGGTCACAACAGCAAGGGCCATCCACATGACATCTCAGGGCTCCCTCAGCAGCCACATCGACGAGTTAGACCACCCGACATTAATAGACAAGTCCAAGAAGCCATGCGCCACGACCTCAGACACATGGATACACTTAGCCACGACACCACTCTCAGATAATACTGAAAAGGGCGAGCTCTCAGTCCTAAAAGGGGGGGGGGGGTGAATAAGACTATGCCAAATAAAAATAAATTGTGGAATATAAATGCAGATAACTAAATCAAATTACAATCTCAATCGCAATAGTATTGAGAAGTTGATTCAAACGTTGTTCAAAGGACAACCTTATACCAAAAACCAAAGTTTATGGTAGGACAACCTGATTTCTTGAACTCGCTAAGGATTAAAAACTCAAACTAAAATAAGAAGCAATAGAAATAAATCTAGCAATTACAACATTCACCACATGTACATGAAATAGATACAAGTATTCACCACACATACATCACATACATCATCATCCACCAAACTTCAAGAATTATAGTGGTTTGGTGTGTACACCAACTATTCTCAAACAGCCAGACCTACTCCACTCCCAATAATCACAACCCACGTAATATTGGCTTTCACTATGAAAGAAGGTTTTCCAAGGTTCACCTTAAAACCCTTACAATTGCATTTTCAATGGGCTATCACAATTAAAAACTCCGTATTGAGATTTTCTGGCTTATCTCAGTCAAAACCATAAGAGATTTTCTGGCTTATCGTACAAACCACAATAGAGATTTTCTGGCTTATCTCACAAACCAAAAAGCAATAAACAATATACTTATCTGAAGATTCTGCTTGATGTAGCTTGGTAGAACCGCTTCACTTGTAGATGTAGATGTTCAATGTCCAACACACAAATAGAAGGGTTCTAGGTTCTAAATGAATTTTAATTAAACTCAGACCTGGGCTACTTAATTGAATTCCTTGGATCTCAAAAAGGTAGAGTAGAACTCCCTTTTACAAAGTTAGATTGAAAGAAAAGAGATCAAGAAATTATACAATCAAATAAGCTATAAACGAATCTAAAATTACCAAATAATAGCTTGATAATCACGAGGAACTTTTTCTCAAAGTGATGGCTTGATTTGGCTTTGAATGAATGAAAAAATCTGAGAGAAGTCCTCTATTTATAGGCTGAAAAACAGTTCCTTCGACTAGTCTAAGGTAAGCCTCAACTGGTCCTGGGAGCAACCAAATTTCAAAAATTCTGGCGCGATCGGATAAAACCGAACCTCGACTGGTCGAGTGGCCTCTCGATTGGTCGATCAACTCAACTGGTCGAGTGGGGCTCAAAAAGGTTGTTAGAGTTTGAGTCGAGCCCTGCTCGACTGATCAAGCCTGTCCCCACGACTGGTCAAGCAGGGTGCTCGACTGGTCGTGACCCTACTAGAAAAATCTGAAAATTTGAAATAATTCCTGAACTGGTCGAGAAAAACCTTGGACTGGTCGAGCCAGAGCCTGGACTAGACGAACATAGGCTAAGAGTAGTCGAACTAAAGCCTATAATAAGCAAAATAACTCATATAAAATATGCAATATGAATGACCTAAACCTAAGGTCTTTTAAACCTGAAATATTGAACATTGAACTTGTAGCTTCAGTTGCTTCCAATTGATCTTGTACTTGATGTTCTTAAAGCATGATCATGTACACTTGAAGCTTCAACTTGAACTTGACCTTGTAGTGCATTTGGATTTGATCTTGCATTTGAAGTAGCACTTGAACTTGGTCTACTTGATCTTGAAGTAGTTCTTTGTCTTCAAACAAAACTTGTACTTGAACTTGATCTTGCATTTGAAGTAACACTTGAACTTGGTCTACTTGATCTTGAAGTAGTTCTTTGTCTTGAAAAAAAACTTGTACTTGAACTTAATCTTGAACTTGATCATGAAGAGCACTTGAACTTGGAATTGAACTTGCATTAGTATTTTATCTTGAAGTAGAACTTGCACGTTGATGTAGCATTTGAAGTTGAAGTAGATAGAGCAATCTTGATGACTTATAACACATCTTCGAATGAAGGTGAACTTTCCATCTATAAACAAGTCCATCATTCCAAAGTGTTTTGTCACTATGAAATTTGACAATACAGGATGCTTGACATACAACATAGCACTTACAATCTCCCCCTTTGTCAAATTTGTGACAAAACCAACTTGGAAGATCAACCTATACACAATGCACAAATTCACAAACTTTCACAACTCCATTTCATAACATAACACTCTTTCAAAATACTCCCCCTCAATTTGAGCTTGGTGACTTGTAGAGTACCTGTATTAACAAATACATATTCCAAAAAAATACACATGTGCACCACTCTACACCATACACCAATTAAACTCAAACTATCATAACCACAAATCTCTCCCCCTTTTTGTCACAACTTGTAACGCCCTGAAAATCGGGGGTCGAGTATAAACTCAACTCCCGAGTTCCAACGCATCACTTATGCAACAAAATGAATGATGATTGAATGTTGTCGGTATTAGTGTAGTGAACATGAGTGAGATTAAGTCAAACAGCATATCATACTCCAGAGACAAGTGAATTAGCAAGCGGAAGACTGTGAGAGATAAATAAAATATATAAACTATGGTGAGTCTCCAGAGTGTGATAATATTATCAGGTTAAATAATTTCAAGTACAATTCTAAAATATACCAAATGTGTAAGGTCCTCTAGTCAACATCCTTGTAACCCCGTCGATCAAGACACAGCTCACATGAAGCCGCCAGAATACAGCAAATACGAGTAAGCATCATAGTCATCATAAAGGTCCGGCTCCGCCTTAGGAGTAGTATCACCATCTGCAATCAGACAAAGTCTGGTGGGTGTTCGAAACACCGTCCCGTAATGTGGGAGTGAGTGATCAACTTAGTGGAACAATAAAGCATAGGTTAACATGTTATCAATTCAGTCAAGCAGCAATGATAAAGCAATACAATCAAACACTTCTAATTACTCTTATTAATGCAAGTATGAATGCAGTCATGATGCATGCCCTCACTACACACTCCCTCGTGTGACACCATCTTACGTTCGCGGCATGCTTTCATCCCTCAGTGCTCCACATCTTCTAGGCACATGCAATTCGATGATGAGCATGATTACCGAGTTGTTATTAGTCCATTTCAAACAGCAGGATTGGGAAACTAAGCTACCTTCCTTGTATCATTCCCAAACATGATCCATTCTAGGGTCGTCAGTTCTAGTTAATCTCATACGATGGTGTGTTTCTAGGTCGCTGCAAGGGCTGTCAGGGCTGTTACACGGAACCGTTACACCACTCCCCCATCACCCTTTTAACGGTTCATCACTAAATTGATACAGGCCTAGTTCATACTTTATTCACTACGGCAAAACTCGTCACCTCGCCGCAAATTCAGAGTATGCTCGAGGTCACTAAAAAGGGCTGTCAGGGCTGTTACACGCATTCGTTGCAACACTCCCCCATCACCTTATCAATGTAGGCCGACAGTACGAATATAGTGTCCCATACCACCATAATCGGCTCACGAGTCTGGTTGCTCAATGGACACTACGGGGAGGCACGTGGCCCCAGCGTAGGCCGACAGCTCGACCACGGTGTCCCATACCACCATGCCCGACTCATGAGTCTTAGCGGATCGAGGTACCATGGTTAAAGGGATTTCACTGGTAAGTTTGGTATCCTAGGTTCAAGCAGAGGCGTCTAAACATGGTGAACATACATAAGACAGATCAGGTTACTTGACGAGCTCGACTAGCTCGAGCGTACAACAAGTTGAACGATATGAAGCGCATAAGCAATTCGTGTGGCTAACTACTATCGCCAACCGAAGTACGACTCGGGTTCGTCGAACACATCTCTCGTCTCAAATGAATCTCAGCCACGAATTCAATCCCGTTACCGATTGCCTAGACTATAATCATAGCCCCAAACACAATCAATCCTTATTCTGAAGCATATAGAGTAAAGCAGAATATACAAAGTAATTCAAGCATGTTATAAAGCATGTTATAAAACATGTAGTAAAGCACAATATAAACAGGAAATACAAACACCTATATTTCAAAGTAAGCGGTTAAATTAATCAATCAACATAAAGGAAATCATATACATCTCTAAGGTAGCTGAGAATCCTATCTCAACACCATTATCAAACTTAGTTCGTCACACAATTTCTCACACAGGCATTTTGCAAACACTTAAACTACATACATTAACATACATGACGTATGTTGATCACATAGGTATAAGGCCAAATCCTTTCACTAGGGAGTTGCCCCAATTATAACACGCGAGCACCCACGACGGATAGTCATGGCAAGCAGGAATCCAAGTTCCATGTTCATTCAGTCATTTCCACAAACACTTGGGCTACACGTTTTAGCATATATAGTGTATATTGGCCGTGGCGTGATTTAGGAAAATCCTTTCGTCAGAGGGGTATCACCTATACAACAATCATATATCCATGACAATCAGTCATGGCGAGCATGAATGAGAATTCCATACTCATTCGGTCATTTTCTCAAACACTTGGAATACACTATTTTAACATACATAGTGTATATTAGCAAAAACATGTTTTAGGGCGAGCCCTTTCGCCAAATAAGTATTTTATCCATATATAATATATTCATACAACAAATAATCATGGCAAACACATTTCCAAAATTTATATGTATACGGTACTTTCTACAAATACCTAGAATATGTAAAATTCCATATTCTTCATCTTTAATCGAAACGGAAAATAGACAGCACTTTGTACATGTGCAATTGCATGCAGATCATGAATCTATCATTATCTAACATTGAAAGTGTTGAAAACCATAACCTATACACCTAAAGTCCGCACCTTTTGTCGTAGAATTGGAAAGAACTCGATAGATTTGCTAAGCTTTCGTATACGGCAGTTTGGCGACCTATAGAACGAAATAGGTTAACTATTTCATAACCTACAACTATCAAAACTCCAAAACAGATTAGGGTTAGGGTTTCTTACCTAGAACGGAGCCAGACTCATGAAAGTTGGTTAAGCTCGTGTAACGGCAGGGAAGCATGGCATGGAGATTAGAAGGAAGTGGTTAAGCTCGTGTAGCGGCAGGGAAGCATGGCATGGAGATGCTCCCACTTCTCTCTCTCTCTCTCTCTCTCTCTCTTTTCTCTCTCTTTTCCTAGGGTTTTTCTCAAATTTGTATGGCTGAAATGAGAGAGGGTTTAAGGTCCTTATATAGCCTAAAATCTTACCGAAATAGACTTCAGGCCAAGGTATACTTAGGTTATAACCAAAGCGGGCCTGTTCCAGCTCAATGGAGCACTTCTGGCGGGCCCCCTTGAGCCAAAGGTCAGACTTAAGCTCACAGATAATGGATTTAGGTACCATTAAGTTTTCGTTTCAGTCGGGATTCCAGATCGCAAATGGCGGACTAGTTTCAGTTCAACGGTCAGTGGATCTCGATCAAAGATTCCGAGTACATGGATATGTTTGGAAAAATATCCCTGATCCGAGGGTGTAATTTGACCTGATTCTGACGGTCTGGTTGCTTAATACTGATCCGCAAGCGAAACATGCCAGATTTCATAAATTTGTATTTTATTTTTAATTAATTTCACATTTCTCACACTCCCCGCTCCAAGCTCAAGCGAACAGCACTGGGACACTATCTGGATTTGATTTCCGAGATGGTTGTCAAGCCCAGCAAGGCGGTCCTAATTCCTTAACTTCGTGTTAATCGAACTTCCGACGTGCAGTCCAGATCTGATACGAAGTTTCGAGATTCTCCCGAGAGCAGCCGGGTAATGAGATTGATCCTATATTTTAGGGTAATGTAGCGCCAATGATTCTACAAGTTTTGGGTCTTGCAGATCGTATTTAAAGTGATTGGTGCTAATTTCACAGGTACTCTAGTTTCACACCGGCTAATTCTCGCCTCATTTCTAAAGGATTTAGTCCTGAGTAATTTCCGTCTGAGGTGGTACCTGGGCCTTTGTAGTTATGTTTAGTTTAAGTATTGTTCTTCATCACCTAAACTTTAAGATAGTGTCTAATGTGAAAGTGCTTAGAAAAATTGAAAGAACAAGGTGGTGAAGGGTGGGATTTGTGAAGGAAATGGGTGCAAAAGCGGTCTTAGACTTTGGGATTGAGTTCTGACAAGTTAATAAGGTGTTAGGATCGACCCATTGCCTAAGGACGTCTAATTCCAGGCTGGCAAAAATCCGGGATGTTACACAACTTGACAAAGGAAGAATTAAATAGAAAGATCAAACATAGCTGTGAATATGATAATAGCAGAGAATAGTATAATAAGAGTTAAAGTAAAAGTTAAAGCAAGTAGAGTGTTAACATAACGAAGATAGGCATGAACAGAATGTCATAAAGTCATACAAATCCAGTGAAAGATAAAGTAATAGTTAAAGTTATACATGCCCAAAATATAAAGAAACAGAACTAATCTGATCCAGATGAAGAAGGAGGTGGGATAGATGGATCAATCTGATGGAGTCCTCTGATAATGCGATGAATGTACTTTTACATATATTTCATAGACTATTTGTGACTCTCATGCAGATTGTCTTGAGAAATTTTCAATGCATCCACCTTCTCCTCCAAAGAGCGAAGGCGCTCATCATACCGAGGTGGCTGATAATTAGGGTTAGCCTCAACATCATCAGAATCAAGTTCATTAAATATATCTTCTATTATGGTGTTGGTTGGTAATGCATCATCTTCTTCAACTTCCACCGCTTCCCCATCCTTTTGGCCAGGATTGAGCTTCAGGTTCATCTTATTTATATTGGATTTGTTGAAAGGAAGAACCAAAACAGGAGATTCACTAGGCGGCATGACCACATTGCAATGCAAAGGCTAATATGTTCATCAAGTAGGCGAAGGGAATATATTTGTGGCCCGGATGAAGATGGAATTGAATAATCATATAACATATTAAGGATGGAAGACAGATGGGAATACTCGACACAGTGAAATGCAAAATACGAACCATGAAAGAAGTAAGTTCAGCTTTGTTGCCAAAGCGGGGATAGACGTTCGCAATGAAAATGTGATGTAGAACCCTGTATTTGGGCAACATTTAATTAGCCCGAAGCGCATTTCCTGCACTCCATTCCGAGCCCATGTTACATAATTTACAGGTTAGCATACACCTTTCCGATTCATTCAACCGTTCGGCTAAAGTTGGTATAGGAATACCATCATCGTTCACATTTATATCTAGCAAACTTGAAATTAAGTACTGATCAACTTGAAAAGTACCTTCTCTAAAGCTAATTGAGAAAGTTAAGTTTTCAAGTGACACGTCGCTCATGCAAGCAAACATCCCTTGCACGATAGAACGGTATGCCGGTTCGCCCCAATTCAAAATATTTTCCCATTCTACAGCCACTAGGATGAGAAGAAGTTGAAACTAAGCTAAATGATTCGAATTAATTGTACGCTCAATAATGATCTCTCGAGCATGAAAATCCCGCACATACTCAGGATCTTCCTTGGGAGGATGAAGGGTTCTCACCCTAAGAGGTGTAGATCGAGAAGAGGAAGCTCGAGTAGCTTTCTTCTTAGTACGAGCTTCCATTGTAAGATACAAATTAAGAAAAACAACAATGGAAAGTAGAGTTTCAAGTAGAACATATTTTGAGCTAAAACCCCTTAGAAATCGAAAGAAAAACTTAAATCAACTCAAGAATCTAGCAATGTATGCAAATAGGAACCCATATATGGAAGGAAATAAAAAATGGAGCACTTACCAAGCACTAATCGAAGGTGGGTTCAACGGGTTGGAAGAGGGCCGAATGAGGAAGAAGAGAAAAATGAGGGAAAAAGTATTTTCTTACTCATAAAGGTTTCCAACTGCGCAACTCGACCAGTCGAGTACATGCTCGACCCGTCGAGCCATGACTGGTCAAGGACGTGCTCGACCGGTCGTGCAAGCACTAAAAATTCAAAATTTTATATTATTATTTTTTTAACCAATTATTCACAAAAAAATATACAAACTAAAATATGCCAATATACAATAATAAACTCAATTAGAATTACATATACCAATATCCATTATCAATTTTGAAAATCTATTTCTGTTAAGAGGTTTAGTGAATATGTCAGCAAGCTGATTTTCCGTTTGAATGTATTCCAACGAAATGACTTTATCTTCTATTAAATCCCGAATATAGTGATACCAAATATCAATATGCTTCGTACGGGAATGCTGGATGGGATTTTTAGATATATTAATTGCGCTAGAGTTATCACAATTCAATATCATTTTATCTTGCGCAAGACCATAATCATTAAGCATTCGTTTCATCCAAACTAGCTGGGTGCAAGCATTTCCGGCTGCAATATATTCAACCTCAGGTGTGGATAATGATACGGAACTCTGTTTCTTGCTGTGCCAGGAAACCAAACAATTTCCAACATAAAAACATCCACCACTGGTAGTTTTCTATCATCTATATTCCCAGCCCAGTCAGCATCCGTATAACTAGCTAATTGAACATTTGTATCATGTGGATACCAGAGGCCAAGATTAGTTGTACTTGCGACATATCTTATAATGCGCTTGATAGCAATAAGGTGAGATTCCTTAGGGTCTGATTGATATTTAGCACAGATACCTACGTTGAATGTTATATCAGGACGACTTATAGTTAAGTATAGTAAACTACCAATCATACTACGATATAACCGAGGATTTATACTTTTACCTGATTCATCCTTCGAGAGCTTGAGAGTCGTACTCATAGGAGTATCAAATTTCTTATCTTTTTCAAATCCAAATTTCTCAACCAGGTTTAAGGTATACTTGCTTTGAGAAATGAAGATACCATCATCCATTTATTTAACCTGTAAACCTAAGAAGTAGTTCAATTCTCCCACCATACTTATTTCGAACCTTGATTTCATAAGCTCTGCAAACTTAGTTGACAGGTTAGTGCAAGTAGAACCATAGTTAATATCATCAACGTATATCTGTACTATTAGTGTGTTCATTGTATTTTTTAACAAAAAGAGTTTTATCAACACTTCCTGTAACAAAATTATAACTTAGTAAAAACTTATTCAATTTTTCATACCATGCTGTGGGAGTTTGTTTCAAACCATAAAGTGCATTTTTAAGACGATACACATGATTAGAGTGTTTATGGTCCTCAAAACCCTTAGGCTGTTCAACATAAACCTCTTCATGTAAATCACCATTTAAGAACGCACTTTTAACATCTATTTGATAAATTTTAAACTTTTTAAAGCACGCAATGGATATGAATAATCTGATGGATTCAAGATGAGCTACTGGGGCAAAGGTTTCATCATAATCAACTCCTATCTGAGTATACCCTTGTATCATCAGTCTAGCCTTGTTTCTGATTATGTTCCCTACCTCATCAGATTTATTTTTGAAAATCCACTTGGTTCCCATTATATGTTTATCAGATGGTCTAGGAACCAAATCCCACACATCATTCCTTACAAATTGATTCAGTTCATCTTACATGGCAACTATCTAATTTTCATCAGTGAGTGCCTCTTTTATGTTGGTCGGCTCAATTTAGGAATTAAAACACACATAATTACATATGTTTTCCTATTGTCTTCGAGTACGCACACCAGTGAGAGAGTTACCTAGAATTTGATCAGTAGGATGGTCTTTGACTGATCGTAGTTCAGTATTGATTTGATAAGATGAGGAGTCAGGTTTTTCAATTATATTAACTTCATCATCTTCTGAACTAGATAATGGTGTGTTTAGGCGGTTATTAATAATAACATTTATGGAATCCTGAATGACACTAGTTCTTTTGTTAAGAACACGATATGCTCGACTATTCAGAGCATAACCTAAGAATATTCCTTCATCACTCTTAGTTAGGGGTGTACACAAGTCGATCTGAGTCGAACTGGGCTCCACTCGGCCCGGCCCGGTCACCAGCCAAACCCAGCCCGAACCCGGCCTGGCCCAGTCACCAGGCCAACATGTCCAGCTCGAACTCGACCCGGTCAACAATCGGGCGAGTTCGGGCCAGTTTTGGACCTTACAGCAAGTTCATGGGAAGGGCTTTGGCAGGTAATTCACGTCCCATTACAAGGCCCTCGATCAACAGTTTAGATAATTGAACTATAGACTCCACAAAAAATCTAACTACTCAGGACATTATAATTCCTTTTTGTATTTGGATGAATCTAGGCCGTTCAAGTTATACGTCTGTGAGGTGGATGAGTCACTGTCACTTTAAAGATGAGCGGTGAACTATCCCAGAAGGGTAAAGGGGAAATGGACGGGTACGGTTTTAAATATAAATACACACACACACACACACCACTTGACCGAGTCGGGTCGGGTCGGGCCGAGTCGAGCCACGTCGAGTCGGGTTTCGGGCCAAGTCGGGTCGAACAGGGACCTATCCGAACTCAGCCCGAACTCAGTTTCGAGCTGAAGAAAATGGCCCGTCCTGACCCGAACTCAGTTTCTGATCGGGCCGAGTCAAACAAGTTAACCAGGCTAGCCCAGTTCGTGTACGGCCCTACTCTTAGTATCAAACTTCCCTAAATTTTTCCGGTCTCGTAAAATGTAACACTTACTTCCAAAAATTTGAAAGCATTTAATTGTAGGTTTCTTATTAAACCACAATTCATAAGTCGTTTTATCTTTTGATTTTCTAATGTGAACACAGTTTATTATATAACATGCAATATTAACAGCTTCGAGCCATAAATTTTTAGGTAACTTTATACTATTCAACATTACATTGGCAATCTCATGTAGCACTCTGTTTTTCCTTTCAACAACCCCATATTGTTGAGGTATCTCAGGAGCTGAAAACTCATGTGATATACCATGATTGCTACAAAACTTCTCAAAATTGCTATTTTTGAATTCTGATCCATGATCACTTCGGATCTTAGTAACATTCATTTATTTTTCAATCTGAATACGCTTAAGTATTCTTCTGACTTCATCGAGAGTTTCAGATTTTTCTCTCATGAATGCCACCCAAATAAATCTGATAAAGTCATCCCCAATTTTCAAGAAATACTTCTTACCACCTCTACTCTCCGTTCTAGTTGGTCTAACAAGATCCATGTGGAAAAGTTCAAGAGGTTTGGATGTGGCAAAGGAGTTCACTTTCTTGTGACTACTCGTTTGTTTTTCAATTTGACATGCGCCACATATTTTATCAATTTTCTTCAATTTAGGTAAACCTCTAATAAGATCAGCTTTGCTTAGTCTATACAAGTTCTGGTAGTTTACATGTCCAAGGCGTTTGTGCCATAATTTGGTTTCATTAGTTTGGACCATGTAACAAGATAATTTAGATGAGCATGATTCATTAACGATATAACAATTCTCAAATGTTCTATGACCATTTAATATCACACAACCTTTCTCATTTGAGATCTTGCATCCTTGATTTGTAAATTTAACACTATGCTTATTATCGCAGATTTGAGAAATACTCAAAAGATTGTGCTTAAGCCCTTCTACAAATAAAATATTTTCAAGAGGAAGGTTAAAAAGTTGAACCGTACCTTGGCCAATTATCTTGTAGTTGCTTCCATCACCAAAAGTGACTCAGCCATCAATCATTTCTTGTAGTTGGTGAACAAATCTCTATAACCTGCCATGTGTCTAGAGCAACCACTGTTTAGGTACCACTTTGATCGACTCGAAGCCTTGAAGGCGGTGTGGGAAACCAGACTAATAACCTTAGGAACCCATTTCATTGTAGTTTTGGGTTTTGGAGCACTGTTCGTTTTCCTTCGCTTGAAATTATTATCAACTCTAACAATAGAGTTAGATTTGAGAAGCTCCTTGAGTAAGTCCATGATTTTTTCAGCTAAAGGTTTATAGTTTTGTTTTCTAAAGTTGACATTATTAGCATTGACTTTAGAAGCTTGAAAAGTTTTTACATTTTTAGAGTTATTTTGATTATTATATTTTAATCCCTTTCCTTTTGAGTTGGAGGATTCTCCTTTGACAAATGTAGGAGATACACTCTTATTTTTCAGAGGCGTGTGTTTGAGATAGCCCAGACCCGATCTATCTCCACATGTTCTAGATGCGGTTAGTAACTTTTCAAGTTTAGGGTCTCCTTGAGCATACCTCCATGTATCCTTTGAACTCAATAGGGAAGAAATTTCAAGTTTTAGCTTCTCATTTTCTGTTCTTAATTTTTCAAGTTCAGAAGTTTTGAAATTCAAGTCACATTTTGCTTTTTCAAAACAATCAAAAATATGAGATTTTTCTAAAACAGAATTTTCAAACTCCTCTTTCAATTTTAGAAATTTCTCTTTTTGAAGTTTTAGCTTGACAGCATTCTTACAACTCTCCCTATATAGGGCATTATAGGCATCCTGAAGATCATCTTCATCATTATTTTCAGGGTCACTCCTCAGATTTTCATATTCAATTGTATCGCAACTATCTGTGGAAGTGACTCTGGATAGAGTCATTAAAGCCTTGACTTCATTCGAAGTTTCGGGTTCTGATTCATTCGACTCAGAAAAAGCTTCAGAGCTGGATGATTCATCCCATGCGGCTAACATGCCTTTTCTCTTTGGCTTGTCCCTTTTCGGGTACTTATTTGCCAAATGCCCATATCCATGGTAGTTGAAACACTGACAATCTTTTAGTGATTTTCATGATTTAGATTTACCCTTTTTATTCTCAGAGGGTTTGTAAAAATCAACTCTTTTCTTACTTTTAAAAATCTTGTAAAACTTTTTCGCAAGTAAAGCCATATCATCCTCTGAGTTTTCACAATCAAAATTAATATTACTATCTTGAGAAATAGATTTGAATGATTTAAGTGCTATAGACTTACCTTTTGGAGCTTTGAAATTTAACTCGTAGGTTTGAAGTGAACCAACAAGTTCCTCAACCTTCATATGATCTGTGTCTTTAAGTTCCTAAATGACAGTCACCTTGGAATTAAATCTCTTAGGTAGTGATCACAATATTTTTGCACAGACTTTGCTTTCTGGGATATCATCTCCTAGACCCCACATAGAGTTCACTATGTCATTTAGTTTCATATAGAAGTCCATGAAAGACTCATTTTCTTCCATACAAATCTCCTCAAACCTAGTGGTGAGGATCTGAACTTTAGATTTTTTTAACAATAGATGTTCCCTCATGTGTCATTTCAAGAATATCCCAGGCTTGTTTAACAGTATCACAAGAAATGATTCTTTTGAACTCATCAGGTGATAGTGCACAAGTGATTACATTTAAAGCCTTAGCATTCATACTGCTCTTATTTTTCTGAAGAGTAGTCCACATATAAAACGGTGTTTCCTTTAGGGACTTGGTTCCATCACTGCCTAGAACTTTAGACATTGGTGGATTCCATCAAGTCACTATGGCTTGCCACACGCTTTCATCAATGGATCTCAGAAAGATCCTCATTCTGGCTTTCCAATAAGCATAGTTGGAGCTATCAAACGGTGGTGGCCTAGTGATAGAAAGGCTATTGAAATTTGACATATTGAAAGCTCTAGATCGATAAGCTCAGGAAATAAATCCAAGAGAATGAGCTACTTGGCTCTGTTACCACTTGAAAAGGGCGAGCTTTCAGTCCTAGAGAGAGAGAGAGAGAGAGAGAGAGAGAGAGAGAGAGGGTGAATAGGACTATGCTAAATAAAAATAAATTGCGGAATATAAATGCAGATAGCTGAATCAAATTACAATCTCAATTGCAATAGTATTGAGAAGTTGATTCAAATGTTGTTCAAAGGACAACCTTACACTAAAAACCAAAGTTTATGGTAGGACAACCTGATTTCTTGAACTCGGTAAGGATCAAAAACTCAAAATAAAACAAGAAGTAATAGAAATAAATCTAACTATTACAACATTCACCACATGTACATGAAATAAATACAAGCATTCACCACACATACATCACATACATCATCATCTACCACTCCAAGAATTATAGTGGTTCGGTGTGTACACCAACTGTTCTCAAACAGCCAGACCTACTCCACTCCCAATAATCACAACCCACGTGATATTGGCTTTCGCTATGAAAGAAGGTTTTCCAAGGTTTACCTTAAAACCTTTACAATTGCATTTTCAATGGGCTATCACAATTAAAAACCCTGCGCTGAGATTTTCTGGCTTATCTCAGTCAAAACCACAAGAGATTTTCTAGCTTATCTCACAAACCAAAAGGCAATAAACAATATACTCTGTAGATTCTGCTTGATGTAGGTCGGTGGAACCGCTTCACTTATAAATATAGATGTTCAATGTCCAATACACAAATAGAAGGGTTCTAGGTTCTAAATGAATTTGACTTAAACTCAGACCTAGGCTACTTAATTGAATTCCTTGGATCTCAAAAAGGTATAGTAGAACTCCCTCTTACAAAGTTAGATTGAAAGCAAAGAGATTAAGAAATTACATAATCAAATAAGCTATAAACGAATCTAAAATTACCGAACAATAGCTTGATAATCACAGGGAACTTTCTCTCAAAGTGATGGTTTGATTTGGCTTTGAATGAATGAAAAAAGCTGAGAGAAGTCCTCGTTGAAAAATAGTTCCTTCGACTTGTCTAAGGTCAGCCTCGACTGGTCATGGGAGCAACTAAATTTCAAAAATTATGGCGCAATCGGATAAAACCGACCCTCGACTGGTCGAGTGGGGCTAAAAAAGGTTGCTGGAGTTCGAGTCGAGCCCTACTCAACTGGTCGAGCCTGTCCCCACGACTGGTTGAGCAGGATGCTCGACTGGTCGTGACCTTACCAGAAAAATCTGAAAATTTGAAATAATTCTTGGACTGGTCGAGCTAGAGCTTGGACTAGGCGAACATAGGGTAGGACTAGTCGAACCAAAGCCTATAATAAGCAAAATAACCGATATAAAATATGCAATATGAATGACCTGAAATATTGAACATTGAACTTGTGGCTTCAGTTGCTTCCAAGTGATCTTGTACTCGATGTTCTTAAAGCATGAACATGTACACTTGAAGCTTCAACTTGAACTTGACTATGTAATGCATTTGGATTTGATCTTGCATTTGAAGTAGCACTTGAACTTGGTCTACTTGATCTTGAAGTAGTTCTTTGTCTCGAAAGAAAACTTGTACTTGAACTTGATCTTGAACTTGATCATGAAGAGCACTTGAACTTGGAATTGAACTTGCATTAGTATTTTATCTTGAAGTAGAACTTGCACGTTGATGTAACATTTGAAGTTGAAGTAGTTAGAGCAATCTTCATGACTTGTAACACATCTTCGAATGAAGGTGAACTTTCTATCTATGAATAAGTCCATCATTCCAAAGTGTTTTGTCACTATGAAATTTGACAATACAGGGTGCTTGACATACAACATAGCACTTACAAATACAATTCAACCTTACATGGACACGCCTCAGCAATGTGAAGATCCATTGCCCCAGAATGACATGATGCAAGCATATGATGTCGCTACACCACCATGCGAAGACCTCACACCACCCGCGAAAAAAATTACTCCACATCAAGGCACTAAGATTCAATCTAGAGCAAGATTGCACCAACCATCGCACAACAGACCAAATAATATAACATTGACCGCCCATACTAACAACCACAATGTTCAGAGACTCAACCATAGCATTGGACTTCTTCACAACCATGCCAAGTAACTAGACATCAACAATGTTAAAAGACTTCGCAGTAACCATCACCTCATAACAAGGACTGCCCCGATAATTTTAGCAACTAGGCTACACGAATGAAAATAGTGTGAAAGGAGAAGCTCATCCTCCAAAGTATTTCCCTTAGTGTGGCCCATTTGAATCACATATAGGAATGATTTTTCGAACTTAGGCCTAAATTTTAGTTTGGCATGTAATGGTTGGAGTGGATTTCATATAATGATCATAGTGGGCCTTAAAAAAAATCAAGGGCGGACGTCTCTCTTGCAATTATTTCTTTAGTGTGGCCCACCTGAATCACATTTCAGCCTGCTTTTTTAACCTTAGATCTAATTTGGGATGATGCATCTAATGGTCAAAATGAATTTCTCATAAGCATCTCAACAGGTCATGTAAAAATCAAGGGTGGGCATCCCTCTCCCAAGTTTGTCCCTTTGAATGGTCCAACCAATCATGAATTGAGTTGATTTTTAAGGCTCCAAGGCTAAATGGGGTCACAAACCTAGTGATCGGGGTGGATTTCACTTAAACATCATAGTGGGGCCTACTTCACCTACCCATACTTTAAGACTGTAAATAAGTTCTCTCTCTCTCTCTCTCTCTCTCTCTCTCTCTCTCTCTCTCTCTCTCAGTCGAATGCTCAACTGTGCACCAGTTCACACGGAACTCGTGCGAACTTTTTGAGAACTCATCATAAGTTGTGTGATTCCAAAATCTGAATGGTCCACGTGATGCATCACCCCATGAAACCCCTAAAACCCATCTTTTACTTTGATAAAAAACTTTGGTGGGCCATGAAAAAAGAAACAGTTTCCTCCATTGATTTGTATCTCTCTTTGTATGGCCCACTAGAATTTTCGATCAAGGTGAAAATTGGTCCCTTGGGGTTTCATGTGATTCCACATCACATGGACTGTTCGGATTAGATGCCCATGACACGAGTGCAAAGGTGCGCACGTGCGCATGCCTCTCTCTTTCTATATAAATAATATAATGAAATGCTCACATGGGAACGGGTTCTCACGAGAACTCATGAACACTTTTTGATACATGTTGTGAGAATAAAATTTGAATGGTCTACTAGATGAATCACGTCATGAAACCCCAAAGGCCCAAAAGTTAGCCTGATTTAGAAATTTGGTGGGTCATAACAAAGCGAGAGGAAATTTCCTCCCTTGATTTGCCTCTCACTTTTCTATGGTCCACTATAATTTTGGATTAGGCTAAGTTTTGGGTCGTAGAGGTTTCATGAGGTGACTTATCTAATGGACTGTTTGGATTGCAATACACATCATAATTCTCATGAGAACAATATCTAAGAGAGCATTACTTTTTTTCGTTTTTTTTTTTTTGTTAGCTTGTTAGTACACATCCACTGGGTACATACTCCACTGTTAGCCACCCTCACTAGGGAATTTGATGTAGAGCGGGTCGCGGACAGTTTCATGGCCAAGATGGATCAGAAAAGGCCCGGTCGACGACAGAAGTGATCCGGACCGTCGGACCTTAAATCGGGCGTATCTCGCAATCCGGAACGAGTTACCTGACGTAAAATATATGATTTTGGGGTAGAACGAGCTACTTTAGCCAACCAACCCTGCTATGAGAGGTTGCGATGCCCGGAATTGCGAAAAACCCCTGGATCAACGGTCGTTTCCCTGCTTTAATTTCATTTTTACTATAAATAGTATGTTTTAGTTTGATTATAACTCTTCATCTGTCAGGCTTTAGGAGTTGCGCCCAACGTGAAAAGAGCTTAGAATAATTAGGAGAACGGTTTGGTGAAGCCAAATAGGACACTTACTATTTTTGGCTGAAAAACCTTGCGCACTAGTAGACATCACGACCGTCTATAAATAGTAAGTTTACTATTTATAATAAGTCACGGATTCTAGGAGTTTTAGTTGTAGTTTGATTTTGATTTCTTTCCATTGCTTGGTACCCCTATTTAAAGGGCTGTGAACTCATTTTTAGTCATCAATTAATCAATTTCGAATTTCTTAGAATTTATTTCTATTTTCTGCTTTCTTTCCTCGTGGATTCGAAAAGTCTCTGTGAGGAGTCCAGAGAAGCTCTGTGGATTCGGAGTAGTTATCCTCATCACATTCATCCCTGCGTCAATTAGTATCAGAGCGAGAATTCCCCTTGGGCTGATGGCAAACAATGAAAGTATGGATCAAAATCCTATGGATGATGATCTAGGGATTCGTTATCTTTCGGAAAGAATGGAAGCTTTCCACTGGGAGAGTCAGTTAACCATGCAAGGGTTGCAGGAAACCATCGACCGTCTTCAGGATGTACTACTTCAGCCCCGAGCCCTAGGCGGTGCTCCACCACCTATGGTTGCTCCACCACCCATGGTGGCTCTACCACCCATAATGGCTCCACTACCCATGGTTGCTGTACGACGCAACCCCGATTTCCGTAGAGCACTATCAGTGGCAAACTGTAGGGCTACACCAGATGATTCAAGTTCTAGCGACGAGGACCTTAATGAGGGTTTTGCCCGACGACCAATCCATGGAGGCGATCACCTAGATCGTGGTGAAAGAGACTATCGAGGTAAGGCTGAACTTCCTAGTTTTAATAGTTTATTACGTATAGAAGATTTCCTCGATTGGCTAGCCGAAGTAGAGAGATGTTTTGATTATATGGACGTGTCAGATCATAAAAGGGTAAAATTGGTAGTGTTTAAGTTAAAATCTAGTGCTTCTGCATGGTGGGAATAATTACAGCTCTCACGAGCCCACCAGAACAATGCACCCATCTCATCATGGCCACGGATGAGACGTCTTCTTCGATCACGATTTCTCCCCAGTGATTATGAGCAGATATCATTCCAGCAATACCAAAATTGCCGACAAGGAAATTGAACCGTCACAGATTACACTGAAGAATTCCAGCGATTGGCTACACGAAACGATCTGTCAGAATTTGAGTCACAGAAGGTGGCACGATTTATAGGTGGGTTGCGACCGACAATTCAGGACCGAGTTCATATGTACCCAGTCGGGACCGTAGATGAAATAGTTCAATTGGCGGTAGGGCAGAAACACAACTTGCAAGAGTTCCTGCTCGTCCCTATCCTTCAACTCGACGCCCCATGACGGGTCTCACGCAGGATCCAGTGCTGACACGAGAAAAAGATCCAGTAGGAGAACGTCATCAACCTCCTATAAGCGCAAACCGTGATACGGAGAGCGGCTCATCCAGACCTCCACGAGTAGCACCCACAACAGCAGGCCCGAGTAGGATTCCAAATCCTTATGCTCTGCCAAGGTCGAACAATTGTTACCGCTGTGGCCAGCCAGGCCACTTATCAAACACCTGTCCTCAACGTCCCACAACACACTTGACTATTACGAAGGGGGCACTGAAGATGAGGCCGCAGAAGAAGACCATGGCTATGATGAACATGAACAAATCACTGAAGAAATAGCAGGTGGTGATGAAGTGACGGGCGAGGATCGTGGCGAATTTCTAGTTGTGAGGCGATTACTGTATACCCCACGAAAGGAATTACATCCACAACGACACAATATATTTCGTACTCGGTGCACTGTCAACGGAAAGGTCTGTGATGTGATCATAGGCAGTGGTAGTAGTGAGAACATCGTCTCAAGAGTGATGGTGGATAAGTTCCGGCTACCAACGACGAAGCATCCTTCCCCATACTCAATTGGCTGTATAAAAAAGGTGAATGAGACCAAGGTAACTAAATAATGCACTGTCTCATTTTCAATTGGTAAAAATTATAAAGATCAGATACTTTATGACGTGGTCGACATGGAAGCTTGCCACATGCTACTCGGTCAACCCTGTCAGTCAGACTGTGATGCGACCCATCGGGGACGAGACAATGTCTATGTATTCATCAAGGATAATCGAAAAATAATCCTTGCCCCTATGGCACCAGAGAACCACCCTGAAGCTTTTAAAGTGGAAGGGAGTTCCCTCTTGACCATTCGGTATTTCATGAAGGAATCCAAGGAAACCGCCAAGGTATATGTCGTAGTGGTGAAGGGCGAGGAAGAGGAACCCTCAAATATCCCTCCAAGTTTAAGACTGTTGCCGAACGAATTCAAAGAAGTCTGGCCTGAGGATTTACCTGATGGATTGCCTCCCATGAGGGACATCCAACATCACATAGACCTCGTCGCTGGGGCTAGCCTGCCTAACCACCCTCATTATCGAATGAGTCTAAAGGAGTGTGAGATACTTCATGGACAAGTGGAAGAATTGATCCGTAAGGGTCTCTTGAGAGAGATCATGGGCCCATGTGCCGTACCAGCATTATAAATGCCAAAAAAAGATGGAAGCTGGCGCACGTGTGTTGACAGCCGGACAATCAACAAAATTACCATCAAATATCGGTTCCCAATACCACGGTTGGACGACATGCTCGATATACTAGAAGGGGCCAAGGTGTTTTCTAAACTAAATCTAAGGAGTGGGTACCATCAGATTCGTATCCGACCCGGTGATGAGTGAAAAACGACATTCAAGACCAAGGAAGGGTTGTATGAGTGGCTAGTCATGTCCTTCGGCCTATCGAACGCACCAAGTACTTTTATGCGTTTGATGAATCAAGTTCTAAAACCCTTCACTGGCCGATTTGTGGTAGTATATTTTGATGACATATTGATATATAGCCAGGATGAGGCGGAGCACAGGAAACATCTCAGGCAGGTGCTGCAGGTCTTACAAATTAACAAGTTGTACCTTAACTTGAAGAAGTGTAGTTTTTTAACTGACAGCCTGTTATTTCTAGGATTTGTTGTAACGTCCACAGGCATTCGTGTGGACGATGAAAATGTGCGAGCTATTAGGGAATGGCCGATCCCGACAAGCATTCATGAGGTGAGGAGTTTTCATGGGTTGACGACTTTCTATCGTTGATTTGTGCGAGATTTTAGCACCATAGTCGTGCCTATAACAGATTGCATGAAAAAGGACCGTTCTGGTGGACCGATAAAACTGACAAGAGCTTTCATGAGATCAAGCATCGTTTATCTACAACACCGGTCTTGGTGCTTCCTAATTTCGACAAATTGTTTGAGGTTGAGTGTGACGCTTCATACGTTGGAATTGGGGAATTATTATCACAGGAAGGCAGGTCGGTAGCCTTCTACAGCGAGAAGCTCAGCGAAGCACGAAAGAAGTGGTCGACTTATGAGCTTGAGTTGTACGCAGTTGTTCACGCGCTGCGACATTGGTGGCATTATCTGATTCAAAGAGAGTTTGTTCTATACACTGACCATCAAACATTAAAGTTTATTAATAGTCAGACTAACGTGAATCGTATGCATGCTAGATGGGTTGCGTTTTTACAGGAATTCATGTTCGTTCTGAAGGACAAGTCAGGGCAGCAGAACAAGGTGGCTGATGCACTTAGCCGTCGTGCATCACTACTTGTTACGATGGGGAACGAGGTGGTCGGCTTCGACTATCTCAAGGAGCTGTATGCCAAGGATGAGGACTTCAAAGATTCTTGGGTGAAGTGCTAAGAAGGTCACCCCAGTGACCTTCATATACATGATGATTTTCTCTTCAAAGGGAATCGATTGTGCATCTCCCAAAGTTCTCTGAGGGAACAGATTATTTAGGAGCTACATGGAGGTGACCTCGGTGGATACCTTGGACGAGACAAGACTCGAGCTCTTGTGGAAGAGCGGTATTACTGGCCGCAATTAGTACGCGATGTAGGAAAAGCTGTACAACGTTGTCATGTTTGTCAGGCCTCCAAGGGGCAATTTCAGAATATGGGCCTCTACACCCCGTTACCTGTGCCTGATGGTCCTTGGGATGATTTATCAATGGACTTCGTGCTTGGTCTCCCACGAACACAACGCGGTATGGATTCAGTGTTCGTGGTGGTAGATCGTTTCTCCAAGATGACACACTTTATCCCATGCAAGAAGACCCTCGATGGAACACACGTGGCAAATCTATTCTTCAGGGAGGTCGTACGGCTACACGGGGTCCCCAAGACCATTACTTCTGATCGTGACACGAAGTTCATTAGCCACTTTTGGCGGACTTTGTGGACTCGATTCGATACACGACTTCAATTCAGCAGTGCTTACCACCCACAGACAGATGGATAGACCGAAGTTATGAATCGCACGTTGGGAAACCTCCTTCGCCGTATTTCAGGAGAAAAACTGAAGCAGTGGGATTTGACATTGTCTCAAGCAGAATTTGCATTCAACAACATGGTGAACTGCTCGATAGGGAAATCACTGTTCCAGATTATCTATGGACGAATGCCTCGCCACACGCTTGACTTGGTCCCTCTACCCAAGCACCCAGGCACAAGCATTGCAGCAGAACATATGGCAGATAAGATCATGGGCATACATGCAGAAGTGCAGACCAAGCTACATGCCTCAAACGAGAAGTAAAAGGAACAAGTGGACAAGCACCGACGACAAAAAGTGTTCAAGTGGGCGACCGCGTTATGGTCCATCTGCGCAAAGAGAGATTTCCGACCAGGACGTACAACAAGTTAAAAAATAAGAAGATTGGACCTGTCCCAATCATTTGAAAGATCAATGACAACGCTTATGTTATTGATCTTCCAGATGACATGACGATCTCACGGACTTTCAACGTCGCGGACCTGACCGAGTATCATGCAGCGCAGGATGAGAACTCGAGGATGAGTTCTTTTGAAGTGGAGGGGATTGATGTAGAGCGGGTCGCGGACAGTTTCATGGCCAAGATGGATCAGAAAAGGCCCGGTTGATGACAGAAGTGATCCGGACCGTCGGACCTTAGATCGGGCGTATCTCGCAATCCGGAATGAGTTACCTAACGTAAAATATATGATTTTAGGGTAGAACGAGCTACTTTAGCCAACTAACCCTGCTATGCTGGGTTATGATGCTCGGAATTGCGAAAAATCCCTGGATCGACGGTCGTTTCCTTGCTTTAATTTCATTTTTACTATAAATAGTAAGTTTTAGTTTGATTATAACTCTTCATCCGTCGGGCTTTAGGAGTTGCACCCAACGTGAAAAGAGCTTAGAATAATTAGGAGAACGGTTTGGTGAAGCCAAATAGGACACTTACTAGTAGACATTACAACCGTCTATAAATAGTAAGTTTACTATTTGTAGTAAGTCGCGGATTCTAAGAGTTTTAGTTGTAGTTTGATTCTGATTTCTTTCTCATTGCTTGGTACCCCTATTTAAAGGGTTGTGAACTCGTTTTTAGTCATCAATTAATCAATTTCGAATTTCTTAGAATTTATTTCTATTTTCTGCTTTCTTTCCTCGTGGATTCGAGAAGTCTCTGTGAAGAGTCCAGAGAAGCTCCGTGGATTCGGAGTAGTTATCCTCATCACGTTCATCCCTGCGTCAGAATCGATACCAATACCTCAGTGTTGAAAGCATTATATATATATATATAATATATATATATATATATATATATATATATATATATATATATATATATATATATATATATACAGAGAGAGAGAGAGAGAGAGAGAGAGAGAGAGAGAGAGAGAGAGAGATATTACCCATGTTACAATATTTTCATTTAAAATGCATCCCAAATATTGCATCCCTCTTCACAACAGTCACAAAGACCGTGTCTAGGAGGTTTGCAGGGCATGGACTATCCAATAAAACAGTGGTTTAGATCACCAAAAGATGGGCCCATTTGTTAGAATTTAAAACATGCCTAACAGTGAATAGGCCAATGATTGATGACTCGCCGGATCGTATGCAACTTGTCGATTCACACTCAGCCAAGTCCGATCTGGTTTGGCAACACAAGTCGGCATTTAAAATAGAGGGTAACTCAGTTTGACTCAACTGACCCCAAACTCGGCAGTCTTGATTCTGTTCAGGACGAAACAAGCTGCTCCAAATCAACTAATAAATGTAATTTTTTTTAAAAAAACACGGAGTAGGCAGAGAATAATATAAGGTCATAAGACATTTTCTATAGAAACAAGATTATCATGGCATGATCAAATTCCGGCATCGGTGTAAGAAGGGCTTTTCTTATTTTTATTATTACAGGGAAAGAAATCAAACTAAGGACAAAGTTCAATGATGGATTCCATGGCCTTCATGGGTATGATCTTATAGTGACTAAATCCAGCATTTTTTATGAGCTTCTTCCATTCATCCATAGTTCTCTCCTTCCCACCAACAGCTAACATCAGCATCTCCATGCCAAGCCTTGCACCAGCTAATCCATCTGTTGAATTTGTGTCCAAAACAATGTCCACCAAGATCACCTTGCCACCCTCTGATGGTATTGCCTCCTTGCATTTCTTTAGAATCCTGATACTATCCTCATCATTCCAGTCGTGTAGGACAGACTGCAGTCAGTCAGAGTAAATATAAGTAGGCCAAATGGGATTATATTTTAAGGAAAAGATTGTTCTGCCAAGGCATGGGGGGAGAGAGTCGGAGTGTTAGAATGTATAGGTGTATTATGTTTGATAGACTTTAGACTACCATTATTTTCTTATTTTCGTACTTCTATAGATCAAGGAAAGGAGAGAGGAAAAAACTCCCATCTTCATGTTTCAACCTTAACATGGTATGAGAGCTTTTTCACTTTTTCAAACCCTAATCCTACTCTAGCCCTTTTCTCCGCCACCGTATGTAGAATCTGAAAACCATCGCTCTCATGCACCATCATCCCCGTCAAGATCGATGGTTTGAATCAGAATAGAAAACCCAAGTGTAACCAACACAAGCACGGACATTGCTAACGTCCCCAACCTTTTAAATGACACACAGGGTGACCTATTGTTGATCCCAAGATTATTTATTTATTTATTTTTAAACTTTTTAATGTAAGTAGGAGCAAACCATGGTGTAAAATAATGCTAATTAGGTATCCTGAGCTTCCAATCAATGGCAAGAAATTGACAGTCAAATTTGACTGAAGGAACAAAATAGGTCCAATTATTATCTTGAAACATCTAATAGAAAAAGCCCATATTTTGAAATATCTACTAGATAGAGCTCACTTTGTATTTGTTATGATCCTAAAGTAATATTTTGATTGGATGAATCTATGTGAATTATGGCTCATAAACAATGGACAGTACTTGTAACAAATTGGGACCCATTCAAAGGGTTAGGATCATCCGATCAGCTTAATTCTTACACCCTGACTTGCTCCTACTTCTATGAATGAACGGACGGTTGAGATCAACAATAGGTCACCCCATATGCCATTTAAAAAGTTTGGGGATGTTGATAATGTCGGGCACAATAAGTTATTGTACTCTTAGTTGCATTGGTCCATTTGAATAGTTCAATCACTCAATGTGAACGGTCTATTTTGTCGAGTACATGTTTCATGGACTACCATGCAAAAATAACACGGATCAAATGATCTAACCATCCTTGACTTAGTTTCTATAGCCATCCTTTTCTCCAAGATATGGATGGGATGACAAAGATTTCCTAACAAAAGTAATTCTTTTATAATCATTAGTAATTGGTGATGGACCCCGAACAAATAGTTAGATGAGAAACTCCAATCAATTTCCGGCTACATTAGAGAGAGGAAAAGTTTACATAGACATTTTTATAAACACCTAATCTACAATTGTGGACTGTATGAGAGAGAGAGACTTGCTTAAACATTTCAAAAAACGGATTCGTGTAAAGGAGAGGAAAGGAAACATTATTCCCGTGAAACTCTCTTTTCTATTTTGTACGTCAAGCTTTTCTTTGTGTAAACACCGTTTTGTACTTTCTATCCTGGTTAGAAAATAAACAAATTTATTTTCCCACCTCAGACTCCTTAAAAAGGCATTTTCCTATTGCAACAGGAAAATGAATTTCTAAAGCTTTAATCCCATATATGCCACCAATATTTCTCTTCAATCACCTCACATGTGCAAATGACCCATTGTCTAATATGCCATTATCCATCTTCTTTTGCCCCCCTACATGTTTAAAGCGTACGTGTCACTATCCATCTTATCTCGCGCCCTGCATGTGTAATGTGCCACATGACCGCCATTCATCTTATCTTGCACCTGACATCTATAAAGCACACCATGTAGCAATGCACCACATGTGCCACTTGTGTCATCGTCCATCTTCAATCACTCCAAATATATCACATGTGCCAATGATGCAAAAGTGCATATATGTTACCATGTAACTCGAAGTGCCCGCGTGTCAAATGTGACAATGTGTCTTTAGCTACATACGCTGTTATATAGCTCCAAGCACATAATATCTACTACATGTGCTACAATTTAGCTTCAAGTGCTTAAATTTGCTGGATACGTCGCATGTCACTATTCATTAACATCTTACATATGCCACAAGTGCTAGCACATGCTAGTGATTACTTGGAATATTTTTTCAAGAATTTTATTTTTTTGGTTTTGCAAAATGACAAATTTGAAAATAGAGCCTAGACTACGAGGAAAATCTTGTTAAAAACAAGTAAATTAGAAAACAATGTTCCCTTTTTTCACAGTTTGTTAGAAATAAGGTTTCCCAATAAACACCGTTTCCTGTGTTGTGCTTTTCATGATTCCAAACAGGCCCTCAATCTATAATTGGCAACTGACTTAGAGAAAGGAGCATGGAGGCTTATTCATGGAAAGGTGAGTTGAATTGTCTGGTCCTCATTAAAACTCATGGAGATCCAACCAGGGGCGAGCTTGTGGATGATTTCCTATATCCTCAGGTTCCCAAGTTGGCTGGGGGAATTCAGAAATTGAGAGAGAGAGAGAGAGAGAGAGAGAGAGAGAGAGAGAGAGAGAGAGAGGAGATAGAGAGAGAGAGAGAGAGAGATCACCTTCATAAACACAACGTCGGCTTTAGGTACTGACTCAAACATGTCCCCTTTCACAAAGCTAATCATGGCCGGCGGCACAGCAACCGCTTCTACAACATGAGGTAGCTCAAGAACACTACACTTCAAATGTGGGAACGCACTTGCAATGGCCTCTGCCACCTGGCCTGTGTTCCCCCCTACATCAACAAGCGTCCCCGCCTCATCAAATGCGCCGGATTCCCTGAGCCTGCTCACGATCTCACCTATCACTATACTCGTGTTGCCCCGCATGACTTCCATGTACTCCTCGTTGCTCTCAGGGCTCTCCTCGGCCCACTTGAACTTCTCCTTCTCATGCTCCGTCCCGAGGAACCGTTGCAAAGGCGTGTCGGACCCTTCCAAGCTCACCTTCATGTATTGCATCATCTGCACTGAATCCGGACGGAGTATAAAGGACACAAACGAAGCGAGACTCTTATCTTGGCCCCTTACCAGGAGCTCCGAAGCCGGTGTGAGTGCATACTTCATCTCCCCATCGTCGTCGTCGATGCAGTAGAACAGGTTGAGGTGGACTAAGTAGCGGAGGATGCGGTACAAGCTGTCCTTGTTGAGGGACGGTATTGAGAGGGCGGCCGCAATCTGATCGATGGTGACAGGCCCGCCATGCTTGTGAATTATGTCGGCGAGGCCGATCTGGACCGCGCACCTGAGCGCGGCCGAGTCGATGAACCCTTTGATGTGCTTCCACAGCTGAACTTGTCCCTCCATTTCCTTCTGGATCTCCTCCATTGTAACCAGAGAGAGTTGGTACAGGGACCCTGGGCTGAAAAGGACTACCCTTTATTTCAAATGAGTGGGGCCCACTTGGCTGAAAGGCCAGATGGTTTGGTATGTTCGTTAGGTGAGAATTTTCAGGGATCCGACAATCCTTGACGGTGGACTAATATGTTTTTTAGTAGGGAGTAGGAGAATATTTCCGTCGAGAAATGACAGAACCCGAGGCGGCTTTGGTGGAGAATCCACCGAGATGGGTGAATCCTTAACTGTGGGGCCCATATGTTTCTTCATCACATTTTAGCTTATAAAATGAAAATTGGAATAGATCTAAATCTCAGGTGGACCACGCCTCAGGAAACAGTTGTGATCGAATACCCGCCATTAAAAACTATCTGGAGCCATCAGAATGTTTATTTACCATCCAACTGTTGATAAGGTTAAAAAAATGACCTGGATATACACAAATATCAGCTTCATCCAAAACTTGTAGCCCCCGAGTAAATTTTAATGGAAATCACCACTGTTTCCTGTGGTGTGGTCCAACCTGAATTTTGATCTACTGCATTCTTGACCTTATGCCCTAAACTATGCTGGCGAAACGGATGTATGGCATGGATGTAAGACACATATATCAAGATGGGCCCCACAGTCAGGGATCCACCCACCTCGGTGGATCCAGGGATCCACCTAAGCCGCGCACGGTAGAACCGAATCCACTGCAACCTATTTTTTGCTGCGCCTAAATCGCCCTAACTTTGTGGGGCTACGATATTGTATATGTATAATTCAAGAATATATGCACAGATGACATTGCAAAAAAAATAGGAAGTGAATGAAAAAATCTTCAAAATACTTGGAGTTTTTTAACGGAATAACCGGCTTAAAATCAATATTACAAGTTAGTGGATGGTCGATGAAGTAATGTGGCTAAGTTAAATATGGTCGAGAAGTTGAAGATATAGTAGGCTATCAAGAATAACAAAGTTAGGCTAATAGAAGAGGAACAATCATAAGAGGTAATAATTACATGAGGAAACATAATAAAAGAAAAATAAAGAGAGGCTTTTTGACTACTTTAGCCGTTGTAGTAATGGAAGAAGGGTATGAAAGAACAAATAGAAACAAAACTCTATAAATAATAGAGGAATCCAAGAAAAAAATAACCAATCATCTACAAATCAAACCAAACAAATCTATTAATTTACTTTATCTTAGCTTATCCTAAAAGTAGTGAGAATCGAGTAGTAATAATTCTTAGATATATTCTTTAGTGGTAATCCAAATCTACGCTCATACATTGGATTTATTCTCTATCCAATATCAATGGATTTCTTCTCTATCAAATATCATGCAGTTCTTTTAAGAGACATTCTTGCAGTCGCCCTTAATGACCAATTGTGAGCTTTTTCTTTTGTTTAGTTTGCATTGGTATACTGAAAGTCCTTTCTTGTGGAAGGTAAAAAGTAACTTATCTTCAGAGGAAGAGCCCCACTCTCTGATTATTGCTGGATCATTAAAAAATTCTACAAGTGGCTGATTAAGTGACCAATCTTCTTAGAATATGGTCATATATGTTCACATTGAGCGTATCTACTCATTTCGATGCTGTAGACATTGAAAAATCGGTGCCCGCGCTGATTTATATGTTATGTTTTGGCGGTGGGGGTGATTAGGCTGATTTATGGATGTTGGAGTCGCCACTAGCCGAATAATCTCATAATCTCGCGGTCGGCTAGAACCGCAAAATATGTAAGGTTGGAGAAATCCGAAGACTCTCCTACCTTAGGTTGACTCCTGGTCCGCGATCTGGGATTTCGGGTAAAGGACCTCGGTTACAAAGAGGGAAGGTGTTAGGCACCTTCTTTGCCCGTACAAACGTACGGTCTCTACTTTATATGGTAATGAAATCTCAAGGGATAAATGAGGTGGTCGGATTAGGACTAGGCACGCAAGGATTTCTGATGCGGCAAGATTCGAGATTTCGGCGAGCCACAGAGTATACGTCCAACGACGTGTCTAGAAGACAGATGTGATGATGCTTATGTAAAAAGGTAAGAAAAATGGACTAGATCTCTAGGAATTTCTGATGTGACAGGATTCGATGTACCGCAAGTCACAGATCATACGTTCACTAAAGTTCTAGAGAAGCAGGGGGGTTGAAAAGGGAATAGATGTCATGATGAATGCTTGTATGCAAAATGAATGTATCTTTGGTTCGGTCTTTGAGTAGGCTAAGATTGATCAATCTGGGCTAGGCTTATGGATTGGAAAGGTTGAGAGGAAGGCTAGGTGGTGGCTTGAAAGATCAGGGCTTTGAAGACTTGAGAGCTCCTTCCCTCTCCTTCACTCTCTTCCTTTCTTTCTCTCTCTCTCTCTCTCTCTCTCTCTCTCTCTTGAATGAGAAGGTGTCTTGGAATGAGAAGAGGAGAGCCTTCTCCAATGGCTTTATGGTAATTTTTCGCTTTGGGAGGGGTGAATGTGAAATGGTAAGTGTTGATTGGTTGGAAGGAGAGAGACGCCATGTGGTGCACTCTCATTGGCCAATGGGGTTGGTAAAAGGGTAAATAAGATCGGATTGGGGGGTAATTTTAGGAGAAAATTGACTTTCAGATGCTGGGACAGCTGTCGAATGGAGGTACTCCGAGTACCCCCGACAGTAGTCAGACTACCACCCGGGCCATGCCCGAGCCCCGCCCCGGGCCGCGTTCGGGCCGGGCCCGAGCATGTGGGCTTTTGCTTGATGTGTTGTTCGACCGGTGGTCTCCTTTTTTGGGGTTTTATGGCTTAGATAGGTGGGTTTAGGTTTGGGTAAAGGGATCCTAGTTGGGGTATAGGGTGAAGACGGGGTTGTATGTGGATTGAATGGTTTAGATCGAGGTTTTGGGTCTTGGTTTGAAAATTGAAGACTTTTGGGTCAGGATTAGGTTTAGGGTGGGATTAGGGTTTGGTGCAGGATATGATCATGTTTCTTGGATTGTCTTAGCCTTCTCAAGATGTTAACCCGGGTGGGGTGTCTACGGATGCCCCTCTTTGGCCAAGGTTGTGAGCAACCGAAGGCCAAAGCGAGTGGACACTCCACCATTCTGGTCAGAAAGGGTAGTGATTCAAATCTGTTGCCTGTAATTGTATCATTGTCAGCTGATTGTTTAGAGAAGAGGTGACTTACACATATCATGAGGGTTGAGGAAAACGTTGTGATCGTCCCCTGCGCATTTGTCGCGGCTTTACAGGTCACTGATCATAACCCTTTCACGTCAGATTGTTAATAGCATTGGAGGGTAAGTTTGAAAAGTAGGGCCTCTGCGCGTTGGTGCGGCTTTACGAGGATTCCCGTACTGTTTGGTCTGTCGTTCATTTGCTACATAATCACCCTAGGAGTATTCGATTCATTTGATCGTCAAAGTGGTTAGCTACCCTGCGCGTTGGTGCGGCCGTACGGGGAACTCACTACGTCGACTTGGACTCGATCAAATTTCGCGAACATCCTAAACTAGGTATGTGCAGGTAATCCTTTGTCATGCAGTCTGCTGATTTTGATACTTTGGTTACAATGGATTGCTGTCACTTCGAGTTTGATTATTCTTTCCAGAAATAGATCCACTCATTTCTACTAGCATTCGTACGACTGTCCAGATATAAAGATCGGGCCCATCGTACATGTATCATGTACAGATTCGATCATCCTTCGGGGAAACCGGGGGAGACCGAATCTTATTTAGCTATTTGCACTGACCGCAATTGAAGAATATGGAAGATTCCTCAGTATACTGCTGCTTCGTGCGTTTTTTGAAATTTTATTTGAAAGCTATTCCCTTTGGAACTAGACTCCTTGGGGATTTTATTTGAAAGTATTTTTAGATTTTATAAAATATCCGTTTGATCTCATGGGTGGGCGTCGTCGTTCATTTTTTATTTACCAGATGTCCTCCACTAATAAATTAATGGGGCTAAGGATTTTAAATATTTTTGGATTTTGGAAGATCGTGATGGCCGTGACCATCCAGTTTTTATTATATTCAGTTGATCCCCACTAAACGCTCCTGGTGGCGGCACACGTTTTGCTGGAGGAGGGATCTTGGGTCCTCATTTTGTCGCAAGGATATGGACGCTTACCTTCCTGACGATGATTAGTTCCATTGTATCACGCAACCATGTATTATTAGCTATGTAATTCCTTGTTTACGTGAAACTTCAGTTGCTCCATGTTGTTTTCTTGGATTATTTCTTGATCATTTTTGCAATCTTATTTGATCAATTGGATGTACGTTCCATGGTCTTGCCCCTTCTTAAGTGGGCCCTGCCCTGATTTTGCCCGAAAGTGGGCCCAGGCGGTAGTCGGACTACCGTCCATTGACTTTTGCCTGCTCTGTTCGTCTTGTCATATGTTGCAGTGATTCAGAGATGACAGTACCTGCAGCGGTAGTCCGAGTTCTGCTAGCGGTAATTCGATTACCGCCTTCGTTCTTCTTTTCTTCCAGTAACACCTCTTCTTCTCTGTTCATTCTCTCAGTCCCTTTCTGTTTATTCCTGTCCGTCCTTTGACATTCCTTTTGTTTCACTCTCTTTTCTTTGTCTCTTCTTCCTTATCCTCTTTTTTCCCTTGGCTTTATTATGGTTGTAAACATTGGAGGTGCTGGTAGGTCCATTGGTGGGTCCTCTATTTATGATGATGAGAGCCTATTTATGAATGCATTGATGGTGGTTGATAATGGTATATAATGGGTTCTTTTGGAGAGATTAATGTTATTCATGGCACAGTTCCTACCACCATTAATGAGATTGGGTTGGATGGGATGGATGGGCTTGATGGGTTTAATGGTCTTGATGGCTTTGAAGGTCTTAATGGTTCTATGCTTGGTGGATCATTGGATATGATTGACATGGGTGGACCATTAGATGGTGGAGATGGTGTTGGAGGGGTGGTGGATGGCCTGGATTTTGGTGGGTCGCTTTTGGGAGTTGGGGTTGATATGTTGACAGGAGTGGATGGTGTGGATGGGATGGATCGGGTTCAAATGGGTGGTGGGCCCCTTTTGGGTGATTCGAGCGGTTTAGATCTGACGGATGGTGGACTTCTTGCAGATGGCCTCGAGCAGATTTTTGGTGCGGATTTCAGGGCAGTGATGGGATAGTTAGTTGTTGTCGAAGCTCAGGGTACAGGTGTTGTCAGCTACTGGGATACTTTAGGCGTGACGGCTCCTAGGGGATCTGTTTTCCAGACTACCCCTAATGTGGCGGTCGTTGGAGACTTGGGTCCACTTATCTTAGCTTTTCAGGATACTCTTCGAGATGCGATGGGGGAGTCAGGCTTTTTCCGCCATCATGAGATCGACCTACTAGACGAAGGGATGCCCATCTTTGATGATTCTCCTGCGGATCCTGGGTTCTAGATTGTAGAGGGTGTACCTGTCCAGACCTGTCAATTATAGCTATGCAGTACCTGTTCTGAGCAATTACAT
Organism: Magnolia officinalis; assembly: GCA_021015155.1. NCBI lineage: Eukaryota > Viridiplantae > Streptophyta > Magnoliopsida > Magnoliales > Magnoliaceae > Magnolia > Magnolia officinalis. Next base: position 26,203,295 of record JAJHSJ010000017.1, read on the forward strand.
ATCTGGATTGAGAGCCTGACCAAGTATGAGATTTTTGAGCTGGGCTCCTTAGGCTTCCGGGAGGTTCTTCACTTTCATCGAGCTTGCCTAGACTGTCAATTATTGGGTGTGGCTTTATATGATTGGGTTCCAGTGCTGAACCTATTTTCCTTCAATGATCTGGAGCTGGGTCTGTCGTTGGAGGAGTTTGCATGCTTGTCTGGTCTCCCTCTCAGCCGGGAGCCTTATATTCCCTCGTCCGAGCCTGTTCGTCCTACTGATCTGATCTCCTTGTTTGGATTTCTCGTTACTCTTCCTACTATAGAGGGTAGGGCTGGTGAGCTTTTGCTTGAGCTCCTTTATGATCGTTGTTCTACTTCCAGAGGAGGTTCTAGGTCAGATCACTAGCTTAAGTGCTTGAATGCATTGATATTTTGTGTCTTAGCTAAGCTGCTTTTCTCTGGCTGGCGGTAGTCATTGCTGTCGATTTTGCTGGATGTATTCCACCGTGTTTTGCATCGCAGGAGCATTGCTTCCGTGGTGGCGGAGCTCTTTTTAGGGCTGACCGAGTGCTCACTTGGACTTACCCGTATCCTCCGGGGCTGTTGCTCCTTTCTTCAGGTATTTTCCACTCTTTTCTTCTCTCTTGTCTGGCGTTGTCATTTGCTTGCTATTTGAATTATGCCTTTTTACAGGTGTGGTTATGGGAGCACCTGTACATGACTCCTCCATTTCTGTGGCCGGATTCCTGACGCAGTGATGTGCTGCGCTTGTTACTTGATGGCCTTCCCCTTGGTGCTGAGGTCACTGAGTCGCTATATCGCCGCATGCTTTCTCAGTTGCGAGGGTGGAAGATTAGTTGGGAGGCTCCTTGGCTTCAGCGCTCACCTGTGATTTGTAGTGCGGCTTGCACTCCCTTGCTGCTACTAGGTCTTCGAGGGTACTGCTCCTACCATCCTGTGTGCTTTCTCCTGCAGTTCGGCTTTTGGCAGGATATTTCAGACTTTACTTTCTCTGAATTTGGGCATGCTCCTCTTCCTTCTGATTTGACTGCTTTGTATAGACGAGTTTGGATTTCCTCGTAGAGATCTTTGGATGCGACGATTCTGGGGCTCGAGTCTTGGGCACTTCCTTTGGCCACAGTGCCGTACCAGTGATGGGTGGCTGAGCAGTCATTTTATCGTCAGGTACCAGGTTAGCATTTAGCGGATGAGGCTGCTGATCAGGATATGGTGGGCGACTACTTCATCCTCTTCTTGTGTCGTTGATTCATTTGAGGCCTTTGAGGAGCGTCCTTTCATTGATCCGTCTTTCCTACTAGCCACACATGGTCATCTGATCTCTGAGATTGTCGTCCTTCGTCACACATGTGAGGATATGGCTCGTCGACTGGCAGTGGGGTGACGATATGATGAGGGTATGCTTGTGGCACATCGCCTAGATAGGAATGAGATCTTTTACCTGCGCATGGAGATAGAGATGCTTAGACAGAGATTATTGATGTATGAGAGATGGGAGTTTTACCTGTGATCCCTATTTTGTAGTTGACCGCTTATTTTATATGCATGAAGGATTTTGCTCTTTTTTTTAAGACAAAAAGGAAGAAAAGCCGTGTACTTGTAAAAACTTTAAAGGAATGGAAGATTTCATTTTGTGCCAAATTTGATTATGTTTTGGATTTGTGCTTTGGATGATTGAGATCAGACATTGGGCTCAGCCCACATCGTGCGCAGTAGTTGTGAGACCCGTATCCTAACCTGTACCGTTCCATAGGCTCCCGCGGTCCTCCCGGTAGAATTCGGGAGACCTGCGACTCGTAGATAGAGTCGGCTTAACCTAAGACCTATGTCGTTACGACCGCCTTGTCGCCGCGGTTCTAACGCCGCGTTTCATGCGGCAATCCAAGTTGTACATCAAAAGATATAGGTCGCGCCCTACTTGGACCATTGATTGTATTTTGGTGGGACCCACCTATCACAATGACACTTTTCCCAAGGTTAGGGTGACATCACCCTAAGCCATCCATAATTTTTAGTCAAAGCAATAATGACCCTAGCCCATAATTACTCCCTTTTCCCCAAAACATTTATTTCCTAGCTGAGAGAGAGAGAGAGAGAGAGAGAGAGCTATCATCATTACTCTCTCTCCTTCATCTCTCTCTTCCCTTTTCCATTCTCCATTCCACCATTGTAGCAAGACCTTGGACGTCCCAAGCTCTCCAAAATTCCCAACTCTCTCTCACCTTAGATCCCCCATATCCGACCATCAAAAACTCATCTCCACCATTGAAGGAGCCCCCTTGGAGCTTTGGAGCATTAGGAGGAATAGGGAAGGTGTGTGCTTCTTCCTCTCTCTCCCTCTCTTTTTCATTTGTTTTGTATGTGATGATGTGATTGTGTGGCCTACTCGGATGGACCCCACCTTGATGTATGTCTTATCCGACCGTCCAAACCACGTGGGCCCTACCTTGGAGAGATGGGAAAATGCAAATATCAGTTGATCAGGTGGGCCACGTCCATGTGGGACTCACCTTGAAGGAATTGTACATCAACGTTGTTCGTCCAGCGTCCAGGGACGCTGGACGTGGTTCACAGCAGCAACAAAAAAAAAAAAAAAAAAAAAAACGGGGAAGAAGGAGAGGGTTCTTAAGGCTTTTGGGAGGGTCGATCATACAGGCCCCACCTTGAAGTATAAATTCAATCCACGCCGCAATTGCTAATCCACACCCCCTCGCTGCTGAATATGTCATCCCCCTTGCTGAGCGACTAATCTTGAATTACCGTACCGAGTTCCATAAGAAAGGTATGATAGTGAAGCCAGCACGTGCCAACGTGCAGAGACAAGGACTGGGATATCAACTGACACCAGAAGACCAAACCGAAAGGCCAAAAAAGGGCCAATCATTTAAGTGCACACCAATCAAGTTTGTCAGGGCTGGGACAGTTTGTAGGGACACGATGATTGCCCTTGAAGACCACCTCCAACGGCTCAAACTTACAGAAAGTCCCAGCCAAGAGTCCATCTGGCCACCAATAAGGTGGGACAAGATCCTCAGGGCGTCAAAAGCACCTTCAACGCCAGGGGCAGAACCTCCGGACCCATCACATGAGGGTAGGGGCAAGGAAGCAGGGCACCCACAGAGAACCCAGAACCGGGAGTGCCCATTACAAAAGGCATAGGCAAGAACGGGGAGGCACCCATCCCCACCCACAATCAAGGGGACACATCCCCACTACCAGCTCAGCGGCACAAGGGACAGAAGCAGCCCATCCATTGGATCGACAAAGGGAAGTGGCCTTCCCTTGACTGGACAAACGTCAAGGTTCCATCGCAAGATAAACTTAAGGAGCCAGAAGAGCTCCAACTCCTGGGCGAAGAGATTGAATCTGATTCCGACTCTAAGCCCAACCCAGCAAACATCATGGTCATCAGGACAGACAACCCACAGCAACAAACAGGTTAGAATAGTAGGATCGAAATGGGGAAAGAACCAGGATGGACAGCTATCCCCCTAACATCGAATCAGCCAGCAGACCATCCATGAATGTCGGTCTCCAAAAAAAAAAAAAACGCCAATGTAAATAGTAGTTGGTACCCTGAACCAAGACAGGATCAATCATGGTCCGCAATGCCATCTTGTTCGGATCCCTATGACTGATCCGTCTTGGTTCAGGGTACACACACGTGCACACACACACGCGCGCGCACACACACACACCCACCATCCCCTAGACGGTGGGGATGGAACACATAAATCACAGAGGGCTCCACCATCCACCAGGACAATGGAAATAAAATACATATATCATTTTGGGTCCCACGTGGGGCCCACCATAATGTTTATACGCCATCCAACCCCTTGATAAGGTCACGCAGACCTAGATGAAGAGTAAAAACAAATTTCATCTTGATCCAAAACTTCTGTGGGCCCAAAAAGGGTTTCAATGGCAGACGGTTCAACTCACACTGTTTCCTGTGGTGTGGGCCACTTGAACTTTGGATGGGCCTAATTTTTGGAGGGCGGCCTGCTGCCCGAAGGTCCCACAGAATGGACGGAGTGGATATATAACACACATCATGGTGGGGCCCATGGCTGGGGGCCGTGGGTCCCTGTCGTACGCCCACCCGCCCACCAGCAGCAGGCGCTACCTGCATCTCTGACAGCAGCAGAACGTTAAGGCTGGATCCATTGTCAATGAGCACGAGTGGGACCTTGAAATTCTGGTGACGGACAACTATGTTCAATGAGCATCCATGTTTACGACCTTAAGGTGGCAACTCCTCATTAGAGAAAGTGATGACCCGTGGTGCAAGGAGTTGTCCGATCATACTTGCCATCATTTCAGGAGGTACATCAAGGGAGATATGGACATCATTCAATGTTTTCACAAAGATTTCTCGATACGATCTCGATGTGCATAGAAGTTCCCAGATGAATATTTGTGCGGGAATGGTTTTGAGCTGGGCTGTTATGTCATAAGCGGCATTGGCTTTGCAAGTGGTTCCTGACAAAGTTCCCCGGGTTTCTTTTGGACTCGGGTTATCTCTCCTGAAATACCTCCCATTATTACCCACTTCAGCGCATTCTAGGTAGTGTCATGGGACTGCCTTCAGGTTGTAAGAGGGAACCGCTCTTCCTTTCAGGTATATCATTGGTTCTTGATGCTGAGAGATTGTGGCTGGAACTGTTTGTGATGAACTTGATAATTTCTCTTGAAATGTTACCGATTCTTGGTGAGACTTGACAATGAAATTTTCTTCTTCCACTTGGTGTGTGGGAGGGATCCTCTGGGCATGTGCCAGTTGGTGAGGCATTAGGAAGCTCTGCATTTGGACCGGGGGTGCCCCTTGTAAAGTTAGCGAGGCTAAATCGGGGAGGCCTATTAGGAGAAAGACGGGTTCAGAATTCGATCTTTTTGGATTTACCGGGTTTGGGGCTGGATGTGCCCCTTGGGGAGAGTGGTGTTGAAGGTATGACTTGGTGGGCGCTGAGGGTGCCTCTTGAAGGATGAGTGGCTGAGTTGTTGGTTTTGCTTCAAGGAATACGAGAGGCTGTGTTGTTGGTGCTGCCTTGAGGAATACATGTGGTTCAGGCGATGGCGCCTGTTGTTACCATGCCCGATTTGCAGTATCGGACATGATTGCTTGTATGAAATGATGTGGAGAGGAGTGTGTGGGTTGTCCTCCTTCAATATGGTTGAAGGTAGAGGTGCTGAATGTACTGGGTCCTGCTTGATGCGATGGCAGGGAATTTTGGAGAATAT
>JAJHSJ010000017.1:26208637-26357903 GCA_021015155.1 Magnolia officinalis
TGAAATGGCAAGTGTTGATTGGTTGGAAGGAGAGAGATGCCACGTGGCGCACTCTCATTAGCTAATGGGGTTGGTAAAAGGGTAAATAAGCTCAGATTGGGGGGTAATTTTAGGAGAAAGTTGACTTCGGATGCTGGGACAGCTGTCGAGCGAAGGTACTCCGAGTACCGCCGACGGTAGTCAGACTACCGCCCGGGCCGCACTCGGGCCGGGCCCGAGCGTGTGGGCTTTTGCTTGATGTGCTGGTTCGACCGGTGGTCTCCTTTTGGGGTTTTATGGTTTAGATGGTGGGTTTAGATTTGGGTAAAGGGATCCTAGTTGGGGTATAGGGTGAAGACGAGGTTGTATGTGGATTGAATGGTTTAGATCGAGGTTTTGGGTCTTGGTTTGGAAATTGAAGACTTTTGGGTCAGGATTAGGTTTAGGGTGGGATTAGGGTTTGGTGCAGGATATGATCATGTTTCTTGGATTGTCTTAGCCTTCTCAAGATATTGACCCGAGTAGGGTGTCTACAGATGATTAGGGTCAAAGTTGATCGGTTTACACCGAGCAACTATATCGATTCTGGCATGCCCACGTACAGCACACATGACAGAAAATAAACTAAGCGCCAACATTTTTAGTACGCCTGGTGGGACTAAAAAACTACTTGGCTGTCATCAATATTCATTTTATACCAACTGTACAGAACAAAACACCCTTAACACAAATATACTTACCGATGTAATAATTTCTTGGAATCGTGAGCCAAAGGGGTGGTCGTAATACTTTAACAGCTGCTACTAATGTTGTTGTTGCCAATGAGCCTCTTGCTCATGAGGAGTTACAAGTTCAACGGGTGCCTAAACAAGAAAATCTACCACTAGTCTGGTGCCTGTTCCATTAAATCCAGATAGACCATCGACATCCCAGATTGAACCTCTCGAGATTATGTCAGTCGGGATAGTTGATATGCAAATGGGGATTCAACGCATCACAGAATTTTTGTGAGTTTAGGCTGAACACTCACAAGCTCAGACTAAAGCTTTTAATAGGTGTGTGGTCGACCATACTGAGAGCATGAATCGACTGGTGGCTTTATTTACAGAAAGAGCACCTGTTGCACCTCAGCAATGAAAGTGCCCTGGTTTGTCAATTAGCGTAAAGGTTGAGTCGGTGAGTCATGTGAGCCTCATATGAAGATTGATCAAGCTATCACCTCAACTGGATGTGTGTTCCGAGCACGTCATAGGTAAATCAGCCTCACATCCCAAATCCCAAAACACCTAGGTAAACAAAAGCCTTAAAAGACTTAGAACAACATAAAATGAAAAAGTCTAAAAACTTAATTTAAATTACAGGAAAAATCATCTAAGTTTTTCAGCTGAGTTCAATGATATCGAGTCTATATCATTGACATCGAAGACCTATGTTCAATGACATCGAACAGTACTCAATGTCATTGAATTAAGCCTTTATATGTCCATCAACCACAAAGTATTTTGGACAAAATGTTCGATAAATCGAAAGTATCTTCGATAACATCGAATTTCAAATATCGATGACATCGAAGGTTAGTCGATTATATCGAAGGACTTAGAGTACTGTCCATTGAACTTCCTTGGAAAATATTCTGACATTACTCGAGGAATCAAATCATCCTCGATATCATCGGAATTCAAACTTCGATAGCATCGAGAGCTGATCAATGATATCGAATCTGGACAGATTGTGTCCAGCGAGCTTAACAGGAAAATCAAATGGAAATGATCGAGGAATCGAGATAACCTCGATAACATCGATATTCAAACTTCAATGATATCGAGAAAGTCTTGATGCTATCGAATCTGGGCAAAATATGTCCAGCGAGCTTTTAAGGAATATATTCTAAAAAGATCGAGGAATCAAAATTGGTTTCGATGATATCGGAACTTGAATTTCGATGACATCTATACAGTATTGATATCATCTTGATCAACTCTGATATGTCCAGCAAGCTCTTGTGTTATAATGTCGAGGAATCGAAACATGAATCGATGACATCGAAATTCAAAAATCAATGAAAGCGAATATGATTCGATATCATCGATAGTCTATTAAAAATTTCCAGAATAATTTTTAAGAGAGTTCGTATCATCGAAGTATGATTGAATGCCATCGAAAGTATACGTTCGATGACATCGAATCAGGATCGATGATATCGAACTCAGTCAGATTCTGACAATTTTATTTCCATTGGAACTTTTTGGTTATATAAGGAGAGCTTGCTCTTGGTTGCTGGGTGAGAGAAAAATAGAGAGAGCTTTGAGAGAGTAATTGCATATCACCTACCCTAAGCTCATTTTCTCATGGAAGTTCCTCCTTCAATCCACCCTCATCATTGATATTCAGTAGAGTGGATTGAGGAATGAACTTCCCCATTCAATGATCATCCAACTACTCTCTTAATGGCAAATCATTGAGCTAGGATACCTTGAATGCTTGAAAGCTTGGAATCACTCCATCTCTAAAATAGGAAAACATTATTAGAGTAGGATTCCAACATAACCTTGACCCAACCCGTCGCCTTTATTGAACATCATCAAGTGTTGCAGATCAAGGGAGTTGAAGAATCTTCATCATTAAGGAGGAGATCTTCATCAACGTGCTTAACGGGGCTCATCTACTTATCTGTAAGTCATTAGAGTCCAGAGACCCTGTTGATCATTCCTTTGTGTAGGATTGGGTTACAGGTCTTCTCGTCCCTTCAAGTCCTCATAGGAGGCCTCCGACAGGAGAGTACGTTTGGGTGTTGTGTGTTGACCCTTGCTCTTGTGTAGGGCATAAACTTAGGTCATTAGTGTAGGCCCTTGACCTATGTGGTCTAAAACCTAGGTTTCAAGTGTGGATCCTTTACTATTGTGTAAGGCATAAACTTGTATCTTGTGTAGGCACGTCTTAGGTACCTTGTGTAGGTCCTAGAGTCAACCTTGTGTAGTTGTAACGATTTGAGGTGAACCTGATTTGAAACCTCTGTTAGTAAAATCTGGTACACTCATGGGATGAGTGCATCTGCCGAGAGTGAGTAGGCACATAGCCGAACTACCATAAACGACTGTGTTTGGGATTGATATTTGTTTGATCTTGCATTATGTTTACCTTTGAAATTACATACAAACATGATAACTTGATTGCTTATAACTGTAAGAATCACATCCCACACACACTGTCACAAAGCTCATCCATCATAGACTAATTACTGCATCTTGTTTGAATATTGAGTAGTCTTGTGATTGGATCCTCTATTTGGCTTGGAAGCCATTAGAGTTAAAATGAGTTTATCTTGATAACTATATGATAAATGAAGAGTAGGGTTAATAAGATTTTAAATTGTAAAGAAAAGTCTGTAAAGTTCTATTCACCCCCCCTTTAGGACACTTTGACCTATTCTCACTTCAACTAAAGCGGTCCTTATTGCAATTTCAAGCAACATGTCGATACTAATTCTTTTGGGAATATAGTACATGTACTACCAACCCAGCCAATGCCACAGACACTTCCTTTACGGCGAAATATACTACGTATTCCTATTCCTGGTCCAATCAATGATATGCAAAATCCACTGATACTAGTAGATTTCAAACGTCCTGAATCTATTCCTATCCAGGATGTGTGAAATTCACTACCACTAGTAGATTTCAGACTTTTTGAACATGAGAATAAAAATTTAATCCTTGAAGTAAGGAATCAAGGGATACCAGTGGGGACAACCATATAATGAAGAGAAATATCAGGTTGGTCCAGAAGTACCTCTAGTTACTGCACAACAATACTGGGAGCATAATCAAATTATTCAACTGGTTCAAGAAGTACTAGGCCAAGTTTTCGACCGAACTACTACTCCAATTTCTCATAAACTGTATACTGACTAGATAGATCGGCAATATTCATTGTCGAAGAATTATCGACTTGACTTTACACTGTTTACAAGTGATACATGTCAATCGACCGTAGAACAGATAAGTCGATTTACCATACGATATGGAGAGTTGGCCAATAATGATTATTATAAATTACAACTATTTGGTCATTTACTCACTGGGGTAGCTTTCACATGGTATTCCAATTTGCTACTAAATTCCATACAGAATTGGTAAGAGATGGAAGAAAAGTTTCATGCTCTGTTCTTCTATAAGGACAAAGAAAATTTTATGGTCGATCTTGTTCATTTTTGACAATTGCTAGGAGAATCAGTAGAAAATTATGTTGCTCAGTTTAAGCAAAAAATTGATACAAGGTATCATGGTTGAAGCAGAATTTGTCCACTTAGCTCAAGATAGATTAGAATTCAAGCTTTGAAAGAAGTTTATCATTACATAATTCATAGATCTTTATGATTTGACCAGAAAGGTGTCTCGGTATAAGGCCCTGATTCAGGGGTCGATACAATAAAAGAATTCGTTAACATGAACATATTATTATGACCCTAATTAAGATGTTGCATTGGCTGAAGCAGTGGCTAAACAGCCATTCATATGCTTAGCCTTAGTTAAAGCAGAGGTAATGACATCCTCTAATTAGAAAGTTCAAAGAATGTACATGTTTGATATTTCTTGTGCTAACGAAATCTTTAATATCATATTAGCCGACAAATTTATCAAAATTCGTATAAACCATAAGATTCTGACAGTTGAAGAATTGAAGAAAATTAACTGTTGTAAATGACATGGAACTCAGTCATATTTCACTAATAAATGTATTGTTTTAAGCAATGTTATTAAAGACAACATCGATAAAGGGTTGCTGAAGTTTCTTGAAAAGGAAAAAGAAGTGATGTTGATCAATACTGTTTCGTTTCCATCCATTATGGAGATTAATATGACCACCCATTAATCCTCAAAGGCTAGTTCAGTCACGATAAAAGTTTGATCTTAGAACTCACATGGGTCAAGCTAATAAGCAAAATGATAATAAGAGGAGTATGAAGCCTAAGCCTATGGTCGACCGGACCGAAGCATGTCCGAGGCAATATGTCAAATTATCAGCACCTTTATGAGAAATTTGTGAGGCTGACTCGATTAAATGAGAGATTTTATCAATTGAAATATCATGCAAGACAATCGGTCAATCGAAACTATGAAGAAGTAAATTCCCTTTACCCATAGAAAGGTTAAATATGTCAGCGATCACCCTGTGCCTGTCATAGGGCAATGGATGGTTAAACCTCAGCCTACTTAAGGAGTGTGGAAAGGGTTCGGTCATATGAAATTCTGAGTAGTACTAGAAAGGATGATTCATACTCAGAAACGACGTAACAAGGGCAGTGGACAACAAAGAGAAGACAATTAGCCACTATTTTGAACAAATCTCAGATGAAGTACTCGCCAACTCGATCGAGGCTGGCAATACCAAAGGCAGAAGAAGAAAAATAGATATCGATTAATATGGCCAAGCTTCATGTGGGACCTGACTTGGTCAAAAATTAAAAATCAACCGAATACTTAAGCGATGAAGAATTCTCGGATCATCCATTGATTGAAGAATTGCTTACTAAAGCAAGAACATTATAATCAACCTCTTCTAAACCGAATGAAGTTACACATAGTGGATAAGCAACCGAATTCGGAGATATGGTGCTAACATTGCCATTGAGTTTTCAGGCTAAACCATATCAACCAAACAGGATGGAAGAAGATGTGAAAGCATTAGGCCCTCCTATAATCATACAGCATGGTTCCTTTAACTCCGAGGATGAAGCCAAAAAGGCGTCGATCATTATGGTTGAACCAGGATCCCCATCCGAAAAAATAATTATTGAAAAATTTACTCTTACAATGACCCAATATTTGAAGCCATTATATATCTTTGGACACTTGGAAGGGTGTCTAATCACTCGGGTTCTGGTCGATAATGGAGTTGTTGTTAACATTCTCCTAGCCAGAATGATGGCTAAATAGGAAAAGATTCAAGATGACTTTATTTTGACTGAGGTCACAATAAGTAATTTGGTTGGAGGTGTAACACAAACACATGGTGTTTTACCAGTCAAACTAATGGTGAGAATCAATAAGGTGTTGGTCGCTTTCTTTATAGTCGACACTTTTTCAAATTACAATGCTTTACTTGGATGAGATTTGATTCATTCGTTTTCGTGCATTCCATCATCACTACATTAATTCATGATCTTTTGTAATCAAGATATAGTAGAATTGATTTTGGCTGATAAAAAATTGTTCTTAGCAATGTCCAATGTGGCCAAGGCTTATTTATATGGAAATGAGATCTAACCAATATAATTTAAAGGACAAGACAAGAATGGTAAACCAATTAGAATTGATGCTAGACTCAACCCTGAATATGTCGTACATGATATTGCTACCATGATTCGATTAAAGAAGAGTTGATAAAGACTATAATTTCCTTTCATGTGACTACAAGTTGCAAGATAGAAGAAATTCCATGATGAACCAACCTTCGGTCAAGGCCGAGTTCATGGCCAAAGTATGACAATATCGACCAATCAGATAACTTAAAATGGTATTGAAATGAATGATTTGAAACTAGCTCCGAAAAAATTAGAGGATTCTCAAGCTTAGTTTCAAGATCCTTTAATAAAGGTGTTAGCCGCAGTTTTGGCAATCCTTTCTCCAACACGGGTGCTGAGTGTGTGGGCGTGCCAGAATTGGGATTGCGGTTCTAATTCAAACCAAACAACAATGACCCTGAGTGCTGAAGTAGGCAAACACTGGGTATGATCAAGATCTGAGGAGATCGGTCGCTTATTCAGCCACTCGCTCAAAGTGTAAATAGATCAAGCGATAGTCAGAGGGTGGGGTTCGTCCTCTAATGATGGGTTTCTTCTTACCTTTCATATGAAAGGACTTTCTTAATGCATGGGAAGTGGAACAAGAAAGGGTAAGAATTGAGATTGACCGCTATAAAATGTTCTAACTATTACTACAATTATCAATTATTATACTTTCGCTATGAATTAAGTTAAGGAATGTAAATAGTAGATGCGGAAATTAAATAGTTACGCTAAGGGAAATGATTTACTTGATAAGGACAACGATTACACTACGGAATGTAAATTTGACAGGATAATTAAAAGATAATTGAAGATAGTTGATTTGCTGGTTTGTTTGGGTTGGTATGAGATGATTTTCTAAACTTGCTTAATCTTCCATTTATAATGTTTCTTTGTTACTTTAGATGCTTCCCACGTTCTGACGGTTATTGTAACCATTTCTTCCATCACTTTGCTTCAAGATCCTTCCCACGTTCTTGCTTTCTCTAGTCTTTTGACATCTGTCAGTACTCATGCAAACTTAACCATTGGCTAGTTGTTTGCTTAGCAGTTCGAACTCGATCACACCATTGTCGATTGCTTCCAATGTGATCGACGTATTATGACCCTTTCTTGAAATATGGTCATACATATCTACAGTAATCTTGTGGCCGTTAAGCACGCACATGTGTAGTTCACATGCATCTGATCCTGAATGAATGGAAATGGGGCCCGGTCGGATATGGTACAAACATTGCCTCCCTCGTCGCTCTTCTTTCAGAGAATGAGACAACAACATTTGAGATTTTATTAATATTGCCATAAATACTCACACATGTCGTCCAACTACGAAATACCTTCAACCATTATTGCCAGCGTCGTTCGTACCGATTCAAAATGACGAATGAAATCTGAATGGACATGTGTCTAAAAAAGAACCATCTGTTGTTAAAAAGGCATGATTCCTAATTAATGTCGCATCTCAATTTCCTATATATATATATATATATAGATATATATATATATATATATATATAGATAGATATATATATATATATACACGCGACCTCACATTCACATCTCTTACAACTCATATTTTCTTTCTTTCTTCTTTTGATTTCCATTATTCTGCTCCTTTTCTTCGATCATGACTTCTTCTTCATCTGAATCTACCTTTGACTAGAAAGATATCATGTCTCTAATGGATCTATTCATGAGAAAATATTTAAAGGAGATGATTTTCAAGTCCCCAATTCATGAAGATGCTGTCGGTCTATGTCCTTCATTTTCTCAAGAGACTTCGGCTAAAGAGTTGCGGCCTTTGGATCTATTCTTCCTAATATGTCCAGGGAGTAACATTCTGATTCAATCCGGAGTTGTTCCTGATGTAACCAATGCATTTAAAGTGTTAAGGTTATGGCCGAAACCCCTTCTGAATATTTCCCCAACATTCATCTTCTTCTAGCTCTGACATCATTTTGGAGTATTTCTACCAACACTTTTATGTTTGGTTGTGGGCCAATGAGCGTCTCTATCAAAAGTATCTAACAAGACGAGCTATAGAAGTCCTAGAGGGGGGTGAATAGGACAATACAAAATAATTCGATATAATGCGGAATAATAACACAAATATTCTCAATAGCTTAGAGTGTTGAAATCTTGATTCCAAATAGTTCGTAGGACAATCTTCACCTAAAAGATTTAGGCAGGATAACGTTATTTCATAACGTCTTTGAGATCAAAATACTAAACTTAGCAAGAGACAATTAATTAAAAGGAAAGCAATACATAAATAAACATTCACCACCATTGCTTAAGGAGTTATAATGGTTTGGTGCATAACCCCACACCTACTCAACTCCCAAAATTACGAACCCTCGTAATTTTGGCTTTTACTATTTCAAGGTTTTCATAGGGTCACTTTAACAACCTGATACAATTCTTGTGATTTTCATGGGCTATCACAACAAAACCCACTTTGTGATTTTCACGGGATCACCACAAAACAACCCACTGAGATTTCCGGGTTATGTAAAAAAATTCAAAAGACAATAAAATAAATTACATTACTCATCTTCGATTAGCTTGATTGCAGCGATATTCTTTCTTGAGATATTAATGAAGACATATGTGTGTTCAACCCAAAAGAGTATATGGATCTAATGTATTTTCAATAAACGAAAACCCTAATGCTGCAAATTCAATTATCTGATTCTCAAGAAGAGCATGGATTACTCTATTGAAAATGATAAAAACTAACTTGAAAAAAGAGAATAGAATAAGCTAAATTAAAATAAGATTTACTGCACGAATAGCTTAAGAAGTCCCTGACTTTCTCTCCTTATTTGAATATATTGCTCACAATTTTTCGTTGTAGAAATGAATGAGAGAATGTCTCTATTTATCACCAAAGGTCTTGGAAATTCAGCTGGTCGAATTCCAACGATATTGATCTAATGGTATTCAGATTTCGCGAGAAAAGATTTTTCAAAAATTCAGTTGGCCCAAACCAAAATTTAGTTGGCTGAACCTCTAGTTTGGCTGGCCGAATCTCCCTGATATCCGAAGATTTAAGGCTGCTGGAAACTTGACCGAACACTTCGAGCTGTTCGAACTGACAAGTTCGGCTGGTGAACCTAAGGTTGGGCTGCCGAACTTGACACGAAAAATCATTTTCTTACTGTATACTTTCCCGGAATGTGTTGTGTTAGTCGAAGGTAGTTAGGCTGGTCGAACCAGAAGTCGGGCTGACCTAACTTTTTTTTTTTTTTTTTACACACGCATACACACCCCCACACACTCACGCCATAGTGGAATTTCACCAGCTAGGGGTACTCAAACCCTTGACCAGGTGTTGAAACTCCTAAGAGTCTACCACCGGAGAGGCTGGCCTAACTTTAGTGTATTTTACTTAGAATTATGTTTATTATGATACCATGTGAAATACACCTAACCTAGGGTCAATCTAAGGTTATACCACCTAATGGTTAACACATACAAATGCTTCAATCTTTGAACCAAGACAATATAAAGCTTGCGATGATGAGTCTTCCTTGAAATGTTGATCTAGTCTTTATGTTGTCTTCATGAGTCGTCGAAGAACATCTTCATGAGTGCTTGTGATCTTGACAATCTTAATTATGCTTTAAGTATAAGCACTTACAATCTCCCCCTTTGTCAATTTCGTGACAAAACACAATCATACACGACTCATCATACAACATTACAAATTCTCATAAACTCATCATACAAAATATGCTCTGGTTTAAAAGATCATCTGCACACCACCTGTAGTATCATATCTTGAAGTTCTTACTTGATGCTCCCCCTTAGAATATGCATCAATAGCTCCCCCTGAGTACTTGATCAAGAATATATATATATCCAAAATTTCACCATATGCAATCCAATGCAAACAAATATTATCTCAAATCATATCAGGGAAAAAAATTCATTCATCTCCATGTATATATCATACATGCATGTCATTCATGCATCAAACAAACACGAAGATTGATATATCCCTGAATATCATATCATAATCTCTTCCCCCTTTTGTCAGAAGTTGACAAAGGAAGAAAGAAATCAAAAGATGCATAATAGAAGGCATAAATAGCAAAGATAATGTCATAATGATCAATAATAAGATCATCCAATTATATCATGACAACTATCTAAGTAATCTAGAGATAAATCCAAGTATGAGTGTAGCAAATCCAAGAACTAGTAAAAATTTATTACAGACCATAACTATTAAATCATTCTGATTCAGAGGAGGACGGTGCATGCATCTCACGATCATTAACCCTCAAACTTCTATTGAAGCGATGAAAGTACTTTTTCACGTACTGTAAGCAAGCATGTACTATTCCGTACGCTTCTGAGGCCCTTCCGGTTGAATTCCATCAACCCTCAACCCGTATCCGACGTTTGGACGTGATCCTAAGCTGAGTCCTGCATATCGGAGTTGACTCGACTCAAAAATTTTACCCCTGCAACCGCGCCGTCGCCGCGGTTCCAACGCCATGACTCGCGCACTGATCCGATACCCAAGCCAGAAGATGTGGGCCCGCGTTCATTCCAAAGAAACGCCGCGTGTTACGAATTTTGAGAGAATCTTATAACATGTTTCATCAATCAAGTACACATCACACCTCAAGTCAAGTACAAGTAACCCATATCCTGCCCTTACCTCTCTCTTACACAAGCTACCCCAAAGTCAACCCTTACATCACTTCATCCATCACTCCACCCATCACCCATCACCCATCACTCCATCTCATATCATCCCATCACTTATCTCTCTCCTGCATTTCTCAAACAATCTCTTAAGCAACAAAATTCCAAACGTCTAAGCTCTCTCTCTCTCCCAAAGCCAAGTGTGGCCCACTTTCCCACTCTCTCATCTCCCATCTCAACCATTCATTCATCATCTACCTCCATCAAAATTGAAGACAAGGAGCAAAGGTGTCCAAGGGATCAAGGAGGAGTGCAATAGGTGGGTGATCCACCGTTGATTTCAATTTTAGGGCCCACTTATAATGGGACCCACTTTGATGTACGCAATGTAGAGAGGGGCCCATAGTGGCAAGGTCCCTCTATCTCACCGTTTCTCTCTCTTCTCTCTCTCTTATATGGATGGTGTGTGTGTGGCCCACCATGAAGTATGTATTTTATCCATGCCATCCACCAAGTGGCCCACATGGCAGTCCGTTTGGACGAGCCCAAACGAAGGAAAAACACAAATATCAGCTTGATCCAAGTGTGGTCCACCTGACGTGGGGCCGCCATATTGCGTAGGACCATCCAAACCATCCATGTGGGGCTTACTAGTGGGGTGTGCCCCCCTTTTATCTAGACGCTGCCACTTGTACAATTTCACACACCCACACATACATATACACATAGCTAGGCTGAGTTTGACCTGCTATAGATGTCCTTGGGTGAAAATCCCTAAACCTCCGTGGCCAGGAGACGCCCCAACGTTGAGACCGACTGGTTACATGAGCGCCCGAGTGCCGAATACTAGGAGGCCTCGTCTCTCACAGTGTCGTGGTCGGTTGGGAGGGGGTGTGGCCTTACCCACTCGAGGGTAGGGGGCATAGCTAGGCTGAGTTTGACCTGCTCATGAATGGGTCCGCTATTAACATGCCGGGTAGATGTTGGTTGACTATTGGCCAGGCGGATGGTGAGGTCTCTTCCACTTGCATGGTGCGCGTCAGTGGGTGGCGATTTGCTTGTAGAGTGTACTAGACCCCGGTGATGATCCTAGAAAGAAACCGTACTGATATGTGGTCTTATCAAGTAGGAGTTGTATACTCATTCATTCATTCATTTACTATCCACTAGGGTTGGTGGTGCGCAACTAATTGTTGTGTACCTTCGTAATGGCAAGGATTTCGGTTGGGCGCGCGACTAACCTAAGATCAGGAGTTTACTACATTGAGTCTAGCTATCCAAATTTAGGTATGGGACTGGTTTGAATAGAAGTTCGTTGTGATGGACCCCATAGCCTGCGATACTACGTACTATCATCCGACTTCACTCCAATTTGGTCATTTCATTCGCACCGCATATTGCATTGTATCATCAGCATCTGATATTTGGCTTTCTGTTCCCGCATTGCATAACTGATCTACATTGTTTCATCAATATATGATATTATTTTTATTATATTTTTGCATCGCATAACCTGGATAAGGCTGATGGTATTTATGGGCCTATCAGCATGTTTTCGCCTTACTCTGATATCGTATAATTTATGATCTTGCCAGTATTTCTGATATTGTATGATTATGGGCTTATCAGTATTTCCACTTACTCTGATTATTCTGATATTGCTTACTTGGCACTTACCTTGTGCACACACTTTCACCACCCTCGTACAGGTGGCATAGGGTTTAAACAGCGTCGAGCTTGAAGCGTGCAACCATCTTCTGGAGCTTTAATTTTTGACATATGTATTTTCCTTTCAGTACTGTATTCAAATGTTTATATTAGTGGATATATGATAATGATGTTGCCTTTATGATTTGGGTATACTTGTGGTTATGCTTCTTATGAGATAAATGTACATTGGAAAATCCTCCTTGTAGGATCCTAGGATCGGAACCTGGTGTATGGACGCTAGGAGCCGAGAATTGGGTACTAAGGAGGCTGTCGGCACTGGATTCAGCAATCGAGAATTTTGTGAGCCTGATTTCTGAGTTTGGAGCATGACAGAAGTTGGTATCAGAGCATAACTTGAGAATACTTGAAGATAACATCACATATCTACTGATAGCTACCCGACACTCTATGATTGTTGAGAACTTAGAATGATTAGATCCTCGAGTTCGAATTACTTAGAAATTTTCTAATATAGCTCCCTACCGTTGAGATTATGATGTTGCATAGTATTCCAGTTTCGATCGTTTCTGATCCAAGAGCCGAGGTTTAGTAGAGTCATCGTAGTACTGGTGAGGCATTTTGGGAGCGCGAGGCTGAGGTTCATGGGCGTTATCCCCATCTCTTGGGTGTTTGATGCTGTCGGTATGTTGTGTTCTGATTATAACTATAGTGATAGGATTTCCCACCCTTGTGAACTCCGTATAGGTTGTGTCGTGTTTAAATTTTGAGGACAAAATTTTTATTAGGAGGGGAGAGCTGTAAGACTCATGTCCTACCCTGTACTTTTCCGTAGGCTTCTGCGGCCCTTCCGGTCAAATTTCGGCAACCCTCGACCTATATCCGACGTTTGCAGGTGATTATAAGCCTAGTCCTTCATACCGGAGTTAACTCGACCCGAAACTTATACCTGTGAGACCGCACCGTTGCAGCGGTTCCAACACTGCGACTCGCGCACTGATCCGATACCCAGGCCAGAAGATGTGAGCCTGCATTCATTCCGAAGAAACACCATGCATTGCGAATTCTGAGAGAATCTCTACAACATGTCCCATCAATCAATCAATCAATCCTTTCAATCAAGTACACATCACACCTCAAGTCAAGTACAAGCAAGCCATACCCTACCCTTACCTCTCTCTTACACAAGCTACCCCAAAGTCAACCCTTACATCACTCTACCCATCATCCATCACTCTATCTCATATCTTCCCATCACTTCTCTCTCTCCCTCATTTCTCAAACAATCACCTAAGCAACAAAATTCCAAACGTCCAAGCTCTTTCTCTCTCCCAAATCGAAGTGTGGCCCACTTTCCCACTCACTCATCTCTCATCTCAACCATTCATTCATCATCTACCTCCATCAAAATTGAAGACAAGAAGCATAGGTGTCCAAGGGATCAAGGAGGAGTGCAATAGGTGGGTGATCAACCGTTGATTTCAATTTTAGGGCCCACTTGTTGTGGGACCCACTTTGATGTACGCAATGTAGAGAGGGGCCCATAGTGGCGGGGTCCCTCTATCTCACCGTTTCTCTCTTTCTCTCTCTCTTGTATGGATGGTGTGTGTTTGTGGCCCACCATGAAGTATGTATTTTATCCATGCCATCCACCGAGTGGCCCACATGGCAGTCCGTTTGGACGGGCCCAAACGAAGGAAAAACACAAATATCAGCTTGATCCAAGTGTGGTTCACCTGACGTGGGGCCGCCATATTGCGTAGGACCATCCAAACAATCCATGTGGGGCCTACTAGTGGGGTGTGTCCCCCTTTTATCTAGACGCTACCACTTGTACAGTTTCACACACCCACACATACATATATGTATTGGATATTATATATATAATATTATATATTATAATATAATGTATTAATATATGCTGTAGTGGGCCACTCCCATGTAGGACCCACCTTTAAACATGATATTTGCACCGTCCAGATGCATCTGGACGGTGAGTATGGACATTCTAAATATATCTTAATTTATATATATATATATATATATATATATATATATATATATATATATATATAATATTATATATTTTTTCATATATCGCAGCTGACGTCTGCAGCATCTGTGGATCCCACCAGTGATGTTTTTTTTTCCGCCGTCCATTTCTGGACGGTGCTGGATAGGCCGCACCAGATGTGTGGGTCCCATCCACACCGTCCAGCAACCTAGACGGGTGGAGCCCACCGTGATATATGTTTGTATCCACGCCGTCCATTCATCATTTGGACGAGTGGAGTCCACGTGATGTATACTTGTATCCACGCCGTCCATTCATCATCTGGACAGGTGGAGTCAACGTGATGTATATTTGTGTCCCACGCCGTCCATCCATTGGCGACCGGCCTCACCATGATGCATGTGCTGCATCCCTACCATCCATCTACCAGGCATGCAGAGTACGGCCCCACCATGATGCACGTGTTGTATCCCTACCGTCCATCCATTTAACATAGCTACGGGCCCCACTCTGATGGGTATGTTCCATCCAAACTGTCCATCCACTTAGTGGGATTTGGACCGTCCATCTGCTGGATGGTCAGCGCCCCACCCATGATGGATGCTTTCCATCCAAACCGTTTATTCTTTAGTGGGCAGCCACATATGTGGACCCCACCTTGATATATGTGATTCATCCAAACCGTCCATACATTTGGTGAGCTCGTCCTTGGGCTTGAGAAGAAAAATAAGATAGGTCTAGTATCAAGTGGACCACACTGCCAAAAACAGTGGAGATTGGACGTCTACCATCAAAACCCCTTTGGGTCACAGAAGTTTTGGACCAATATGATATTTGTTTCTTAGGTTGGTTCAGGTCCTTGTGACTTAATACATGATATGATGGCCCCTGTGAAATTTTGTACAGTGGAAATCACTGTCTCCACTGCTATTTGTGATGTGGTCCAACTGACCTTTTGATCACTATCACCATTGTTATTTGTGGTATGGTCCACATGATCTTTTGATATGATTCATTGTTTGGATAATGCTCTAAAATGATCTCCATAGATGGATGAATGGTGTAGTTGTTGTGGCCCATTTGATATGGCCCGTTGAATGTATTTGGGGCCCATGGGTTGAGGCCCATTGTGATATATTTGGGTCCCATGGGTCGAGGCCCATTGAGATGTATTTGGGGCCCATGGGTTGCGACAAATTGAGATATATTGGAGGCCCAAGTATGAGGCCCACTTGATTGTATTAGGCCGATGTGTAGGGCCCACCTATTGTGTGTTTAAAGCCCATGGGTTGTGGCCTATTGTGATGTATTCAGGGCTCATGGGACGTGACCCATCCGATGTATTCGAGGCCCGTGGGTGAGGCCCAATGTGATGTATTCGAGGCCCGTGGGCGAGGCCCAATGTGATGATGTGATGTATTCGAGGCCCGTGGGCGAGGCCCAATGTGATGTATTCGAGGCTCATGAGCAAGGCCCATTGTGATGTATTCGAGGCCCATGCGATGCCGCCCACTTGATGTGTATATGGCCCTTAAGTGAGGCCACGAGCTCATTATATGTTTTGACTCTATATGTAAGCCACTCCTTGGGAGCAATGTTGGTTAGATGCCCACATTGATGGGCAAAGATGGTTGGATGTCCACATTGTGACCTTCCCTTAGGCCTTATTAGGCCCATTCTCATAATTCTCTTATGGGTTAACCCAGATAAGTGGGCCGCATTCGACATAGTCGGATGGTTTCGTGCGATCGGATTTGATGTAACCACGGCCAAGGGCCGATCTTTATATTATGGTTGATCAGTTGTTCATCTATGGATCCCACCTTGTTTATATGCTAATTATCGGTGCCGATTATCGATGCTGATTGTCAGTGCCGATTGTCGATGCTGATCATCGATTCCGATTGTCGAGGCTGAGTATTGAGGCCGATCCCGATTTTTCGAGGCTAATTGTCGAGGCTGAGTATCAAGGCTGATTCCGATTTGTCGAGGCCGATCCAGATTTGTCAAGGCCGATTGTCGAGGCTGAGTATCGAGGCCCATTTCGATTTGTCGAGGCCGATTGTATAAGCCGATCCCGATTGTCGAGGCCGAGTATCGAGGTCGATTGCGATTTGTAGAGGCCGATTGTATAGGCCGATTCCGATTATCGAGGCCAAGTATCGAGGCCGATTCCGATTGGCAAGGCTGATCGTATAAGCCAATTCCAATTGTCGAGGCCGATCGTATAGGCCGATTCCGAGTGTCGATTCCAATGGTTGATCAGTTGTTCATCTATGGGTCCCGCCTTGTTATATGTTAATTATTGATGCCGATTATCAGTGCTGATTGTCAGTGCCGATTGTCGATGTTGATCACCAATTTTGATTGCCAAGGCTGATTGTTGAGACCTATATGATGTATATGTGACCCGTAGTTGAGGCCCATTATGATGTATTTGAGGGCCAGGCGATGGAGTCCATTGTGATGTATATGAGGCCCATGTGAGAGGCCCATCGTGATGTGTATTAAGCTCTTGAGTGAGGCCCATGGTGTTGTATATTAGGTCCTTGTGTGAGGCCATGGGTCCACTATATGTTAGGCTCTATGTGGGTCATTCCTTGGGGGCAATGTTGGTTAAATGTCCACATTGTTGAGGCCAATTGTTGATGCCGGTTATTGATATCGATTATGAGTATGTGACAGCATAGCATCATGATATATGCCCATACGTATCATCTACATGTTTATTATGAGATGAGGTTGACCATTGCCTATGTCATTGGGCAGGTTGTTATGAGACTCCCTGATAGGCGGAGGTTATCTCACATGAGCGCACAGTATGGCAGGATTGATGTATGACTAGATTGTATGACTCATGCATCTTGCATTGTGTGTTGTGACTACTGTACGCCCTAGCAATATCAGGGCCATAGCCTCCACAGGCATATCGTGGATGGCCAGATGGGACACCGAAAATGTTTGGTTCTAGCAAACGGGCACCATAGATATCTCTGGGTGAAAATCCCTAAATCTCCGTGGCCAGGAGATGCCCTAACGTCGAGACCGAGTGGATACATGAGCACCCGAGTGCCGAATACTAGGAGGTCGCGTCTCCCACTTGTCGTGGTCAGTTGAGAGGGGGTATGGCCCTACCCGCCCAAGGGTAGGGGGCATAGCTAGACTGAGTTTAACCAGTTCATGAATGGGTCCATTATCGACATGTCGGGTAAATATTGGTTGACTACTGGCCAGGTGGATGGTGAGGTCTCTTCCACTTGCATGGTCGCGCATCAGTGGGCGGCAATTTGCATGTAAAGTGTACTAGACCCAGTGATGATCCCAGAGAGAAACCATACTGATATGTGGCCTTATCGAGTAGGAGTTGCATACTCATTCATTTATGCATTCACTATCCACTCGTGTTGGTGGTGCGCAACTAATTGTTGTGTACCTTCGTAATGGCAAGGATTTCGGTTGGGCGCACGACTAACCTAAGATCTGGAGTCTACTATATTGAGTATGGCTATCCAAATTTAGGTATGGGACTGGTTTGGATAGAAGTCCCTTGTGATGGACCCCATAGCCAGCGATGCAACGTACTATCATCCCGACTTCACTCCAGCTTTGTGGCGCCCCGGTCACTGTTTCATGTGGGCGGGCACACGTGGGCGGGCCCCCAAGTGCGGCTGACAGGCTACTGTGTGGCTGGCAGGCTACTGTGCTGGGCGAGCTACTGTTGCAGTTGACTGTAGCGTAACTTGTCCCACATCGAAAGAGTTGCCTGGAGTTGTGGTGGTTATATGTTGGGTTTCTCCCTTAACAGACATGACGCGTTTTAAAAGCCGTGAGCTTCGACAAAGCGGACAATATCATGTGTTGTGGGGGTGGGCCTTACAAATGGTATCAGAGCCGAGGACGGCTCTGCCCTTGTTGGGGGATAATGTGGCGCCCCGGTCACTGTTTCATGTAGGCGGGCACACGTGGGCGGGCACACATGTGGGCGGGCCCCCAAGTGCGGCTGGTAGGCTACTGTGTGGCTGGCAGGCTACTGTACTGGGCGAGCTACTGTTGCAGTTGACTGTAGCGTAACTTGTCCCACATCAGAAGAGTTGTCTGGAGTTGTGGTGGTTATATGTTGGGTTTCTCCCTTAACAGACATGACGCGTTTTAAAAGCCGTGAGCTTCGGCAAAGCGGACAATATCATGTGCTGTGGGGGTGGGCCTTACAAGCTTGGTTATTTCATTCGCACCGTATATTGCATTGTATCATCAACATGTGATATTTGGCGACTGTCCCCGCATTGCATAGCCAATCTACATTACTTCATCAGTATATGATATTGTTTTGATTATATTTTTGCATTGCATAGCCTGGATAAGGCTGATGGTATTTATGGGCCTATCAGCATGTTTTCACATTACTCTGATATCGTATAATTTATGATCTTGCTAGTATTTCTGATATTGTATGATTATGGGCTTATCAGTATTTTCACTTACTCTGATTACTCTGATATTGCTTACTTGACACTTACCTTGTGCACACACTTTCACTACCCTCTAAGCTTTCTATAAGCTTATGCATGATAGATGCGTGCAGGTGACATAGGGTTGAAACAGCGTCAAGCTTGGAGCGTGCAGCCGTCTTCTGGAGCTTTGATTTTTGACATATGTATTTCCCTTTCAATACTGTATTCAAATGTTTATATTAGTGAATATATGATGATGATGTTGCCTTTATGATTTGGGTATACTTGTGGTTATGCTTCTTATGAGACAAATGTACGTTGGAAAATCTCCTTGTAGGATCCCAGGATTGGAACCTAGCGTATGGACACTGGGAGCCGAGAATGGGGTACTACGGAGGATGTCGGCACTGGATTCGACAATCGGGAAATTCGTGAGCCCGATTTTCGGGTTTGGGGCGTGACACGTACTTTATGTGTTGTTTTATAGTTTGATGGAATAATTCCCAGGATACTTGTAAAGCGTCCACCTTCTTCTTTAAACTCTCTAACCTATCAGCAAATTGAGAAGGCTGGAAATTAGACTCATCCAAACCAGTAAAAATGTCGTCCATGTTGACGTTGACCAACTAACCTCTCCGCCAGGTACTCAAAAAACCTGAGGTATCAAGGAGACTTACAAAATGGGCAGTCGAGCTTAGCGAGTTTGACATCAAATATTGGCCCCAATTTGCCATTAAAGGACAAGCATTTTTTCGACTTCATTGTCGAACTCACACAAGAGGTCGACCTGGGGACCGGCCCTAACATCCAGACGAATCAGCTCGAAGATTGGATAGCTAAGCTAGATCCACTGACATAGACGTTGGACGTTGATGGTTCTTCCAATTCTAAAGGTAGCAGGATCAGGATAATCCTTGAAGCCCCTAACCGGACCTGCACCCAATATGCCTTGAGATTTGGATTCCAAACATCGAACAACGTGGCAAAATACGAAGCGTTATTGGTCAGGCTCAATCTAGCAGCAACAATGGGGGGCCAGCACCTAGAAGTCCACAGTGACTCACAACTCGTCATCAACCAGGTAGCCAATGAATACCAGGCTAAGGAAGAGAGAATGAAGGCCTACCTACAAAAAGCCTGAGAACTGATTGGCAAATTCTTGAAGTGTAATATCAGCCTAATCCCCATATCGGAGAACTCCAAAGCCTATAGTTAGCAAACCTACCTCCTAGAGGGTAAGTTACCTGAAGAACAACTGGATGCGCGTAGATTCTGATCTAGGACAGCTCGGTACACCATGGTTGGGCACACCTTGTATAAGAAGGGATTCTCTCTCCCCTACCTCAGGTGCCTTCGACCTAACGAAGCCGAGTACGTCGTAAGAGAAATTCACAAAGGCATTTGCGGTAACCACTCCGACAACCGCAACTCGCTCACAAAATCATCCAATATGGATATTTTTGGCCGACCATCCAGACATACGCTAGGCAGTACACCCCGGGATGCAACAAGTGTCAGTGATTCGAGACAATACCTCATCAGCCACCTGAGCAGCAGACTCCATGACTGAGCCGTGGCCCTTCGCCCAGTGGGGAATTGACATCATCGGTCCCCTGCCAACAGGCAAGGGACAAACTAAGCTTTGCAGTCGTTGCGGTCGACTACTTCACTAAGTGGGCTGAGGCCGAACCCCTGGCCAAGATCACCGAGCAGAAAATTACCGACTTCGTCTGAAAAAACATCATATGCCGATAAGGGATCCCCCACATTATCTGTTTCGACAAGAAACGAATGTGTTTGATTCGGGGATTATCTTACTCAACAATAATAAGAAAAAGCATGAAGAGTATAATCATCACATTATTTTATTAATTCTAGGTTCGTTTACATTCTCTTATCCCTTGATTCTAAGATAAAACATAAGAAATACAAATATAGAACAAGTTCGAATGTTAATTTCGACAACATTTCGACTTGCGATTTGTTCATCTCAGCTAGAGGAATATTGTACGAATGTGAACATCTTGTATCTCCTTCTTCAGTTCATTTAAACATGAGCCTGAATTGAAGAAAAGTTTGACTATTCTGATAATTCCAGTAACATTTTGACCCATGTGCAACAACATGTTGCGCAGTCCAGCGCAATTGGTGTCTTCTCTTCTCCTATTCTTCTTCTACTCTGAGATACTTTTGGAGTCTTTGTCTTCGCTTCTTCTTCTCCAGAGCTCTGATCTTCTTTGTTATCCAAATGAAAGGGGAAGTGGGGTATTTATAGGCCTCCACACGTGCGAACCCTCGATATCTGTGCCACGGGGCTCACTTCTTATAACTTCTCAGCGATCTGATTTATCATAATCAAATCAGTGTTGCGCGATCCCGCACAACTAAAATCAGTGTTGCCCAGGCCCGTGCAACAAATGTTCTTTACGCGGGTGCGCGCAACACAATGATTTCCCTTTTTTTCTTGTTTTCTTCATTCGTTCTTCCTTTCTTTGATCTTCCTTCTGATTTATTCTTCAATCTTCACTTTTTATACCTCAACAAATGCCCCCTTGATCCTTTATTTGTTGTTTCTTTCTTTGTTAGAACAAATAAGTAGGATCAATCATCAATCCTTCATTTTTATCAGTCGTTGCGAGCAACTTCCGTGCAACACTCATCTCTTCTATAAATAGTGGACTCAGCCCTCATTTCCCCATTTCTTCCATTTCTGTCGAACCCCTACTTCTCCGGCGATTCTCCGCTCAACATCTTTCCGTTGCGTGCAAACCCAGCGCAACATATCTCCGTTTGCACGAAGCTCATTCTCTCTATGTTCTCCCACGCAACCAACTTTCGTTGCGCACAACCAGTCTTCACCAATTTTTTTTTCTAAATATGAAATCTCTTTCTGACACTTAGATTTCTTAAGTCTTTCAAGTCTTTTCTCTGTTTCTTGAAGAAATCTTTTCCGCAAGTCTTCAATATTTGTTCTCTAGCCTCGATATGGCTCGTACAAAGAGAACATTTCACGTGATAGAACCCCACACCTCAGATCCTTCTCACTGCGAGCTACCAAATCCATCATCTTCTCCATCTCCTCAGCCGTAATAGCCACAAAAAAAGATATTCAAAGCCACTCATAAACGTCCCGTGTATATCAAAGAGCTCGTACTCTCGACTTTCGACTTCGCTGACCGCATCAGTGCACTCTCTTCTCCCATTCATAGAGCAATTGCAATGGGAGATATCGAAAGACCACCTCGTCACGGTCGCGACTTCGATTGGGAAGAATGGCTAAAGTCAAATGCCCATCTTCAGACTGATAGTCAAAGACCACCCGCAAGGGAAGATACTCTGCCTCTGTCAATATCGAAGAAGAAGCCTCGCCAGAATAAAGCTGAAGAATTCCAGGAGAAAATAAAAGAACACAGTAAGAAGAATCTTCAAAATTCTTAGGTGATGACCCGGCTCAAATAGGGTATCATAAAATTTGATAATCCATTCAGAGAAGGAATGGTTATCATCCCGTTAAACCTAAACCTCCACCAGTCTATCATCAACAGTGAACCCTCAGATCAAATGGACAGAGAGAGGTTGATGTGCACCGCCAATTAGGTATCGAAAGAGCCTCACATTTTGGAAGGAACTTTGTCGGCTCGAGGATCAAAACAACAAATAGGCAAAGTCCATCCAATGAAGTTTCTTGTTCCTTCTCACAATCCCCATGTTTTGTTCCCAACTCATTTCTATGAAACTGTCCAGCAAC
Source organism: Magnolia officinalis (assembly GCA_021015155.1). Taxonomy (NCBI): domain Eukaryota; kingdom Viridiplantae; phylum Streptophyta; class Magnoliopsida; order Magnoliales; family Magnoliaceae; genus Magnolia; species Magnolia officinalis. The sequence goes on from JAJHSJ010000017.1 coordinate 26,231,443, forward strand.
AATTCAGGGATTGGGAGTCGATCTAGGGGCACGAAGAATTCAGAACCCGACGCTTCTTATCTCCTCGCGCTTATTATACAAAGTGGTGAAAGTAGTTCTGACAAAGCATGTTGTAACGTTGATAAAGATCGGCTTATACAATGCTATCAAAATTACTTTGGAATACTTCTATTAGGACACCATGGTTCTTAGGGCTTTCTAAATTATTGGTGTACTGTCACCAACTCATTTCATCTCCTGGTCGGTGAAGTAAGTGTTACACTTTGGGACATCCATCGAATTGCTGGTCTCCCGTTGACAGGGAAGTTCTTTGACCAATATGTGCCCATAAATGAAGAGTTCGCCTATTTTTCTTCGCATGACTGAGAGACTTCTGTCTTAGAAACAACCACTGAACTTTTCAAAGAGATGTCCAAATTCCCAGATATCCATAAGATTTCTCCTTTGCAGTGGCTTGCCCATTTCTCCAGAGCATTTCAGTAATTTCAGACCATTAATCAATCATCTTTTTGTTATATACATACTTCTCATATTCTTATCATTTTCATCATACTTTCTACAGATTCCACATCTGTCACTCTAAGGAGTTAGTAGACTTGCGAGAGAGAATGAGGGATTGTCCAAAGTATAGCCTTTTCGGAGAACTTGTGGCTTTCTTGGCCTATTGGTTGAGCATAGTTGTTCTTCCAAGTTCGAAATGGGCCGACGCCATATGCCCAACGGTATTCGTTGTTGCTCAAACTATGGTAGAAGGTGATAAATATTCTCTTGCTCTTCCAATTCTATGTTCTATTTACAAAGCCCTTGGAGAAGTAGTGACCCACGTGAAGAGTCTTGTCGTCAGAGCATCTTCTACTTATGCCCCCTGGCATTATCTTACTGGGTGGCTAGGCGTTTACCTTCCTTGGACTTTCGATGTGCCCAGAAAGGCATACGTCAATCCCTCGCAACTTCCATTATGGTTCTTCCAAAAAAGAGCGATGACTAAAAGAACATATGAATGGGTAGTTAATAAGATTTTGGCGACCAACACCATTGACTTCTTTCAGTTTTGTCTTCCCAGACATACAGAAGATACTGATATGGTGGACACCAAGTCGCTTACTTCAGGGGAGCAGGTGTTCTATCTTTTGATTCAATCTTACAGCTTCCCACTTAGAGAAGGGACGAAATTCTGGAGAGAACCTTATTATCCAAGACGATTCGCTCAACAGTTTGGTTTCGATCAAGTGGCTCCTGAAGATTGTGGAGCTGTCACAAGAAGGATGCGGAGTTATGGTGTAGGTCCATATAATTGGGCCATGGTCTGGAAACAATTATTGGGTGGCTACGTTGAATCTACTTTCGTGATCCCTGGCTGTAATCGTTTGGTTCATGCATCGTATATTTGGACAAGATGGTGGACTCATCAATTCCATTTAGTCCTCAAATTGTCCTCAAATGTTTGCCAGTAGATCATCCAATATGGATCCCTCCTCCAAAACTCAAAGGGCAAAAATTCGAACACGGAGTTGGATTCATAGTCGAGAAAAGTCACGCTTCTTTGTAGAAAGATATCACTGGAAGAGCCAATCCGTGAAATAAAACCTGCTAACACTTTGGAAGATGGATTGCCCATGGGACTATCATGGATTTCGAGAAAGTGTCTCGAGACATCTTGTTGAAGATGCTGATGATATTGCTGAGACATCTTCTCCTACTCAAAGGCCAGAAGACAATATTCAAGGCGATATTGTTCTCTTAATCCGTCACCTGTTCCTCAGCTTATTCGTCCTAGTCCACCTCCTCAAACTCCTCCATCTGCACGCAAAGAAGGAACTGTTTCTTCAATTCTTCCAACTTTAGAAGGCCAACAGAAGGCCAATAAATGATGGACAAGATAGTTCCCCTTCGAAAGGAAAACAAATAATAATTGAAGAAGTAGAACACATACTTCTCCTCCAGAAGAAGGAGAATCAGGAGAGGAAACGATGACAACATCATCGACTGGCAGTAGTTCTTCCACTGGAGGTAATACTGAGGAGGGTGAAGTAAATACTAATGAAGAGACTAGTGAAGATGATGCTACGAGGAAGGCGAAGTTGATATCGGTGGCAATGATGATATTGTTGTCGAGGGTATTTCAGCTGATAAGGAACTTCAATTGACAGTTCCATCGAATGTTCAACCTCATACTCAACCCAATATCCAAATTCCTCCAACAATTTCAACAACTGATAAGAAGAGCCGGTGGATTACAGGGAGTACGGTTACTCACCGGAGTGAGAAATTTTACATATCTTTAAGCTCCAACCATTCTCCTATCATACAGGAAATATTTTCTGTTTCGAAAATCAATACTCTTTCTGCTTCAGGTGTTCCCATGGCAGATGATAAAGTAGATGAAGTTCTCGTTACAGACCCTCCTGTAGAAACACAATTTGTTCCAACAAGAAGTCCCTTAGCTCCCCTTATTCAACTAAGGGTTGTAGCTCGAGAAATTATTTTTCCAACGGAACTAGTTGATGTGACTACCCTTGCCATAGTTGATTCTATCACTGATGCTAGAGTTCCATCTTTTGTTGTTATGATGAAAACTTTACCTGGTTCCTCTTTCACTGAAGAAGTACAACCTCCAATTGTTCCTACTTGTGCTGCAGGTATATTTTTTTGACTTGCTTTCATATATATATATATATATATATATATATATATTATATACATATATATATATATAATATATATATACACACACACACACACACACACACACACACACACACACACACACACACACACACACACACTTTATTTTGATCCATATTTCTTATTGTTATGCAGTTATCCTACTTTGAGCAACTCTGCAAGTTCAAACTCAGTCGCTACTGGTTCGAACTTATTATCTTTGGAAAAGGTTCCTGCTTATGCACTGGTCCCAATGAGAAATTCCTTATCAGCGGTTGTGCACATGTTCAAAGATCCTGATTAGTGGTCAGATTTAAATGTCGAAGTAGAAGTTTTGGATAGTGCTGCAAAGATATCGAAGATAAATATCACCCCTCTCCGTGATTCTCTGTTGAGATTTCATAGTTCAGTGCATGATTTGAAATCTGCTCAGAGTATAATTGTTTCTCCTGAAGTTTTGGAATGTTATAGGCGGTTAGCATCTTTTAAAGATAAGATTTCTCGCACTGTCTCTGTCATTTCAGGCTATAGTGATGAACGTCAATCCCTCCACGAAAGATTGAAGGCTTCAAGTGATAACAGAATAGCCATCCAGGGTTAGATCGTGCTTTTGAAGGAACAAATTGCTCAACTTGAAGTCAAAGATTGAGAGGAGGAATTAAACATAAGCAAGATCAAGGAGGAGATAGAAGTCAGCGCTCGCTTTATCGATCTTGAAAAATCTGAAATGATCAAGAACGAAGAAATTGTTGCTTCTTTAGAGAAGGAATTGGCTAATACACCTGATCTGCTAAGATTATCCTCGAGGTTGAGCTGACAATTGCTGTAGCACAAGTCCAATTGAAAGAAGATTTACAAAAATATATGATGGCATTGGGCATATCAAAGGACTTGTAAGTTTTCTTTTCTATTATATATGTAATCTTTTTAACTTATGAGATTCATGAATGAATTCCAATATTTTTTTGAAATATACTCTTACCCTTTTTTATTTTTAGCATGATGAACATATTTTCAGAAACTTTATGAATATAAATAATATTTAAGCATATGCTCGTATAATATTTGCCTCGTTAATCTTTGTAGTCATGCTTTAATAAGACGTGCGATTTCTATCATATAATAAAGTAACAATCTATTGTGATTGTTAGTATAATGTCACCTACGTGGCATTCATTTTGATGGGCGGAGCTAATTTTCAATTTCAGTTAGCTTAACACACAGTTTAAGCTCTTGAGTAGTGGAGCAATGATAATTTTTCAGACTCGTAAGTAATTGGAGTCAGGTCTTATGCAAGTGGTCTCTTTAAATCTTATGAGTTCGTTAAACCATTGCGGCCGGGGAATTCACAAAGCGGATCCATCAAAGGGGCCCAGTGAAGCCACCGGGGCAGTGAACTCGATAGGTTTTACGCGCAGGGTTGGTCGTAGTAATCTCTAGAGTTTACGGGGCTCGCAAGGCTACCTTAGGGATACCAAACCCAAGGCCGTCAGTCCATCGATGAGGGGGTAACTCGTTTTAGAGGCCCGTCCTCATGAGTTTATACTGAAATTAAGCTAGAAATCTAAGGGGCTTTATGCACACGGTTGCCCTATCTATTAACGAGCTAAAGAGTGCACAGTTCAGCCCGCCTTTTCTTCTCCTGCAAGGTCTAACCCATTCACGGGAGGGCATTTTCTCACACCTTCCTCCATGGTGCTGTCAGAAGTTGTATAGATGGCATTGGTTCTCACGGGTGGTTGGCCGTATAGGCGCACTCCGCTGCTCGCATGGGTCTAAGCATGTGATGGCCTTCGCGGGCCTTTTAAGGCCACTAGCTTCTCACTGCTGCATGCATAAATTTGATGTATCGCCGATCGTGATAGGTCTTATGCGTGGCCGTATAGGCACACTCCGCTACCGTAAATGATAAATCGATAAATAATATATTGCCATTGCTAATAATATTTTGATAATATTTATGGTTAGAATAGTGTATTAGCTCGGCGATGATATCAATTTTGAAAAAATGGCTTTTGTATAGAGATGGCAATGGTGATGGCGATAATTGTTGATTTAACAATAATCATTGGTGTTTGACGATAATCGACAATTATATCGATTTTGACGATAATCATCGGTGTTTGGCAATAATCAGCAATTATATCAATAGCTTGAACTTGATATATTTGAGAATCTTTCTTTTATTCATTTATATATGGAGAACAATACATGGCATTGCCTTTTGAGGATTTTTCATCATTCTATTGATCTTGCCCCCTTTTGATTGGGAAGTATTATATTAATAATCTTCGGAATCAAAACTCTGACCATCTTCAAGGATGATATATTTTGATGAAGCGAGCATTGATGGGTATATTGATGCCTCGTTCATTCTGGTCCACCACTCGATAAGCTCCATTGGAGAATACTTATGTTACTATATATGGACCATCCCATTTAGGGTCGAATTTGTCCCTGTTTTGCTGGTAACCACTATAGGTCTTTTCAACATTAGCACCATATCGCATTCTTGAAGGAGCGATGTTTGACTTTCTTATCTTAGGCAATGGAAATTCTTGCCTAATATAGTTGTAATCGCTGCTGGGCTGATAGCCATTTTTCATCAAGCATATCCAATTCGGTTAGCCTTATCTTGGCATTTTCGTCATCTGTAATTGATTGATGCACTGCTACCCTAAGTGACGCGACTTGTGTTTCAATGGGGATAACAACTTTGACACCATAAACCAGAGAATATGGTGTAGCTCTTGTTGCGGCACGATAGTAGTTCGATAGGCCCATAAAACTTCTTGTAACTTTTCATCCCAATCATGCTTATTTCCTATGATCATTTTCTTCAATATTTTCACAATCGACTTATTGAAGGCTTCGTCTAACCCATTGGCTAGCGGATAGTAAGGTGTTGAGAATGAATGCTAGATATTAAATTTCTGACATAATTTCTCCATACCCCTATTCTTGAACGGAGTACCATTATCAGTGACGATTCTTTTTGGGATGCCTTGGCGATATATTTTGTATGTCGGATGAAATTTATGACATCCTTTTCTTTTGACATTTCTTAGTGCGATCGCGTCGGTCTAATTAGAGAAATAATCTATTGCCACCAGAATGTACGGTTGTCCTTTAGACGATGGTGGATTTATGAGACCTAATCCGCATGCTGTGAAGGGCCAAAAAGCTACTGATTGATGGAAGTCTTCGGGAGGTACATGTATGACGTTGCCATAGACTTGACATTCATGATATCGCTTCGCATAATCGATCGCATCTTTGAACATTATAAGCCAGTAATATCCCATTCAATGTACTCAATGAAACAAATTCTGACCAACCTGATGGGGTCCACATTCTCCTGAATGGGCTTCTCATAATACTTGATCTGCTTCTTCCATATCCAAGCATCGCAACAACATCTCATTATAAGATTTTCTATAGAGCACTTTATTACATATAATGAATTTCTTCGATCTTTGTTTGATTTGTAACTTCTGTGCTGGATCTTCTGGCAGAATATCATATTTGAGATAATCTACAAAAGGTTGGCGCCAATCGTCTATCGTAATCTCCAAACATGATACATGAAGTGTTTCAGAAGCTTCATTGACATCTTCGAGTGATGGTAAGAACCTCATTTCTTCGATTGTTACTTGAAGAGGACTTCGATCAGGATAGGATAAAGTTGCGGCCAAGCTAGCTAAAGCGTTTGTTCTCGCATTCTCACATCGCGGTATATGCTTGATTTCGACATTATGGAATTGCTCTAATAATTGTTGTGCTTGTCGGTAGTACGACAAGAGTTCCTGCTTTCTTATTTCAAACTCTGTCGTTAGCTGGTTTATTACCAATTTAGAGTCACTGAATATCTGTAGCACTTTTATTTTCATCTCTTGTGCTATTTCCATTCATATAATGAGAGCTTTATACTCAGCTTCATTATTGGTACATGTTGTACCTAATGTAAAGGAATATGGCAATATGTCACCCCGAGGACTGATAAATATCACTTCAGCATCTGCTCCTGAAGATCTTGAGGCACCGTCGAAATACATTTGCCATAAATTAGGTGATTCTATCATCATTACATGTTCATCTAAGAAGTCATCGCTTATTACCTCATTGTCTGCCACAGAATGAGCTACTAAGAAATCTACCACCGCTTGTCCTTTCACTGCTTTTGCTAGCTCATAAGCAATCGCATATTCTGAAAGTAGTAGCATCCATTTAATTAGTCTTCCCGATAACATCGGCTTTGTCATCAAGAATTTTATGGGATCCACTCGTGAGATCAGGATTATATCATGAGAAAGACAATAATGTCTCAATTTCTGCACTACAAATATCAATGTTAAACATACTTTTTTAATGGGTGAATAATTGCATTCTGCACTTATTAGAGTCCGACTTAGATAGTAGAGCGCAACTTCTTTCCCTTGTTCATTTGTTTGCGCCAACAGTGACCCTAACAAATTCTCAGCTGCAGAAATATAAAGAATGAGGGGTTTGCCTTTCACAGGGGCTGCCAATACTGGAGGTTGTCTCAGTAATTCTTTAATTGAGTCAAACACATTCTGGCACGACTAATCCCACACGAACTCAGTTCCTTTCTTCATCAAATGGAAGAATGGCTGACATCTTTCGGTTATATTAGAAATAAAGTAGCGAATATATGCTAGCTTTCCTTACAAACTCTTTAACTCTTTCAATGTTTTCGACGGTGGCATATCTTGGATAGCTTTGACTTTCCCTAGGTCGATTTCGATCCATCTGTGTCTGATAACAAAACTGAGGAATTTTCCTTATGAGACACCAAAGGCACATTTGGCCGAATTCATTTTCAACTGTTTCTTTATGAGCCGACGGAAGACTGAAGTTAAATGTTCGCGGTGTTCTTCGTGATCATTCGATCTGACTACCGGATCATCAACATAGCATTCGACATGTTTGTGCATCATGTCTTGGAATATATTTTGCATTCATTATTAATATGTTGCATCAGTGTTCTTGAGACCGAATGACATAACTTTATAACAATAAATCCCCAAAGAAGTTCTGAACGTTGTAGCTTCTTCGCCTTCCGGTGCCATTCTTATCTAATTATACCCAACATAACTGTCCATGAAGGACATAATATAGTATGTTATCGTGCTGTCGATTAATAGCTCGGTTATTGGTAATGAGAAGTCGTCTTTCGGGCAAGCCTCATTTAAGTCTCTAAAATCGACACATATCCTGATTTGTCCACTTTTCTTTTTAACCGGGACAATGTTTGATATCCATTTAGGATATTTGACTTATCTAATGAATCCGACCTTGATCGGTTTATTTATTTCTTTTTCTATCAGGGGAATTAAATCAAGGTGAAATCGCTTCTGCGTTTGCTTGATTGGCCTCTTGTCTTTAGAGATGTTCAGTCGATGTATTGCCACTGATGGTTCCGGGCCTAGCATTTCTGCATATGTCCAAGCGAACACATCTTTGTTTTCTCTTAAGAGCTTGATGTACTGATCGACTTCTTGTTCAGGAAGGCTGACACTTATAAATGTATTCCATGGTTCTTCTGTTCCCATGTTTATCTCTCATAGACTGTCAATTGTCGGCTACCCCCCATCTTCTATCTGTTTCGGAGCTGTTTCAGGATGCTTGATTATTTCGGAATCTGCTTCTTCACTTACTGTTGAATCTGCCGCAATCATGTTTACTTGTGCTCGAGAGGTCGTTGCCCCCAATCCACGGAAATTTTCTCATTTTTCTTCATTAACTCTGATCGGAATCTGAATACCTTTTCCACTATTTAGCCCTGTCAGTTCTTCACAATCAAAACCTATACTCTCCATGATCTTTCAGTTGATAGGACTATATCTCTTTAGATCTTTGGATGTCAATCTTTCACAACTTATTTTGTTATCGGTCTTTTCTTTTATCTTTATTTCTAGAGGTGCATAAAACTCGATAGGCTCGGGATTCTTTAGGCTTGACTTGACATGAAACCTTTTTAGCATAGCCGGGAACGGCTTATTCCTTTGAACATACGGTAACAGTACTATGTAATTTGATTGCAGGATTTTCAACTGCTCTGGTGATAATAACGTTAATGGAGGCTTCCTTGGTTGTCTCAAGTGTTTTGACATGAAATAAAACTTCTTTTTCATATTTTCTTTCCCAGACAGCTCTATCTTTGCGATTTTGTTTTCTATTATTTTCATTTGACTATTTCTTGTGACCTTATTCTCATCATTCTTCTTTCCATCTTCTACCGCAAATCCATCGTAATAACTGGCATCAACGAAGAAGGATTCTGCTTTTGTGTATGGTTTTACATCAGCCATTACCTTTACTGAATTTCATCTTTGCAATATTTGAAGCATTGGTGTAAGGTAGATGGTATAATGCCATATTGATGCATCCACGGCCTACCCAAGAGGAGGTTATATGTTGTTACTGCATTGATGACATGGCAAACAACATTTGTCGTTAACTCTCTTATTTCCAAAGTCAATGTAATCTTGCCCAGCGCACATTGTCCATCTTTGATTAAAGCCCTGTATCATCATTCCACTAGGACGTAGATGGGTGTGACAGTATCCGAGTTCATTCAATACTGTTAACGGTAATAGATTCACTGCAGATCCATTATCCAACATTATTCACTTAACTTGTTTACCGCGAATATGACTTATGATCATCAATGGCCTTTTTTGTTCTTTATCGCAAGTCAAATCGTCATCGGAGAAAAAGATGATAGGCATGCAACTATTCTGTATCTCTTGCTCTGCATCTTCTATCTCTACAAGCAATGCTTTTCTAACATCATTATCAAACAAGGCTTGAATTAAAGTATGCCGAGAATCTTCTCATAGCCGTAGCGCATCATACACTTAATCGGGCCGGTATACCTTTCAATTGACTCACCAATATTTGAAGCATTGGTGTAAGGTAGATGGTATAATGCCATACTGATGCATCCACGGCCTACCCAAGAGGAGGTTATATGTTGTTACTGCATTGATGACATGGCAAACAACATTTGTCGTTAACTCTCTTATTTCCAAAGTCAATGTAATCTTGCCCAGCGCACATTGTCCATCTTTGATTAAAGCCCTGTATCATCATTCCACTAGGACGTAGATGGGTGTGACGATATCCGAGTTCATTCAATACTGTTAATGGTAATAGATTCACTGCAGATCCATTATCCAACATTATTCGCTTGTTTACCGCGAATATGACTTATGATCATCAATGGCCTTTTTTGTTCTTTATCGCAAGTCAAATCGTCATCGAAGAAAGAGATGATAGGCATGCAACTATTTTGTATCTCTTGCTCTGCATCTTCTATCTTTACAAGCAATGCTTTTCTAACATCATTATCAAACAAGGCTTGAATTAAAGTGTGCCGAGAATCTTCTCATAGCCGTAGCGCATCATACACTTAATCGGGCCGGTATACCTTTCAATTGACTCACCACGTCATAAGTTACTTTTCCAACTTTATTCTTTTCTTCCTTTCTGTCATCATCATGACATGTCTTAGATATTTCTTCTTTTGCCATTTCAATCTTCTATTTTTAAAGGACTTATTGTCCTTTTGCCTGATCTTAATGAAAATACTGCTGTTTTACATGCATTTTTCATAGATTTAATGACATTTACATTGCAATTCTCTTATTTCCTGAATTATGTTTTCTTGTGTGTTACTTCTCAAGCAGATAACACATTTACCGTTGCTTTCTTGCTTCTTTCTTTTTCCTTTTCGATCACGATTTCACCTCTGTTTATCATTTTACGTATTATGCTTTTCAATGTGAAACAGTTTTATGTAGGATGTCCCAGCAGACAATGATAATGGCAATAATTTCTTTCACTCGTCTTTCCTACTTCATCGGGACATTTAGATGGAGGCAATTCTATCATTCCTGCGGTAAGCAACTGATTCATTATGGGAACAACATCTTCCTTTTCGAACGCAAATCCTTCGTGGGAATCAAGGTGCCTGGGTCTTTTATCACCGACTCTTCCTTTGTAATGGCTTGGTTCTTCTCTCTTTTCTGTTCTTCTTCTATCGCGGGGGATATCATTCTTCTTCTGTCGATCCACAACGTTTGCTATCAGCCTATTGTGCCCTCTCCAGGCTATTTCGTAATGAAATGCTGGCATTTTCTTGGTTATTAGTTCTAATGCATGGGCCTTTGTAACCAAGTCGCAGAAGGTTCTTATATCAGCACTGGTGAGACCAAACGCAATTCCTATTTCCATAGAATTCAAGCACAATTTCACCTATTCCTTTTCCTCGGGTAACTGTCTACACGAAGCTCCTAGAGTCTTCCATCTATCGATGAATTTCTCCACAAGTTCACCCTCTCTTTGTCGTATAGAAGCTAATTCCGTGATACTGACATCGCGATCTGACGAGAAAAAGTTTGACATAAAAGCATCCTACATTTGTTCCCAAGTTCATATCGACTCTGGTGCTAAACTAGAGTACCGTCGGAATGCCTTCCCTATCAAAGAAGAACCAAATAGTCGTAAACAGTATTGTGAAATAGTAGAGAAATTACCCATGGTTGTAATGAAATGCATGAGGTGTTCGTTCAGAGACCCGTCCCCGTTGAATTTTTAGAAGTCTGGATGTTTGAAGTTTGCTGTTAACCATATATCTTCCACCTCCCTTGGATATGGCGTTCTTTAATGGAAACTTCCAATGTTCTCGCATTCCCTCTCAGTTCTGACGGCTTCTGATACTACTTGTCGTACTTCTTCTTAAGTTATCGCCCTTACAGTAGGAGCGGATCCATGCGATCTTGCTCTTGGTGGTTGTGAGCTTTCAGGTTGTTGTTTGCGTTCATTCATGGCAGCCATAATAGAAGGGGCTACGATTTGAGCCACATTATGTGCAAGAGTGGTTAAAGCTTCCTGAAGGCTCCTACATTATTCCATCAACGTTCTTTGTGCTTGTGCCATCTCGGCTATTCGTTCATCAGCAGTTGGTGGCAGACCTTGCTCTGTTTCTTCCATACATACAACAGCCTCTCCACTCCTTGACAAAGCAGTTGTTGGAGTAGAGTAAGAGTACTTTGGTGTAATAGGACTTGATGATAGAGGGATTTCACTGGACTCTTTTGTACTTCTGCAAAATTCGGTCGATTGAGAAGTAATTTGCAGAGGCGTTATTTGCGGAGACACAGGTCATGGTGAATCTTCTATGGGTCACTTATCCTTTTCTTTTCTTGTCCATCGGGTATTTGCAACGGGCAAAGCTGGGAAATCTTGTGATGTTTGGGAACAGGGGGATTTCCCTGGATAGAGTGCCGGAGGAGCGAGTGCGAGATTTCTTTTAGTAGTGTTCCTTGTCACTGAGCCCTTGATCATCTGTGATCGAATCAATTTTGCAGTTGTACGAGAACGAGTTCTCGATCTTCGGTGAGAAACAACGACCCATTCCTCTCCTTTGTCTTGTGCAAGGGGTGATATGGATATCATTCCAGTAGTAGCTCGGGATGCATCTTGCTTAACCAAAATTCTTCTTCAAAGTTAATTGATCTTTTTTATTTGGAGATTGATTACAGGCGTATTCAATGACGAACCCAGTTGGTACGAAATAGAAAACTGTCTTGGCCGCAGAAGTTGCCATTGTGATCGATAATATCGTAATTTCTGTTAAGATAATGCAAAACATCAGTAAGTCAGTATTTAAACAAGGGTATGGTTTTATCTTAGAGATGAAGGGGAGAATATTCCCGTCGAGAGTCGACATTTTGACATCTATCTGACGCCAAACAATGATGAAATTCTCAACATACTTTTTCAAACTATTATTGAGCAAGATAACAAAATCCCCAGCGGAGTCGCCATTTTGTTTCGACAAGAAACGAATGTGTATGATTCGGGGATTATCTTACTAAAAATAATAAGAAAAAACATGAAGAGAATAATCATCGCAACATTTTGTTAATTTTAGGTTCGTTTACATTCTCTTATCCCTTAATTCTAAGATAAAACATAGGAAATACAAATATAGAACAAGTTCGAATGTCAATTTCGATAGCATTTTGGCTTGCGATTTGTTCATCTCAGCTAGAGGAATATTGTACGAACGTGAACATCTTGTATCCTTCTTCAGTCCATTTAAACATGAGCCTGAATTGAAGAAAAGTTTGCCTATTTCGATAATTCTGGCAATATTTTGACCCTTTTGTGATATCCCACGCGCAACAACATGTTGTTGTGCGGTCCAGTGCAATGGGTGTCTTCTCTTCTCTTCTTCTTCTTCTACTCCGAGATACCTTCGGAGCCTTTGTTTTCATCTTCTTCTTCTCTGGAGTTCTAATCTTCTTTGTTATCCAAATGAAAGGGGAAGTGAAATATTTATAGGCTCCACACGTACGAACCCTCGATCTTTGTGCCACGGGGCCCAGTTCTTATAACTTCTCAGCCATCTGATCTATCATAATCAAACCAGTGCTGTGCGATCCCGCGTAACTAACATCAGTGTTGCGCGGGCCCGCGCAACACAATGTTTCCCTTTTTTTTCTTATTTTCTTCATTCATTCTTTATTTCTCTGATCTTCCTTCTGATTTATTCTCCAATCTTCATTTGTTATACCTCAACACGATCGTCTCGGACAATGGAAAGCAGTTCGACAACGACTAATTTCGAAGCATGTGTAAGAACCTCATAATTCAAAATGTCTACTCGTCACCTCGGCACCCCCATGCTAACAGACAGGTCGAAACGGTCAACAAAATCATCAAGAACCATCTTTGGACCAAGCTCGAGAAGGCTAAAGGGGCCTGGGCAGAGGAGCTTCCCTACGTTCTCTGGATGTATCAGACCATTGTCCGAACGACTATAGGAGAAACTCCTTTTTCCCTGGCCTTCAGAGCTGAGGTCGTCGTCACGGTAGAGATCGGACTCCCGACCGCTCGGACCCGCTCCAACGACGAACGTTTGAACGCTGATTAGATGACGCTGGACCTCAACCTAATCGAAGAAAGAAGGGAGCAAGCCCAACTCAAAGTCGCAGCTAGCAACAACAGGTTGCTCGGTTCTATAATTCCAGAGTGAAGACGAAGAGGTTCTAAGCTGGAGATCTGGTCCTTCGCAAAACCTTCCAAAACACCAAAGAGCCTGGCTCAGGGACCCTAGGGCCGAACTGGGAAGGACCTTACAAAGTGACAAGCATGAGCTGACCAGGGACATACCTGCTCGAAGACATGGAGGGACAACCCTTGCCACATCCGGGAAACGCCGAGCAACTGAAGACCTACTATGCATAAAAGCCGACAAGGCTCAAGGACAATCGACTTTCCTGTAGTTTTTGAATATACAATTAGCTACCGACCATGTCAGCATCTACATTTCTCCTTCAGAATCTACAATAAAAATCTCAAAGTTGGGAAATTTTACCCTCTACTCTTCTGTCTGTACACGTTCGACCTACGTGAGTCTACTGAAGACTTTCCTCAGTACAAGGGAAAAATCATTCTCACTAACAGTCCCACCCTTAGAAAAGAGGTCGGACCGCTGATCAAATTTCTTACATGTAGTGCAAGGGAGAAACAACCCCCCAACCATTCGTCTAACCCTTGAAGAAGAGGTTGGACCACTACCTAGCACCACTATTCGAATAACACGACCTACAAAAGGGGGAATGAAGCTTCTAAAAGCGAACTGTTCAGCCCCCCACAAAGGAGTTAATGTAGTCTGACCCAATCCTTGTTCAAACAAGGAATTAACACGTCTCGTCCAATATGCTCCGTAAAAACAAAGGGCCTATATATGAGCCCTAAAAAGGTCGACCTGCCCATCCACGATAAACCGACCCGACTAGTCCACTTAAAAGATCCACACAAATAATCATTGCAACAAAAACTTTCTTTCATTAATATGATAAGAAGAGTACATAACAAAAGCAAAAATACATAAAAGAAAGGAAGTTCAGGGCTCGTCCGGGGGGGGTTGTGCTTGGAAGGCAAGTCCTTAACTGGCGAAGAGGAATCATGAAAAGGATCGGCCTCAAAAGCAGAGAGGTCGAGCTCGGGATGCGCCTCCTTGATATCCTCTAGGCACTTCTCATACCCAAGGGCATAAAGAGTGTCCATGTCCTCCTTAAGCTCCTTGGAGGTCTTAAACTCCTCCACGGCAGCTACCCGAGCCACTTGGATAGCTGTATGAGCCTCCTTCATCTTCATGTTGTACTCGCACCTCAACTCGCCCAGATTAGACTTCCACTAGGCACCCCTCTCCAGAGCTTCGGCAAGAAGCTTCTTGGACGCCTCAAGCTCGGTCACTGCCCCCTCCACCTAGGCCTACGGAGCAGCGTTCTCGAAGTAGAGCTACTCAGCCTCAGCACCCTTTTGTAACAACGTCGCCTCGGCCTCCTTATACTCTGCCTTTCCGCGAATATCTCGCGACGAACATTAAGAAGAGAAGGGGCAAACTAAAACTAAATTTATGTTAGAAAACATGAAAATAAGTAAGTAACGAAAGAAAATTGAGAAAGAAAATTGAGAAAGAAAACTTACCCTGAGGAGAAGTCTCGCCAACTGCCCCATGACATTCTCTAAAGGTATGTCCATCATCCTGGTAAACTCGGCATCTGGAATATGTCGTTCTATCTAGGGCAGAAAGACCTTTATCGAGGCACAGGCTGATCTGGAAGATGCCTGACCTCCATCAACTCGGCCTTCAACTCGAGGTGAAGCCTCGATCTCTGTAACACCCTGTGCCTCAGAAGGCCGACCCTCAGAGATAGGGGTTGCCCCTACCACAACCCCTACCGCCTCGGAGACAACAACGGTAAGAACCGTGGTCGGAACCTCAAGCGTGCCTACTCGACATGTGGAAGACGACAAACAAGTCGCCCCCTTCTTCTTCGAGGTTGGCTTCTGCCTCTTCTGGGCGACCTCAGCCAGGGAGGGAGCCTTGCGTTTGTAGCTCCTCTGCTTGGGCATCCCTACACAACAAAAAGAAATGATTAGCTAGAATACACGAGCGAAATAGTCCTTCGACTACTCTCCGACATTATACCTGATATCGATGGAGCAAGACTAGATTGATAGAGCAGCTCAGGTATAATCAACTACCTCCAGAACCTTGCCCTGACTCAATGATCTCACCTCAGCAATTCGGTTGCGTGCCGACTCACTCACCTCAACAGGGTGCTTGGGCAGAACTACCAAAGATAAATATAGTTGGAGACAAAGTAAATGAAAACAAGCTAAGGAAAATCCAGTTCAAACATACATACCTGGTTCAACAAAGTGGGTCGGAACCCGAGGACGCAGTCTGGAACTCGTTGGAGCTTCCCAATCTCTCGACACCTAGAACCATTTACTTTTCCAGTTCTTGTTCGAGGTCGGGGCGCCTATGATAAGGGCCCTGTCAGTCTTCACCCAAGCAGAAAAATAATACCAACCCTCATGGCGAGGGTTGGACTTCACTTAGTAGAGGTAGAGAAATTCGTTCATAGTCAAGTCGGGCTAGCCGAGTTGGAACCACAAAACGAATGACCCTACCAGAGCCCTCCAGGCATTAGGGATTATTTGACCAGGGGCCAACCCCAAGCGTAGGAGGACCCTCCTAATTACAAAATGGAGAGGAAGTCTCAGGACACACTGAAGGGCGACCAGAAACATAGTTACCTCCCCATCCTTGGGTTTACTTGGAATTTCACCAAGTGTGGGTGCTCGGAGCACCATCGAATCTGGGACGTGGTACTTTGACCTAATCCACACAATGCCGGATTCCTTCAAAGTCGACCCGATTGGCCCACTTGCCTCCAACCCCAACGAAGACTGGTCGGCCTCCTCCTCGGCTGGTGCGGCCCCCTCAGCATCTATTGACTGCTCGGCGGAGGATTGGGCAACCATCCTCGACCCATGGACCGCCTAAAAGTCCTTATCACTCATCATTACCAGCAGAGAGAGCGGATTCTCCATTAGATCAAAACCGTCCGGCCCATCATCACGCTGAGGTGACTCCCCCAAACGATGCAATGATCTGGGCATTTTCCCTTTTCGATTGGAAAGAACCACGGATGTCAGGACCCCAGAAGAAAGAAACAAGAGGGGAGAGAGGAAGGCAAAGGACGGAGCTCACCGGAGAAGGGGAAGAAGCTTGGAAGCCATCGAAAACTGCCTTAGTCCCAGAGGAGATGAGAAAGAGGCAGAAGAACGATAATGCAAATGGGTTCAACGATGCTAGAACATCCCTTTTTATAAGGAACTCGACCGTACAACATTCAACGCCCGCACTTATAGCGGTAACCAAAATGACCCCTCGACGCCCGTGCCCCTACATGTGGAGCTCTATAACTCGTTGGTCAACTCAACTCTCAAGAGCACGCCATGTGTCAACGCTCCATACATTGAGGACCAAACAGGCGCCCTAACAGCGCACGTGACCTCGAGTGAAGCGTACCATGATTACAAAAACACCCCCTGATTCTCGCGCACTCCACCTGTAACACTCCGAATTTTCGCGGCCCGAGTGCATACTCGTGCCCAATAATTCCGGGTGTTAATAATGTATAAATTGGATGCTTCGAAATCGCACCTTTTTTTCTTTTTTCATTTAAATCACATTCATGAAGGTACCCAATCAGAAGAATAAAATCAATTGTACTTCGTATTCCATCAAGGCATAAAATTAAGTTAACTGTCTAATGCCCTCGCAAATGGCAGCTTATTACATTATCAAAGTGTGCGACGGAAAATAAATCTAAATGTAACGTTATCCTTCTCATTTATTCTGACCATGAGCAAGGAGCTCCTCAGTGGTCAGAAAGCAATAACACACTACTGAAGAAACTGTCTACTCCCACCAAGCTAGACCATTAGGAGACGAACTATCTCTATTTCCATCCAGCACCGAGCTCGTTCACGGTCCCATCCACTTTTGAGGTAATGGTCGGAACATCCCGAGGCGATAACCCCCATAATACAACCTCTAACAGAACCAGGTCGGCATAACCTCTGGTCTGAATAATTGTCTATCTCGGACCCTCACCTCACACCTCTGTCAGTCCTGACCTGCCCCTAATGATGTCTGGCCGAGATCTCAGCTGAGGATCTAGGAAGCCAACCACAACACAATCTACCTGAGATCTTAGCTGAGAATCTCGGGAGATCCTCACGATATGTTTGGGATCCGAATCCGACTACAACATGTCCCTACTAAATAAGGAGATCTCCTCTACGCCAACACCTCTTCTCACCAATAAATAGGAACACCTCCAATTGTGAAACGTACGCACAATCTTTAGCATAAAACCTCGTTTACGACTAGACCCAGCTTCCCTACCTAACTTAGGCATCGAATGGTCCCATATTGCAGCCAGTGTCTCCTTTGTTTGTTCCTCATGCAGGTACACTAAGGTCCTGGGAAGGCTAATCAGATTTTTGCATCAACACTAAAGTGAGACGTGGAGGTGGTTTCGGTAGAGCTCAGTAGTTCTAGGACTATGGCCCGACTATTATGTATGCGTTTTATATCCACATCCGTTTTGTCAACTCATTTTAGGGCATGGCCCAAAAATGAAGCATATCCAATTATCAGGTGGACCACACCACGGGAAACAATGATGATTGAACTTCCACCATTAAAAACTTTCTAAGGCCCACCGTAATGTTTATTTGCCATCCAACCACAAATTGGATAAGGTGGCACAGATTTGGATGAAGTGAAGATGCAAATATCAGCATTGATCCAAATCTTTTGTGGTCCCCCGGAAGTTTTAAGTGTAACTGTTCAGTCACCACTGTTTCCTGTGGTGTGGTCCACCTGAGATTTGGATCTGCTTCATTTTTGGGCTCATGCCCTAAAATAAGCTAGCAAAATAGATGCACGGCATTGATAATAGCCTTTACACCACGGAGCTGTGTGTTGGGTTCACCACGCAATCCGCATCCCAGCTTCACGGTAGTTTGGGTCTATATGGGACCCACCGTTATGTATGTATTTTTTATCCAGGCCGTCCATCCGCTTTGCCAACCCATGCTAGAGCATGAACCCAAACTTGAATCATATCCCAAGATCAAGTGGATCACACCATAGGAAATAGTGGGGATAATGATGTCCACTGTTGAAACCTTCCTATGGCCCAAGTGATGCTTATTTGTCATCAAACTTGTTCAAAAGATCATACAAACTTAGATGAAAGGAAAACACAAATATGCTTCATGCAAAACTTTTGTGGCAAGAAGAAGTTGAATTTCAACGGCTGGAATTCAATCCACGCTGTTTCTTGCAGTGTAGTCCACTTAAGTTTTGGATATGCTTCAATCTTGGGATCATGTCCTAAAATGGGCTGGCAAAACGGATGGACAAGGTGGATAAAACATATACATCATGGTGGGCCTACGGTCTTTAGGCCACGGAGCTGCGTGGCTCTGGGTTCACCACGTTACATTCGAGAAATGATCAGAGATACCAACGACTGTATGCGTAAATTACGATTCAGGCATCTTCTCCCGCCAACGTGTCACATTTTCAGAACATCTCATCCGAGCGAATGGTTGGCCCCACCATGATTACCATCTAATATAAAAATCATCCCACTTCGTTCATTTGATGGGGCCCACCTGTACTCCGAGTCACAAGTTCAGCTGTCCATCGATTTTGTTGTTTCCCGGTCAATGAGTAGATCAGCCCAATTTTCATAGCAGGTGATCATAATCGTGTTGGGCCACCTTTTTCACGGCCTGATAACTAGTAGAAGTCACATTTCCGTGGAACATGGCCAGATGGGAAAAACAAACGACCAGCAGTTATATCCATTAATCGGGGCACATATGGTTGGGTCCAGTGGAGCTCCCAGACCCCACCATTTAATAATCAGGTCTGTAGGTTTAGGTTAGGATCTGAGTCGAAGGGCCCATTTAGACCGGGTGCGGCTTCGGCCCAATCCACCAAATCGCTTTCCGTGGGGCCCACCTTGATCTACGTGACTTGTCATGGGGAAAATCGAGCTGACCTAATGTATAAGATACGTGGCAGAGAACCATCCAAGCAGACTTCCTGAACCACCGAAGCGTCTACAACGAGGGAAGTTGAGGTAAACAAGGAAACTCAATGACCGAGCTGAATTATTCAACCCCGTTTTGAGATAAGGGTTCATCGATAGACTCTGACCTCAATCACCTCGACCCCGGATGGCGACCTCGACCTCAGACGCCGACCTTGACCTTGGATACCGACTTCAACCTCGATCACCTCAACCTCGGATACCGACCTCAAGCTCGGGATGGAAACATCCGGAGAGAATCTCGCCTTGCATACGAGCAAGGTTACCTAACGAGATCCTAGGCAAAGATCATGTCAATCGAGGCATAATTGGAGAAATACTCGAAAATAGATTTCAACTCCAATATGTGCCCCTCTAGCATACTCACAGATCTACTCAGATACGCAAGTAGCCTGACAAACTTATAAATACATCACCCTACCTAAGGGAAAGGTACGCACAACGATCCCGACTCTAACCACACCTACTCTGGGTTCATCTACTTGACTTAGGCATTAAAAGGTTCCCGGTTGTTGCCCCCAATGTCCTCATGTTCTCCATTAAAGTACAAGTACACATAGTTTCATTAGATATCTTACAATAAGAATCCCTCTTTTTTCCAATCTAGTTCCTCCACCATCGCAAAACCCAATTAGATTCAGGCATGATACACTTTTTAGTTATTGGGAGAACCCAAGCACTCTCTTTCATCACAGGAGGTGGTACAAGATAGACCAAATTCGAGCGATAACAATTTGACGCCATATGTGGAAACAACGGCAAAGCCATTAAGAAGTTTCCCCTACACCAATGATTCTAGTCACCTTTCTCCCCCTTTGATGGCTAAAGGAAAAAAGAAGGGCCTTGGCCGTTATCGTCGAGCCGATACCAGAAGAACAACCTAAAAACCCTCAGGCTCCACAATCAGACCCACAGCCCAATCCCCCTTCCCCGGTGATCGCACAAAGATTCCAAAACAAGGGAAGTCGTCTCATCTTTTTGGAAAACTAAGTTGAGGCTCTAACCAGCAACATTGACCGCATCATGTGAATATTAGAAATGCAACACCCTCTCCCCAACGACCAAGGCGTAAAATTGGGGGCAACGACCGAGCAATCTCATCCTCCACTTGCGCCTCCCAACTCATATGTAGCAAAAAATTAGCCAGTGCGAAGCAGGTGTGTTTCCACGCAAACCATGGGAACAACCGAGCTCGTTGATTCTGATCTACGACATACCCTGAAAAAGAGAAGGCGAGGAAAAGCTCCTAAAGTAACAGTAGAGAATGAAGTCCCATTGGAGGCAAAACTAAAGGAAATCCGAGATCAACTGAGGGATATCCAACAGGCGTGCCGGGTCAAGGATCATGCATCCATCGACACCCTGCTCGAAGAAATTGAGCACCCATTTACGGATGACATCATGAAATCCCAACTACCATCTAGGTTCCGGATGTCCTAAATAACTCCCTACACAGGATTAGGGGATCTGGCCGAGCACCAATCTTTCCGAGCGTAGATGGAGCTTCATAGTGCTTCAGGACCTAAAATGTGCAGAGCATTCTCTATAACTTTGTCAAGAGCTATACGAAAATGGTACAAACACCTGAAGCCCAAATCCATCAATTTGTTCGCCAAGCTCAGCAAGGAATTTATTACTCACTTCATAGGTGTAAAAGATAGGAGGAAGCCTACGACTCACTTCCTTACAATAACATAAAGAGAGGACGAGCTTCTAAGAGACTACATCATCTGCTTTAATGCTGAAGCAGTTCAAGTCGACGGTTATTTTGGCCAGATAGCTCTCACCGCCATGGTGGTCAGCCTTAAACATGGAATTAGCAGCCGATCCCCTTTGCGATACAATTAGCTACCTATCATGACGTAATTAGCAGTCAATCTCCTCACATTTCTGCCAGTTTTGGTACATGGGCTCTACAAATAACCCATAAGGGGGCCCCTCCAATCTTCTTCTTCTATTTCTACTAGGCACACCTCCATTATATTCCCTCTCAAAGACAGGTGGCAAGGATCTCCTTTGAACGGTGATTGTCCGCTCAACCAATCCTCTCAAGGCATCGAGCCCTACAACAAGTTGTGCCATTTCATCAGTATCCGTGTTATGTTCCCTGGTGACATGCATCAACTCCACTTCTTCGAAAAGATCAAGCATTTGAGTTAATAGGGCATAATATGGTAACAAAGTCGTACTAGTACATTTAAACCGCCATGCCATTTGGTTGATCACCAATTGTGAATTCCTTATAACAGTCACGGTCCTTGCGCCCAATTCTAATAATAACAACAGACCAATTATCATGGCCTCATATTATGCCTGGTTATTATTATAGCTAAACATCAACTGTAACGCAAATTCCTGCCTGTTTCCATTAGGAGTGATCAAAATTACACTAGCCCCAGATGCATCGTGTGTTCTTGACCCAATAAAGATCAATTTCCATGGAGTTAATTACACACAATATAAATCTAAGATGTTCGGGAGAATATGTTCCTCCAGATCGGAGGGGTGATCAGTCAAAAAATCGGCTATGGCCCGACCCTTCACTACCTTTTGTGGAACATATCGGAGATCGAACTCAGATAAAGCTAGTACCCATTTGCCAATTTGACCATTCAAAATCGGCCGATTTAACATATATTTCACCAAATCGGTTACCGCTATTACATTTACTCTCTCGGCATCGAGTAACGTCCAACTCAAATAATAAATGGTCCACTCCTTCCGCATATCATCATCCTAACCTATGAGAGCTCTAACTAACTTTGCTAAAGCTGCGTCGTATAGTTTAAGCGGTTGACACTGATCGGTGGCACCAGAACAGGTGGCCTCATCAGATATTCCTTGATTCTTTCGAAGGCCAACTGGTGCTCTGCCTCCCAAATAAACTCAGATGCATGCTTCGGTTTTATCAGTGGAGAGAAGACGTTAGTCTTTCCTACACAATTAGTTATGAATCTTCTCATGAAATTAACTTGGCCTAGGAACCTTTGAAGCTCCGATTTGTTCATTGGCGGTCGAGCGTTGATGATAGCTCGAGCCTTATTTTAATTAACCTCGATTGCTCTCGGGTGTACAAGGAATCCTAGAAAATTACTGGTTGAGATCCTGGAAGCACATTTCAAGGGGTTCATTTTCAATTTGTGGAGCATCATTCGCTCAAATAATTTACGCAATAAGGCCAGATGATCTTCCATATCAGCCGATTTGACCACTACATCGTCCACATAAACTTCCATGAATTGGTTGATCATGTCATGAAAGATGGCATTCATTGCCCTTTAATACGTAGCTCTCGCATTTTTAAGTCCAAAAGGCATCCCTACCCAGCAGTAGGTTCCCAGTGGACAAGGATATCTGAATGTCATTTTTAGCATATCGTCCAATGTGATGTAGATTTGATTATACCTAGAATACCAGTCCATAAAGGATACAATTCCATGGCCAGCAGCCCAATCGATCAGTTGATCAGCCACCGACATAGGGTATTCATCCTTTGGCGTAGCCAAATTTAAATTCCTAAAGTCCATGTAGACTCTTAACTTACCATTCTTTTTAATCGCTGGAATTATATTTGACATCCATTCGACATATTTGATAGGCCAAATAAAACCAACCTTCAAGAGTTGTTCAATCTCTTCATTGATCTTGTGGTAACTTCGGTCGTCATCTGCCTAGGAGGCTGCTTGTGCAGCTGATATTCTTCGTTTATTGGTAGCATGTGCTTGACTAGACACCGATCGAGCCCTGGTATTTCATGATAATCCCAAGCAAAACATTCGGCAAACTCGTGGAGTAAATCTGTCAATCGTTCCCTCTCACGAGGCTTCAACAAGTCGTCAATGAATGTAGGCTTTGGATCCCGTTCAGTACCTAAATTCACTTCGACCAACGAATCTTATACTTGGGGTCGAGAGTCTTCCATCTCATCAAGAGCCTCCTCAAGCCCGATGTCGTCTTCTTCAGCCGAATCCTCCATATCGGCCAAATTCACAAGGCACCCATCATCTATTTGTTTCAGACTCTCCGTGAGCCTTTTTATTATGGCCGTGAAGTCAACCTGGTCGACTTCATTCCTCGGTGTTCTAATCATGGAATCTCTTTGATAGTATAGTGTAAAACCGCCCAATAAGGAACGATGTCCCTCTGTAAGGTATCACTTACCCGCATTACTCCTGGCATAGCCTGCACAATACTCTTTGGATTCTTTTTCACTGATATTTCGGTTGGGTGGCCGAACTTGTTCCTTCCAGTAAACCTAATCAGTCCAACTTCTTCCCCATAGTAATAAGCCTCATTGGCATTTAAAGTGGCTAAGAAAGGTTTGTTGTCAGCCAAGACTATCTCAACACTGTCTTAATTCCAGAAAATCACGAACTGGTGCTAGGAGGACAAGATGCATGCAAATAAATGAATCTAGTACCTCCCAAACAATGCGTTATAGCTCGATGAGGTATCAACCACGAAAAACAATGATAAAACTGTCTTGGTTCTAATAGTCAAATCAACTGGTAAAACACCATGGGTATTCGTAACATGACCAGCGAAATTACTAACGGTCACCTCTGATGGAATCAAATCGGTCGGGGTCTTTCCCAACTTGGCCATCATTCTATAAGCAATAGATTAACCATGGCCCCATTGTCGGCCAAAATTCTGGTAACGGGGCACCCTTCGAGGTGAGCCGATATATTCAACAGCTTGATATGCTGCATAATGTCGTGGGTAGGTTTGTCAATGATCACCCTTTCAGACGTAGCCCTAGCCTCTACTGTGATGGTGTTAATATGCAAGGTTTCGTCGACCTTGGATTCATTTCTAGCATCTTCTTTGACTGGAAAAGAAGCATGACGTATTATTACTGGGGGGTATACTCTTCCACATCGCCCGCCATCCTGTTCGGCTAAGTTGGTCTAGCTTGAAAACTAGACGACAATGTGAGAACCATGTTGCAATGAAATACAACTAGTGGCAATGTCCCAAAATAATTTCATCATTTGGACATTGCCCCCTTAGTGTTTCAGGGTCTGCTTCTTTTAGTACATCTTCTGTCTGACTTGCGCATTCATCAGTCGTATAATCGGCCGAATCATCAGTTGGTAAGATGATTTTCAACGCTTTAGTGGTCGATGATAGCTCATTAGTCAACCATTAATTAGCTAGGAGATACTCCTCACTAAGGTAATCTAATAAGTTACCATAGCTATCTTTCTCCTTAGGACTCGTCGACCGATTAGTCTAATCGAGAACACCTGAGTCTTGGCTTTGTAACATGGGAGGCAGTATTGTGCCTACTGTGTTTACTGTCACCTGGCCCTTAAGTATTAGGATCCTCCAAAAAGGCCTGGGCAAGCTTACTTCTGACCGTGAAGGTCTCACGTTCTCCTCTAATCTCCTCCTTTCCACGGCCTGATGCCTTGGCCATCAACGTTTTTGTGTCTAGGTCAAAGCTTCTGGTACCACTGGGTATTTCAAGTGTGTGACCGGCTTCCATATTCCCTCTCGTGTTGTAGGGGATTTGACCATCATTCGATTCGGTGACTCCATCCTCTAGTGGTAAGTGGAGGCCATTTGTTGCGGTCAAGTGATGGTCGTGACCTCTAGCTGGCCGAGGGGCCACGTAACGTCCTCCCCATTTTGGCTCAGGAGGGTCCCCCCACCCAGAAATAGTTCTTCGAGCACATCAGTTACATAGCCAGAAACCCTGATTGGCTCTCCTAACGGCGTTTGACTGACTATCATTCGGACGAGAGGGCCAAAGACGTCCCTTGCATTGGTCGACGTGACACTTCCCATTGATTGCTTGGTTCAAGATCGACCTTTAGTTGCGGCTAGTACCTCAGATTAGTCGTGACCATGTTGGCTTCGAGGTCGGATGGGAACGGGTTTGTATCGATTAGCATCGCTTCCTCACCCTTCTCGGGAAACTTTAGTAATCCACGATCGATGTGATGCTGGATAACATTCCCGAACACGACACATTTGTTAGTTGAATGTGATCGAGTTCCATGCCATTTGCGGTATTCGGTCTTTTATAACTCGTCGATCGATGGTATCTTACTATTCATAGGTATTTTGATAAATTTTCCAACTACCAAAATGTCAAATAGTTCTTCAGCTCTAGTGATGTCAAAGGTGTAAAGCTTTTAAGCCTTCTGTGCAGTCAAAGCGGTCGATTCCGCTTTGACTAGTGCAGAACACACTAATGGCTTTTTAGCCACCACCTCAGCAACTGTGATCTCATAATTTGGGTCGTTGTAATACGTCCCTAATGACGAATTCTTTTGCCTGGTTCCTTCTTGCAAGAGTTCTTTTTACCAAGAGACCTTTTTGGCCAAGTTCTACAAATCTACGAACTTTGTGCCTATAAATTTGTTACGAAGTTTTATTCAAGCCCATCTTGTGCAAGTTGCATGAATTCTACCTCGGTCATGACAACCTTGCAACGGCTCTTTGCCCATTTAAACTGTGTGATATAACTCTCACATATTTCTCCCAGCAACTGTCGAAAACGTGCGTGATCGGCCATGGTGATTTCTCTGTTCTTAGAGAAGAACCGAGCATGGAACTTTTCTTCCATCTCTTGTCAAGTATGTATTAAATCTACCAATAAGTTCGAGTACCATGTGAAGGCCGCTACCGTTAGTGAATATCCGAACAACTGTAATTTATTATAGTTGTTGTTGGCCAATTCTCCACATTGCATGGTAAATCGGCTAATGTGCTCGATGGTAAATTAACCGGGATCGCCTGAAAATAAAGCAAAATGTGGTCGATAATTCCTGACAATGGGTGTTGTCGATCTATCCATTCAGGATATGGTTTATGATACACCAATATAGTGTTGCGTTTGACTACTTGGCTAGCAACTTCTTGAGCAATTTGTACAATATAGTTACAATCTATCTGCTGAGGTTCTAAGACTGGCGGGTGATCATGACCAAATCAATTCACGTTATCTTGGAATCTAGGGAACTGTTGGGGATTGAATCCTCCTGGCAGCCCTTGATTCTTATTCTCAGGTATAAAGTTCCTAGCCTCTCGTCTGGTCTCCCAGCTTCCATAGGAGGTGGTACATTTCTCATCTCCTGGACAGGAACCGGTAGTAGATTATATTGCGGAGGCGACATGGGTAGCAGCGGGGTTGCATTGCCGATAGAACTTCCCTCGGCAATGTATTAGGTTACCGATGGTGTTTGTTTGGCCATTATAGCTATCAATCGATGCATGGCTTCAGTCTGGCTAACCATATATCAATTGGTATTCTCAGCTTGAATATGGAATTGCTCTCCCTAGGCCACTCTATATTCATGCACAAGTTGAATGCTCATTTATACATCTCAGAGCACGACAACTACCTCGTCTGGGAGAACAGTCTGATAAGTCGATGCTCCTCCATGATCCCCAATAGCAGGTGTTGGACTATTATTTAAATTCAACGCCTCACGGGCTGTTGGAACCAGTACGTCCTCTACTGGAGGTGGTGTGGTTGGCGTAGAGGGATCAACCCCGGCAATACGAGCACTTCTTCTATTCATAATTGGCAATACTACACTGGTAAGTTAGAGACAGAGTCTCATCGGACGTACCAAAAACTTGATGCCATCGTTCTCGGCACTACGTGTGTGGGCATGCCAGAATTGAAATTGCGACTTCAATTCAAACCGAACAGCAATGACCCCAAGCGTTAAGATAGGCAAACATGTAGTGTATGACCAAGATCTGATGAGATCAGACGCCTGTTCAGCCACTCGCTCAATGTGTAAAATTGGATCAGGCGATAATCAGAGAATGAGATTCATCATCTTATGATGGGGTTGAACCTTTGCCTTTCGTACGAAATGACTTTTCAATACAGATAAATAGAAATGAGAAATGGATTCTTACAGTCGGTCGTGAAAAGCAGTTGCAAAACACCTTTTCGATTGATGAACTGAATCCAACGCACGGGCGTAGACTCAAATTACAACTTAAAGTAACCAACTACTTGGTTACCGCTATAGATTACACTACAAAATATAAACAGCAGGCTGAAAGGTAAAAGATTACACTAAGAAATGTTATTTGCTTGACAGAAAAGTAAAGGATTACACTACGGAATGTAATTTGACTGGTAAATTGAAAGGATAATTTGAAAGATAGATTTAGTTTGATTGGATTGATATGAGATGATTTTCCTTCTTGCATTTCTCTTCTATTTATATCTTTGATGTGGTCATCTAGATTTTTTCCACATTTTTACAATTGCAATTATCGTTCGTCATTACTTTGAACTCATTTGTTTCTATTCTTGCCACACGTCCTGTAACCACTTTCACACGATTGCTTTTTCTTCGACCGCATAAGCAGTACACAACACCATCTAATATGCTCTAGTTGTGATTATCGAGAAATCTTCTCCATACATATCTATATCTTCAAATACACCATGCAGATCCATACATATCACACGTAGTTTTTCCTGATTGGCTCTCGCAGGAATGGTGATAATGGGGATGAACAACCATTGTTTCATGTGGTATGATCCACCTTTAGATTTGGATCTGCTTCTTTTCGGGCCCATGCCCTAAAGTGATCTGGATAAACGAATAGACGGCCTGGATATATAACACATACAAGAAGATGTGCACCACAGTCAGGGATCCAACGAA
The DNA here is from genome assembly GCA_021015155.1 of Magnolia officinalis. Lineage (NCBI taxonomy): Eukaryota > Viridiplantae > Streptophyta > Magnoliopsida > Magnoliales > Magnoliaceae > Magnolia > Magnolia officinalis. The sequence continues at coordinate 26,259,785 of JAJHSJ010000017.1, forward strand.
GCCGCGTCCCTCCACATGTTTTCTCGTCTGGAGGCACCTTCGCAACTGACCGTTTCTCCATCCCTGCTCAACGAAATAAGCACTAAAAGAGCCCACCGGCTGAATGAGTCGATTGATTTTCAACCGGTCAACCAACAAAATTGCAGAAAATTCTTCTTCTTTTTTCCAGGAGTTGCATCCAAACAGGCCCTCAATAAAACGGGTTTGGGTTCGTGGCCGAGTAGATTCGCTGTACCAAGAATCAGGATTGTCCACCAGTCAGGTGGGCCACAATTAACTGAACAAATATACGGTTTTGGTGAAAATCAGCCAAGTTCTATGATCATAGAACACATACTAGATGAACCACCCGCCTTTTAGCAGTCACATCTACACACTCAGCTCTATGTTAATCTTTTTTAGAAACAAAGCCAAATTTGACCGCTTTGAAACACCATGTTTTAGAATTATCAATAATCTCCGCGAAATGCATCTTACATTTCTAGAAAAATGCAGAAGAAGAATAAATAAATAAATCTAATTTAATACCTTAAGGTAGAACTCCATTTATTTGCCGCTATCGATCTCCCATTGCAGGGGTCTCTCCCAATCTTTAGGTGAGATGAGAGAGAACCGCTCTAGGGCTGTAGGCTGACCTGAGTCGTCCAACAAGTGGACCATGCGCATGAACGTGCACACGTGGAGCTTGGAACACGTGGGTGTGGCTCACCGGTGATGTCAAAAGTGGCCTAAACATTAGGCTCTCTTGACCAGCGGTCTTTCTTCTTATAAGAGAATTTATATCTGACAAAGCTAAAGTTGATAGAGGTGCAACACATATGGTGCTGTCCCGTTCTATAAACTTCGATGTATCCTACCATGAAGGAATTCCATTTACTGGTATATTTCTTGCACCATAACTGCTCATATCCCTCTACTACTATCCATGGTAACCATCCTTGGACAATTTCTATGCCGCCCCAAGCATTGGATCAACATATTTTAACCATTGGATGTTCATTAAGCATAATTTAAAACAAATCAATAAATAAAACTAAAAGTTATAGTAAAAAACCCACGATTAACCAACTGAAAACTTCAAAGATATTGTATGGCCTTTAAAACACTCGAAAACGGTAAGCCATAAGATCAGCCCAAAACTAATGTCGTCGCAAACCAAGTGGATCCCTTGTTACCTGTGAACTTCCAGGACCCTGATGAAGACACCCAACAATGCCCACTTTTAATGGCTATGCAAAGCCTTAAAAGGAGCCGAAATATGATAAATCTGGACCTTTCCATCCAAATATACTCAGGTCCAAGGATTTGATGTCGCTAGTGCAACCTCAATCCATCCATCTAGTCTAGGTATGATGGGTCACCAGTTTAGATGCATGTCATCAATCCTGCTAATGTAAGTGTTCAAAGGTCTAGTAAGGTACCATCCATGATACACTTACATAATCATGTGAGATAAGGATGAGGTAAATTAACACCCAGTGGGCCCAATGGTGGAGACTGTCCATCCTGGCATGAAGTTAATCCCCTCACATGAGATGACCAGTTTTTGTAAATATCATAACTACATCCTGGAACTCACATGATCATAACTAGGGCAATAAGATCCATGGATCACAAGACTCCCTTGACCAACATGCCGTTGTGTCTAATCTTAGGAAGCACAAAAACATCAGAGGTATCCCTCTCAAACCCATATAAATAAACATATACCAAAAGATTTAACTATGCTAACGAATGAATGCATCGTATCATTAACTAAGGTCTAATTACATAGGCTTTTTAAGGCACAACCCTAACAATCTCCCACTTGTCCTAAAATCAATCTCCCTCCACATGCAGTCCTACTATGAACATATGAGCATTAAACAGACGATTAGGCAATGCTTTAGTCAGAGGATCTACAACAATGTCACCTAATGCTACCCACATTACATTTATGGTCTTATCCTCCACCTATTCTCGCACAATGTGGTATTTTCTGTTAATATGCTTAGCCTTTTCGTGATAACGAGGTCTTTACATCGTACAACTGCACTTCTGTTGTCATAGTATATAGGCAATGGCCTATCCACCTTAGGAACAATATGAAGCTTTGAGGCGAACTTGTTGAACTATGCAGTTTCCTTGGATGCACTCTTACCTCCATTGTAGAATTACCGATGCACTTCTGCTTGGTGCTCAACCAACTAATAGAACCACACCACCCGTCGTCCAAAAGATGTACCCGTCTCATCGAATGCCTAACATTAAGATCTGCATGAAAGTCTACATTGTTGTATACAACTATAGATATATCCTCATGCCCATAAACCAGGACAAAACCTTTCATCCACTAGTATTTCATGATACACTTAACTATAGTCTAATGATTCATGCTTGGATTACTTTGATATCGGCTCACTACTACCACTGAAAAGGTGATATTCAGCCTTATGCACAGCGTAACATGCATCAGCCTCCCTATAACAGATTTGTTAGGAACATTCTCCGCGGATTGTAGCGCTTTTGGGGTTTTAGCACAATCATTCCCTGAAAGAGTAACATTGTGCCTAAAAAGACACTTCACCTTTCTTGGAGTCAGGAGAATTTTTCTAGCACTTTTCCTATGTATGCTGCCTGGGAGAGACCTAGCAGGTGCAACGCTCAGTTTCAATGGAGCATAACTTGTAAAATGTAGGACGCTTCTCCCAAGTGCTTCATGTTGAAGGTATAAAAAGCCACACATTGGCTTCCGATATGAATCTAATTTATTCCTGATCAAGAGAATGTCGTCAACGTAGAGGACCAAGAAGCACAATTTTACTCCAGCGAACTTGGGGTAGACACATGGTTCTTCAAGGTTTTTAACCAAAGCCACAAGATCGAACAACTTCATAAAACCAGCTATTCCAACTCCTTGATTTTTGTTTAAGGTCATATATCAGTTTGTGGAGCTTGTATACCTTTTAACTCCTATTCAAGTTGGAAAAATCCATCTCATTGCTCTATATAGATTTCTTCCTCCAAGCATCAATTGAGGAAGGCAGTCTTCATGTCCACTTGATAAATCTTGTTGTACAATTTGACAACTATGGTATGTATGACGTAGGTAGACTTCATCATAGTAACAAGAGAATGTTTCCTCAGAGTCTATCCCTTCCTTCTAGGTATACACTTTTGCAAGAAGCCTAGCCTTAAATGTTTTTACTTTTCCTTCTATATTTTGTTTTCTACTGTAGTTCCTTTTGAATTCAATCAATTTGACATTTTCTGAACTGTTTACAAGAGTTCACATGTAATTGAAATACATGGACTTTATCCGGCGTTCATAGCTAACACCCAATGTCTCACATCTACATCCACCATGGATTCCTAGTAAAAAGACAAGTCTGGCTAAAGACTATTTGACACAGCTGTAAAGACCTCACAAAAATAGACAAATCTACTTGGTTCCCAGCGCTGTCTCTAGCTCCAAAGTAGAACGGTGCTGGCTATGAATCAGAGGACATGCCTCTCTAGATTAGGCATTTGTCGAGCACTCATGAATGCCTCATCCAGTCTCACATGTAGATCAACTGCATGATCGCCCTTGTTATCTCACATAAAGTTTTCTTCCAATAAGACTGCTTTTTTGTTGAACAAGGTTGTGTATTCCATTAAGTCATAGAACTAATGTCCCTTAGATTCCTTAGGATTTCCAATGAAGATACATTTAGTACCCTTAGGTTCCAACTTACTAACATCTAGGTCTTTTACAATAGCTAGACATCCCCATATGGCAACATGGTTGAGGACCGACTTGCGACCTCTACAGTTCATATGGCGTCGTGTGCTACTTTTATTGAAATTTTATTCAAAAGGTACATAGCTGTCTCTATTGTATACCACTAGAAGGGAATAGAAAGCATGGAGTTCACCATATCCAGCAGTATACCATTTCTCCTCTCTGTAGTCCCATTCTGTTGAGTGAAGGTGTAATGATTAAGGTACGGTGAGGTGTAATGATTAAGGTTTGGGAGTACCTTACGCTATTAAAACCAAGAAAATTGTAAGCATCACCCAATAATCCCTCTTTGACAAGTATAGAAAACAGTTTATACAAACATAATATGTTGTTGGAAATGTCATTAAGTCAGATTTACAAATCAATAAATTTAGTACTCTGAAAATTATTTGTTAATAGGAGTAGCAAGACAGGCCCAACAATTAGTTCAAGCTACGGGTTCAAACCTAGGCCCGGCCCAAAGAAAACCAACCTAGGCTCGTCTCAGAGAAAACCAAGGTTGGAACTAGGGGTGCAAGTTACAGCTAGGAGTGAAAGTGGATATAGTCAAAATGGCAGGTCATTATTACTGGATCTGCTAATAAAAGGGTCTGGATCTGAAATTAGACCCACTGGGTCGGATCCTGATGCAAAAGACCACCCCAACTATCAAATGGGCAGTCAGGTCCAGAACCTCTCAAAGTTGACCCAACATAACCTTTCTTTTAAATGGATTGGATTTGGACCACTCAAAAATAAACCCAACCCAGACCCGGAGTGAATGTCAAGATTGGATTTGTAAAAACCTACCTCATGGAAACACGTAGTTGGGTACTTGATAGGAAGACTGTGTTAAATATCAGCCTAAAGACCAACCAAACTAGGACCCTGTATATATAAATGAATCATGTGTGGATCCTCTCACTCTAGAACCAAGTCAGACCTGAACCAGATCCGTACTTATTTGGACTTGACCTGGTTCAAACCACACATTTAGTTTTACAGCAGAAGACCTGATTATTTAAGGGGTTCGTTCTGGAATTCCACGTAACCCAACTTGACCACCGACCCATTTATACTCCTAGTTGGAAAAATGTAAGCTTTGGACGCAGTGGACGAATTGAGAGCTTGCACTATTGAGAGCTTGTGTGATGCAGGATTGCCAAAATATGCACCTACACCTGCACTAGTTAGGGGCGGGGCTGGTATTCCTCATCACCCTTATTGATTTTGGCTTCTCTTTCCCGAAGAAGGCTGGCTCACTCTGTCATTCCTCCTACACTGACTGGTCCCAAACCCCGATCAATGCAAAGCAAATCAAGCATATAGGGTCCATAGTGGATCCTGCTCCTGCTCGAGTGAAAAAAACAGATCAACATAATGGTTGGTTGGACTGCAGAGACCACAGATCCAATTGAATGGCCAAGATTATCCATCCATCAATTGGACAGTGGAGCCTATATATCCAACCGGTAGCCACTTTTTGTGATCATGTAGAAATAGTAGTGTTAGGAGGTTTTGTAAAACACGTACACCTCCAATAACATACAGAGCTGAATATACTTGATCTTTTAGTGAAAATTGGAGTCTTCAAGGACTACTTTCCTCATTAACAACTTTCCCTCTTTTATTGCAAATCTTATAGTAGTTTGAGTTGAGTTCAGGTGGCTAGTGTGCATGTATTCAGAACTGACCATTGTTTTAAATAGCAGATACTATGTAGCATATAGCTTACACCATGTAGCGTAGCTTAGTTTAGCCTTTGCACTACATAGAGTATGAAAATAGCACAAGTCATATGAGTGTATGCTATAGCTACATAGTGTATGCTCCCATGGTGTGCCGTAAAGGCCGTTACGGGGCCGTAAAGGCCGTTACGTAAAGGTAACGGTGGCAACTGTTACAAGTTAAGGGGTCGTAACGGCCGTAACAGACGTTATGGGAAAAAAAAAAAAAAAATGACCTGTAATTGTTGTTAACGGCACGTTACATCCCCTATAAAGGCCATAATAGCCCCGTAATGGTCTATTACAGGACATACAGGTTTTTCATACTTTTTAATCAACATCACAAGGTAGATATATGTTTTTCGGAGGGTTTTTTCAATAAATAAAAAAAATAAAAAAGAGACCATAACGGCTGTTACGGGGCCGTAACAGTCGTTATGCTCCGTATTGTAAAGGTGACGGTGGTGGCCGTTACGGCCACCGTTATCGTTACGAAACACCTTGTGCTCCACACTACGTAATTTATGATACACAAATTTTTCACTAAAACAGTAAGATCAACTGATGTTTAAAATGATTTGCTGTATTCTCTATGGTTGTTAAAATTAGTTAATGTTTTCAAAAGTTTTAGTGACAAAAATATGAGCAACAGTATTGAATCAATTTTCTTGCAATATATTTTTTTTAATCTTTAATTTTACTCTTTCCTCTATTTTTCCAATTATTTTAATTAAAATTCTAAAAGTAGCATGTAACTTAAGTAGCGTATGTCTCATGCTTCCGAGGGGTAAATGCAACGCCACATGCTACTCGCCTTAGATTGTAACCAACTAAGAAAAATTTGGAGAAATATCCTTGTACACGCCCCAACCTTCTAAACCCTATTTGATCCTCAAATTTCAATTGTATAAAACAACTCCCAAACCACCCATACCCCTTAACAGCCCTTAATCCATGAGTCCTCACCATGGTTTGAAAAATCGCCCCATACAACTCGGTATCATCCAAATCATATTGGTTTTGGTCCAAAACGAAATGAGTCACTAAACCAATATGGGAGTGGACCGAGTCAGACCAGTTTTGGTCCCCAGGTGAGTTGTACTACAAAACCACTACTTGAATCCATGGTCCTCATTCCTACATAAACCCCTACCCCAACTGTATTCTTTGAAATAATCCCTAAACATAAACCCTAGCCTATAAACCACCTTTAACCCAAATTTCAACAACCAATCACTATTTAAACCCTAATAATCTTCAGCTATAAACCCTAATACCGCTGAAAACAGTCCTAATTGAGTCCACCCAATTTATACCTTCCACCAAGAATTGTCCACAATTTGTCAGAAAACTGCACATGATCTGCCTGCTATTTAACCCAATAGCAGTCCCAAAAAAGTCCTCAAGTGTCCAGAGATGTCCTAAAAGCCTGTCCACTTTCACTCTATAACCAGCAAAATTCTCCTAAATAACCACCCCTAACCAGCCAAGAAAACATCACCATAGTAAACCCATAATCCCTAAATTTGTCCCATTTGACTACCCAAATCCACTTTCATATCGAAATATGATGCGCACACAAAGCGGGACTTCTTTTATTCCTAGGACGGTGGGAAGAGCAAAGATAGGTCATGAGAGTGATACAGCAATTGGTAGTGGATCCTGTAACAGGTCAGAGAACACTCATTGAACACGTGACCTAAATGGAAGAAAACGGCAACATAGATAACTCCGACCGAGGGGTCTATGGACTATCTAGCTATTGGGTCAACCATGGATGTATGGTTGACCATACCACAATTGCGACAAGAACAACAATACATTTTAGTATAATCTGAGGAAGACTATTTAGAGAAGTTGAAAGATTTTCAAGAGAAGAAGCTGCCAGGACATCATTCATTCTCTTGCTCTCACACGTATGAAATTCAAGAAGCTAATTAAGAGCAAAAGGAACAACCACAGGAGAAAAAAAACACTCAAGCAAAGCATCTCCACAACCAAAGAAGAAGCAAAAGACACTGCCGACGACCTAGGCAGCACTGAGTACATAAGACATGGCGTAATAATGACACCATTAGCTCCTACAGAAGCCATCAAAAGAGTGACACAAAGACTATATCAATATGTAAAGGTTTCGAGCCAAAGGAACCAATGCACAACTGTCTGATCAATCACATAGGGTCCACAGTGGACCCATCACTGCTCGTGTAAAACCGGGACAAGAAAATGTTTTGATTGGATAGTGGGGCGCATGGATCAATTATGATTGCCTGGTTTATCCATCTATTGGATTGTGGGGCCTATATATCCAATCAATAGACTCCTTTGGGGTTTATGCACAAATGTTACAGGGTATTGGGAGATTTTGCTCAAACCTCCATGCCTATATGGTTGCTTATACCAATCCTTTTAGTGGAAGTTAAAGAGTCCTTGGAGACCAGTTATTTTTACCCCCATTTTCATTCCAAGTCTAATGGAAGCAGTCTGAATTAAATCAGACTAGTGATGAATAAATAGACTTCAAGTCTTTGCTTCTTTAATACGGATCACAGTTCCGAGTGTCGGTAGTGTATCAGCTGATACGTCCGTATCATATCGGCATGGGCCTGTACGATATGCAATATGGGATTGAATCAGCCCAATCTAAAAAATGTGTACCTTATCAGTACCAATGTTTGGTACGTGTATCAATCAGACCAATACATGTATTTTATCTCTTCACTCCCCTTCTTTTTTACAGTTTTTTTCCTTCCAGCCAACTGTTGTAGAGCCATTTCGAACAAATCCCTTTAAGAATTAAAGATCAAAAGATCTTATTTTTTTATCAAATCAAGGAATCAAAGCATCAATTGCAATTTTGATGAAATGGAAAAAGGTGGTAATTTTTTAAAAAAATAAATCTAATTGTGAAGGTGGTAAATTTGTTTTTTTAATAAATCTAATTGTAAAGGTGCCTAATCAAGCTCGGAATCCCAAATTGACCATCTCATTTACCAAGACAGAAGATTTCCGACAGCCTGAGTTGTTTGATTTGAGGGGTTTTTTTTTTTTTTTTTTTCATTTTTTCGGCTTTCATACATTTTTTCGATTTTTCAGCGACATTCCTTAATTATTTTAATTTTTCTTCGAATATTTTTACAATTCAAACATGAATAGCATGTTCCAAGTCTAGATTTACAGATTCATGTGTATGAATAGTTGTTTGGAAAAAAATAATAATAATTTCTGGTGTATTTTCAAGCCATTTTTTGTTACTTATTAGGCTTTTTTTATTTTTCCTTTTTTTTTACCTAAGTTATTAGGCCGACATGGCAAAAAAGAAAAGACATACAAGAAGAGGAAAGACAGAAAGAAAAAAAGGAAAAAAAAAAAAAAAAAGAAAAAAAAAAAAAAAAAAAAAGAAAAAGGAAAATACAACCAAGCCAATTAAGGCACCTTCTCCCTTATAAACTGATGGACTTTACAAATAACCCCCAGAGACGAGTTGCTGCTTTCTGGAAACAGCGGTCATTTCTCTCACCCCAAAGGGACCAAATAACAGCTATTAAGGCATCTCTTCAGCTAGGAAGATCTTTCCTTCCTGGCCACCCATGTGCCAAGATATACAACTCAGCAATAGAGTTTGGCATTACCCAAGAGAGACCAAATCTAAGCAAGACACTACTCCAAACTTCCCTTGCTAGGCAAGGGTGAATAAGAATATGATACATTGACTCTGCATCCTTGAAACAAAGGAGACAGATGTTCGGAAGCACCATTCCCCTCTTACAAAGATTGTCGATAGTCAGAATCTTGTTCCAGCCAGCCAACAAAGCAAAAGCTGCTACTTTCGGAGGAGCTCCATAGAACCACCCAACAACAGTGTGGCTACATGAAATTCGGGAATCATAACTAGAAATTAGGGAATAGAAAGATTTGACCATAAAAACTCCAGATTTATCCCAATGCCAAACCAAAGAATCCTCAGCATCCAGGTTTGGTTACAGCCCCTGCAATGGGGAGAGGAGGCCGATTAACTCCTCGGATTCAGCATTGAAAGATATCTCCGGCAAGGAAGAACCCAAACACCCCCAACTCCCAAGGGAGAGAAACAACCAGCAACAGAGACACTAGGGACCAAACTGAGAGCAGCCAACCTAAGGAAGTCCGATTTGAGAGATGACTACCCACACCAAATATCATCCCAAAACCTAGCCCTCGCACCATCCCCGACAAAAAAGCGAAACCCATTATGCACTTGAGGAGCAAGCCTAGCAATGGCCTTCCACACTTGGAAGGCACGGTACGAGGAACCATATTTGTAGAAAATAATAGACCTCCAAAAATTATTGTCCTCCACCCCGAACCTCCAAATCCATTTACCCAAAAGGGTAGAATTGACCAAATCTAGCCCTTGATACCAGCACCCCCTTCGTTGAAAGGCCTACAAACATCCTTCCAATTTAACAGGTGAAACTTACTCAAAGACGCCTCTACCAAAGAAAATCCCACTAGAGTTTATCTATTTTGGAGATGGCTAACATTGGGCATCGGAAGAAAGACATGAATTAAAGAAGGAGATTGGAAAGAGAACCCTTAGTAAGGGTCAGCCTTCCTCCAAGAGAGGAGCTTGCTTTTACAGGGAGAAAGCTTTCTCACCAACCTCAGAATGACCTTATCCCATAGATGAGTGGCAGGCTTCCATACGCAGAGCGAGAACCCAAGATAGGAGGTTGGATGAGAATCCAACCAATATCTAAAAATCCCAGCCAATCGAAAGACTTTAGACAGAGGCAAATGAACACCAAACATCTTGCTCTTACCCACATTGATTTTGAGCCTCGACACCACCTCAAAACACCTAAAAGTATTCCTAAGGTTATCTATCATGGACCCATTGACTTCACAAAAGATGAGAGTATCATTAACGAATCGGAGATGGGTGATTCGATGAGGAAAATTACGTACTTCGACCCCGCTGAAATAATTTTACTGATTGACCTCTTATCAACATTCGACTTAATGCCTAGAAGATGATGATGAATAGGAATGGGGAGAAGGGTTCCCCCTGTTGAAGACCTCTCTATGCCTTATAGAAATCGGGAATGGCTATCAAGAGGACACGTAGGGGATCTTCATTTAAACACCACTCTGACCCCACATCCCTTCTTGGTGCTTTTGGGAATGGCTTCGATTAGACCCTATTGATCCACTCCCAGATTTGTCGGCTCCCTGCAACTTTTGGATGACAGGGGGATTTTCTTGGGCTGACACCAAATGCCATGTGCGTGCCTCTCCTCCACCAGCTGAAAAAGAGCAACATAGTCCTCGTCTCTATCTCCAAACACCATCCCGAGAAGCCGGCTGAGGTGGTCGATGGCCTTCCAAATCCACATTTTTCCTCTTAACTGCAACAACTAAGCCTTCAAGACCTTCGAGGAGCAACCGACAAGGCAACCTGGGCATATAGTTGCTTGCAAGGGAGATATGTTTAGGGCCTCATCGAAAATACCAAGATCATTCAAATTAGGTATCTGAAGATCAGCTCCACTTCCATCCAGAGGCATTGAAAGGGAAGAGGGAAGGGGACTAGAGCAAGGGGCCCAACGAAATCCCTCGTCCAGGAGGGGATGGCCGGAGTTGCAAGCCAAAGGGTGGCTCAACGGACAATAGGGGGGGGGGGGGGGGGGGAAGGAGAGTAGGTGAGATCACCCACTAATCATCCACATGACAACATCTCATCCCCAGAGAGGATAAAAGATCCATTTGAAGACGTCTCACAATCCGAACCCACGTCATGATCATCGTGAGAACCAAGAACTCTCTCAAGTCTCCCATTGGAATCTTCATTAGTCTTAGTGACGTCATCCCCACCGCATGCGCCGACTAACTTAGGTCGAGGGAACACTTGGCCCCTCGCTGTCTCTCGAACCTTCATAGGGACAGTTGCCCCTGAAGAACAATGGCGACTATCCTTCGACAGCAAGGCACTGCTCGAGGGAAGGGGACGTGGCAACATCTCATCCGAGCTTCCTGCATCGATCAGTTGGAAATGACTATCTAGAGGACACGTAGGCCGAGCATTGTACAAGGGCCTGATAGTGCATGAAAGGCTCTGGGTACGCAATAAAGAAGTATCAAAACCTGACGAAGGACCCCAAGATAGATGTCCCACATCCAATAGACACGTCAAAAGGCGAGAGACACATGGCTTGTCTCTCTCAACATCGGATTAAGCATGCTAGATGAGCCCTTGTCTCGCTCCTTGACGCGTGTCGTCAACACCACACCGCAATTAAAGCTCAGTAGAGGAGGATCCACCCTCTCACGCCATGAATGAAGAGCCCTACAGCTGACAACTACTAGAGGAGAAAGGAAATGAATGATGGGTGATGTCAATGAGCACACCAATCACAACCGACATCCGGCCCCCCATCACCCTCAAGAGGCCCATCAATCACTAAGGACACCCGAACTAAGAATTTCTCCTCCCCAACGATCACCAAAATGAATTCAGACACCCTTGCCGACCTCTTGAGATAGACACAAAGCTTGGTCGCTTGCAAGTCCTCTCACTTCTCTATAACCTCATCAAAAACAATAACTTCGTTGATACAAGAGCCGACGGCCACCAGGGTTTCTTTGAACCACAATTCCAAGGGAAGGTCCAAAAGAATGAACCAATCGCACAACCAACCCAACCTTGACTAATCCTCCCATTTTCGTAGGGAGATCACTAGACCCTCCCTAAAAAGATGGACGAGAAAGACTATCTTGTCAACGTTGGATGAGGGCCACAGAGAGATCCAGGAGTCAACCTCAGAGAGCTAACAGAGGAGGAACTCATCTTCTCTAATGTTGCACTTTTCCTTGAGCCACCAAATAAGGTCAGAAAGGTAAAAAATGGAGGGTTCCGCCATTAGGGTGGCCACCAAGTTCCATTGTAAGGAGAACTAAGCCTTCTCAACAACTTAAAGATCGATTTGCACCTCCGAGCCCTTTGGAAAATCTTACCTTCCGCAGCCATGGGGAAGTTGACCTTCATATCCAACTATGTACCCTAAGCATCTGGCCGATTCTCAGCAGGGAAGGGAACAAAATCAACACCTACAATAGCCTCTACGAAAGACTTAGATCTCCCAGAGCTTAACCCCTCCAGGGAAAAAGGATTTGTCAAAGCTTTTAGAAGAGTATCCTTCCTTTGAGTCGCCCCCCCTTTTGATTTATTATGAGGCTTGGATGAAAGCTTCACGATTCACCTTCGATGGCCCGTAATGAGCCTTCCAAACACGCAACACCTTACCATTGAAGGTCTTCCCATGAGGCCTTTAATTGCCTCCAAGATCTCCTCTTCGCTATTCATCTAGACAAAGGTGAATCATCAAATAATGGAGGATCCCTTCTCCCTAGAGATGACAACCTCCCTCACCATCCCAAAATTCCCAAAAACACGATGGAAATTTAAGTCCATCCATTCTTCCAAGAACTTTACCATGAAGATAGTCAGAAATTCCTAGAGAGCATTAAAACTCTTAAGCTTACCTCTCCCTTTCCCTGTCTGAATCTATACATTGTGGTCAACGTCCCCATCAGAGGAAGGGTCTTCTTAGGAAACAATAACTCCTTTACCTTAAGCTAGAGCTCTTCTTTCCTCAGACAGGTTTCTTCCAGGAAAAATCTTTTTCCCTCCCTCTCCCCAGGATCCAGATTATACCTAAATTGCGTAGGCTCCGACCACGGTTCCTGGAAGAAGGCCATCGAATCAAACTGATCTTCCCATAGAGCAATCCCATATGCGCTCCCTCAAACAATTTCTCCCCTCTATCATCTCATCCCTCACTATATCTACTCTCTTACATGTTTCGTCTCTCAAAACCGAAAAACTCACGCGAGAGATACATGTCGAGTATAACCAGTTTCTTCTTCAACCACAGCTCCTTTACAATAGTTTCTTCTCATATCTTATTTACAACGGTGCCATCTCTACCGGTTACACTTCCCGACTTCAAAGAGGGACAGTACCCTAAGTAGAGGGGAATGATAAATTTTTGTTCTTTAAACACACTTTGAACATAGATCAACATTTTATATGTTGTAATTTTAATTTTAATGTATTTTCCACCACTTCTTTTCCATTTTCATTATCCTTCTTATTAAATCAATTTAGGAAAATGATAATGTTATATTGTTTTAACTTATATTTATGTTCATGTTGTAAAAATTTTAAATATATTTTCAACTATTTTTTGACCATTTTGGAAAAAATAAAATAAACTCAAAACTTGGAAATGAAACATTCTTGTTGTTTAAACATAGATCTATGTCGTTTGAACAAAGATCTACCATCCATGAGCTCTATTTTTTTTTAACGCATTTTCAGCCATGTTCTCTTCTCTTCTTTTTTTTTTTTTTCTATTTTTAAAATCAATTTGGTAAATGGACATATTAATGCGAACATTAGTGGTGCACCCTTTCGAGTATCAGAGGAGGCGTCACCGACAGAGTACCGGAGCGGATGAGATAATGTGGATGGATGCTAGGTCCATCGGACCCATTTTCTGACACGCTACGAGTGTAGGAGTGGCATGACCGCACCCTAACCGCAAGCCCATGGGGCGGATTTCACAACCTGTCGCACAGGTGTTTTAGTTTTAGGCGTCTTTTTGTTCTTTTCCTTGTTTTCAGGGCTTTAGTGCATTTTTTTTAACTTTCAGGCGTCTTTTTGTTCTTTTCTTTGTTTTCAAGGGCTTTATGCAGTATTACTTTTTCCATGGCTTATATATACACTGTGAGAAACCCTATTTTGATAGAATGAATAAAAATTCATATGGTTTTTTTTTCCTCTTATATCAAAGGGATTAAAGTTTCAGGATTGGCCCTTGGGTGTTGATGATTCCACCCCGGTTTCAGGTTTCCTTCTTCCGAGATCTTCAAGGTTCAGAAAAAGGTAAAAATCTGTCGTTTTCTTTCCTTCGATGCCCTAGAATCCATACCTTCTTCATCTCGAACCTATTTCTTCTTTCATCCATTTCATTCCTTTGGATATTCCCTTTTGGTTTAAACGGAAAAGAGGGATGACTAGTTAGGAGATTCAGATCAAACTTGACGGTAGATTGACTTATGCTAGATCTGGGATATCTTCATATCCCTAGGTCCTCTTTTTTTACTATTTACGTGATTTTATGCTAAGGGGCATGATCCTGACGGAATGATCTCATCACTGTGTTGAGATTTGCCTAATCCCTTTGATTGAAAACAGTTAGTTGATTAATTATTTATTTGAATCTCATCATTCTAATTATACATGCATCTAGGGTTGGGCCATCATGTCCCTACATCTGTTTTTGGTATCAGAGCCTGGATTTTAGCGTAAGTCAGTCTAGATAATCCCTCTTTATGGTGAAAATTTACTACAAAACCCCTTTACCCAAATCAAAAAAAAAAAATCATCCGACTCTGCGAATGGGACATATTTTGTTAAGTTTAGTTAGCCATTTTCCTAGGTTTTGTTGAGTCCCCAAATAGATCTAAGCCATATAGGGTAGTTGTATTGCATTGGTATCATTGTTTTTACCCCTTCTCGCACATAGATCTAGGACCATTCACTTGTCATTCCTGGTGTATGCCCACGCACACTGGTCGTGGATTTGGTCTCCATTACACCATGAACTCTGATCAATTTGCCAATGCTATGGAAGGCCTAACTAAGAGAATGGATCAACAGTTTCAAATCTTGAGGGATGGAATCGTGCAACAGTTTGCACATCAGGGTGGTAGGTTCGCGCGCCTAGAGGAGAGAGTTACGCGTCTAGAAGTTGGTATTCCAACCGCCACTGTAGGTGGTGCCGTGACCCCCGACACCGGGGTTGTCGATCAGCCCCAAGTTGTGCACCCTGATCCGCCTAAGGATGATTTGGGCACAGGCCAGGCCCGTGGGCCTGGTAACAAACAAAATGGGGTATATCCATTACCACCAACACACAATCATGATCATGTTCTTCCCGCCCGATGGAAGAGTCATGGTGGGGTGCGTCCTCAACAACCTCTGAGATACCATGAGCACGAGGACCCTGTCGCTAGGGTCATGAAGGGCATCAAGGTTGACGCCCCCAATTTTGATGAGAGATTGGACCCCTAAGTTTTTTTTCCGACTGGTTAGCAGACATCGACCACTTCTTTGAGTATCACGGTCTGCCAGACCCACAATGGGTCAGGTTCACCAAGATAGAATTGGTGGGCCAGGCAAAACTACATTGGGGAAATGTGGAACGTCACCGTGAGCGATCTAGAAAAGGGCTAGTTCTCTTTTGGATTGAGATGAAGGAATTGTTGCAAGAGAAGTATGTTCCCCTTTCTTACAGGCAGAGGTTGTTGGATCAATGACAAACTTTGCGCCAAGGATCCATGACGGTGACGAAATACATCGTTAAGTTCGATAAATATATGATGAGGTGCGATGTGGATGAGGACCCATTGTGGTTATCTCTCGTTTCTGAATGGGCCTCAGGCCTGAGCTTTAGCGAGAGCGCACGCTTCACATGGCCAGTCTAGAACATGCTTACCAGGTGATGCAGGAACTAGAGCATTGTGTGCGCCAGTCCAATGTGAGGGGGATTGATTTTTGACCTATTGTGCCTAGAGTAGCTCCACAGGGAGCAAGACCCCAGGACGGAAATCAACCCAGAGCTCAACCGGGTACCCAGTCGGTCAACAAAAATCTAAGTAACAACGCAGTCGGACCAAGTACTAGACCCGCAATGCCAAGGCAGTGCTACCGCTGTGGTGGCGTGGGTCACATCGCCGCGGAGTGTTCAAATAAGGGTGGGCGCATTGCCTTTGTTTCCGAACACCCCACAGAAGAAGTGGCAGATAAAGTTGATGGTGACTAGGATAATGAAGAGATCATTATCCCATCCCTTGCGCCGGCTAGTGATGCCGAGGATGATACTGTGGAGACTACCCCACTCGCAGTGGTGAGGTGAGCCTTGACCCAGGTGAAGGAAAGTGAAGATTGGCACAGAACCACCATTTTCCACACTTACACCAAGTGTGGAGAAAAGAGTTGCAAAGTGATCATAGACAGCAGGAGTTGTGAGAATGTATTTTCTCTAGTTACTTCGAGTCGTCTAGGATTGAAGCCAGTCCCTCACCCCAACCACTATAGAGTTTCTTGGGTGAATGCAACATCCCTCACTGTGACCCAGCGATGCCTTGTTCCGATTAAGTTTGGACCATACAAGAACAAGTTATGTTGATGGGGTCACGATGGACGTTAGTCATATCATCTTGGGAAAGCCATGGCTTTATGACAAAGATGTCGCAATATTCGGGCTTACGAAAAATTGTGTAAGCATGAAGTCGAGAAGCTTGTCTTAAGCCTGCTCCCTCCCAAATCGTCCACAAGAGCGAAAGATGTTGCGTCCCCAGGCGATTCTAAGAGTCAAAGAGCACCTCAATTGAAGTCTCTCCACATCGTAGATGCTAAGGAGTTTGAAAGAGAGACCAAGGTGGCGACTATGGTGCACGACCTACTGGCTAGGGAGAGTACACTCGAGGTTGCTATGAGGATACCCCAGGAGGCTCATCCGGTCCTAGAAGAGTTTTGGGATGTATTCCCTGAGGACCTTCCAGACAAGCTTCCACTGATACGAGACATTCAGCATGCGATAGATCTCATCCTAGGGGCGATCCTACCAAACCTCCCTCACTTCAGATGAACCCTACCAAGCATGCCTAGTTGAAGAGGCGCGTGGATGAATTGCTTAAAAAGGGATTCATTCGTGAGAGCCTGATCCCGTGCGTCGTGCCCACACTTCTTACGTCCAAGAAAGACGGCATGTGGCGCATGTGCGTCGATGGTAGAGCCATAAACAAGATCACCGTCAAGTATCGGTTTCCCATCCCGAGGCTTGATGACATGCTTGACATAATGGCCACCTCTATTATCTTTTCGAAAAGTGACCTCAAGAGTGGTTATCACCAAATTCGTGTTCATCCAGGAGATGAATGGAAGACTGCCTTCAAGACGAAGGACGGGCTGTACAAGTGGCTAGTTATGCCCTTCGGGTTAACCAATGCCCCAAGTACGTTTATGAGGGTGATGACCCATGTGTTGTGACCCTTTATGGGCAAGTTTTTAGTTATGTACTTTAATGATATCCTCGTCTATAGTACGTCCCCTAGCCAGCACATCGAATACTTAAGGCAAGTCTGCAACGTCTTGCGCACAGAAAAGCTCTATGCGAACCTCAAGAAGTGTTCTTTCTTGACCTCCGGAGTTATCTTCTTAGGGTTCGTAGTGTCGTCAGAGGGTATGTCTGCAGACCCTGAGAAAGTCAAGGACATTATCAATTGGTCTAAGCCGCATACCATACACGACGTGCGAAGCTTTCACGGCCTAGCTACGTTCTATCGGCGGTTCATCCGTAGATTTAGCTCGATTATGGTTCCCTTCACAGATTGCATACAAAAATGGGAGTTTCAATGGACTGAAGTCCCGGCATGGGCTTTCTCAAAAATTAAGAAGAAGATGACAGAAGCGTCAGTCATGCATCTACCTGACTTTACCAAAGTCTTTGAGGTAGCATGTGACGCGTCAGGAATTGCCATAGGCGGAGTTTTAAGCCAAGAGGGACATCTTGTGGCCTTTTTCAGTGAGAAGCTGAACGAGGCTAAACAACGCTACTTCACTTATGACAAGGAGTTCTATATGGTTGTGTAATCATTGCACCATTGGCGGCATTATCTATTACCGCAAGAATGTCTTGTTCTCTAATCATGGGGCCTTGAAATATTTGAGCTCTCAAAGGAAGTTGAGCCCTAGGCATGCCAGGTCGGCACAATTTCTTCAAGAGTACATAGTTGTGCTTAAGCAATAGGCCGGAAAAGAGAATAAGGTTGCTGACGCGCTTAGCCGTCGTGTCTTGACGCTACGGTCCATGAGCATTGAAGTTACAGGCTTTGAGCAACTCAAGTGTGAGTACTCAAATTGTCCTGATTTTGGGATCATTTATATGTCATTGTCTAGTGACCCACTCTCAAGGAGTACGGAGTTCGTTCTTACAGATGTATATCTTTTTAGAGGGGACAAGCTCTGTATCCCACGCTCATCCCTCCGTAATTCTCTAGTTTGTGAGCTGCATGCTGGAGGGATGGCAGGTCACTTTGGTCGAGATAAAACAGTTGCCCTTGTGTCTAATTGTTTCTATTGGCCTAATCTCCAGTGAGATGTGGCTAAGATTGTAAGGCAGTGTCGGACATGTCAACAGGCAAAGTAGAGGAAACAAAATACGGGTTTATATACTCATTTGCCAGTTCCACATGCCCCATGGCAAGATGTCAATATGGACTTCGTGCTTGGGCTTCCCAAGACTATTCATAAGCACAATTCCATACTCGTGGTTGTTGATCGATTTTCTAAGATCGCCCATTTCCTATCCTGTTATGAGACCTCAGATGCCTCCCACGTTGCTAAGTTATTCTTTCAGGAGGTTGTGCGACTTCATGGAGTACCCAGATCCATTGTCTGACTGAGATACTAGGTTCACTAGTTATTTTTGGAACTCTCTGGCATCTTTTGGGTACAAGACTCCAGTTTTCTTCAACATATCATCCCCAATCGGATGGTAGGTAGTGAACCGTAGCCTAGGGAATTTGTTGAGATGTTTAATTGGAGACCACCATAGGACCTGGGACAATGTTCTTCCCACAACAAAGTTCGCGTATAATTCTTCGATGAACAGGTCCATAGGAAAGAGCCCATTCAAAATTGTTTTAGGTCTTTAGACCCAGAGCCCCCATAGATTTGATCCCCATGGAAACCCACAGCGTCCTTCAGAGTTAGGAGGAGAGTCTTTCACCCAGCATATACATACATTTCATAGTGAGATCAGGAAGAAGATTAATTCAAGTAATGAACATTATAGACTTTCTACTGACACTCACATAAGAATTAGGGAATTTCAACCTGGAGATGACGTCATGGTTCATATTAGGTCTGATCGGTTTCCACCTGGATCCGTGAAGAAGCTTCGTGCCCGTAACATTGGCCCACATAAAATTGTGAAAAGGTTGGGGTCTAATGCTTATGTTGTCGATATCCCTACTACAATGGGCTTCGGTTCCACATTTAATGTGGAAGATCTAGTTCCCTATCATGAGCCATCACCTCTATCTACTGGTTCACTGTTTCTTTCCAGACTCCCCCATATATGGACCTCGGACACAGTCGAACCTTCATGTACCCATCTTACCTTCTCTTCCACCTGCATCGAGAAAAGAAGAGATAGAAGAAATTTTGGACTCCGAGGGGGTTTCCACTCGATCCGAGGGTTTCCAGAAATTCCTAGTCAAATGGAGGAACAGGCCCATTATAGATAACTCTTGGATCACAGAGATAGAGCTACAGCGCATTGACCCCAATTTTCTTGAGAGATACAGGAGTTCGCTTTTGCTAGTGGCGAACTCTTCCTACCCAAGGAGAATTGATGCGGTCATCAGTGGTGCACCCTTTAGAGTGTACCAGAGGAGGAGGCGTCGCCGACAGAGTACCAGAGAGTTAATGTGGATGGACACGGGGTCCATCGGATCCATTTTCTGACATGCTACGAGTGCAGGAGCAGCATGACCACGCCCTGACCACAGGCCCATGGGGCAGATTTCACACCCTGTCACATGGGTGCTTTAGTTTTAAGCGTCTTTTTGTTCTTTTCCTTATTTTTAGGGCTTTAGTGCTTCTTTTTTTTTACTTTTAGGCGTCTTTTTGTTCTTTTCTTTGTTTTCAGGAGCTTTAGTGTAGTATTACTTTTTCCATGGCTTATATATACACTGTGAGAAACCCTATTTTGATAGAATGAATAAGAATTCATATGTTTTTTTCCTCTTATATCAAAGAGATTAGGATTACAGGATTAGCCATTGAGTGTTGAGGATTCCACCCCGATTTCAGGTTTCCTTCTTCCGAGATCTGAGGTGCAGGAAAAGGTAAGAATCTGTTATTTTCTTTCATTTGATGCCCTATAATCCGTACCTTCTTCATCTCGAACCTATTTCTTTTTGAATCCCTTTCGTTCCTCTGAACATTCCTTTTTGGTTTAAACGGAAAAAAGGAATAACTAGCCAGGAGAATCAAATCCAAACTTGACAGTGGACTGACTTATGTTAGATCTGGGATATCCCCATATCCCTAGGTCCTCTCTTTTTACTATTTACGTGGTTTTATGCTAAGGGGCATGATCCTGACGAAATGATGATGGGGACATCATGCGCACGTGCACGCGCACGCACACCACCCCCTCTACGCACGTACATACGCAGGAGGGCCTCCTACCTAGAAGATGAAGTTTTGATTTAAAAGAGTGGGCCTGTTAGTCAAGAAAAGCCCATCATGGGATCTCATGACCGTGGCCCACTAGTCAGATTAATTTCATACTTTAGATTTTGCTTATTAATGTTATTTAGAACATCATGGACGCTTTAGATTTCTTTGATTAGCTTTTATTTTGATTTACTTCATCGCCAAGTAATAGGTTGCGCACATGGCACGAGTTTTGGGATATATGGTTTTCTTATAAATAGGCACCCCTTGTAGTTTTTTTCATTCATTGAAGATTAATAAAAATTCTGCGTTTTCCTACTCTTTTGAGTTGTGAAGCCTACTTGGGTGTGAAGCCCTCCCTTCATCGAAGGGTTAACTACCGTGGTGCGAAGCCACATCTATCCCGATTTGTCCCCATTCATTGCCATCAATACTACCCATCTTCCACCATCCCTTTTTCTTATCTCACCCCATCATCTACCCTTCGAATCAATCATCTAGTGCAACAATTCTCCTCCTCACAGCAGAATTTCAGAATCTGGCCCTACAGGAGGGTTGAAACTTCGGCAGAGCACCACGCACAAACCGTACATCGGATCGAGCTAAAATTTGGGGGTTTTGGAGTCCATCCCTAGCCAACCAAGGCCAAGGTGGCCTTTTTTTAATAGTGCGCCCCACACACGTGCGGTCGGGATTACACGCACATGCGTCTGGGCCATTGTTGTTGTCCACGCATGCGGTACTTCTTTGGTTTCTCTCCTCTCTTTCACTCCGCTTCCATCCAAAATCCCTAAACTAAACCCTAAATAACTCAAATCTCCAATTTTATGCTCATTTTCTTACCCTAGGGTTCCTCGAATTGGAATTTCTGAATCCCTTGGATTAGGGACTGATTACTATGCATGTGTGGATGATTATTTCTTATCTTTGAGTATCGTTTGGTTCATAATTTTTATTGATCTAGCCCTATCATGTGTAGGCCTAGACACGCATAAATTCCCCTTAATTGAATGTTTGAACTTTCATGTGGGATATGGATTTTGTGTAATTGTTTATGAACTAATGTGATCTTAAGCCTGAGATCTCGCATATCATATTTAATTTCCATGTCCTGCATCAAATTTCGTATCAGAGCCTAGGGTTCTTATAGGGGAATTCATTACATGTTTAGGATTTGGTTGTTTATGTCCATTACGCATCAATTCTCATTATATATGGCTGTTTAGAAGTCCATAAACCCTGACATAAGTTGCTGAAATTTTCTCGTATCCCCTTATTTGAATTATTTTAGAAATTAACTTACTTTCTATTTATAGGTTTAGAAACTTTCCTTTTCTGTTTTTTAGAAACTAATTTTTTACAAACTTTCTTAATATGTTTTTAGAAACTAATTTCCTTTCCTTTTTCTTTTTTACAAATTAGTTTACTTTCCTTCTTTTTTTTTAGAAACTAACTTACTTTCTATTTTTAGAAACTTTCCTTTTCTTTTTCTTTAGAAACTACATTGTTTTTTTTAGAAACTTTCCTTTTTTTTTTGTTAAGAAACTTTCCTTTTTCGTTTTTCTTAGAAACTTTCCTTTTTCGTTTTTAGAAACTAGGTTGTTTCTTATATATATATATATATATATATATATATATATATATATATATATATATATATATATCTTATATTTTGACAACTATATTGCTAATTTTGGTTGGCACCCTACACTAAACATGAAACAATTACAAGAGTCACTAAACAAGTTGTCCCAGAAGTTGGAGTTTTTGATTAAGCACTTGGAAATGGACCAATGCTTTGAACAGCTTGATGTACGCATTACCCGACTAAAGAGCATCGCCAGAACAAACTCCACCATTAGGGTAGATGTCCAATCTCAGGCTGGTGGCCTGGTGAATAAAGCAATGAATGGAGTTGGTGAAGGAATCAATTATGGGTGTGCACCAGTGCACCCACCCCATGAAAGACATCAAAATCATTATTTTGAGGGGTACGACATGTGCAGCCTTGTGGTTGGAAAGAGTGCACCAGAAGGTAGTATAGAGTTACCCACTGAGGCCATTCTGATAATGGATGAGTTACGTGATGTCTTTCCTGATGATCTACTGGATGAGTCTACCCCTAGGAGGGATATAGAGCACACAAGAACATGGGACACCGTAATACCTACAACCGAGTTTGCGTTTAATAGTTCTGTCGATAGGTCCACAGGTCTCAATCCTAATAAAGTCGTTACTGTTAATAAACCTGGGAAACCTATTGATCTTGTCCCTATGTCACTATCCCAAAGGGTGTCAGAGCCTCCAGTCTTTTGCGCAACACATTCATTCATGACATCAATAAATCAGGCAGAAGATCACTACTAGTAATGAACATTATAAATTTTCAGCAAACCAACATAAACGTTTCAAAGAATTCCGTATTGGGGACTGTGATAGTCCGCATCTGGCCTGAGCGGTACCCTCCGGGGGCCTTTCATAAGTTACACGGGCATAGCGCTGGACCCTTCAAAATTATAAAACGAAACAGTCTCAATACATATGAGGAAGATCTTCCACCTTATATGGGAATTAGTTTCACATTCAACGTGGAGGATCTAATTACGTTTCAGGGGACCACTAATACTTTGTCCAGCCTTTCGCCTACCTGTCCTCATTCCCCATATTTATCCCTTGATCCATGGCCCCTTCCCGACCCATTTTCCCAGCCTCTACCTCCCATACCTACCCTTCCCGACCCATTTTCCCAACCTCTACCTCTCATACCTACCTGTCCCGACCCATTTTCCCAACCTCTACCTGCCATACCTACCCGTCCAAACTCATTTTCCCAACCTCTACCTTTCATACCTACCTGTCCCGACCCATTTTCCCAGCCTCTACCTCCCATGCCTACTCATCCCGACCGTTCTTCCCAGCCTCTACCTACCATACCCAACCTTCACACACCGAGAGAAGAAATAGAAAATATTTTAGACCATCAGATAATATCCACGTCGGACGGCGGGTTTCAGAAGTACCTAGTTAAATGGAAGTCACGCCCAACTTCAGACAGCACGTGGCTCACTGAGGAGAAGCTTCAGAGACTTGATCCTGACATCCTGCATCGGTTCAGGAGTTTTATTTCGCCAATGGCGAAATCTTCGCAGCCGGGGAGAATTGATGGGGACGTCATGAGCACACGCACACGCACACCACCCCCTCTATGCACATACGTGCGCAGGAGGGTCCCACTATCGATCTGGCTCAATGACGATGTTCAGGGAGGGCCTCCTAGCTAGAAGATGAAGGTTTGATTCAAAAGAGTGGGCACGTTAGTCAAGAAAAGCCCATCATGGAATCTCATGATCGTGGCCCACTAGTTACATTGATTTTATATTTTAGGTTTTGCTTATTAATGTTATTTAGAACATCATGGACGATTTAGATTTCTTTGATTAGTTTTTATTTTGATTTACTTCATCGCCAAGTAATAGGTTGCGCACATTGTGCGAGTTTTTGGGTATAGGGTTTTCTTATAAATAGGCACCCCTTGTAGCTTTTTTCATTCATTGAAGATTAATAAAAACTCTGCGTTTTCCTACTCTCTGAGTTGTGAAGCCTAATTGGGTGTGAAGCCCTCCCTTCATTGAAGGATTAACTACCGTGGTGCGAAGCCAAATCTATCCCGATTCGCCCCCATTTATCGCCATCTCTACTACCCATCTTCTACCATCCCTTTTTCTCATCTCACCCTATCATCTACACTTCGAATCAATCATCTATTGCAGCAATTCTCCTCACAGCAGAATTTCATAATCTGGCCCTATAGGAGGGCTGAAACTTCGGCGAAGCACCATGCACAAACTGTACATCGAATCGAGCTGAGATTTGAGGGTTTTGAAGTTCATCCCTGGCCGACCAAGGCTAAGGTGGCCTTTTTCTGAATAGTGGGCGCCACACACGTGCGGTCGGGATCACACGCACGTGCGTCTGGGCCATTATTGTTGACCACGCGTGTTGTACTTCTCTGGTTTGTCTCTCCTCTCTTTCAATCCGCTTCCACCCAAAATCCTTAAACCTAACCCTAAATTACTCAAATCTCCAATTTTATGCCCCTTTTCTTACCCAAGGGATCCCTGAATTGGAATTTCTGAATCCCTTGGATTAGGGACTAATTACTATGCATGTGTGGATGATTATTTCTTATCTTTGAGTATCGTTTGGTTCATAATTTTTATCGATCTAGCCTTATCATATGTAGGCCTGGACCCGCATAGATTCCCCTTAATTGAATGTTTGGACTTTCATGTAGGATATGGAATTCGTGTAATTGTTTCTGAACTAACATAATCTTAAGCCTTAGATCTCGGATATCATATTTAATTTCCATGTCCTGCATCAAATTTGGTATCAGAGCCTAGGGTTCTTGTAGGGGAATTTATTACATATTTAGGGTTTGGTTGTTTATGTCCATTACGCATCAATTCTCATCATATATGGCCGTTTAGAAGTCCATATACCCTGACATAAGTTGCTGAAATTTTCTTGTATCCCCTTATTTGAATTATTTTAGAAATTAACTAAGCTTTCTACTTATAGGTTTAGAAACTTTCTGATGGGGACATCACGCACACACGCGCACTCACACCACCACCCCTACGCACGTACATACGCAGGAGGACCCCACCATCGATCTGGCTCGATGACGACGTCCAGGGAGGGCCTCCTAGCTAGAAAAGTTTTGGTTCAAAAAGAGTGGGCCCGATAGTCAAGAAAAGCCCATGGGATCTCATGATCGTAGCCCACTCGTCAGATTAATTTCATATTTTAGGTTTTGCTTATTGTTATTATTCAGAACATCGTGAACGCTTTAGATTTCTCTATTTGGTTTTTATTTTAGTTTACTTCATCGCCAAGTAATAGGTTGCGCACATGGTGTGACTTTTTGTAGTATAGGGTTTTCTTATAAATAGGCACCTCTTGTAGCTTTTTTTATTGATTGAAGATTAATAAAAATTATGCGTTTTCCTCTTCTCTGAGTTGGGAAGCCTAATTGGGTGCGAAGCCCTCCCTTTATCGAAGGGTTAACTACCGTGGTGCGAAGCCACATCTATCCTGATTCGCCCTCATCCATCGCCATCTCTACTACCCATCTTCTACCATCCCTTCTTCTCATCTCACCCCATCATCTACACTTCGAATCAATCATCTATTGCAGCAATTCTCCTCCCCACAACAGAATTTCAGAATATGGCCCTACAGGAGGGCTGAAACTTCGGCGGAGCACCACGCACAAACCGTACATCGGATCGAGTTGAGATTGGAGGGTTTTGGAGTCAATTACTAACCGGTCAAGGCCAAGGTGGCCTTTTCTGACTAGTGGGCCCCACACACATGCGGCCGAGATCACACGCATGTGCGTCTGTACCATTGTTGTTGTCTACGCGTGCGGTACTTTTCTGGTTCTTCTCTCCTCTCTTTCACTCTGCTTTTACCCAAAATCCCTAAACCTAACCCTAAATTACTCAAAACTCCAATTTTATGCCCCTTTTCTCACCCTAGGGTTCCTTAATTTGAAATGGGTGAATCCCTTGAATTAGGAACTGATTACTAAGCATGTGTGGATGATTATTTCTTATCTTTGAGTATCGTTTGGTTCATAATTTTTATTGATCCAGCCCTATCATGTGTAGGCCTAGACCCACATAGATTCCCCTTAATTAAATGTTTGGACTTTCATGTGGGATATGGAATTTGTGTAATTGTTTCTGAACTAACGTGATCTTAAGCCTGAAATCTCGCATATCATATTTAATTTTCATGTCCTGCATCACTTTCCTTTTCTGTTTTTTAGAAACTAATTTTTTACAAACTTTCTTAATATATTTTTAGAAACTAATTTCCTTTCCTTTTTCTTTTTACAAATTAGTTTACTTTCCTTTTTCTTTTTTAGAAACTTACTTTCTATTTTTAGAAACTTTCCTTTTTCTTTTTCTTTAGAAACTAGGTTGTTTTTTTAGAAACTTTTCTAATTTGTTTTTTTTAGAAGCTTTCCTAATTTGTTTCTTTAGAAACTTTCCTAATTTGTTTTTAGAAACTTTTCTTTTTCGTTTTTAAAAACTAGGTTACTTTTCTTTAGAAACTTTCCTAATTTGTTTTTTTTAGAAACTTTCCTAATTTATTTTTCTTAGAAACTTTCCTTTTTCGTTTTTAGAAACTACGTTGTTTCTTTAAAAAAAAAAAAAATCTTATATTTTGACAACCATATTGCTAATTTTGGTTGGCACCCTACACTAAACATGAAACAATTGCAAGAATCGCTAAACAAGTTGTCCCAGAAGTTGGAGTTTTTGATTAAGCGCTTGGAAATGGACCAATGCTTTGAACAGCTTGATGTACACATTACCCGTCTAAAGAGCATCACCAGGACAAACCCCACCATTGGAGTAGATGTCCAATCTCAGGCTAGTGGCCTGGTGGATAGACCAATGAATGGAGTTGGTGAAGGAATCAATTATGGGTGTGCACCCCATGAGAGACATCAAAACCATTATTTTGAAGGGTACGACATATGCGGCCTTGTGGCTGAAGAGTGCACCAGAAGGTAGTATAGAGTTATCCACTGAGGCCATTCTGATAATGGATGAGTTACGTGATGTCTTTCCTGATGATCTACCGGATGAGTCTACCCCTAGGAGGGATATAGAGCACACCAGAACATGGGACACCGTAATACCTACAGCCGAGTTTGCGTTTAATAGTTCTGTTGATAGGTCCACAAGTCTCAGTCCTTATGAAGTCGTTACTGTTTATAAACCTGGGAAACCTATTGATCTTGTCCCTGTCACTGTCCCAAAGGGTGGCAGAGTCTGCAAAGTCTTTTGCGCATCACATTCATTCATGGCATCATGAAATCAGGCAGAAGATCACTACTAGTAATGAACATTACGAATTTTCTGCAAACCAACATAAACGTTTCAACGAATTCAATATTGGGGACTGTGATAGTCCGCATCTGGCCCGAGCGGTATCCTCCGGGGGCCGTTCATAAGTTACACGGGCATAGCGCTGGACCCTTCAAAATTATAAAACGAAACGGTCTTAATACGTATAAGGTAGATCTTCCACCTTGTATGGGAATTAGTTCCACATTCAAAGTGGAGGATCTAGTTACTTTTCAAGGGACCACTGATACTTTGTCCGGCCCTTTGCCTACCCGTCCTCATTCCCCGTATTTATCCCTTGAACCATGGCCCTTTCCCGACCCATTTTCCCAGCCTCTACCTCTCATACCCACTCTTCCTGACCTTTCTTCCAAGCTTCTACCTCTCATACCTATCCTTCCCGACCCATTTTCTCAGCCTCTACCTCCCATACCTACCCGTCCCGACCCATTTTCCCAGCCTCTACCTCCCATACCTACCCGTCCAGACTCATTTTCCCAGCCTCTACCTCCCATACCTACCCGTCCCGACCCATTTTCCCAGCCTCTACCTCCCATACCTACTCGTCTCGACTGTTCTTCCCAGCCTCGACCTACCATACCTAACCTTCACACACCCAGAGAAGAAATAGAGGATATTCTGGACCATCATACCTACCTGTCCCGACCCATTTTCCCAGCCTCTACCTTCCATACCTACCTGTCCCGACCCATTTTCCCAGCCTCTACCTCCCATACCTACTCATCCCGACCGTTCTTCCCAGCCTCTACCTACCATACCCAACCTTCACACACCGAGAGAAGAAATAGAAAATATTTTAGACCATCAGATAATATCCACGTCGGACGGCGGGTTTCAGAAGTATCTGGTTAAATGGAAGTCACGCCCAACTTCAGACAGCACGTGGCTCACTGAGGAGCTTCAAAGACTTGATCCTGACATCATGCATCGGTTCAGGACTGGCGAAATCTTCGCAGCCGTGGAGAATTGATGGGGACATCATACGCGCACGGGCATGCACACCACCCCCTCTATGCACGTACGTACACAGGAGGGCCCCACCATCGATCTGGCTCGATGACGACGTCCAGGGAGGGCCTCCTAGCTAGAAGATGAAGTTTTGATTCAAAAGAGTGGGCCCGTTAGTCAAGAAAAACTCATCATGGGATCTCATGATTGTGGCCCACTAGTTAGATTGATTTCATATTTTAAGTTTTGCTTATTAATGTTATTTAGAACATCATGGACGCTTTAGATTTCTTTAATTAGTTTTTATTTTGATTTACTTCATCGCCAAGTAACAGGTTGCGCACATGGCGCGAGTTTTGGGGTATAGGGTTTTCTTATAAATAGGCACCCCTTGTAGATTTTTTTCATTTATTGAAGATTAATAAAAATTTTACGTTTTCCTCTTCTCTGAGTTGTAAAGCCTAATTGGGTGTGAAGCCCTCCCTTTATCGAAGGGTTAACTACCGTGGTACGAAGTCACATCTATCCCGATTCGCCCCCATCCATCGCCATCTCTACTACCCATCTTCTACCATCCATTTTTCTCATCTCACCCCATCATCTACACTTTAAATCAATCATCTATTGCAACAATTCTCCTCCTCACAGTAGAATTTCAGAATCTGGCCCTACAGGAGGGTTGAAACTTCGGCGGAGCACCACGCACAAACCGTACATTGGATCGAGCTGATATTTGGAAATTTTGGAGTCCATCCCTGGCTGACCAAGGCCAAGGTGGCCTTTTTCTGAATAGTGGGCCCCACACAAGTGCGGTCGGAATCACACGCACGTGCGTCTGGGCCATTATTGTTGTCCACGAGTGCGGTACTTCTCTAGTTTGTCTCTCCTCTCTTTCACTCCACTTCCACCCAAAATCCCTAAACCTAACCCTAAATTACTCAAATCTCCAATTTTATGCCCCTTTTCTTTCCCAAATTGGAATTTCTGAATCCCTTGGATTAGGGACTGATTACCATGCATGTGTGGATGATTATTTCTTATCTTTGAGTATCGTTTAGTTCATAATTATTATTGATCTAGACCTATCATGTGTAGGCCTAGACCAGCATAGATTCCCATTAATAGAATGTTTGGACTTTCATGTGGGATATGGAATTTGTGTAATTGTTTCTGAACCAACGTGATCTTAAGCCTGAGCTCTCGCATATCATATTTAATTTCCATGTCCTGCATCATATGATCTCCTCACTATGTTGAGATTTGCCCAATCCATTTGATTGAAAACAGTTGGTTGATTAATTTATTTATTTGAATCTCATCATCCTGATTATACATGCATCTAGGGTTAGGCCATCACATGTCTCTGCATCACATATGGACCAAATAATAGATGAATACATTCATTTTCACCTCTCTTTTTTATAATTTTTTACCGTTTTTAAATTTTTATTTTAGTTTGGATATTATGATTGTATTTATTCATTGTTTTTGTTTTGAATTTTAGCAGCTATAGTGAGTTTTGTGTTTAATTAAGTAGTTTATTAAGCAAGTTTGTAAAACAGTCTTTAGTTTAGTATTTTTGTAGAGTGGACTGTTGATTGCGGATAAATTCCTGTAAACTTGCAGTTAGCTACTAGGCAAAAGTGCACTTGTGTAGGCACTTGTTGAGTCATCGACTTATTGCTATAGTGGATTGGATTCGAGATTTGGGTTGGTGCTTGGGTTTGGCAATTGATGGCAAGAAAATAGGTAAGAATGACAATGAAGTTGTAGTTTAGCAATGTTACGTAAGAACAAGAGGGAATAGACAACAAATTATGTGCAATTACTTGTAATAGGAGTGAGAGTAGAGGCCAATTTGTTCCATGGTGCGAGAATCACGCCGATGGACGAGGCCAATTTGTTCCAACCATCTAATTTTTACAAGCCATAGATAGCATGGTTAGAATCATCAAATCGAAGTGCTACTAAGTATTCTTAAGCAATGGAATGTGGGATATATCAGATTGTGCAAGATGACGATTGGACCTATTTTGTTTCTACGCACAATCTTGACTGTCCATTTTCCATGTTATTGATCGGATCGTAGGATCATCAGACTAGTGTGATTTTTGGACCATGACTTTTTTTCATTTTTTGTGTTTTTCCCCCTCTACCTATGGTACATGGACATCCTAAATGTCAGGAAATTATGTGGCTCAAGAAACCATTATTTATGTTTCGCAAATGTAAAAGATCTAAGAAAAATTAATTTCCACATTTTTACTTTGTCTGGATTCCGGAAGCATGCATGGATTTTTTTTTATTATTACCACCATTAGATGTATGAAAAAAAAAAACCACCATATGCAAAGTTGGACGAAGTAAAATCAATTGCACTAATATTTCTTACGTTTCAAATTGATGAATCCATGACTAAAATCTCATATTGAATAAGCTATCACACAGACAGAAAAGCAAAATAAGAATTCCTGAAATCTCACTTTTCAGTACTGGAAGATTTGTTCCGAGGATATTTGGGAATCAGGACTACCGCCAAATCTGGTGGGCCCTAACCTTCCCATATGAGAGAACTTGTCAGTTTGAGGGGAAAAACCAGAAAAATGACAAGCCTTTTCCTGCGGGTGAGGGAACCACCAGAAATCCTGATTATCAATTATCTTCAGTCCAAACACACTATAGGAAACATCCAAAGTAACTATGGCAGTATGTGCTTAACAGTGTGCAGAAGTAAATTGTAGCATACATGCTATTAATGCGAACACTTCCACTCATGCTTCCCTATTAAGTTAGGAGTCATCATCACCCAATACAATTAGAGGAAGAAACACACAATTATCAAGGACTACTAATGAGTCCCCCAAAATCCGATACAAACTACACACACAACAACGGAAAAGCAAACAGA
Source organism: Magnolia officinalis (assembly GCA_021015155.1). NCBI lineage: Eukaryota > Viridiplantae > Streptophyta > Magnoliopsida > Magnoliales > Magnoliaceae > Magnolia > Magnolia officinalis. The sequence goes on from JAJHSJ010000017.1 coordinate 26,291,352, forward strand.
GACATGAAATACCTGGTTTTGGAAAGCAACTAGGCTCCAGATCTTGGATAGAATGGGAGTTTGCTGCTTGAAGAATCCCATTAGCTTCACACCAAGATTTACACACACCGAGGGCGACCATCTATATCTGTCTTCACTAATCTGTGAAATACCTCCACACAATCTATAGATTCTATACAATTTGATTCTTACTCAGTGTTAGAAACCCAAAGACTGGTTCATTCCAATATCCTCAGGGAGCACTGCTACAAGCACAGAATGGATCAACGGTCCTCACCTGTTTCTTTTCAGGGTTATCTCTGTCGACCTCCCGAGCACACTTGAGGTGGACTTCGTATCCACATTCGATGCACTGGTATGCCCACCCTGAGCCCTGCTCATCGCACTCACAGCATATAAATGGGCCACCCCCCGAGCTAGCTGACACCAAATTCAGTATGTGACGGTGACCCACATGATGGAAAGATTTTGGGTATCTCTTGGCTTCTTCATCCTGCCTTTCTTGAAGCAATAGAAGCTGGGCTTCAGTAAAAGGGTATGCCATGTCCGAGTGTAAATTGATGAGATTGCGTCCTTCCTTTGTGACCGTCTTTCCATCAGGTCCAATTATGATGAGTGATGGAATTCCTTGAATGTTGAAATACTTTGATAAGACTTTCGCTGTCTCATCTCCATAGGGCAAAGCAGGCCATGGCATTGACTTACAGCACTCCAAGTAACCCGCTTCATCTCTGTCAATTGAGATAAAGATTATCTCGAAGTCCTCTTTCTTTTCTTTAAGATTCTTGTATACGGTCAACAATCGTGGAGTGAATTTCACACAGGGAGGACACCATTGAGCTGAGAAATACAGTCCTACTGTTTTCCCTACCAAATAGGAAATGGGTACCTGCAACTTTTAAAATTCAGCATCCTAACCTTGAAAAGAAACAGATGTATTATATGATATGCTTGATTGAGAGAGACAGTGTGTTTTCTTTTTGTTTGATCCAGCAATTGTACAGGTGGACCCACCTTTTCATAACCTAAGCTGTTGATCTGGTGGCCTTATAAGGGATGGGTCATGCGCTAGACAATCCAAGTAACCCAGTAATATATGGGCGCCTACAACGAGTGGTCCACATTCAAAGATGGGTTGTTAGGATTGTTAGGTAAGCCAATAAGGGATATTTTGGCAGTATCTCGCATCCGCAGTATGGCCGATCATACCAAAGATATGGATTAGCAGGTGGGTGCCACATGCCAATTGTGCATTGTATATTTCCTCAAAGAAAGAACCTTTTTCTTCTACCAACCAGTTCATTTTGAGCAATGACGTAATCCCTACTGTCAGTGGCAAGCAGTTTCTCTAGAGTCTGAGAGGCATGATTTGCTTTCTCTTCAGCTTCCAACTCTGCCATCCTTTCTGCAGTAAAAGGAAATGCCTGGATGCCGTATCGGTAGATAAGGTCAACGCCTTCCGTTTGTATGGGATTACCGTATGGGTCAAGTATGATAAGGGAAGGAATACCTTCAATTTGAAACATCTGAGTCAAAGCTTTCTTTGATTGTAGATCGGAGAAGGGTATGGCAAGCCAAGGCATGGTTCCATGAAACTCATCAAAGGATCTCTGATCCTCATCAGATGAAACAAACACAATTTCAAATTCAGCACCTTGTTCCTTCAATTGGTTGTAAATGCTGGCTAAGATAGGCGTGAAGTTCTGACAGTGGGAGTACCAGTTCGCAGAAAAGTACAACCCAAGTGTTTTCCCCTTCAACTCACAAATTTTCACCTGCAAGTTTTCTTTCGATTACTTCTGAGGACAATACAAAGAACTTTCCAAGTTCGTTCAATTAAAAGAGCTTGATGAGAAGCTTGTTTATCTAGATTGCTAATTCCAGACACCCCATCTTCAAGGGCCAGAAACAAATGCACACGTGCCAACATGGCAAATGTTTACAGGATCAGGGACGTTCAACAGATGCCCCCATCAAAGCATGTGTCACACCATAAAAATCAGGGTGGTTCACCCTATGAAGATCCCAGATCTCACAAACACAGGAAATGCTAGCACATGTAGTGTGTGCTTGAAGCTGAAGCATCTGGAAGCATTACTCCATAGCCCAACAAAACTAGATAGAGAAAAAGGTCTGTTGAGCTGTGAAATGAAAGAGCTTTAAACAATCCTTTTGGGTTCGCCTTTTGGGTTCGACAAGTTTCTGCCTGATTCAGGACCATAATCTTACTGTACTCAGCATACCTTGCTGCCAAAGTGTCAAATGTTTAGGAAATTTGCTCCATGCAAAAGGTTGGCCCCATTGTGAAGAACTCCTAACATGAAAATAGGGCAGATACATTCACATAGCCTAAATCTTTGTGTTAGGTTGGGTCATCTGCTTTTCATTCATTTTGATGACATGGCCCAACTGCTGATTTGGATCAGCCTGATTTTAGTTCCAACTTCTAAGTGTGAAAGTCGTGCTAAGATCAACCTTTTGTATGGCCTGGATTTCCTACACAGGCAACAACTGGCATGAAGACATCCCAATACGTTAAGCTTATGGTGCTGAGGCAGCACCTGATCATCAATCTTCATAATTTACTTGGTCATTCTTTGCCAGAAGAAACTACAGGCATCACATAGGACTTGGAGAAAAACATTGAGAATTCACCAGACAAGAAACCCATACAAAATTCTATATCTCATTAAATACAAAAATGAAAGAAATTCAAAAATAAACATTTTCTCCTACTCTCTCTCTCCTCTCCTTCTCGTCTACGAACAGCATCTCGATCCCAGCGTTCTTTTCCCATCCCTTTCCAGTGAAATGGGGAAAAGACACTCTCACACAAAGAACAACCAACCGCCCACCGGATCCGGAGATGATCGCATGGTACGACTCGACTTTCCGGCAATACTCGAGACAGTACGGTATGCTGTTGCAGCCATTAAAAACAGCAACAAGAGAATCATCCCTGCCTCCATTCCTCACACCTTAATCCTCTCAACAAAAGCTCTAATTGGAGCAGAAAATAGGGAAGTTGCCCCTGTTGCAAAGAAAATTCAATCTCTTGATCTCCATGCCTTCCAAGCTGCTGAGAGTAAAAGATTTGAATGGATGTGTTTCGACAAGAAACGAAAGGTATTTGATTTGGGGAATTATCTCATTCAATTATTACAAAGAAATAATACAAAGAATAATCATCATATATTATTCATTCTGAATTCATTTACATCCTTTTTATCCCTTGATTCTAAAATAAAATATGTATAAAAATACAAGCAAGATCAGGTCAAATGTCAATTTCAGTAGCATTCCGGATCACGATATGATTTCCGTTCATATAAATCATTGTACGGGAATGATATTGTTCCAATTGACTTCATAAGCTTGAAGAACTTTATTTTTGTAGCATGAATTGGGCTTTCTTTGACATCTTCAAGATGATAATTCATCATCGGAAATTCACTGTCCGCGCAATAAACTCGTTGCGCGGGCAGAAGGTGAATATTGCAATCTGATTGCGCGGACCACTTCCTTGCGCAAGACATTCATTGCGCAAGAAAACTGTTGCGCGCCGCGCAACAGGTACGTCTGAGTACCCTGACAAATCTTGAGAAATCTTCTCTCTTTTGCTCTTTGAGAATACTTCGATCGATCCAAATGAAGAAGATGGTGGGGTATTTATAGCCTTCCACAGGTGTGAATCCTCCCTTCCTCGCAATGAACAACCTCAATGTTTCATTGTGCGAACACTTCATTGCACGCATACTTCAATTGCGCGTCGCGCAATGAGTCTTCCAAACTGCGCAACAGACAACTATGAATTTTCATCTTCTTCATATTTTCTTCTCTTCTTATTTTTTATACTCCAACAAATGCCCCCTTGATCATTCATTTGATTTCTTCCTCAAAAGATGAAATGGAGGATCAATACATTAAATGTTTCTTCATACAGCTTTACGCGCAACCAGTATGTCCGTGCAATGGACTCGCGTCCGCGATACTATATAAGCAGGACTTGTCTTCATTTCATCCATTCAACCTTCGGAGCCAACCCCCTTTTGCGCTAAAATTCATTTTCACGCAGCAGAACTAGCGCGCAATGAGACTTTGCACGCAACAAACTTGTCTTTTTCAAAAAATTTCTAAGTGCCCGAACTCTGTTGATATATATATATATATATATATATATATATCCAAATTCTTCCCGATATCCTTTCATCTTATCTTTCTTAATACAACTGGAAATATGTCTGATAATAGAGCTACGTCTTCAAGAAAGAAGAATCATCTTATCCAGGAGTCAGACGAGTCATCAAAAATTCTTAGAATTGTGTAAAGATTCACGAGAAAACTTTTGAATTCTACAATACTTCGGAAAATGAAACGATTGTCATTCCTATAAACTTGCGACGTTATTGGTCGATTCTTCGCAGCGAACTAGCAGACCAAATGATCTGAAACAATCTTATTTCTGTAGACAACTAGGTCATGACGGAATCAAGAATTTTAGAAGGATATCTGGAAGAGAATGGATCCCACCAAAGAGTCGGTAGAATTCATAAGATGCGATTCTTACGCCCATGCTATGATCCTCATCGTCCCTTTCCTACTCATTTTGAAACCACTCAACAACATTTCTTTGTTGACAGGTCAGCGTGGAATACAGAAAGATTCTTGGCAATGGGTCTCTTATCTCCTCATGATTTCTATAGTGCTTGGGCTCGAACCATTGCTCGGAAACATGCTACCGTCCTGGAGCAAATTGGCTTCTTTGACGCAATTATAGCCACATCAGAACATTTCTGTGGGGACGCAGCTATTTTTAGAGGTTTTCTCAATCATTGGTCTCCAATTACTAATTCATTTTATCTTCCTTTAAGGAAAAATCAGCATCACCTTGTGGGATCTTCTTTGCATAGCAAGTCTTCCTATCATTGGTAATATTTTTTATGAATATGTGCCTTCGAACGAAGAATTTGCTCTCACTTCTGCAGGAAATGATAGGTCTGAAGTTTCAAAGACTGCTCTCTTGAACTCTTCAAAGAAATGGCTAATTTCCTACAACCTGCTGAAATTCACTCTCTTGACTGGCTAGCTCATTTCTCCCGAAACTTACGGTATACTTTTTCATTTCTCCATTCCTGCAAAATCTTCATCTTATATATATTTATATCAGTTATCTAATAATCGCATCAATATCTTGACAGCTTTGCAGGTCAGAATCATCGAGACCTTAGGATTATCCGTGAAAATATCAAGAATACTGCCGAGTATAGTTCTTCTTGTGAACTGGAGGATCAATACATTAAATGTTTCTTCATACAGCTTTACGCGCAACCAGTATGTCCGTGCAATGGACTCGCGTCCGCGATACTATATAAGCAGGACTTGTCTTCATTTCATCCATTCAACCTTCGGAGCCAACCCCCTTTTGCGCTAAAATTCATTTTCACGCAGCAGAACTAGCGCGCAATGAGACTTTGCACGCAACAAACTTGTCTTTTTCAAAAAATTTCTAAGTGCCCGAAACTGTTGATATATATATATATATATATATATATATATAATATTCCCCGATATCCTTTCATCTTATCTTTCTTAATACAACTGGAAATATGTCTGATAATAGAGCTACGTCTTCAAGAAAGAAGAATCATGCATCTTATCCAGGAGTCAGACGAGTCATCAAAAATTCTTAGAATTGTGTAAAGATTCACGAGAAAACTTTTGAATTCTACAATACTTCGGAAAATGAAACGATTGTCATTCCTATAAACTTGCGACGTTATTGGTCGATTCTTCGCAGCGAACTAGCAGACCAAATGATCTGAAACAATCTTATTTCTGTAGACAACTAGGTCATGACGGAATCAAGAATTTTAGAAGGATATCTGGAAGAGAATGGATCCCACCAAAGAGTCGGTAGAATTCATAAGATGCGATTCTTACGCCCATGCTATGATCCTCATCGTCCCTTTCCTACTCATTTTGAAACCACTCAACAACATTTCTTTGTTGACAGGTCAGCGTGGAATACAGAAAGATTCTTGGCAATGGGTCTCTTATCTCCTCATGATTTCTATAGTGCTTGGGCTCGAACCATTGCTCGGAAACATGCTACCGTCCTGGAGCAAATTGGCTTCTTTGACGCAATTATAGCCACATCAGAACATTTCTGTGGGACGCAGCTATTTTTAGAGGTTTTCTCAATCATTGGTCTCCAATTACTAATTCATTTTATCTTCCTTTAAGGAAAAATCAGCATCACCTTGTGGGATCTTCTTTGCATAGCAAGTCTTCCTATCATTGGTAATATTTTTTATGAATATGTGCCTTCGAACGAAGAATTTGCTCTCACTTCTGCAGGAAATGATAGGTCTGAAGTTTCAAAGACTGCTCTCTTGAACTCTTCAAAGAAATGGCTAATTTCCTACAACCTGCTGAAATTCACTCTCTTGACTGGCTAGCTCATTTCTCCCGAAACTTACGGTATACTTTTTCATTTCTCCATTCCTGCAAAATCTTCATCTTATATATATTTATATCAGTTATCTAATAATCGCATCAATATCTTGACAGCTTTGCAAGTCAGAATCATCGAGACCTTAGGATTATCCGTGAAAATATCAAGAATACTGCCGAGTATAGTTCTTCTTGTGAACTGGCAGCTTTCTTTGTATATATGTACACCATGCTATATCCTACTTTTTTTTTTTTTTTAAGGGATAAATAGTAAGAATAAATACCAAAAAATGCAAAAATAAAAATAAACATGAAAAATGCCTACAATCCTTCATTTTTCAAGTAAAAGCACGCCAAGCCAAATATTTAAACCAAATCAAATCACTATCACATCAATAGCATTCTAAGCAAACTAATTTAATTAATGATGTCTAATTAAAACCACAAGTCACAACTCACAAGTATAAACTATATTATAAAATCCCACATAATAGAGAACTAGTACAAACTACACTACACTACATAGTTGACAGTTGGGCACTACACACACTACGCAATCGACAATACACATTGTAGAGTAGTGGCCCACATGATGGACTAAACAGTTGGATTACATGCCATACACACCACAATGGACCCCACGCATATGGGCCATGACATCAAGGTATTCCGTATCGATATCAGTTGGCGTAACGGTGCCCACCGATACAGATACGGATACACGGGAGCGTAACAGCCCGTAACGGTGCAAAAAAAAAAAAAAAAAAAAAAAAAAAAAAAAAAAAAAAAAAATCCAAAAAAATATGAAAAAATATAGATTAAATCCGGAATATTCTAAGTATTCCAAATATGCATTCATTTATAATTTGCAACATGTTTATGGTGGTGTAACGGTCCACTCTTTGGTGAGAATGCAATACTGGGCTGTCTGATGGATTTATGAACCTGAAAACCTGGAATTAACTGCAAACCTTTTATATTTAGTTTTCTAACTTATATATATATATATAATTACCATAATGAATGTAATACCAAAACATCTTATATTTTCAAGTTTTCCTTTTATTTATTGTGCTAGTGCATTGCATACTTCGTGACTCACATACATTTCAATTCAATATATAGATTTAGGGACTTTTGTATACTATTATGTAATTCATATACCTAACAATTTGATATCATTTTCCTCAATAGATCTTTTAAAAAAATTAAATTAAATTAAATTGGGGTAAATAGTATTGTCAATTCCGAGTTGATTAGGGACTGTTTGATGCCCTAAACTAGCCTCAAATTAACGCAATCTATTGGCACTTATCCCACTAATGGATTGGTGGACATTTATTAGACAATGAAAAATGAAAAATATCAAATGGTCCTATTTCAAAAAACAAGTGTCTGCAAACTAATAGTGAAAATTGTTCAAACAATTTAATTTTGGGATTGTGACTTAGCAACAATGGTCCCAAAATTTAATTGGTTAATTTTGAGTTGATATATACCTCATGTATAAATTTTTAGGGTCATGTACGTGGGGTTCACTCGATTATGTATTATATATACATGTCATCCATCCGTTTTGTCAACTCATTTAAGGGTATTGGAAAAAAATAGGTAAATACAAATCTTAGGTGGACCACTAGTGGGCCAGGCAGGCCACCTCGATATATTTGTATATCCATGCCGTCAATCCATTTTGCCAACTCATTTTAAGGCATGGTCCAAAAATTCAGGTAGATTTAAATCCTCAATGGACCACTAGTGAGCATGCCTTTAAAAGTGGGGCCCACCTCAATGCATTTGTTGTATATCGATGTGGTCCATACTTTTTGCCCACTTATTTCAGGGCATGGACCAAAAAATGAGGCTGATCCAAATCTTAGGTGGATCACAAAATGGGCCTTAAGAAGATTTTAACGGTAGGCATTCAATCCCAACTGCGTGGTCCAATTGAGATTTTGATCCCTTCATTTCAAGGATCATGCTTTAAAATGAACTTGAAAATTTATGGATGGCATGGATTTACCATACATAAATCAAGGTGGGCCCCACCCCACGTAATAAAATAGTGAGTGTGCACTATGCAGCGTGCACTGCAGATTATAAAAAAATAAAAATAAATAAATAAATAAAGAAAATTGCGTGGCTATCAAACAGCCACACCATTCCATTCATTTTTTCTAGAAAAAGAAAAGAAGAGAGAGAAATGAAAAGAAAAGAGGGAAAGAAGAGGGGACTGAACCGAGAGAAGAGAGAGAGAGAGAGAGAGAGAGAGAGAGAGAGAAGAAGAAGAAGGACAGCAACTTCTGCCAACCGCAACCACAGCAGCGCCACAGCCCCATGATAAGAAGAAGAAGAAAACGGGGGAAAAAATGTATGTTTTTTTTTCTTTTTTTTTTCTTTTTTCTTTATGGTTATGGACCGTAACGTTTGTTATGGTACCGTAATGGCCATTGTGGGCCGTAACGGCTATTACGAACCCAAAAAACAGAGGTGCCCCGTTTCGGGGCCGAATCGCATAATAGTTGATGCCATTACCGTAACGTATCGGCCGTTACGGCCGAAACGTAACCGATTTGGGATACCCTGCATGGCATAGAACACAATGCAAAACCAATCAAACACAGCATGGTGGCCCATGTGATGGTTGGATGGGTCGCACGCATGCCATACACACACCACAGCAAACTCCACAAATAACAATGTTGGGAAAAATCAAATCCACGGGAATCGGCCTCTTAGAAGGAAAAAAAAAAAAAAAATTGAAAAAAATAATAATAAGAAAGAAAAAAACTAAAATCTTCATCGAAATGAAAAAGAACCCATTAAGAGAGATTAAGAGTCAAGAACATACCTTGATTAGAGATTCAATTAAACATAAAACTGATTTTTTGAGCCTCATATCCATACATATGTGAAAAGGGGGAAACTTGATTTTTCCTTCATTTAGGCTTGAATGCCATTGAAAAGATAATAGTTTGATCTTCATGTAGGGTCGATTCAGTAGCATAAATCTTGTCTTAAACGGCTCTTTGGATCAAGAGAGTTGAAAACCTCTCTTTAAGGCCAAGACAAAAGCTAGTTGACGACAAAAGACTAGGGGCTTTCGAAAGAAGCCCTCTTCGAAACCTTCTTTTAAGTTAAGAGATTTTTTTTGAAATATGAGTTTTATACCATTTACTACATGGGATAAGCTCTCAATCATAGATGTGGATTTGGTTACGATTGTCTAAGATAGTTAGGTAAATATATATTAATCATCTACACATTGCCAAGTATGTGAAAGATGGTTTGGATAGCTCTACAGATTGTCACTTGTGGGAGGGATGGGCCACCACCATTTTAAAATAAATTGATTAAACTCACAGCAAAACAAACCGTCTTTAAAAAATAAAAAAGAAATGTAGGTTGTAGCGTACGCAACATATGCTACACGCTACACCTCTGTAGCATACACAACAGCCCCTATAGCATGCTACAGGGGAAATATGCTATTTGCAAGCGTTATGTAGCGTGCTCTACACGCTACGCTACAACGCTATTCAAAACAGTGAGCATAAACTAGACGACGTATCTTGACAAGCTGGTCATGATTGATATCTAAGCCTCAGCTTTAGGGAGAGTGTAGGTGTATCTATGCATGGGCCTATAACTGGGCCCATAGCTACATACAACTGGGCTTTGTGTGTTATGGGCCTTAGTCTTTAGCCTTTTTCTTCTTTATTTTTATTTTTATGATTTCCTTATTTGTCCCTTATCTTTAGTTTCTTCCTCCTAACAAGAGCATATATGTAAATTGTACCCTTCTTATATTTATAAATAAAGTAGGGTTCGACATGCCAACATTATCGCGAGCCATTTTAAGAGTACTCTCTTAAAGCCGACTACCACTCCTTTGCACTCTTCCTGCCACATTATCTCTAAGATCGAGCTTCTCTCGTTACTCTGATGCTTGGCCTAAGCCGTGGGTTCTAGGTCTTGTTGCCCCTCCCTTTTGTGGGTGGCCCGTTTGCCTCTTTTTTTATCTTTCTTTTTTGGTTTTTTCCTTCTCTTTCCTTTTTCCCCTTGAGCCCAGGGTGTGGGCTGTTTTCTTCTCTCTTTTTTGCTAGGGGCTTGCTCTCTCTCTCTCTCTCTCTCTCTCTCTCTCTCTCTCTCTCTCTCTCTCTCTCTCTAACATCCTCTAATCACCGAACCAGATCCAGCTAATGGCGTTCGAAGTAACGATCCAACGATTGTTGATGGAGATGTCTGATCATCTTGCTCGGCAGCAACTTTCAATTGATGATCTTCTGGCAGGTCAACTCTATTGTTTCCAATGAATGTAGGGCCCAACGGTCAGAAATAAGACCATTACACAAAAAATTGGGGAGATCATGATCCTAGGCCAAGCTCGCCTGGTGGGTTAAAGGCAACTAAGCCTACTGGGCCTATTGGTCCAATATCTAGACATCCGAGAGCAACTAACACAAGTCCTGGGACTACTCATGGGCCCTCTACTGGACTCTCCGATGAACTGATCACTAGATCTATTGCTGGTCAACCGTCTGAGTCAACTAGGCCTGTTGGCCCGAAAATTGCAAGTTCTAGGCCCACGGCAACATAATTCGGCTCAACAGATTGTCCAGCCGTGTTGAACCTAGTGCTCTAAATCCAATTGCAGCCACCGACTTCATAGCCAACTAGCATGGTGCTAGGCTAGGCCCACAAGTCCAACTGGGGTTCGTTGACGTTGTTGGGCCCACTCTGGCTAGATCTGAGCATATAAGAGTGCACATGCAAGCTAGGCAGGCAGCTCCCCAAACCCAATTGGCCATATATCAGGTCCAATAGAACCAACATTTGGCCTAGACGGCTCCAGATTAAGGTCCAGTCCAAGGCCTACCTTCTAATTCTACTCTGCCCAAGAAACTTTAAGAGGTTGGGCAAACTTGTTTAATGGGAAATTTGATACCTCTTCAGCACTAAATTTCATTGAGCTAGATCCAGGTGCCCCCCTACGTGCTTCCTTTATTGCTAAGGAAGTCGAAGCTGGTGAGAAAGAGTGGAGCAACACACTTGTTGAATATTGGCAAATGGCCATATTTCCTCACTGTAAAGATAGCCCTAGAGGGAGCATGGAAAATTAAGCATGGACTTGAGCTCATCTCTCTTGAGGATGGTTTTTACCTCTTTAAGTTTAAAGATTCCAATGAGAGTCAAGAAGTCCTGGAGAAAGGACCCCCGTTTGTAAGTGGGCACCCTTTGATGCTTAAAAGCGGTCCTCTACAATATCTTTGGAAAGGGAAGACTTAGATACGATTCCACTTTGTCTAAACTTCATTTTTGGAACCCCACAAGATCTTAGCAAGATCGCAAGCCTTATTGGTAAACGGCTATTCATGGATAAGCCAACGGCTTCGGGTTCACAACCAGCTTTGCTAAGATCTGTGGAGGTGGGAATAGATTCACCCCTACTTGATTCAATTGAGATTCTTTATAAGGGGAAGTTATAAACCAAAGAATTGAATATGCGTGGAAGCCGATTACATGTATAAAAAAAAATGTCACATTTAACCATTTGGAAAAGACTTGTCCTATGACCTCCATCCCTCGAAAATTGAATGACCTTCCACAAATACTACCTTGCATACTCTATCAAAATCAGTTACTCCCGAAAAACAAGTGTGGGTAGAGAAAAGAAATTCCACAATGGTCAGACCAAGGGTAGAGCCAACCATAACTCGCTTGGAAACCTCCTCCTCGGCTATTGATAAGCTAAGTGAGAAAACCAATACCTCTCAAAAGAATCCTAAAGGAAAGGAGAAAATCCTAAGGCCTATTTTGGTCGCATGCTTTTCTACTTCCAGAGGCTTGTTTTGATATTTTGGAAAAGAGATTTAGCAATTTCCTTTTAAAAAAAACTTGAAAGTCCACTCAATTAGTTGAGACCAAATTTGTAAGCCCAAGTGTGAAGATGAACTTGGAATTATCTCTCTTGCATGGTGTGCCGTAATGGCCGTTACAAGGCCGTAAAAGCCATTACATGAAGGTAACAATGGCAACCATTACACATTATAGGGTCGTAACAGCCGTAACAATGGTTGTGGAACAAAAAAAAAAATGACCCATAAGTAACAGCCTGCTACGACCCCCGTAAAGGCCGTAATGGCCCCATAACAGTCCATTATGGAGCCGATATATATTTTTCAGAATTTTTTTAATTGGAAAAAAAAAATTAAATAATAATAAGAGAGACCATAACAGCTATTAGGGCCCTTGTCGTAAAGGTAACAATGGTGGCCGTTACAACCACCGTTAACATGACGGAATACCTTGCTCTCTTGAAACCTCCACTAAAGCTTGCCTCATTAAACATTTTTTTTTTCAAAACGAACCTCATTAAACAATTTGGAAAATCATTGGTAAAGATTCAAGCTTTGGGGTAAATGGTTCTAGGAAAAATACGTTGGAACCAAATCTATATGGCGTGTTAAAATCCCTCCCTTATGTCATGGCATGGCACAATATCCTTGGTGTCCGTGATATTGCCAAAAGGCATACTAGGTTTCTGGTTGGAAATGGAAATCTCACCATTTTCTAGCATGACCCTTGGCTAGGCAATGGCAATCTTATAAACCGAAAAGGTGAGCATGCACTATGTAGTCTTTGACTTAAATATGGGACTTAAATCCTAATATAAAGGTTAGCACCTTTATCCAAGAGACTGAATGGCAAATTCCTTACTCAGCCTCGAACTTCATTGAAAATTTTGACCAAATGAGACGGATCTGTCTTATTCTGATTGATAATGAAATTGTATGAACCTTGTCCCCTAAGGGCACTCTATTGTTTAGCTCAGCAATTAAGGCTTGTCGAACCCAAGACTTCGATAGCCCCTAGGTTGGTCTAGTTTGGTTCAAGAGAAATATTCCTAAGCATTCCATCATTGCTTGGATGGCCTTCCTGGGTAGGCCTAAAAATAAGGATATGCTTACAAGATTCGATGTTATTGGTAATGGCAAATATCTCGTCCTTGTAGGTTGGAGACAATTGACCATATTTTTTTCGCCTATCGTTATACGCTTCGGATTTGGGAGCGAATCCACCTAAAGTCATCTATCTCATATTTTCCATTCCCCTCTTGTCTAGGCAGTTCAAAACCTCATGGATAATTCAGTTGATGAAGTTAGCAATTTATCGAGCAGGCTTCGTTTCCCTACCCGGGCTTGGCACAAATGGGATCATCTCGCTAATAATAAGTCCTTCCCAAGAAAAGACATTCTCAGGGACATCCTGAAAGAAGTGAAGTATCGTGCCATGTTCATCATTGGGCCTTTCATTACAATTGTTGCTCCAGGGTATGTATCAACAGCCTAGGGCCTTGCTACTTCCACCTAATCAAAAGTCAGCCCTAAGTTTTGGACCCTACTCTAAAGGTGATCCTAGACCTTGTTGGACCATATCCTACGCTGAAATTATTAGCACTAGAGTCAAACTTCTCTATTTCACCCCCTCCTCTAGAGCCATCTAGGATATTATCTATGATATTGATAGCCAAGGGCCTGGAGACAAAAGTCTTTCTACATTATTGTATGGTCTTACTAGATTTACTCCTGCCTCTATACCAAGTAGCTTGCTTGAAGCATAATGAAGATTGACATACTACAGTGAAGAGACCCAAATGCTCCTCTTGGACCGTGGGCCTGTTTACCCACTCCTTACACAACGACCTTGCTCATACTTGAGGGAATTTGGCAATTGTTGGTAAGCATAAAGAGCTCTTATTTTGAAGTTAGAGAAATACCCCTCGAGCCATACCTACAGCCGAGTTTGCGTTTAATAGTTCTGTCGATAGGTCTATAGGTCTCAGTCCTTATGAAGTCGTTACTGTTTATAAACATTGGAAACCTATTGATCGTGTCCCTATGTCACTGTCCCATAGGGCGTCAGAGCCTGCAGAGTCTTTTGTGCATCACATTCATTCATGGCATCAAGAAATCAGGCAGAAGATCACTACTAGTAAAGAACATTACAAATTTTCTGCAAACCAGCATAAACGTCTCAAAGAATTCAATATTGGGGATTGTGATGGTCCGCGTCAGGCCCGAGCGGTACCCTCCGGGGGCCGTTCATAAGTTACATGCGCATAGCACTGGACCCTTCAAAATTATAAAACGAAACGGTCTCAATGTGTATGAGGTAAATCTTCCACCCTCCATAGGAATTAGTTTCACATTCGATGTGGAGGATCTAGTTACTTTTCAGGGGACCACTAATACTTTGTCCGACCCTTCGCCCACCCATCCTGATTCCCCATATTTATCCCTTGAACCACGGCCCCTTCCCGACCCATTTTTCCAGCCTCTACCTCCCATAACTACTCTTCCTGACCTTCCTTCCAAGCCTCTACCTCTCATACCTACCCTTCCCGGCCCATTTTCTCAGCCTCTACCTCCCATACCTACTCTTCCTGACCTTTCTTCCCAGCCTCTGCCTCTCATACCAAACATTCACACACCCAGAGAGGAAATAGAGGATATCCTAGACCATCAGATAGTTTCAACGTCGGACAGTGGGTTTCAGAAGTACCTGGTTAAATGGAAGTCACGCTCAGCTTCAGACGGCACGTGACTCACTGAAGAGCTTCAGAGATTTGATCCTGACATCCTGGAGCGGTTCAGGAGTTTTATTTTGCCAGTGGTGAAATCTTCGCAGCTGGGGAGAATTGATGGAAACATCACGCGCACACACGCACTCACGCCGCCTCCTACACACATACGCCACAAGAAAGAGGGCCCTACCGTCGATCTGGATCGATGACAACGTCCAGGGTCGACCTCCTAGCTAGAAGACGGAATTTTGGTTCAAGAGAGTGGGCCCGATAGCCAAGAAAAGCCCATCATGGGATCTCATGATCGTGGCCCACTAGTCGGATTGATTTCATATTTTAGGTTTTACTTATTTATGTTATTTAGAACATCGTGAACGCTTTAGATTTCTTTGATTAGTTTTTATTTTAGTTTACTTTATCGCCAAGTAATAGGTTGCGCAAATGACGCGAGTTTTGGGGTATAGGGTTTTTCCTATAAATAGGCACCCCTTGTAGTTCTTTTGAATAATGGAACATTAATAAAAATTCTGTGTTTTCCTACTCTGTGAGTTGTGAAGCCTAATTGGGTGTGAAGCCCTCCCTTCTTCGAAGGGTTAACTACCATGGTGCGAAGCCTAAAATCTTGCATATCATCTTTAAATTTCATGTCATGCATCAGTATTACTTTCTGTAACACTATGGGCCTATTACGTAACCATAAAGTTATGTCCTAGATAGGCTATTCTAGACACATTTGTCCATAATAAGCCTATCTAGACACATTTCGCAGGGATAAGTTGTTATGTTGTCCAAGTTGTCATTTGTCAAACACCCTGGAATGGGGATGGATGTACAAGCATATGTGGAGCCTATGCACATTGTTACATTGGCACATGCTAACATGTGGGGCACGTGAAGATCGATATTGGCACATAAGCACACGTGGGGCACTTGAAAATGTATGTTGGCACATATGGGGTGCTTGAAGATGTATGGTGGCACATGTACACGTGGACACATTGACACAAATAGCACATGGGGCACTTGAAGATTGAATGTGCACATTGAGATGGTTGAAGATGGACGGTGGTACTTGTGGAACAATGGCACATGAGGCACATGTTGCACATGTATACCACTACCAGTTAGAGCATAAATACCACAACACAGATAGGTGTAAAACACAATTTTTTCACAAGACTCCAATATCCTCACTAACAACCAAATGTAAACACACCCTACCCTTGTATTTGTTTTCTTGAAATCCATGCAACCCTTGTTTTGATAAACTAATGAAGCAACCCAACAATTATATATCCTTGACTACCATGTCAAGTATATAACTTGGCTATTTATAGAACAAGCCCCTATAACAAGGTTCATATAACAAAGATGCTATGACAATTATTGTGCCAAAGCATTACTTTGTTTTTCTTTTTCTTTTCTTCTTTTCTTTTTTCTTTTTTTCTTTTTCCCTTCTTTGGGAGTTAATCAAATTTTATTAGAGAAGCAAATGAGAAATCTGCACCAAAATTACAAAAAAGACCCACCTATCATCTACAGAAGCTAAATCACTGCTAGAAAGGGACACAAAAGGGAGCCCATTGCACGACATCAGATTTCACGGGATACAAAAGGGAGCCCATTGCATGACATCAGATTTCGCCCTTCTAAAGAACCCTGTTTTGATTCCTGAATCATCTATCATTCATTTCCACCCCAATTGCCCATAATTCGGTGAGCAAAATAAGGCTCCACAGCTTCGTCCCTTTTTAACCAAATCTACCTCATGTCGTGTGAGTAATAGAGACTCCTTCGACTTTGGGCCACCTGACTGCAATGAAATAGGTTGAAATCCCACTCCCAACTCCTATGGTGAAGCACAAAGCAAGAACAAACGGAAAACCAACCCCACATCTCTCATGCACATGAGAAAAATTTTTAGAATGACTATGTTCCTCTTTTGAAGGTTGTCACTGTAAGAACCTTCCTCCTGCCAGCCACCCATGCAAACACTACAAGCTTGCGAGGCCCCAAAAAGCGATTGACCCAAGAAACGAGTTGAGATCTCCCGTTTCCACGCCCAAGAATTCCTCCGGGAGATTGAAGGGATGAAATTTTGAAGGATCAAAAGCAACTGGATCATATCATGTATCTCTGACTCAGTTTGGTTCCTCAAGGGGTCCTAACCAAAGATTTCCCGTAAACTCCGCACACCAGTAAAATAAGGGTATTCGACTTTGGAGTAAGCCTAGCCAACTGAGGAAAGACTTAGATGAAACAGTTAGAGGATGACGTTGATTCTCTTATTGGTCAAGGAGGATAGTGGCACTCATTAGACGAAAGTCTGCTTGCCGGAATGCTTCACCTGCCAGCACTAGTGCATGTGTATAGGAGCTAGGCTTGCACTGGTAGCACTAAGCAGTGTGTTCTTCAGAGAATGTAACGCACCACTAGCTGGAGCTCTTTATAAGAGGAGGCATTACTGATTGGAGTACTAGCGCAACTGCAGTTTTGACAATTGGAGTGTTGGCACTATGGCACTACCATCCTATTGAGGCTAACGCCACTACATAGATGATTGTTGCCACCATATGGATGGTTGGTACCATTGCACAAAAAGCATTCCTATGTTCACATTTGGGCCCATTTAGCAACCATCAAAAGTTTGTCATGATATACTAATCTAGACACATCTATCCAAAACGGGCTCATCTAAACACATATCGCATGGATAGGCTAGTTTGCAATCATGTTTGTTGTTTATCGAACACTTTAAAATAATGATGGATGGACAAGCACATGTGGCACCTATACACATTGGCACATTGGCACATGTAGATTCATAGTAACACATATGGGAAGATGTATGGTAGCACGTGACACATGTGGTGTGGGGTGCTTGAAGATGTACAGTATCAGTGGCACATGTAGCTCATGTACACGAGCACATTGGTGGCTGCTTGACGGTTGGATGTGCACATGTCGGGTGCTTGAAGACAGATAGTCTAATTTCTGGCAAATGTGGCACATGAAACATGCATGCATTACTCTGGAATCTACCTACGGAGGATAAGGTAAAATACATTCTTTTAAAGAATAGCATATCTAGTCTATAGTCATATCTTTGGACAGGTTTATCATCACTTTTATGGGACATGGCGGCCAAATGTGTTTGACAAACAATGGATAGTTCTCCAATGTGGGATAAGGCTACCTAAACAAATCTTGTTCAGTTACCAAAGGATTCTTTGGTAATGATGCCCAAGGTTTAGTGAAGCAAACAGTAGAGAGAGTTGAGCTGATATGCCCCACCTTGAATGGAGTCCCGAGACTCCAGAGGATCCCATCCTTCAATCTTTTACCGATTCTCATTCAAATGTTGACTATTTTAACCATCTATCTTCAGGCCAAAGATAGAACTGCTAGGATCCTCCAATCTCTTGGGTACATTTTCCCATCCATGGTGGGGTCCATTAAATCAATGGTATGGATCCCTGAAAATTGAGCCCGACCAAAGTAAGCATTTGCTGAGGCTCAGGTTGTACAAATTCCTCTTATAAATTTGGTAAAAAAGGAATCAAGTAAATGGGAGAGCATCAAAACAAATGTATAAATCTACCTTCATTTTCTTAAAAATAAGGTACTTGTCACTGTAATTCCTTGAATCCATCACATTCCAAAAAGAAAAAGAAAAAAAAAAATCTACCTAAAACAAGCACTAGATTTAACATGAACTCTTAAAAACTCAAGCATGTATAGCTGCACTTCCCCTCATTCAAATAATTCCACCAAACCGCATTAAACCCACATCAGAATAACAACCAAAATTGTTAAAATAAAATAATAATAAAAAAGAGTAACCTACTTAAAACCAAACCCCAAAACATATACTTTTGGGAAGATTCTAAACAAAACCAGAATAGTCACTTTCCATAATATACAAGGATTGTAGATTTTTTCTTCTTTTTTTTTAAGCAATAGAGAATGAATAAGAATAAGAAAAACCCATAAATCCCACCGAAGAAAAAGGACCAAAATGCCCATGACAAACAGAGGAAAAATACCTGGTTCCCAGAGGGAGAGATTAGGAAATCCCTGCTTTCAGAGTTCAGTAAGTGGAAGGAGACATGGCTCTTGCAGTCTTCAGTAGCAATGGAGGTGTTGTTTGCAGTAGCCATTGCCCTCAACTCTCTCTCTCTCTCCTTCCTTCCCTCAGCTTTTTTTCTTTCTTTTTTTCTTTTTTTTTCTTTTTTTAATGGAACTTGAACATTGGGAAAACCTAGTACCCATTGTTCAGGCTCTTTTTAGCGTTGAGTCGTCAGGAGCAGTTTCTGCACCATTAGATTTTTGCCACGTTTACAGCTGGACTGATTCCTGATGAAAAAACATTTATAATCTGGAAGAGTATGAACAACCATACGCAAGTGCACAGGCGCTAAATGATTCCAACTACGTGTATGAATCCAGACCGTTCAAATATTAGAGTCACTGTTCATGAAATTAGAATGATAGTCTTTTAACGTTGAATTTCACCGATAGAACATTTTCTATTCTCACCGTTCATTTTATTGCCACACGTGAGAACGTAATTTAGTACGAGTTCTTTTGGGTGTCCATTACAAGAGGGAAGAGAGGAACTCAACAGTTTGGATTTCTCTGATATTTGTAGTGTGGGAGTATTTTCCATTGGCGTGTGTATGGATAGTGGTATTTTGCAGAGTATAGAACTCCCGTCCACGCCTAATAGTGTCGGGAATTCTTACTTCTAAAGTTGTGTACGTGGCTGCATCTTTGCGGTTGCTTGACGAGGTGGACCTCATTGCGCGACTATTGTCGCAGTCGCGGGAAAAGGAAGAATAGAATGATCCTGAGCCCAAGGAAATCTCTGATATCCATCGGTTCGAAGGATTTCGCCCACAGCTATCAAAAGGATGTGTTTGGACGCGGATTGGCTGGTGACACTGGCAGTAGCGAGGGAGAGCAGATTCGGTAAGACCCCGGCCTCACCCGCGATAGTATGGCACTTGCCAGGGTAATCTCGGTATATGCATGATGTATCCACGCTGTTCATCCGTTTTTCCAAATTATTTTAAGGGCATTATCTTAAAACTGAAGCAGATCCACTTATCGGAAGTGGATCGGCTGGTGTACCGCACATCGGCTATATAGCTGCTGTAGGTACATGCCGTGCCAAGACGAGCACCGACGCTCCAGTTGTACCAACGGCTCGAAGGAGATCAAAGTTACATGGTCCTATAGTGATGTATTTATTATATCTACACTGTTCATCTATTTTTAGAGATCATTTTAGAGTATTATCGAAAAAATAAATCATATCCAAAAGATCATCTAGACCACACCACAAATAGCAGCAGAGATAATGATTTTCACTGTTAAACATTCCGTAGGGCCACCATAACCTTTATTTTCATCCAATCTATTTATAAAGTCACAAAGACCTGAATTAAGAGGAAAAACATATTTCAGATTAATCCAAAACTTCCGTGACCTCAAAAAGGGTTTCAATGGTAGACGTTCAATCCCCCACTTCTTTTTGCAGTGTGGTCCACTTGATAGTTATATCCGTCTTATTTTCCATCTTAAGCCATAAGACGAGCTCGCCAAATGGACAGATGGTTTAGATATAACACATATCTCATAATCAGACCCACAAAACTTGTTAACGTCAATACAGCAGTTATATAGCTGGTGTGAGGTACACTAGCCAATCCACTTCCCAATTATCATGTGGATCATACCATAAGGATAGTGGTAATTAACCATCCTAGCATTAAAAACTTCTTATGGTTCACCCTAATGTTACCTTAGTGCTTATTAACCATATAATCTGTTGATGAGATCACAAGCTTATGATGAAGGAAGAAAACAAATATCAGCTTGATCCAAAACTTTTGCGGCCTATTAATAGTTAATCCACTATTTCTTAGAATATGGTCTACCTGATAAGTGGATTTGATTCATTTTTTTTTTAATAATGTCCTAAAATGATATAGAAAAATGGATGGATGGTTTGGATACAAAATGCATACATTTAGGTGAGCCCCACGGTAACCCAACAGGAAGGGCTACACCAGCTTGGGTGAGATCGAGGTCTTACCTAATCTCATCAGCAGCGAAGTGAGTACTCGACAGTTCTCCGGAACACACCTTGATGTATGTGCTTTATCTATACTGTCCACCTATTTTTTTAAAGATCATTTTAGGCATGAACTTTTTTTATTGCCTAATTCTTCAATCATGGGTTATTTGTGGTGTTGAGCCTTTCATGATGGTATGATAAGGTTAGCATTAATTACAATGTATCACTTGAGGCCTAAGTGGAATGCATCACAGGAAAATAGTAGTGATTAATGCTAACCATTAAAACTTCCTACTACCCATAGTAATGTTTATTTTCCATCCAACTTATTGATTGGATCACATACGCAGTATGCAGGGAAAACATAAATATCAGTTTTATGTAGTGTTTTTGTGGCCCTAGATAAGTTTAATGGTGGGTGTTTAACTACTACTTTCCCACGGTGTGGTTCATAAGAGATTTGGATCTATCTCATATTTAGGCTCATACTCTAAAATGACCTAAAAATAGATGGACATAGTGGATAAAATACATACATTATAGTAAGCTCACAGCGCGCCGCCTTGGTAGCATCAGTGGGCAATCCGGGTCCATTGTGTTTGAATCAGGTACTTCTTTTTCTGCACAAAAAAAAAAAAAATAAAATAAAATATGCAAAAGGGCTTGTTTTGCAACAGAGGGTTTAGCTTCAAGTGGCCTATTTGGTCAAGTCTTACCCTGATTTGTTTGGTCATATTGTTTGAACATTATAGCCAACTTGTAACTTGAATAATCCAGCCAAGTTAAAACAGGTTACATCTTTTGGGGCAGGTTTGTAATTTTAAAGGAGAAAGAGAGGGAGTTGCATAAAAATTTATAATAAAAAAATCCATTTATTTTAGGTTTTTAAGTTGGAAAAAACCTCTCCTCTTCTCAAGAAAAGAAAAAAAGAAAGCCAAGAAGTAATTTTTTTATTTAACTTTTTTTTTAATCTCTCTCTCTCTCTCTCTCTCTCTCTCTCTCTCTCTCTCTCTCTCTCTCTCTCTCTCTCTCTCTACTCTATATATATATATATATATATAAAGAAGAAGAAGGTAATGATGATAATGATAGTATTTGTGTTTTTTCAATTTTTTTTCTTATTTTCAATTATTTTTCTGATTTATTTTTAGTTTTATTTTCCATAAGAAGAAAGATAATAAGAAGAATTTTTTTTTAATTATTTTCTTATTTATTTATTTATTTATTTTTCAATAACAAAGAAGAAGAATTAAGAAAATGAGGAGGAGAAGGATGTTTTCTCTTTCATTCTTTGATTTTTTGTACTTTTATTAATTTATTTTATAATAAAAATAATAAATTTTACCTTTTTTACTTTTGACCCACCTGGCTAACCCACTCTCTCCAGTTGACCTGACACAATAACAGATGAACTAAGTCCTAGTCCGCAAACTACAGTTTTAACTAAAATATGGTATAAACATAAAATCATGGCACGTGGAAGATATTCAAACCTACATGTTGTGAACTTATATAATGCTAAATGGGGTTATATGATTAAAACCATCCAATCATGGAAATTAAGTTCATGATTGGAACTGACCCAAGGCCCACATCCTGAGTGAATATGGTGTCTTTTGAATAGTCTATTATTGAGCTTTAATTAGCTATTTGTCTAATTTAATTCATATATGAGTGTGGTTGTGGACTTTATTAGGGCATGTTTGATTTTCCAAAGAAATCGTAAATGCATTGCAAATATGTAATAATTACTTCCTATGATAATTACCCCATCGTTCCCGATGATTGATTTGACTCCTACTGTTTTCAACACTAAAATTGAGGTTGCCCACAAATATATATAGGGCCCATCGTGATATATGTGAATTATTCACACCGTTCATCCTTTATTCCAACTAAATTTAGGGCATGAGTCAAAAAATGAGGCAGATTCAAAGTTCAAGTGGACCACACTATAGGAAAAAGGGAATTAAACACTCACCTTTAAAAACTTCTTGAGGCTACTATTTAGTTTGGTGTGGGCCACTTAAATGTTGGATTTGTCTTATTTTTTTGGCTCATGCCTCAAAATGTTGTGGTAAAACGAATGGACGGAAACGGATATATCATATACATCACAGTGGGGTTAGAAATTTAAACTAGCATAAACTGATTTCCAAGACAGAAATCCTGATGGATTTTCAAACGGGTGAAATGATAATAATTACTCATCTACATAATATTTACACTTGCTTTAAAAAATCAAACAAGCTTCTTGTTTTCGCGAGTTGATAGTTAAAAGTATTACTTTAATGATATTACTAGTAAAATGTAGGTGCTTGGACGTATTAAATCTTTCAATTACATTACACTCATAGCATGTCATGTGCAACCATAATAATATAAATGTCATTTCTTTTCATATTTTATTTTAGTTTTTTTTTATATGAGTTATTTTTTTGCTGTGTGTGTAGAGATATGAATCATATGTGACATTGAGCCATATCAAAAAGTCCAAGTACAATCCTTATTGGGTGGTGGGGCTTTCAAACTAGTCTTGTCAATTCAACATATTAAAGAAAGATTTATTTTTTTTTAATGTGTTTTCAACCTTTAAAGAAATATGATAATATGGATATTTTAAATATTAAAATTGTCCATGCATTATATCATGAATTATATACTAATCTTTTAAAATCAATGTAATTCAGCTCAAAACATATAATTTATTATGTGAATGGAGATGGATGTATAAAATATAATTAAAAACTTCAGTTGTAAGCAATGATAGCGGAGTTTAAAACTTAAACCACCATTGAAAATTTTAAATAGCCAATATGGAAATCAAAAGTCAGATATAACTGTTTTTCAAAGTCAACAATGATGATAGAGTTTAAAACTTAAAGCTATTATGGTGTTCTTAGTTTTTCTATTGTCGGTTGGGAAATTTTGGTACTAAATCTGAAACTTTGATAAATTTTATTATTCGGACTTTGAATTGCTTGATCATGCAACTTTTGACCATGACAGTTAAATAGTGAATAAAATTTGTTTGGCCAGGCAATTCTTCTTACGTTTGATGAATGTAGATATATCAACTTCCTACTATTCAAAAAACTTGCATAAATTATATGAGTATATTAAATAAAATTACCTTCATTTCACATGGCTGGTATATTGTATTTTGTAAGAACTTCTCAACTTTTTTGTCTGACAAGTGTGCTATTGTCATATGCAATTTCAATCAAAGCACAAGTCCAACAAATAATCCACTTACAAAATCAAACAATAATTTTTATAAATAAATTAAATGCAATTATATTTTAATTGTACATTTTCACCTATAAGTCATTATATATGCTCTACCATACTCTCTTTTCTACTCATTGGTGAAATTAGGTATGATATATGTTGTGGGTAAAAATGAACTACCAAGATAACTCGAGACAAACGACTTCCCTCGAAGAAATCTACTAAGGCATGGCTAACCTACCCTCATGAACAAGTTGGGGTCGACCAGCATTAACTATGACAAGCAAGACCACTGCCTAACTGACCCCGAGCTCAATCTCCACTCTGGTACCCCTAAATATAGGGACAAGCTCGGCGCAAGTTCAGGGTCAGACTCTGTAGGACAGGCTCGATCTTATACCCATGCCTAAATAACCGACGACTGGACAAAGAATCTACGTCGACACATCCTAGTTCGGCAAAACTCGCTCTCTATTCAAGTCGACCTGATCTTAACTACGTTCGTCCGAGATCCTAGCCGAAGATCTAGGAAATCCACCGTAGCACAGATTCGCCCGAAATCTCGGTCAAGAATTTAGGAAGGTCCTTACGACTTATAGTAGGAACCATATCCTACTACAAGTTACTAAATAACGAGACCCCTCCTACGCCATTACCTCTCCTAAAAACTATAAATAAGAGTGTCTCTGATGGTGAAAGGTACGCATAATCTTTAGTTAAAAATTCATCACTTAACTAGACCCAGATTCGCTACCTGACTTAGGCATCGGAGGGTCTCCTGTACTAACCAGAGTCTCCTTTGTTCATCTCTTGTGCAGGTACACGAAGATCCAAGAAAGGCTAACCAGATTTCTGCATCAACAGTTTGACGTTGTCTGTGGGAACGACTTCGAAGTCATTCTCCTTGTCTACAACCACCCAATGATGACGAAAGGGAAGAAGAAGGCAGCCCCCTCCATCGTTGCTCCTAATCTCGCACCACCAGAATAGTCTCCTAGCCATCGGGACTCATCTTCTTAGCTTCAGGCTGACTCTGCACCCGCGAGGCCAATGCAGCGGTCTAGGATTCGGGGAGGTCGACTTGTCTCTCTAGAGCAGCAAGTTGAAACACTGAATAACCACATGAACTTGATGAAACAAATGTTGGAGCAATTACAGTCCCGTCTTGCCCAGAGAGCTAGGCAAGTAACGGGATCGGCAGTTCCAGAGATCCCTGAGCTGTCCGAGGTACCCGCTGGTTCCCAAAGAAGTAGGCAAGTCGGAACGTCAAGACCAACACCTTCTCATGTCTCCAGTACTGTCACGCTGGTTGCCTCCGACTTATGTCATGAATTAGAGAGAAAGAGGTGCAACATAACTCCCAAGATGGTGAACGAGGTAATGGCCGAGAGCAACAACCCTTGGGAAGCTAAGCTCAACGATATACGAGATCATGTTGGCGACATAAGACAGGCTTACCGAGCAAACGTTCCGACCTCAATGGAGGCAATACTAGAAGAAACCGAACCACCATTTACCGCTGACATTATTCATGCCTAACTTCCACCGAGGTTCCGGATACTGCAGATGGCCCCATACTCTGGAACCACCAATCCAGCCGAGCACCTACAATCTTTTAAGGCTGGGATGAAACTCTATGGCGCATCAACCGTAATCATGTGTCATGCATTCCCCTTGACCTTAGCAGGTGCAACTTGAAAATGGTTCCAACAACTGAAGCCGCAATCGATCGGCTTTTTCACGCAGCTTAGCAAAGCATTCATCACCAACTTTATCAGAGGAAAAGAAAGCCTCAAGCCTGCTTCCCATCTCCTCAATATCGTCCAGAAAGAATGCGAGGTGCAAAAGGACTATATCAAGCGTTTCAACCTGGAAACAATATAGGTACAAGCACATTCGGAAGAAATTGCTCTAATTGTAATGATGGGAGGCCTAAGGGAAGGAAGATTCCTCTTCTCACTCGACAAAAACCCCCCAATAACGATGGTCGACTTCCTTAATAGGGCTTAGAAATATTCTAACGTTGAAGAGTTTTTCAGCCTGCGAAAAGTTGCTCGGAATAAGGGAAGCTTGACCAAAGAAAGATGACCTAAGGAGGAACCTGCCTCAACCAACAACAGCAAAAGAAGGAAAGACGATGACCCTCCCAAAAGCAAGCGCTTAACCAACGACCCGACAGTAGTTCAGCTCATATACCCCCCTCAACACAACGCCGGGGCAGGTCCTCTTAGAAGTCCGAAACAAGTGAATTCTCAAGTGCCGAACAAGATGAAATCCGATGCCGACAAGCGAGACAAGCGGAAGTATTGTCACTTTCACCGCGACCACGACCACTCGACCAGTGATTGCTTCGACCTAAAAGAGGAGATTGAAGCCCTCATCCGCAATGGGCACCTGCGCGAATACGTCAATAGGGGGAAGAACGAGCATACTAGAAGCACGAGCAACGTATTAACAATGAACCTACCGGGGAAATCCGCACTATCTTCGGTAGACCCGCCAAGGGAGGAGACTCAAACCGAGCTCGAAGAGCTCATGCCCAAAGTATTAGTCACTGCAACTCAGAGCATCAGATCCATGTCATTAGCAGACCTCGAAAGAGCATAAAGTGACACCTTACGATCTAGCATTTACTGAAGAGGACGCTCGAGGTGTTCACTACCCCCATGACGATGCACTTGTAATGACTATGACCATAACCAACCGCAAAGTATTTTGAATCTTGGTAGATACTGGCAGCTCGATTGACATCCTCTTCGCTGAAGCATTCGATAAAATGGGGGTCGGAAGGTCCCGACTCCGACTCGTCAAAACCCCATTGCTCGGATTTGCGGGAGATAAAGTGACCTCAGAAGGATATATTCTACTCCCAGTCACCGTTGGGGAAGGGCAAAACCAAACAACGACCATGATTGACTTTTTAGTGGTAGATTGCCCTTCTGTCTACAACATCATTCTCGAACGGCCCTCACTCAACGCTCTCCGAGCTTTCGTGTCAACATATCATCGCACGATGAAGTTTTCAACTGAGCACGGTACCAGACTAGTCAAGGGGGACCAACAGGAAGCTCGACAATGTTATTCCATGGCATTAAGAACGCGACATCAAGCAATGGCCATCACCTCCCTCGACCCCCGAGAAGACTTAGTAGAAAGAGGATGCTCGATGGAAGACCTCATGCTCATCCCACTTGATGAATCTGATCCGACCTGTAAGGTATAGGTCGGGTTATCACTAATGCCATCATTACGGGATAAGATGATAAGCCTCCTCCGACGCCATGCCAATGTGTTCGCATGGTCCTCATCAGGACATACCTGACATCGACCTAAAGGTTATGGTTCACAAATTGAACATCAACCTCGACTACCGACCAATCCGGTAGAAGCAGAGGGCATTGGAGCCAGAACGATTCACAGTAATTGGAGAAGAAGTCAAAAAACTCCTCAATACAGGTTTCATTGAAGAAATTTACTATCTGGACTGGATAGCCAATGTGGTCTTGGTTAAAAAGTCTAATAGGAAGTGGAGGATCTGTATTGACTACACTGACCTGAACAAAGTCTACCCCAAAGATAGTTTTCCTCTCCCTAGGATCGACTAACTCATTAATAACATGGCCGAATACGAGCTCCCGAGTTTTATAGTCGTCTACTCGGGCTACAATCAAATTATTATGCACCCATACGACAAGCAAAAGACGACCTTCGTCACTGATAAAGGACTCTACTACTACAAGGTAATGTCTTTCGGGTTGAAGAATGTCGAGGCCACGTAACAACGACTTGTCAACAAAATATTTGCTCGGCAGATCAGACGTGTCATGGAAGTCTATGTCGACAACATCTCGTCAAGAGTATTAAAGTCGCAGACCACATCCCTAACCTCGAAGAAATGTTTACAATCTTGCAAAAATACCAGATGAAGTTGAATTCAAGCAAATGCGCATTTGACGTCAGTTCGAAAAAATTCCTCGGATTCTTGGTCAGCCAGAGAGGAATAAAGGCAAACCCAGATAAATTCAAGCTCTGCCCGACATGAACTCACCCAGGACAACAAAAGAAGTCCAATACCTCCTAGGGAGAATAGCCACCCTAAACCGCTTTATTTCCCGAGTCACTGATAAATGCCTCCCCTATAAGGGAGGTAAAACACGGAATGGA
Source organism: Magnolia officinalis (assembly GCA_021015155.1). Taxonomy (NCBI): domain Eukaryota; kingdom Viridiplantae; phylum Streptophyta; class Magnoliopsida; order Magnoliales; family Magnoliaceae; genus Magnolia; species Magnolia officinalis. The sequence goes on from JAJHSJ010000017.1 coordinate 26,319,869, forward strand.
CGGAGGAGTGTGAAATCGCCTTTCAATGGCTCATGTAATACTTCAGGTCATCGTCGTTGCTCTCAAAGACCGAGTATGGAGAGTCATTGCTACTATACTTGACAGTCTCAACAATAGCAGTCAGCTCGGCCCTCATCTGAGAACAGGGGGGGAACAATTCTTGGTATACTACGTCAGCAAAGCCCTGGTCTCCGCCGAGACTAGGTATCCAGACATAGAAAAGCTGGCCCTGGACCTCATCATCTCATCGCGCTGACCGCGACCCTACTTCCAGGCCTATACCATCGTCGTCCCAACCAACTAACCCCTCCACCAAGTACTCTAGAAGCCCGAGGTATTGGGATGACTTACGAAGTGGGCAGTCGAGCTCAATAAATTTGACATTAAATACCATCCCCGAACAAACATCAAAGGCCAAGCAGTGACTGTCTTCATTGTTGAACTCACACCTAACCTAAGAACTAGCTCTGACATTTATATCGAACAACCTAAATATCAAATGGTTGATCCAGATCTGCCGACCTGGACGTTGTACATTGATCGTTCATCCAATTCTAAATGCATCAGGGCCAGGGTAGTCCTTAAGGCTCCTGACCAGACCTGCACGCAATAAGCCTTAAGATTCAAATTCCAAACATCAAACAATGCAGTAGAGTACAAAGCACTACTGGCCGGGCTCAGACTGGCAGCAGCCATGAGAGCCCAACACTTGGAGGTTTACAGTGACTCACAGCTTGTCGTCAACTAGATGGCCAACGAATACCGTGCCAAAAAAGAAAGAATGAAGGCATACTTGCAGAAAGCATGCGAGCTGATAAGCAAATTCCCGAAGTGTAACATCAGCCTGATCCCCAGAACAAAGAACTCTAAAGCAAACATGTTGGCAAAGCTAATCACGACGACCGAAAACAATATCCTGAAACCAATCTTAATCGAGTTCTTAACTAAACTGAGCATCAGCAAACCCGATAGATTCAGGGCCGACCTGGATGGACTCAATAGTCAACTACCTCAAGGAAGGGAGGCTGCCCGAAGACTAACTAGAAGCACGCAGACTTCGATCCAGGGTGGCCCGCTACACCATGATCGGGGACATCTTGTACAAAAAATGATTCTCTCTCCCTTACCTCGGGTGCCTTCGACCTTACAAAGCCGAGTATGTCGTGAAAGAAATTCATGAAGGTATTGCGATAACCACCCTGGGGTTGGGCACTCGCTCACAAAGTCATCTGACAGGGATATTTTTGGCCAACAATCCAGACAGATGCCAGGCATTACACTTGAAAATGTGACAAATGTCAGTGATTTGCGACAATACCCAGACAGTTGCCCGAGTAGCTGACTCCTATGACTGGGCCATAGCCCTTCACCTAATGGGAGATCGACATCATCGACCAAATTCGCAGTTGTCGTAATTGACTATTTCACTAAGTGAGCCGAGGCCAAGCCCTTGGCCAAAATTACCAAGCAGAAGATTACCGACTTCGTCTATAAGAACATCATATGCTGGTATGGGATCCCCCACATGATCATCTCGGACAACGGGAAACAATTCGACAACAACCAATTCCGAGGCATGTGCGAAAACCCCGGGATCCAGAATGTCTACTCGTCACCCCAGCATCCTCAAGCTAATGGACAGGTTGAGACAGTTAACAAGATCATCAAACGCCACCTCTAAACAAACTCAAGAAAGCTAAAGGTGCCTGGGGGGAAGAGCTTCCCCACGTTCTCTGGGAATACCGAAGCACTGCCGGACAGCCACAGGGGAAACTCCTTTATCCCTGCCCTTCAACGTTAAAGTCATTATCCTTGTCGAGATCGGACTCCCAACTGCTCGAATCTGCACCTATGACGAGCACCTGAATGGCAAGCAAATGACATTGACCTCGACCTGATAGAAGAAAGAAGGGAGCAAGCTCAGCTTAGAGTCGCAACTTGACAACAACAAGTCTCCCGCTTCTACAATTCTAGGGTCAAGACGAGAAGGTTCCAAGCCAGAGACCTGGTCCTCCGCAGAACCTTCCAAAATACCAAAGAACTCGGCTCAGGAACCTTGGGATCGAACTGGGAAGGGCCCTGCATAGTGACAAGTACGAGCTGACCAGGAACGTATCGACTCGAAGACATGAAAGAACGACTCTTGCCACATACGTGGAACGCCGAGCACTTGACAATCTACTACCCATGAAAACTAAGCTGACCTAGAAAGGTCTGTAAATTTGTAAAGTTTTACGATAACTAACCAAGTTGGAATATACTTGTCTTCCTCAAAGTTCGTAATAAAAGTCTCAAAGTCTAGACGTTCTACTTTCTATTCCCCATCTACATTAATTCAACATGGCCTATCGAGGACTTTCCTTGGTATAAGAAAGGAATAGCCCCTATTGGTTGCCCGATCCTTAAAGAAGAGATTGAGGCACCAACTGAAAACAATGTTAAGGTTGATCTACGAAAAAAAGCCTAAACCTAAAAAAATCGAGGATGACCTCCAAAGGAGCCGACCTCTCAACTAATAATAAGATCGACAAATACATAGATACAAAGAGAAGACCAGGATCAAACATAATGATCATTGTAACAAAATTCCTTTTCATTAATAAAAAAAGGGGAGATACATAAAATGACTAGTACAAAAAAGATAAAAGATAAAGTATTCAGGGGAGATCTTACAAAAGGGCATGAGTAGAAGCAAGAGATTGGCAACAACTTACCTCACCCATAACTACTAGGGGAGGGAACATCGTAACCTTGCTGGCAAAAAAAGATGCCAAACTCTGTAGGTAGTGAGATATCTTACTTTTCATCCAGTCTATGCGCTCCAGCCAAGTGGGGATGTCATCTCAAGGTGGAGCTGCTAATGGCGATGCGGCTCGTGAAGAAACTAGAGTCACGGTAGGAGGGAATGGGAACATGAGGCTGCGCCAACCTACAACATAGGAGGATTCGGTGTAGTGGCCTCTTGGGGTTGAATCGGGGCCTACTGTGAAGGCAGCCTCATCTTCTGAATGCTAATCATGTTGATCTATGATGCCGAGATCGGGCGCTCCGAGGTGGTCGGGAGGCCGTGCTTCTGACCCAATTTGCATATGAGGTAGCAGAACGGTAGGGCAGGGGTGTGGCCCAAGGTTAAAACGTAGATGGCCTAATGTATAATCATCGTAGGAAGACATAGTGGCTGGCGCTAGCCAACCCAATACAATGTCTCGACATGGAAAGGGTTAGGTCGGTCCGATTACTTGGCTGAATATAGACATTAGAAATAAAGATAAGGTAGAGGATGCGATACTAGGTTGTCATCTTTGACGCTCATAGGGCATTGCCGTTATACCATGGGGCGTTCCGATTGGCACATAAGAATCGGGTCTACTCATCCCTCTGGCTTGAGGAGATAGGTCGGATTTGAGGGGATGAAAGCCGATAGCGGGACCTCAATGAGCCTCCTAGTTGAGGTCACCATAGTAACGTCCTCATCATAGACTACTTCAAAATGGGGGGGTCCGTCCATAACCGGCTCTCGACACCTAGAATAAAATGAACATATTAGATTTTCGTGTACGAGTCCTCCGAAATTTAGAAGGGGCGCCACCCAAACTGGACCGGGAGTTCCGACACCTGAGACCCCTTAAGATAGTCTTCTAAAACCCCACGATCATAGACAACAGGGTGAGATGAAAGCTTTATGAACAAGTCATGAAGACGTGCTTCATCTCTTCATTGGGATGAGAGGCGAAGGACGAAGAGTGCGAACCGAGGGCTTCATGACGGTTGTCTCGTGGGTCAGACCACTATCACAGGCATGGTTTGGAAAGGATTTGACATGAGTGGAAGAAGAAGGGCCAACGTCATGTTCAACCTTCACATGATGCTCATCGAAGGTTGGACCACGAACACATGGCATTTCAGTGGGTTTAAGAGAAAGGTAAAATGAGAAAAAAAGAAAAGAAAAGAGAAGGGTAAAGATTCATGAACTGGAGGTGACGATTTAGAGGAATCTATAGAGAAATAAGGGTTTTCAGGAAGAATAAGGGCAAAGGAGGGTGGGATCGACACCAACCAAAGGGAGGAGAAAAAGGGAGAATGAAGAAATGAAAATGGTTTGGCTTTTTAAAAAAAAAAAAAAAAAAAATCCCAAATCATGTGTTATTGGTTGGACTGATCAATGTTGTTGGTCGAATTGACAAAACATTTTTTTGATTTATCGGGCCATAACATAGTTGGTCAAACCGACTAGAGTGTCAGTCGAACCGACTAAGTCTTGAAAATGTCAAGTTCTCTACTAAATACAAGGGAATGATCGTAAGGTATACACACCACGGTTTTCCTAACTTAGGGATGATGTAGATCATTTATAAATGAGCGATTCTAGTATGGAAGGGCTATAATTTGGAGATCCAGGGTGGCACTTGCCTCCTATGACCCGCACGTAGATCCTAAGTTTAGCCAATTTTTTCATAACTTTTAAAGGGTTTAGGAAATGGTGATCTCATGTTACTCAATTTCCTAGTATAGTGGTTCAGGCAACACGAAAGAATGGTCATAATGGGTTTGGATATGATACATCGATTTTCTACCTGGCCAGGGTTGGAAGTCCATTGCATCCCTTCTCAATCCCGGTAAATTACAGTCTTCTGCCTGATCGGGGGATTGAGTCCATTGGCAATTGTCCAAGATTTAAAACTTGGATCAAACCACAAATACTTTGCACGATACGATTCCGTAAGTTTGTGGTCAATTGGCCTAAAATTCATATTTTTTAGAATTTCCTTGGGGTGGGGTTAGACTTAGGCTTGGGAAAGAAAAGCAATTTTCCTATCAGGTTGTGCGTTAAACTTAATTAGTACCCCTCCCAACATACAAGCTATACATGTTATTCTCGTATGCAGTGCAAATATGACAACATAACAAGTGATTTCACAAGTTAAGTCTTGTTTAATTATAAGGATATAAGAAATACATTTTAGGTTAGGGAAGTGCATCCAACAGGCATGAGATGCCCATAGTGGCTAACCAGTGGGTAAAGTAAGAAAAACACAATCATACTAACTAGCCACTCGGTAAAATCCAAGAGAAAAAGAATGTTCATAGTAAACTAGCTAGCTGGTAAAATACATAAAAGTACACCCACATTGCTTAAGCACTCGATAAAATCTTCATGCCTATGATGCGTATTTACAACCATTATTAATCCTATTCGTAAACAATCTAAATTACAACCAATTTAATCTATATAACAATCCAAAGTTGGGGATGCACATCTAACTAACATGTAACGGCCGTAGTGGCTGACTTGTTGGTAAAATACAGAGAAAAGTATGCATGCACTGGTTAGGCACCCGGTAAAGTTCACATGCCTCAGACGTGTATCAACCCAATTGTTATCCACCAAATTTACTAACAATCTACCCTACCAATGATTCAAAGTTAGGGACGCACATTTAGCTAGCATGCAACAACCATTATGACTAACCAGGTGGTAAAATATAAAGAAAAGTACGCTTGCATTGATTAGGCACCTAGTAAATTCAACATACCTCGGATGTGTGTTAGCCTAACTATTACTAATCCTAATTACAAGCAACCTAATTTACAATCAATCTAATTTACGATGAATCCTTTCAGCTAGTAACCCTTCCTAAACAAAGGGTTTGACCCGAAAAGCCACATAGACTGAAAAGATTCTTCCCTGGAAAGGCCACCAGGGGCACAAATATCAAAGATGGAATTCATCAATCATAAGATAGGGCTACTAGTCTAATGTATCTTTTCATTGATTCATCCAATGGCAATTAAATTTGCATAGGTAGTTTATAAAAGTGGCAAACCAAAACCACACATATAATTCATAAAAGAACTAATCAAAGACACATAAATAATTTAGGAAACTGGCACTTAAAACCCACATAAATAATTCATATAAGCGGCGAATAAAATCACACAAACAATGAATAAAAGTGACAATTCAAATATATAATCAGTCCATACAAAGGTAATTCAAATAACGCATCCATGATTATAAGCATATTAACACAATTCACATCGCATATCTAAGATTCTATGCAAATAAACAACCTAGAACATGTTACAAAAAGCCAAGGTGATAATATAATGTATGTACTAAGCAAACACTAAACTAGAATGTAGGGAAAAAGCTTGAAGGGTAGATCTTCACCTCATGCGATTAGGGTTTCTAAGTTTTGGACGCACCAACCTGAATGTGCTATGACTGAGGTGGATACTATGATTGACAATTGGGGGAAATTGGGAAAAAAATCAAACCCTAGTACCACAATCCAAAGTTAGAGTTGAAATTAGCCTAGATTAAACCTAAGTTAGAAAATAAAATGGTATCTCCACTCAACTAATTACCAATACTACTATGCCCTAACACGACTCATGCATGCAGATGGGCCATGCCGAAAACCTACCAACATCCCCAATATCTAACATGCATAAGGCATTGGTAAGAAATTTAGGATAATCGAAAGAATGGAGAAGATTATTTACTAACTATAATTGATTTGATGGAAAGATCAAGGGAAACCCACATTCAAGGGTGGGTAGACATCTTACCTAGTTGGGCAAGGTTATACATGGTTGTCAATTGAAGACTTTCGACTAGAGGAGATCGGAACAACCTATATACGATTGAATTTCCCCTCGGGGCGATGATCGGCCCAACAAGGTGAGCTTCATTCTCAATATCTCTCCTCTAGTCTTTCTCTCTCTCTCTCAATTTCTAATTGCTGGAATGAAAATAAAAGAGAAAAAATGAAGGTTTTTATAGCCTTAGGCCTCCTATTGGGTAATTTGTGAGTGCACATAAAAGTGCTTAATTGTAGCTTGTCGGTCGGACTTGTAGGAACTAATAGAATTATCAGTCAGATTGACTAAACATAGATTTTCCAAACTTTGGGGCTACTCAGGTCAGTCAAGACGATAACTATGTCAATCGAACTAACAAAGACTGGATTCAACTCAAAATGAGATCTTCCGATGTGCAAGGGTTTGAGTAATTACTTAGTTGGGTTCCCAAGGTAATATAGGGTTCAAATGTTAGGTTCGGCAGGGTTTTCAACATCTTAGGGTTGGAATATTCAATTGGACGTGCTTTGGGTAAAAGTTTTACTTGATCATACATTAGGATCCAATAGCTAGGGATTCGATGATCCGGGTCCCCCAATTAGTATCGTACGACTGGCTTATCGATGTATGACTCAATATGCTTATGTGGAAAGTATATTAGGGTTATAGGGTTTTAGAGTTCAAGTTCACTTATAATTTCTAAGTTATTCAGGTTTATCATAGAACAGGGTTAGATTGTGTTGAGGATTTTTGGGATCAGGGTTTCACTTAATTTTTAGGTTTTTAAGTTTCAAAACACGTGTGAATACACATGCGATTACATAATAATTCAACTTTTTTCCTAATTATGCCCAAGGACTCCCAATACCCGTGTATTAGAGGGACGAGGCGTTACAAAAGCAGACGTTAAAGCAAAGAATTATAGAAGCACAAGGTGATGATGAATGATTACTGAAAATGGTGGTCAAACGTCACGATAATGATGTGCCAGGATGGAGGATTAACACAAATAAGGGGATTCGGTACAACAATAGTCTATGTGTACCTAATTTTCTGGAACTGAAAGAAGAACTTTTAAATGAAGCCCACCAAACCAAGTTTACCATCCATCCTGAGAGTACTAAAATGTACCAGGATGTGAAGAGACCATTTTGGCGGCATAATATGAAGAGAGAGAGAGAGAGAGAGAGAGAGAGAGAGAGAGAGAGAGAGAGAGAGAGAGAGAGATCTTCGATTATGTCTCTTGATGTTTTACTTGCCAACAAGTGAATGCGGACAATCAGAATCATCAGGATTATTATAGTCATTGAAAATACTTGAATGGAAATGGGACTGTATTTCTATGGACTTCATTGTCCAAATCATGATATGAATTATATGTCCACTTTTCAAAGGTTAAATGGTCTCCAAATGAGATGATTCTAAAGCCGTTTGAAAGTTTTTCAAATTGTCAGTCAACAAGTAAAAGATCACCCCAATTTGACCTGTAATGAGAGAGTTATGATCGTTTTTTATGGGACCGTGCGATGCATTATCCAAACCATGATATGGGCATTGTCTAAATCATGATTTCGACTTTAAGCTTGCTTTCAAAAGGTTAAACGGTCTTTAAGTAGGATGATTCTAAAGTCGTTTGAAATTTTGTCAAATTATTTTTTCAACGATTACAAGATCACCCCGATCTGACCTGTAATAACGGAGTTATGACAGTTTTCATCAGACTGCATGATGCATTGTCCAAACTATTCCATTGTTTTGTCCAAATTGTAATCTAGAATTTTTTTTTTCCACTTTTGAAAGGTCAAATAGTGTCCAACTAAGATGATTCCAAAACCATTTCAAAATTTCTTCAATTATCTTTCCTACAAGCACAAGATCACCCTGATCCGACCAGTAACAAGGGAGTTATGACCGTTTTCATGGGACTGCAAGACGCATAGTCCAAATTGCGATTGTTGTTTTATCTAAATGACGATAACTATTTTGGACAAAAAAAATAATTGCAGTTTGGACAATGCATCACATGGTTTCAAGAAATTGGTTATAACTTTCTTATTACAGGTTGGATCGGGTGATCTTGTGATGTTGGAAAGATAATTTGATGAAATTTCAAATAGCTTTGGACTAATTTCATTTGAACACCATTTTACTTTTTAGAAGTGGGCCCAAAGTTCTAATTGCAATTTGGAAAAAAATAGTGATTGTGGTTAGAATAATTAATAATTCATTGCACGATCTATGAAATCAATCTTAATTAACTCTCTCGTTACAGGTTAAATTGGGGTGATTTTGTACATGTTGGAAAGATAATTTGACGAACTTTCAGATAACTTTGAAATCATGTCACGTGGAGCCCATTTGACTTTTAAAAAGTAAGTAAGCAAAAAATATAAATTGCAGTTTGGACAATGCTTAGATCACGGTTTGGGCTATGCATCCGCGGTCCCACGAAAATATTCATAACTCCCTCTTTATGGGTTGGATTGGTGTGATCTTGTGCTCATTAAAAAGATTTATCAAACTTTAAAATGATGTTAGAAACATCTCATTTGAAGACCGTTTGATATTTTAAATCACAATTTAGCCAATTTCCAAATCGTGGTTTGGACTATGCATCACGTGGTCTCATGAAAATGGTCATATATAATACCTTCGTTACCTTCATTACAAGTCAAATCAGGGTGATCTTGTACTCATTGGAAAGATAATTCGATGAACTTTTAAATGACTTTTTAATCATCTTATCTGGAGACCATTTAATCTTTCAAAAGTGAACTGAAACTTCAGATCAAGATTTGGTCAATTCCCAAACCATGGTTTGGACAATGCATCACATGGTCTTACGAAAGTAGTCATAACTCTCTCATTACATGTAAGCTAGGGTTGATCTTGTACTCACTGGAAAGATAATTCGAAGAGCTTTTAAATGAATTTGGAACCATCTCATTTTAACATTGTTCAACCTTTTAAAAGTGAGCATAAATTTTATATTATATTTTGAATAAAATAACTAAAGCAGTTTCAATGATGCATCGCACGGTCTCTAAAAAACGATCATAACTCCCTAATTACATGTCAGATCAGGGTGATCTTCTGCTAGTTAGAAAGATAATTTGATGAACTTTCAAATCACTCTAAAATCATCTCATTTGGAGACCATTTAACCTTTTAAAAGTAGGCTAAAAGTATAGGTCATGATTTGGACATGCTTAAATAACGGTTTGAACTTTGCATCATGCTGTCTCATGAAAATAGTTATAACTCCCTTATTACAGGTTGGATCGGGGTAGTCTTGTACTTGTTGGAAAGATAATTCAACAAAATTTCAAATGGATTTGGAATCATCTTATTTGGAGACCTTTTAACCTTTTTTAAAGTTGGCCCGAACTCCATATCATGATTTGGACAATGCCCATATCGTTGTTTAGACTATGCATGCGTGGTCCCACAAAAATGGTCACAATTCACTCGTTACAGGTTTGATCGAGACAATCTTATGCTCGTTGAAAAGATAATTTGACAATAATTCAAATGTCTTTATAATTATTTCATTTGGAGATCATTTGAACTTTTAAAAGTTTGACAAAACAACAATTCCAGTTTTAAAATGCATCATGTAGTCCCATGAAAATGGTAATAACTCTCTCATTATATGTCGGATCGAGGCGATCTTGTGCTTGTAGGAATGATAATTCAATGAGCTTATAGATGACTTTAGAATTATCTCATTTGGAGATTGTTTGACCTTTTAAAAGTGGATCCAAATTAAGTCTAGTTCACGTTTGCTATAATTTTCATCATTGTGCGATTATAGGAAAATGGTCATAACTCATTTATTATAGGTCGGATTGGGACGATTTTGGGCTCATTAGAAAGATAATTTGAATTCAAAATGATTTGGAATCATCTCAATTGGACACCGTTTGATATTTTAAAAGTGGGCCCGGAAATCTATCTTTTCACAAAAGACTAATGTAAGCTTAATCTTTTGAAGAAAGAAAAACTCTTATTCTAAAAGTGGAGTTTTTATTTATTTGTTTATTTTTATTTAAAAAATTTTTTTTTTAAAAATTTTATTTTAATCTCTCCTCCCCTATATCAATTTCTTCCCAAGTAAACCCATGTGAGCATAAATTATTTATTTATTTATTTATAGAAAGAAGAACCTGGCTACTAATAGTTGAGTTGTTGTTATCTTTTTTCTTTTTTCTTTTATAGAAAGACTTATTTAAGTAAATTTTTTAAAAAGAAAGGAGATGAACTTATTTTTTAAAATGTGAATATTTGTAATATTTTTCATCTAATTTTCTCTCGTTTTCTTCCCAAATAAGCCTTGTTCAACATAAGTTTTAAAAAAATACATGCCATTTTTTAATACCTATTTAACAAGAAAAAAAAAAAAGAAAAGAAAAAGAAGAAGCCCAACTCACCATAATGGGTAAAAAGAAAAAGAAACAAAAAATTTTAAGGTGAGAATTTCTACGAAAGAGTGTAGTAAGAAAGTACAAAAAATTACTAGAGAGTAGTACTTGAAAGCACAAAAGATCAACGGAAAACATTAGTAGAAAAATAGTATATCAAAAAGTAATGATAAAATAAAGTATAAGTGTATAGAAATTTTAAAAATGTATTCAAGGATATGTTTTTTCCGAGATGAGTGAGAAAAAGGCAAACCGTGTCAAGAGGTGAAAAAAATTAATGATATGAAATGTAGTGTTGTCCCTGTGCGCAAGACTTCTCAAGAACCAAACCTCAGGGGTACCAGTGTAAGAGATTAAAAAATAAACCTATCACGTTGTAAGGTCCGCTTTCATCAAGTCAAAATCTCAAGTTAGCTTAGTTGAACAATCTTAAAGCATGGTACGTCTGACCCAATATTTTCACTTTTATTATTTAATGAATCTCAACCAATCCAATCTTTAGCTAAACGAAATGAGATAACCCTATTTTTGCCTTTTTTAATATTTATAAAAGAACATGGGACGCAGACTAACAGGTTCTCTAGATACTGAAGTGACATCATGGAGTTTTCCACATGATCCATCCAAAATGGATGGATCATTTCACGGCATGAGCGAAAGAATGAGGCAAATCCAAAGCTCAAGTGGATCCTATCACATAATGAAGTGGGCATTGAACAATTATAATTAAAAACTTGTCCAAGGCCACATAAGTTTCCAATCAAACTGATATTTACATTTTATCTTCGTCCATGTTTATGTGAACTTACGAAGAAATCGGATCTCAATTAAATATCTTGGGGGGCCCTAGAAAAGTTTCAATGGTGGCATCACTGTCCCACTGTTTCCTATAATAGGTCCACTTAAGCATTATATTTGCTTCATTTTTGGATTCATGCCCTAAAATAATCTCCACCAAATGGATCGATAATGTGGATACAAAGCATACATCATGGTGGGCCCCACCAAAACTTGGTGACATCATTTCAGAAAGCCATCGGTAGGTAATGTTTGTCCAAGGGAAATCAGATTGCATACTGAGTTATTCAGTTAGTCTCTATCATACTATTGTACCAAGTAAACTTAGTTGAGCCCACTGTAGAAGTATGTAGTTTATTTATGCCGTTTGTACATTTTTTTCAGCTCATTTTAGTTATTAAGCCTAAAATAGAAGCATGCATATCTAAAACTCGAATGAACAGCACACCTAAAACTCAAAACTCGAATGAACAGCACCATAGGAAACATTAATAGTAATTGTAATAATGACTGTAACAGTTGAAACTATGTTTGGGCCCACAGTGACATTTATTTGTCATCCAATTTTTTTCATAGGCTCACACATACATAGATGAAGGAAAAAACACTAATAAAATCTCGATCCAAAACTTTATACCCCAAAAATTTTCAACGGTAGAATTTCAATTCACACTATTTTGGGGTGAGTTCCACTTGAGATTCTATATTTCATTTTTGGGTTCAAGACCTAATATTATCTGCTAAAATGGATAAACAAAGTTGATAAAATACATAAATCATGGTGGAACCCCCGAGTTTACTCAGTACGCAAACCGCTTCCCATCCAAGCACATGACGGGCTGCACGGATGTTACGAGTAGGCCCACGAAGCTTTTTGCTGTACTCTGAGTACAGCACGTGTTCAAGAGAAATGGTGACCTTTATTCGACTACAGCTGTCACCAGCTTTGCATGATAGTCCGGAGGGTAACGATGACATATGTTTGTCGTATGATAATATCATACGGTCATGCTGCGCAGGGCCCAAGGTGATGCTTTTCGTTTTTTTTTTTTTACAAACTTGTTAGTACACACACATGTCATTACACACTCCATGTTTAGCCACCCCCACTAGGGATCGATACCAAGACCTCAAGTGGCCCAACGTGATGCATGAATGCCATCTAACCCGAAGATTATATGCCGCTCGAAATGTTAAAGCTACATCCTAAAATCCATCTGATGGGCCGAACAAAATGAACAAATGGCCCACCTGCGATTTGGATCAGGTTGATTTTTTGGTTGTTATCTTCATTTTGAAGGGTTACACTTGATTAATGGCCTTCGTGTATGTATGTTGCATGTATCAAAGATCCACGTTGTTCATCAACGTTAATTTTTGGTACAGTACATATGATCCCTACGTGATGCATGACACGTATGCCAGGCCTTCGTGTATGTGGGAACGGATTGGCTACTCCCCCTGCCACCAGCCAATGGCTGATGGTTGGTGCTCTGTGGGCCTCACCATGATGTATGTGTTTTTTCTAAATCATTTTATGATATGAGACAAATAATGAGGTATATCCCAATCTCAATTGGACCACATTACAAGAAATAGTACTGAATGAATGTCGACCATTAAAAATTTTTTGGAGGTCATAAATGTTTTCGATCAAGCTGATATTTGTTTTTTCCCTTCATCTGGATCTGCATGACCTAATCAATATTGGATTTCAAATAAACAGTACAAAGGGCCTTAGGAGGATTTTAATGGTGGATATCCAATTACTATTGTTTTCCTGTGGTGTGGTCCACCAGAGATCTATATCCCTCTCATTTTTGGGATAAGGCCCTAAAATGATCTCCAAAAATGGATGAAACACACGCATCATGGTGGGGCCCACAGCACCAACCACCAGCCACCGGGCTGGTGGAAGGGGAAGTAGCCAATCCGTTTCCCGTGTATGTATGGGTTGTATCTCTGACACGAGTTTTATACACGTGGATGCATGACACTTACGCCAGGCCTCATGTAAGGCCTGTGAAGAGCATTAACCGCAAGAGTGATGGTCCGGAAAGGATGTGCATTGAAAGCTCAATGCTGTGAATGTCCTTTGGCTTATGAGGATATTTAATTTTATCAATGCTATGCCCTGGTGTCGAAGCTCTGTGCCCCCTCTATGATGTATGTGTTTAACCACACTGTCCATCTATTTTTTCCAGCTTAATTTGGGGCATGAGCCTAAAAATGAGGCAAATGTAAATAAAAAATGGAGCACACCAAGGTAAAACAGTGTTGATTGAATGTCTACCATTAAAAACTTTCTAGAGACCACTGTAATGTTTATTTGCCATCCAACCTGTTGATAAGGTCACACAGACTTGATCCAAAACTTTCATGGCTCTCAAAAAGTTTTCATCAGTAAGCATTTAATCCTCACTGTTTTCTATGTTGTGGTCCACCTGAGAGTTGGATCTGCCTCATTTTTAAAACTTATCTCTAAAATGATCACGAAATGGATAAAACACATACACAATGGTGGGGCCACGGACCTTTGACACCAGCAAGCTGGCTGGTGTTCGGGTGACTAGCAAATGGCTGATCTTCTTCTTACTAATGGGTCAACTGTGTCAAAATAACTAACGGGGTATTTGTAATTGTGAGAAAATCTTTGAGAACAGGGAGGAATCTACAGATGCAGAAACGTGAGGGGTATCATACAAATTTCCCAGAACTTGTCAGCTTCTGTTAGATGATTGAGATGGTCTCGTGTAAAGCTCCTCTTTTCTCTATGATTTATTTCCTTGTATGCTTACGTAACTTTAGTTATGTTATTGTTGGGTTTTTTAAATAGTTCCTTCTACTTTTAGCATGTGGGTTGGATATAAGAGGTATGTACAGCTCCTCTATCTTATTATACAAAATAATGATATTGTTCTTTAGGACCCGGTTGCCTTGAATCAACCTTCTCTCTCACTTTCTATAATCTGTATCAGAGACTCGTCCTCTGATCCAGTCGTAAGAATATTATTATTGTTTCGTCGTGTCATCGTGTCATCGATATTCATACGTTTGACAATTGTTATCGGGAATGATCTTAAGAAATTGAAACGGAGCAGGCTAAAACAGTAGTAAAGCAAGCTGTCGTGCAAGATGCCTTGATCATCCCAATCTGCTGTGCAAAGTCGTCTTCTCGCAGTTTAACCGAGTTCATTGTTGGTTCGAAAATTGGCGGAAAGACTGGTTGTTTGTTGTGATGTTCTTAACTTTTTCGGTTGGACCAAAAAGTTCTATGGGTCGATTCCGTCCGTCCGAAAGTTATGTTTGGCCTGACTGGATCTGTCATATAGAGTTGCACAAATTAAGCTATTTAAGCCTAATCTTGGATTAGGACTTATGATTTCATTACAAACGTTTTATCTAGCTAAGGGCAAGGGTTTGTGATGTAAGAGGGTTTGTGATGTAAGAGGGTTTCCAATGTTTGCAAAGGGCTCGAGAAAGATTTTCCAAGGGGTTGTGCATCGCAAAGGGAGATTGGATACATCTGCAATCGAAGAAGGTGAGTTTGTAAAACTCTAAGGTTTTGATTACAGTAGATTTTTATCACTTTGTGCTGTAATTTTTTCCCGTAAGGGTTTTTCACGTAAAAATATCATTGTGTGCTTTGTGTGATTGCTTTATTGTTATTATGTTTTATTATGATCATTCTATCTTCGTTGTACATGCTTTTGCAAAGCGCACAAATTGACGATGATATTATATCAAAATTTCTAATACCTAGGGTTAATATTGGTTTCTTGGAAGGTCTGAATCACAACAAAGTATACTATCAGAGTGTCAGGTTTAAGGACGTTCATGAATTCAACGAAAATGTCATGGTCGAAATTTAATATATACATAAATTCAATGGGAAGAACAATTTTACTTTGTGGCAGCGGAAGGTAAAGGATATTCTAGTCTCATAAGGGCTGAGCAAGGCATCGTTGGAGATGAAATCGGAAAATATATCAGATGATGACTGGAGCAATCTCAGGGAGTAAGCTATGAGTATCATCCGTTTATGTCTATCGGATGAGGTTATCTACAATGTCCTAGATGATGAATCTCTCATGGAAATGTGGAAGAAGCTATAAGACCTGTACATGTTGAAGTCCCTTAAAAATAAGTTGTTCGTGAATAAATAAATTTTCAATTTGTAGATGAAGGAAGGATCAGATCTCTTAGAGCGCATGAACTTGATTACAAAGCTATGTAGCGAGTTATTAAGACTCAGAGTGATGACCGATAAAGAAGAAAAAGTAGTGATGCTACTAGCATCGCTTCCCACATCATACTACCATCTCGTCCCTACTATGTTATTTGGAAAGAATACAGTGAAGCTTGAAGAGATCATTGCGGCTCTCGTTTCTAACGAGATGAAGAAGAAATCGAGCGATGAGGATCCTCAAGCGGAAGGGCTAGTCGTGAAAGAGGGTCAGGGACATGGGCAATCTCGGTCTAACATGATAAAAAGTCAAGATCGAAGTCGAATGTAAAGAACATGTGCTTTTACTTTGGCATTAAGGGGCAAATTAACGGAAAATGGAACACAGGCGGATCAGTGAGTGTAGTAGAAGGGAACTTAGAAGGAAAGCTCCTCTCTGTCTCTTCAAGTACAAGTCATCTCTCAGACACTTGGATACTTGATTCAGGATGTCTGTATTACATATGCCTGGATAGGACTTGGTTCAATTCCTACAAGTCTGATAGTGGAAGTATTCTGATGGAGAATGACGCAGCATACAATGCCATCAGATAGGGACCATGTAGGTAAGGATGTTTGATGGAGTCATACAGACTCTAGGTGTTATCGGACATGTCCCATATTTAAAGAAAAACTTAATATCTTCGGGTCTTTTAGATACGAATGGTTGCATATTTACTGCAATGGGCGGTGTAATCAAGGTTATTAAAGGGGCAATGGTATTGATGAAGGGACATAAGGTTAAAAATCTATACAAGTTGGATGGGAGCACCATTACATCAAAATTGCGAATTTGCGACGGACCAAATCTATCGTAAAACTAAATAAACTATGGATTTCGTCCGTCGCTGTTTACTGGGTCATTTTTTTTTTGCGATGGATAAAATCCGTCGTTAATCTGCGATAGATAAGGTCTGTCGTATATTAACGACGGATCAAAAAATAAAAAATCTATCGCTAAAATTTGAAAAAATCCACTCGAATTAGTCGTCATTAAAAATATTAGCGACGGATAAGGTCCGTCGCTAATATGAGCAACAAACCTCTAATCCGTTGTTGATTTTCAACTTATTCAGAAATTAGCGACGAATTTGGTCCGCTGCTAAAATATCTGTAAAAAAAGTATCGTCAAATTATTTATTTATTTATTTTGAATCTTACACTTAATAATCATTCAAAAAATAATTCACACGATTCTTTCCTAATCACAAAATTGGTAACAACTCAATTCAATAAAGAGGAAATAGCCTAAGTGGGGCTAACCCAAACAACAATTCCCATAGTTTCAAGTTGGACGTGAAACATGGAATTGCAAAGACAGTTTGGTTGTTGCTATGTCTCACCTCCACTATGCTCAACACACAAATGGTTGATGGAACATGGTACATGCCTCGATCCCATACTACAAAGAATCAATCGCCCATGGTGGAGACTTTCTAATTGTTGCTCAGTCGGACTTTAGCAACTCCATCGGTTTGTATGGTGCTCCTAGCCATTCGAATTATTGCATGAAACATTCTTGTGTGAGAAATCATCCATGTTAAATATCAGATTAACTCAAGTAAGACTAGTCTGCCTCAAAAACAGTTTTGAAATTCCATTACTAGTCACAGAACCCAAAAAAGTAAGAAAAAGTACAAAATAGCAAGCCAAAAAGCTGTGCATACTACTAAAAAACCATTATTCATCTATTAGTCATGTTTTACTGGTATCCATTAGTCATGTTTTACTGGTGGTATCAGAGGGAGTTCATGATATTAATATGTGGCATCTGATGCTGACGGTATGCCTTCCATCTTGGGATTCTATTATTAAATGTCATTTGTCCATTTATCAGTAACATGCTTTTTGATGAAGCAAACTAGTATTTGTGCATGAGCAAACAGAAAAATTATGATGCCCATTAATGTGGAGACCATTGAAGCTTTTAGAAGCCACGATTTGCAAGCTGAAGCCACAATTTGCAAGCCGTGATAATCTTTCCATAAAATATCAGCCAATAGTGTGGTGGCCATGAGATGTTTTTTCTGCACCATATTTTCACCGTGACTTGTTTGTCACTCTTAGCAGTCATTATTCATACCAGTTCTGGATTTAGTTGCTGAGTCAACTCAGTTTGGATGGGAGCTCAGTATCAGTTCTGAACAAGTTTTCCTTTTAAAATAAAATCAGGAAGTTGACCTGGCAGGGGCCAAAGTTGGAAAACAAATTGTAGTTTGAGATTGACTTGGAAGTTTTTAGCATTTCTGAATCCTTGTGTTGGTAGGACCATTCTAACATCATGAAACCACCACAGCCAATAATCATGTGAAACTGCCCTGGGGTGTGCTTAAGTCACCTAATTGGATGATTCCCATCCCTATAAAATCCTGTGATAGCTTACAATGCCAATCGATTGTTAGAGCCATACAATAATTATGGCAGGCATATGGAACACCTATAAATCAGCTATAACAAAAACTTGATCATGGTTTTAAGTCATTGCATGGAGTTCATGCAGTAGAATGTGCTAAATGTTACCCCCACAAAAATCATGGGTACATTAGCTGAAACTAGGTTTATCCCTGGCTGATGAGAAAATAGAAACATCTCTTCTTTTTTTGGTCCCTATTTCATGTGTATGGTGCAACGTTGCAACACTTGTTTGTTTTTTTATAAGATAGCTCTATGTGATAGTTTTTCTTTTCTTAGACATATCCAGTTAAGTTAGCTGTTTAAGCATGTATCTGACCAAGAAGCTTTCCTTTGTGTCCGTCTATTTCTTCTACTAAAACATGCATCCTTTACATGCATTTGTCCCTCTCTGTGATCTAGGTTGGCTACTCTCTTGGGCTACTTCGCAGGCCAGTTCCTCACTAATTCAGGATGATGAATTACTGATACATCAGTATGGTTGAGTACAACTGATGTGTTATTATGTCTCTGCAGGTTGACTTATTGAAGCACGACTGTAACGTCTCGAAAAAATCCGTACAAAGACCCGAGTACCACCTCATGCAGAAATCACTAAGGACCGAATCCTTTAGAAATTAGACGAAAATTAATTAAGTACTAAAATGAATTAATCGGTAGATTAGCTTGAACCACTTTCAATACGAACTATAAGACCTAAAACTAATAGAATCGCTAACTCTACATTACTTAGAAACCTAGGATCAATCTCAAAACCCAGTTGCTCTAGGGAGCACACTGAAACTTCGTATCGGACATGGACCACACGTCGAAGGTTCGATTACTGCGAAACTATACGGTTATGACCGCCTTACTGGGCTTGACAAGCATCGCGGGAATCAAGTCCAAATAGTATCCAAAAATGCACAACTTGAGCCTGGAGCGAAGTGTGTGAGAAACGCGAATATCTTTAGAAAATGAACTCAAACTTAAGTGATTTGGGCCGTTCACTTGCAGACCAAATTTAAGGTTTCAAACCATCAGATTCTAACCCAATTACACCCTTGGATCAGGGAAATTTCCCTACACATATTAGTGTACTTGTAGCCTTGATCGAGTAACGATGACTGTTGAACTGAAACTGGTCCTCCACGGTTGATCCACAAATTTGATCGGACTGAAATCTTAACTTGGCATAGATCCATTGTCACGGAACTTTTCCCAGACCGTATGCAGGTAATGGACCTCCAGATGAGCTCTGTTGGCCCGAAACAGACGTCTTTTGGATGTATCCTAAGTATACCATGGCCCTGGGGCCATTGACATCACTTCTGGGCCTATATATGACCCTAAACCCACCCCTCTCTCATTCCATATGAATTTCCTAAACCCTAGGAGAGAGAAGAGAGAAAAGAGAATGAGAAAGTGAGGAGAAGTGAGAGATAGTTGTGGTTTGTTGCTGGGATTCATTCCCACCACTCTACGTGCTAAATTACCTCTCCCGTGTCGCTATACCGACGAATCCGAATCCATTTTTAGGTAAGAAATTCTAATCCTAATCTGTTTTAGGTATCCAAGTAGAAGAATTGATGAAATAGCTAACCTATTTCGTGATTCAGGTAGCTGTTGTGCCGTAGATGAAGGTGTAGTGTACGAACCGAGTTCGTAATCGACGTACCGATCGAAGGTGCGGACTATAAATGTTTAGGTTATGATTTTCAAGGCTTTCAATATTAGTTAATGATTTATGACTGACTTGATTACTGTCACATGTGCTTAGATGCGATGTTTTTCGTGTTTTACACATATATATGAACTATGTTGAAATTAATACATTCCATATGTTTGTTGAAATGTTTGTATGAATATGGAATTATAATTTGTGCTTGTCATGATCGTTGTTTGAGAATGCATGATTGTTGTATATGTGACAACTCCTTTATGAAAGAATTTGCTATAATATAGGTTATAACTAATTTATTACACGTATGTCGATATGTGTAGTCTAAGTGTTTGATAAAATGCCTGAATGAGAAAATATTTGCTGAAATGTATCTAATGAGGGTGTTGAGATAAGATTCTCAATTACCTTATCTATAGTTACAGTTTTCCTTCATATAACCTATCTTACTACTACGTGCTTTATGGATGAATTCCTATGTATGACAATATGTGTACGATGTGTTTATTAAAATGCTCAAATGAGATTTATACTGAAGCAGGTTATCACATACTGTTTGACTATAACATATGAATGCCTCTTGTGTATGAATATGATTGGGACTACTGCGTAGTCCAGGCAATTGGTAATGATTCTCGAATTAGTGGCCGAGGTCGTTTCGCGACACAAGACATGTTCGATGAATCCGAGTCGTACACTGTTTGTCGATAGTAGTTAGGCTACGCGGAGTACTTACGCGCTCCATGTCGATTAATTCAACGTGCGCTCGTACCAGTCGAGCTTGTCTAAGTAACTCGATTGGCTTAATGTATGTTTACCATGTATGAATGCTACTATTTGAATCTAAGGTACCACTTACCAGTGTAAAGCCTGTTTAACTTTGGCACCACGATCCGCTAAGACTCATAGCAGGGCATGGTGGTATGGGACACCGTGGTCGAGCTGTCGGCCTACACTGGGGTGACGAGCCTCCCCATAGTGTCCAGTGAGCAACCCAAACTCATGAGCCGAATACGGTGGTATGGGACACTATATTCGAGCTGTCGGCCTACGCTAAGGTGACGAGCCTTCCCGTAGTGACCTCGAGTATAAACTAAGGCCTACGTTGAGGTGACGAGCCTCTTCATAGTGACCTGAACTTGCTTGTCCACTGCTTCTAAATTAGAGGTGACATTGCCCTATAACTTGCCTATCATCTGTGATTAACTAGGAATGACGATCCTAGATGGATCATTGTTTGGGTAAATGATATAAATGGTGGTACCTTAGCTTCTCGAACTTGCTATATGAATGGGTTTAATTAAGGACTGGGCTAACATGATCATGCACCACATTGCATGTGCCTTTGGCTTAGGAGTTAAGCATAGTGGAAGGGTTGCATGCACGATCGTGAGATGATGTCGCAGAGGGAGTGCAGGCGAGGGCATGTATCATTAACACATATCATTCTTGCATTAACCAGAGTACTTAGGAATGCTGGTTGTATTGATTTATCATTACTGCTTGCCTGAATTGATAACATGTTAACCTTTGCCTTATAGCTCCGCTGAGTTGATCACTCACTCCCACTCTGGGATGGTGTTTTAAAACACCAACCAGACCCTGTTTTAGTTTCAGGCGATGACGAGGCTTATGAGATGGAGCCTGTCTTTTATGATGACGAGGAGTTCTCTTACATGCAACTCTCTGGCGGGTCTATGTAGACTTGGAGTTGCATATCGGGGCTACATGGATATGGATTAGATGACATTTACACACTTTATCATTTTGTATATTTTGGAACTATACATGTAATTATTCAGCCTAGTGACATGATCATACTTTGGGGTTTATATCCACTTATACACTTTATATATCTATCAGTCTTCCGCTTGCTAACTTTAATCATCTCTGGAGTATGATATGCTGATTTAGTATAATTCCATTCATGTTTAATGCACTAATACGGACAACATTTAATCATCATTTTCTATGTTGCATAAGTGATGCTACGGATCTCGGGAGTTAAGCCTTTGCTCAACCCTCGAAATTCGGGGCGTTACAACGACATACCAGATCATTCTTTGTTAACAGCTTCCCATTCTCAGAGTTCCAATCCAGGGCAGGACAAGGAAAATAAAGATATCTTGTAGGAGCCTGCCGAAGAGTTTTTAGCTTCCCTTGTCTTCATACATACAAAGTGAGTATCAAGTCTCTGTGTTATGATTTGATCTACCATGCCTGCCTTTAGAATTTGTGATATGAAGAGAATACTTTGTACATATGATCTTCCTTTGGAAGAACTTGATTATTTGAAGGATGAGGTTTCATTTCATTTACACTTCTTATAAGATGTTTCACTTGGTGACCCACTAGCAACAACGCATTTTGATTTGTCAAAGAATACTAATACTGATGAACAAGTAAAGATCTTTTGGGGGCGTGTATAGATTAGGGGTAAACTAGGGAAGGAAAGGGAAAGTAAAAGTATGATATAAGTGGATGGTAAACTAACATTAATGCTAAGGGAAGGAAACTATTTGTACTTGTTCGTTCTGTCATAGAAAAATCTTGGAAAATGCTTTTCCTTTGCATTTTCTAGTGTTTAGGTTGCAGTTTTGAGAGGATAACCTCCTCTCACAGAAAAAACCTCATCTTATAACCTACTTGGGGTATAAAACATGCAACTTATTTGGAGAAAAAAAATATCCTAGCTCATCTATTGATAGGATGAGTAGTATATTAAATTGGTATGCTTTTTGAGCCATGACCCATCCTGGCTCATCTTACAGTTGGGCATGTTTACTGTGAAGATTGTGTGGCAGATAGTTCTCTATGTCACGCCCTAAACTCGGAAACCGGGCTCATAAAATTCTTGATCGCCGAATTCGGTGTCGACAACTTCCGTAGTACCCCATTCTCGGCACCCAGCGCCCATACACCAGGTTTTGATCCTGGGATCCTATAAGGAGGATTTTCCAATATACATTTATCTCGTAAGAAGCATAACCACAAGTTTACCCAAATCACAACAACAGCAACATCATCACGTATCCATTAATATAAACATTTGAATACAGTGCTGAAAGGAAAATAATATATCAAAAATCAAAGCTCCAGAAGATGGCTGCACGCTCCAAACTTGACGCTGTTGCAACCCTATGCCACCTGCACGCATCTATCGTGCATAAGCTTATAGAAAGCTTAGAGAGTGGTGTAAGTGTGTGAGCAGTATACGCGTGCTCAGAATGTAATATCAGAGTAAATGGAGATATTGATAAGACTACGAACCATACAATATCAGAGTATGCAATATAAATCAGCTATGCAAATGAGGAGTTAAAGAGAGCCAAATATCAGATGCCAAGGGTACAATGTAATATGTAAATCCTGCTAAGTCCGTTTAGGCCATATAAGTACAGAAACATAGCAACTCAAAATGTCATATGCCTACGGATGTAATGCAATACGTGATGCAAATGAAATGACTAAGCTGGAGTGTGAAGTCAGGATGATAATACGTTGTATCTCAGGCAATGGAGTCCACTAGAAGGGACTTCTATCCAAACCAGTCTCATACCCAAATTTAAATAGTCAAGCTCAATGTGGTAAACTCCTGATCTTAAGTTAGTCGCGCGCCCCAACTGAAATCCTTACCATTATGAAGGTACACAACAATTAGTTGCGTACCACCAGCCCGAGCGGATAGTAAATGAATGAATGAATGAATGAGTATGCACCTCCTGCTCAATAAGTCCACGTATCAATACTGTACATCTCTGAGGTCATCAGCGTGGTCTAGTACACTCTACGCTAGCTGCTGCCCCATCAAGCGCACAACTGGGTAAGTGGAAGAGATCTCACTATCCGCCTGCCAATATTGGGCCTGGCTTGTCGATACTGGACCCATTCCTCAAGCTGGTCAGACTCAGCCTAGCTATGCCTACTCCCTCAGGCGGGTAAGGCCACACCCCCTCCCAACCAACTACGACACAGTGGGAGACGCGGCCTACTGGTATATGGCCCTCATGCGCTCATATATATCCACTCGGTCTCGACGTTGGGGCGTCCACTAGTACCAAGAGGATTTAGAGATTTTCACCCAGTGCCATCTATGGCGACCCGATGCTAGTAACAGATTTCTAGTGTCCCATCTGGCCATCCACGACATGACTGTGGAGGCTACGGCCCTGATATCGCTAAGGCGTACGATAATCATAATCACACAATGCGAGATGCATGAGTCACATAGTCCAATCATGCATTAATCTTGCGCATACCGTGCGCTCATGTGGGATAACTCCGCCTATCAGGGAGTCCCATGAACAACCTACCCTATGACATATGCAATGGCTAACCATATCTCATAACAAACGTGCAGATGATGCGTATGGGCATGTATCATGATGCTATGCTGTCACATACTCATAATCGGTATCATAACCGGCATCGATAATTGACATCGATAATCGGCCTATCAAAGGGCTAAGGGAAGGTCACAATGAAGACATTTAACCATCATTGCCCATCAATGTGGACATTTAACCAACATTACTCCCAAGCAGTGGCCCACATAGAGCCAAACATATAGTGAGCCCACGACCTCGCACAAGGGCCTAATATACATTATCATGGGCCTCAATTGCATCAAATGGGCCGATCAAATGGGCCGAATCAAATATGCTGATCAAATGGGCTGAATCAAATGGGCTGATCAAATGAGCCGAATCAAATGGGCCGAATCAAATGGGCTGATCAACTAGGCCGAATCAAATGGGTCAATTTAAATGAGCTGAATCAAATGGGCCGATCGAATGGGCCCAAACCAACTACACCATTCATCTATTGCTAGAGATCATTTTGGAGCATTATTCAAAAAAATGAATCATATCCAAAGGATCATCTGGACTATACCACAAATAATAGTGGTGATAAGGATTTCCACCGTTAAATTCCAGTGGGCCCCACCATAGGGTTTATTTTCCATCCAGTTTGTTCATAAGGTCACAAAGACCTGGATTTAGAGGAAAAATAAATATCATATTAGTCCAAAACTCTGTAACCTAAGGGGGTTTCCATGGTGGACGTTCATACCCACTGTTCTTTGTAGTGTGGTCCACCTGATAACTGGATCTGTCTTATTTTTAGTCTTAAGCCTTGAGGCGAGCTAGCCAAATGGATGGATGGTTCAGATGTAACACACATCAGTGGGGTTAACATATGTGGCCCATCACTTCAGATGGATGGATGGTTGGATGAAACACATACCACATGTGGGGTCCACCTCAAGAGGTGACGTCAAGACAACAATTATATGGCTGTTGCGTGGTAGGCCAGCCATCTACTACCACTAGAAGGCAGAGCTGGACGGTGAGGATGGGACCCACACATTACGGTGGGGTCCACCTAAACTTGCTGACGTCTTCATACCGGCTTAATAGCTGGTGTGAGATGCACCAGCCTATCCATCTCCAAAATCTGGTGGGTCCCCACGTGGGACCTACCTCATTTTATATTATATTATATTATATTATATTATATTATGTTATAATACATGTATTATATACATTACAAAACGCACGGTCCAGTGTCCAGGGAGTATGGACGCCCAGAACGGATGGTGAGGATTCAAGATCCATACACTGCCGCTGGGGTCCACATGTGATGAATGGTGTGGATATAAAGCATATCTCATGATCCAGGCCCATCGAACTTGCTGTCGTCGCTGCAACAGCAGCTGCAGTCGCTGGACTAACAATGAACAGCTTGGATGTAACACATACTTCATGTGATCCACATCCAATTGGATCAACGGATGGACGGTGTGGATGGGGTCCACACAGCTGCTGGGCCCACATGCTGCTGACGTCATGGCCATGGGACCCACAGAGTTTAGTGGCGCCAAACACCAACTATAACACTGGTGTGAGGTAGCCGGTATCCAGACCATTCGTTTTCAACAGATAGGTGGGTCCCACGTAGGGTGGATGGCATGGATAAAGTATATACTTCATGGTGGGCCACACACACACCATCATCCAAACAAGAGAGAGAGAGAGAGAGAGAGAGGAGAGAGAGAGAGAGAGAGAGAGAGAGATGGTGAGATGGAGGGACCTCGCCACTATGGGCCCCTCTCTTATACAATGCATACATCAAATGGGTCCCACGACAAGTGGGCCCTAAAATTAGAAATTAATGGTAGATCACCCACATATGGCCTCCTTCTTTAGCTCCTTGGACTCTTATGCTCCTTGCCTTCAATTTTGATGGAGGTTGATGAAGAACGAATGGTTGAGAGGGCCACACTTGTTGTTTTGGGAAGGCTTGGAGATCTTGGACATTTGGGTGTTTCTCTTGGGGTTGGAGAGTGACAATAGAAATGAGAGAGAGAGAGAAATGATGGATGAAAAGGGATGGATGAAATGGTTGTTGTATGGGATGGGAATAGGAAAGCATGGGTTGGGTTGAAATTTGTGTAAAGGAGATATTGGTGGGGAGAGAGAGAGTTCAGTTGTGAGGGGGGTGAGGTGGCGTGGGGTATGGGTGATGTACTTGAGATAGGGTGTGTACTTGATTGATTGATCGATGGGACATCTTGTAGAAATTCTCTCGGAATTCGCAACGCGCGGCGTTTCTTCGAAATGAATGCCGGCCCACATCTCCTGGCCCGGGTATCGCTTCGGTGCGCGAGATGAAGCGTCGGAACCGCGGCGACGACACAGTCGCAAGGGTACAAGTCTTGGGTCGAGCTAACTCAGATGGATAGGATGTGACTTAGGGTCACGCGCAAATGCCGATTATAGATCGCGGATTGTCGGAATTCGACCGGGAGGACTGCGGAAGCCTACGAAACGGTACGGGCTAGGATACGGGTCTCACACTCTACCTCGACCTTTCCAATTTAAAGGAACTTGGTTCATCATTTTGGATCTTCGTAAACTAGATCACTCATACCTATCTGTTCTTGCAGACTCTAGGACAACCTTTTCAAAATTGGGAGCATTTAGCAAGGGTAAAACTGCCAGATACAAGTTGATGGAAATAATCAAGAAGAAGCCTTCTATAATTCAAGATCCCTCAGATGGGAAGTGTTTGTTCGAGGTTAATGGGAACATTGAATTCAAAGAGGTCACCGTTAGCTACCCATCACGGCCAGATGTTATAATCTTTAGAGATTTTTCAATCTTCTTCCCAACAGGGAAGACGGTTGTAGTTGTTGGAGGTAGCGGGTCAGGGAAAAGCATTGTCGTGGCTCTAATAGAAAGGTTCTATGATCCTAATCAGGGTAATTAAGACCTTGATCTCATCATAGAGAAGCTATTTTTAGAAATTAATGATATTGTACTAAATTTTGGGTCACTGCTCTGCAGGGCATGTGGGATCCCGGTCTTTTGCAACATCGCTCGTGTGCACATGTGTCCCAACTCGCACCATTGATAGACCATACACTGCACCCTAGTGTACCTAGAAAACTCACCAAAGTGATTTATTCTGAATGACCTTGAGACGTCTATCATGTGGACCATGTCGTCGTTGCGGTCGCAATGGTGAAACCGTGTGTCAATCCGATGCTCCGTTAGTAAGATATGACCATCGAATGTATGGCCCAAATTATGTATCCAGTAACACAAGCAACCTTTATTATGTTAGACCCATTAAACTTGAGCCCATGTGGGCCTAAAGCCCACTTTTAGAACATGAAAATTACCAACAAATTGGACAATTGCTACATGACAAAATAAGAACCTAACACATATAAGACAAGCACTATAAGACAAAATTGAATTCTTTCCCAAAACTCATCATTAGCTCTCTCCTTATACCTTAGAAACTAATCATGGCTCATGTCCACCTCATCCTATACTTGCATCCTATGCATGTCTTGATTTGTGCCACATCACTTCAAACAACCAATTGCAACACTCCACTTCATCATCTACCATGCGTCACCTACAACCCATAACCCTTATCCATCCATTAGCCAATGCATGTCTAGTTTTCTTCTACCTTGGCTAATGCATGCTTAGCACCATCCACCTCATCCATCCACTGCCCATACCATATATCACATTCCACCTCACTTTTAGCATCAATGAGATCTCATGAACTTGCCACATCATTTTGCCACCTCAACCCCCAATTCCCTATATAAGAGTAGGAGCTCTCTTGCACTTATTCTTTTCCTATACTTAGAAAAATTCTGAGATTTTAAGAGAGTGAGAGAGAGTGGGGCTAAGGTGTGGCCCAACATTGATCAAGAGGGAGTGGACCACACATCATCATCCAACCATCCATCCATTGAAGTGAGTCTACACCCCTCCTTCCATCTTCCTCATCCTCCACTTTCTTCGCCTTTTTATTTTCTTGATATGTGTGGGCCTCACTGGTGTGGAGTTCTTGTGTGCATGTATTTATATCTATGGTGGTCAGCAAAGTGGTCCATGTCAGTATGGTCCACCATGATGAACATCATATCTACACCCTTCATTTGTAATCCTATTTTTGTTTTTGGACAGCAAGTTCTAAAATCATATAAAATCAACAATGCTAAGATCGGAGTTGAAACTTAGGAATATTATGAATCACAATATGAAATAACTCTGGACCAAATTTCGTAGCCATCCAACGGTTCAATCATCCGTAACATTAACTTTACTTGGCTGCTATCCAGTAGCACATGCAGGATTCCGATTTGCCTAAATGGAGCCACTTTTAACTCATGTAATGAATGTATTAAAAATATATGTTTCATTAGATTCGTAGAAAATCAAACCAGCTTTCCAATGGTATATAATAAACCGCAATCGGAGTTCGAACGACTGAGATCTTGGACTTATACGAAAGATGTATGGGAGAGCTTATTATGACCATTCTTGTTTAGGCCATATCTGTGATTCCAACGGTTAGATATATTTGATATTTGCTCTTAACTTACTTGAGATAGTTAATAATCATATGTATGGTCCCTATGGTTAGATTATTTCATGATAAAATTAGAAAATTCTGGACCGATAGATACTTTTGTAAGAACAAATCTTAAATTTCTATGTGTGGTCCAGATGGATCAAATGCTCTGTATGGTTGGAAACCTATAAACGGCTTGAATGACTTGTTCCCAAACCATACATTGGATCAGATCTTCCAATAGAGAATCTGATCATAGAGATTTCATCATATATATTTCATGTGTTACCTGATGAATATGTTGGATCTATGTTATACATAACAATTATCTTCTCATTGACCCACTTGGGTGTGGGATCACTTGTGTGATTTATGCATTTTATTAATTCATCCAATTTGGGAACCCATGTATATTTTTGTGTCTCTTATCTATGGTTTGCTAGTATGTGGGCCCCACTTGCCATTGGATTTATTTCATTCCCTCTACACTTTCTGTTTGCTGAAAATTTTCAAGTACTTAACTGTATTGCATGTAGGCCTCTTTGACACCTTGTACTGGGCCCTACACTCTATAGTTAAGGGTCTCACTTTGGGGGATATTTAATCCTTATATAAGTGAGCTGGGATGTCCTACCTTTTTGTCAGGAATGGTCCCTAAGTGTTTGGAAATTGGGCCCTAAGTTGTGACAGACTCCATTTCTGAAAACTGTCTGATTGTTTGTGTTTTGTACCAACTTTGGGCCTCTGTAGTGGACCACACGTTGAAGGTTTGAGTAGGCCACCACTTGGAACCTTTAACCTACACTAATGAATAGATAAATAATATTTTAATTAGGCTAAATCAGACCTCACATGATCAGGGAGTTGATCCCAAAATGTGGTCAAGCATGGTTGTGCAGAAAAATTATATGCAGAAAATCAAAGTGCCTATGTTTAACCGTATACCAAATATTACGTGTGCACAACTAGTTGGTTCTAACTTATAATTTTTGAAGTTCATATATAGTACAACCAAGGGCACCTGACGGCACACTGAAATGTGGTCCCTTGTGATCATGGGATATACTTAAAATTGGGTCGAAACTAATTCTGTACTATATTTCCTGCACAGTTTCTCCAAGTACCTATGTTTGGGCCATCACCGTAAATTATACTCACCCAACCAATGAGGCCTGCCTTATAATTTGTAAAGCCCATACATAAAGCTACCATGTGGTTATTCTCTTTCACCCTATGTAGGCCCCACGTGATCATGAGTCTGACTCTAAAATATCCCAGAACCAACATTGCACAAAAAATTGTTTGATGTAAAATTTATGTGGGGCCACGTCAGTGGGGTTCACCACCTTCCCAAAGCATTTCATGTAGTATTTAAACTCTGAAAAATAACTCTCAGGTGTTATTGGGCTCAAAACCTTAAGTGGGCCATCTAGTATGGGCTATCTTGTATGGGCCTTACGTTCCATGTGATGAGGCCCAATGAGATGTATGTGAGGCCCTTGTATGAGGCCCACTGTGATGTATATGAGGCCCATGTGATGAGGCCCAATGTGATGTATGTGAGGCCCTTGTATGAGGCCCATTGTGATGTGTATAAGGCCTATGTGGTGAGGCCCATTGCGATGTATATAAGTCCCCTGTGATGAGACCCATTGTAATGTATATGAGGCCTATGGGATGAGGCCCATTGTGATGTATATAAGGCCTATGTGATGAGACCCATCGTGATGTATATGAGGCCTATGGGATGAGGCCCATTGTGATATATGAGACTCATGTGCAAGGCGCAATTATGATGTTGATCCCACCATGATGTATATGATAATGTTTATGATGCCCATTCAATTTTATAGCTAGTTTAAGGGCCATGGGCCCCATTGTGAGATAGTCTCTATAGTAGGCCGCATTCTAGGAGACAATGGTGGTTAAATGTCCACATTGTAAACTCCCTAGGGCCCATTGCTAAGCCCATTTCCCATTATAAGTTAGAATCTAAGGCGGGCCGCACTTTAGGAGCCATGATGGTTAAATGTCCACATTGCAAACTCTCTAGAGCCCATTGTTAAGCCCATTTCTATTTTCCCCTTATTGAGCCCTCATTGAGAATAATGCTTTCCACTATACCCTGTAGTGCTACTTAAACCTTGGAATCCATCTTGTGACCATGATATGTACGCCGGTTATGATAAGTAGGCCCATTGTGATATGTAGGACTGTTGTGATATTTAGGTCTAATGTGATTGTATGAGGGCCATTGTAAGAGGCCCATTATGACTGTTTGAGGCCTAGAGGCCCATTGTGATTGTATAAAGTCCATTGTGATTATATGAGGCCCATTGTGATTTTATGGGGCCCATTGTGATGGTATGAGGCCCATTGTGATTGTATGAGGCCCATTGTGCGAGGTCCGTTGTGATTGTATGAGGTCCATTGTGACTGGATGAGGCCCATTGCGATGTGTGAGGCCCATTGTGATTGTGTGAGGCTGATTATTGTTATGATTGATAATCATGCATAGCATACACCATGATTCATGCCCATATGCATCATTTGCATGCTTGTTATGAGATATGGTTGACCATTACATATGCCATAGGGCAGGTTGTTTATGGGACTCCCTGATAGGCAGAGTCGTCCCACATGAGCGCACAGTATGTGCAGGATTAATGCATGATTGGACTGTGTGACTCATGCATCTTGCATTGTGTGTTGTGATGCCCTAACGACATCAGGGCCATAGCCTCCATAGGTATATCGTGGATGGCAGGTTTAGACAACAGAAATCTTCTCTTTACATGGGGCACGAAGGATGTCCCTTGGTGAAAGTCCCTAAACCTGATGGTACCGGAAGACGCTCCAACGTCGAAACCGAGTGGATACATGAGCGCACGAGGGCCGAATACCAGGAGGCCGCGTCTCCTACTGTGTCTTGGTCGATTGAAAGGGGGTGTGGCCTTACCTGCCTAAGGGCAGGGGGCAATTGGTAGGCTGAGTATGACTAGCTCATAAATGGGTTCACTATCGACATGCTGGATAGATATTGGCTGACTATTGGCCATGCGGATAGTGATGTCTCTTTCGCTTGCACGGTTGTGCGTCCAGTGTAGGGCGACAATGTAGTGTATAGTGTATTAGACTCCAATGATTATCCAGAGAGGAACTGTATTGATATGTGGACTTACTGAGTAGGAGTTGCGTACTCAGCATTTGACTCATTCATTTATTCATTCATTCACTATCCACTCGGGCTGATGGTGTGTAACCAAATCATTATGTGTACCTTCGCAATGACCAGGATTTCATTTGGGGCGTGCGACCAAGCGAGATCATGAGTTTACCACATTGAGTCTAGCTATCCAAATTTAGGTATGAAACTGATTTGGATAGAAGTCTCTTATGATGAACTCCACAGCTTGCGATACCACATACTATCATCTCTATTACACACTCCAGCCTTATCATTTCTTTTGCATTGTATACTGCATTACAACCTCTGCATATGACATATTGTGACACCTCGTCACTGTGGTCACATGTGGGCGGGTACACATAGATGGACGCTGATGTGGGCGGGGCCTAGCGGGCCTGGGCGAGCTACCAGTGGTTGGTAGGCTACTGTGCTGGCAGGCTACTATGCACTTAGTGTAGGTAGGACCTTGTCCCACATATTCATGGATTCATCAGGATTTGTATATTGCATTGCATCCTCAGCATATGACATTTGGCTTATTATGTCCTTGTACTCGAACGATTACACGTCAGCCTTGCCATTGCCTTTTCATTGTATACCATAGAGTAGAAAATAAAATTTGATTATCTTGTTCATGATGATTGGCTATTTTAATGATTCATGTTCGCTAGTTGAGTGACATGCCTATTATTGATGTCATGTTCATAATAACCTGTATAGTTATACGACATGCTTGATTGATAACCTACTCACCTATGATAACATGATTGGCTGATAACATGCCTATGGTTGTTTTGGATGTCTTTACGGGAGCGCCCTGATAAGACGTGTTTTACTCCCGGCACGCAGTAGACTCACGAGCTGTGGTTTGCTTATACATATGACTTACACTTTTCAGGATGCATACAAGAGCTGTTGGAGTTTGCTATTGTTTCTTTCATTACCGTCGAGTTGGTGCACCATATCATGTGTGACATGTCAAACAGGTTCGTCTATTCGATATGCATTGATACCATGTACAAAATGTGTAATCGCCTAAACAGATTAATCATTTAAAAAAAATTCACACTAAAAAATCCTCCTTGTAGGTGGAATCTGACATATGGGTGTTGGGAGCCAAGAATGGGATACTACGGAGGCTATCAGCGCCGGATTCGGCGATCGGGAATTTTGTGAGCCCAGTTTTCGAGTTTGGGGTGTGACAAGGCAAATATTGTTGGATAATGTAGATATAAAGACGCTTCAATTGTGGTGGCTAAGGGACCAGATTGGTTTGGTGAACCAAGAACCTGCGCTTTTTGTGACCACCATACTTGAGAATATACTCTATGGCAAACCTGATGCGACAATTACTGAAGTGGAAGCTGTGGTTGCTGCTGCAAATGCTCATGGCTTTATTACTCTGCTTCCCAATGGCTACAATACATAGGTGAGTGTACTCGTTTTAATAGTATCAGTGACCACTAGTAGAGCACGCATGGGATGACATTTATGATTGTATGTGATCAATTTCCATCTTATCCATGGGAGGGAGAAAGATTAAGTAAATGGAACTTCATTTGATTCTTAACTTTTTCATTGCACACAACTTTCCTTTTATCTGTCATTTTGTTTAACTGTTAAAAAACAGATCGTTTACATTTTCTATGATTTGTCAATTCATAGAGTTGTTTTATTCATTTGATGATTTACAACAAATGCTGAAAATCACTTCATTTTTTTATCTGGACTGGATTCCCTATGAAAACCTTCCATTTTCTCATGAGTGTTGGCTATCATGATAATTGGTAATTTATGCCAAAAAGAAATATGATCTCTAGTGGCAAATTTATATTACCATCTAATTCATTCAAAGGGGTCTTCACACCAAGATATATATATATATATATATATATATATATATATATTCATATATATATATATATATATATAGATATATTATATATATATATATATATATATATTATAAGTTCTTTATTTTCATTTGCATTCGACATTCATCATCCATCCAACTATTAACAACATTCACAAAAAATAAAGAT
Organism: Magnolia officinalis; assembly: GCA_021015155.1. NCBI lineage: Eukaryota > Viridiplantae > Streptophyta > Magnoliopsida > Magnoliales > Magnoliaceae > Magnolia > Magnolia officinalis. The sequence continues at coordinate 26,354,085 of JAJHSJ010000017.1, forward strand.
ATCCAACCAACTCTTAATAATAATTGCAACTTAACTTACTGGGAACCGTCATGCACCGTAATGTCTTACGGCAGAGCGGGTTCTAAGGAGTTACAAGTTGACCCTGACGACAATATATAAATGAAGTGATAGAGATATAAATGATTCAAGATTAATTTAAGGTTTTGAGAACTTACACCCACCTCACTCTTACTGCCAAGTAGTCCTGATGAAAATGCATCCACACTCACAGAAGGAAAAAAAAAGAATTTGTGGCTACACCGATACGGTCTAGTATGAACGGCTGCCTACGTACCCAATGTTCGAAAGATTAGGATCAAGCCACTACGTAGTTCTTAATATTTAAATCAGAACATTTTACATATAAGCAGAGGAAAAAAAATCAAAACAAATCATAATAGAAATATGTGTACCTTCTGTTACGCATAAGAAGATGAAAAGCTCAAACAAATCACAACATAAATATTTGTAGATTAGTCAAGCAAAACTACTAAATAATTCGAGATAAAGATTTAGTCAAAGAAATCTCTGTAGATTTAGCATGACATTGAATAACATAAGAAGTCCATAAAACAAATATGAACTCAACATGTATGAAGTATATAGTACACGAGTGTATGTCTATAGAAACTAATAGGCATCTCATTATGGAATACTCACACATCCACCCACATTACATGGTCATTTGACCCGGTGTCACTGTAACATGCACTCAAAAGTAGGAAAGAGATATCAATTCAGCATTTTACAGAAGCTAATGACATATCAAAGCTCTTGTGAAAGGAGTGAGAAGAGGTCCCTCATAATCGGTTTGCTGATGCTCCTTTCTAAGCATATTCTTTGCTTTTGTTTGCTTTAGAGAAGTTACACACACTCGCGTGGTGAACCACCCTGGAATCAGCTCCTAACAGTTACAACCCAATATATCTGGAGCTATGTTCAATATGATCAACATGTTCTACTTATTATGTTGATATATTTTGATATCTTCTTAATATAATCTTGAAAAAAAAAAGATATCCTCTCAATATAAAAGCATGTAATTCACACATTCAACTGTTTGGCTCAATTCCTCACCTCAAGATGTTGAGCAGCTTCTGTCGCCAAACCTACAGCTGCAGCAGCAAGTCCAATCAATCCACCCTACAAATTTTTTTTAATTAATTAATTAATTTAAGAAAGGGAACTAAAAACAGTACCTAGAAACCAGGAAAAAAAAATGAGAATGTTCCCTGTTATAGTTTAGTGGGGCCCAGATGAGCAGCGGTCAGATAATCGGAACCATCATTCAGTGCCATTCGAATAGGCAGTTGAAAACAAGAAACGGTCGATGGTCCACAATTGATGGGAAAATAATGTCCACTAACTGGTAGTGGCCCGTCCACAGTAGCGTGCGCAGTCTCATTCATCCAGCAATTGATCGTGCACGCCCCACTTAAAACACTTTAAAGAAGATTTTACTAGAGAACTCTTCCTCCCTCCATGCACTTTTCGGTGATCGCGTGTGAGGAGCATGAAACTCCAATGTCAACAGACATTGGAGTTCACTTGTGAGGAGCATGAGAACTCCAATGTCAGCAAACATTGGAAGGAGATATCAACTCAAGAGTACACTACAAGAAAAAATAGGCTTACCGGCAGCCAAAACCGCCCCTAAAGTCCAAAAAATCGCCGGTATAAGAATTACGGGGGTCGGGCGGGTTGCCGCAAAAGGGTGGCATCGCTGCGTCATTTACTGGCATTCGTCATTTTTACTGGCGTTTCTGGCGGCCGCGCTAAAAATTGGCGTTTAGCGGCGCTTATTATCATTCACCGCGACTCTACTGACTGCCGGTAAAAACTGTAAAAGTGCTGTTAGAAACTATAAAGTGCCGCTAAAAACGATATGAAGCGCTGCCAACAAAACGCCGCTATTTGAAAACGCGGCAGAATGCAGGTAAATTTTGCAACAAACGCCGCTAAAATAACAACAAACGCCGCTAAAAAACTGTAACAAATGCTAATGAGAGATTTAAAACGCCGATAAAATCTGTTTAAAATGCCAATAAATCATTTACAGTGTAAAAGAAAAAATAATAGAAACAATTAAAAATTCTGCAAGGCTGAATCTTCTAAATCAAAAGACCTTTGTAGGCTTAAATTAGCATTCAAACACAACTTGTAAATCATTTACAACCAGCCTCATTACAAGGGGAATGAGAATGAAAGGTTACATAATGGACAAAAAATTTACAAATTGAGACACAAGGAAAAGCAGAAGGAAAAAAAAAAATCAACGGACCTCAACGACACCTAAGGTGAGACTTCTCAAATGCACCCCAAGAACTAGAACTCATGCCATATAGAGGACCTTTGTCAGCACTACCCTGCCATGCATAGAGGTCAAGTAATAAAACAGTATGTACACTCATAATCTGAGTTACATAATCTAAAATTAAATTTTCAGTCATAAATATTTTTTTGTAAAAACAACCATACCGAATGAAGTCCATATCCATCCCCATATGAAGCAACAAAGCCCCCCTCTGTTACCAATGCTCCAACCCAAATGATCCACCTTCAGTTACCAATGCAAAGACAAAAGTTTACACAATAAAATAAACCAAAAACCAAATTTGATATAAAATAAAAGGAACCAATAAATACCTGTAACTAGCAGATGGAGGAGAATAGCTATGGATTTTTTTATATATATAAATATGTGGATAGAGTTTTCTTCCCTTTTTCTTCAAGGATAAAAACTGCATCATAAGCATCATATCATGCAACTCAATATATGAGCCTTTTACAGAAGCATTAACTAGATGCAACTCAATATGGATGGACCTGAATTCAGCACAAGGAAAGCCATATAGTGGCTTGTACCTGATGAGCAGCTTTGATCATGCATCCATGTAAGCATTGTGGACCCCTGAGCCTACACTCTATATAGTTACTTCCACTTTGAGTAAGCATCTTACAACCAAAGATAAATACATAATACAAGTCAAACATTATGGAAACCCTTCGTTATATTGAAGCAATGAAGATTGGTAAGAAAAATAATAATAATAATAATAATAAGCCAAGGGTGTGGGGCCCTTGCTTTTGGTGATCCTTACATGGAGTGGACTTGCCTGAATTTTTGGACCGTGGCATCAAGAAGTGGGGAACCACCTGATGGAAAGCTTGGAGATTACATACCTTCTATCCAGGCCTGTGTTGGATTGTAAGAGAGCTGGGTTGCACAAGCTCGAGGCTTTCCGACCTCAATGCATCTGTGTAAGCATTTGATATAAGGATAATTAGTGATTGAGGTCCATTTCTTGGCTCAAGCAATTATGGACAAGCTAAGCACACATGATTGTATATTTTGATGATCTGAAACATCCCTCTGATGGATCCAGTATGTATCTGGACAGACTGAAAATTACTTTTGGCAATTGCGTTTTATCATAGGAATGGTATCCCTCAAACAGGGCTAAAAGCAAACCAAAATGGTTAAAGTTCATCAAATCTATAAGGTGTAAAAAAACCATAATGATGAAGGAAAAGTTTAAATGGTCAGACCAGCTCTACTTTTATCCAAAGGGGCATCAATGGTATAGTCTTCAACCATACATCCATGTGTGCCCATTCATCGATAGAGAAAAGATGGTCCCATAAGTGAGATCCACACAAAGCGTCTTATTGAGGTAATTCATCCAACAGTTGGTATGCATGATGTACAAACATGTATTATACATTGTTCTATTTGAAGGATTACAAAGTACTATTTCGATTTTCAGTTTGTACAAGTGAGCCCATTGGTCAGTGACCGAAAATTTTGATTTCACATGG